>OY856414.1:510442375-511071542 GCA_963693085.1 Alisma plantago-aquatica
CATCCCGCCACCCGTCTGTGAGCAGGTGGACGATGCATGGGCTTGGCCCTTTAAAGACTCATGACTCTTCTCAACATCAACGGCCTACACCTAGACTAGATCTAAGAAGAACGTTAATATCCCAGGCAACTGGAATGCTATTTGGAGCCTAAATATTCCGGAACGTCTGAAGACATTTGCCTGGTTGCTTCAACATCGAGCTCTTTTGACGAATGTTGAAAAGCAAAGGCGCCATATTGACATTGACATTACCTGCACAATATGTAACAATGCCCCCGAAACTATCCTACACTGCCTGAGGGACTGTCAGGCCAGCAGGCATGTGTGGATATGCCTGGGCAAAACAGATAACTTCTTCAACACAGATGAGAACGAGTGGATCTCTACCATCCTTTCAAGAAACGCATCGGACCCAGGTGTGCTCCAAACCATTGTGGCAGCGTGGCATCTGCGACAAGTGCGTAATGACAAAATTCACTATAATTGACCCTTCAACACTCAACGCAGTGTCAGCTTCATAAAAGAGATAACCCGCTCAATTGAGAACCTTCCTCCTAAAGGCCGCCAGCGTCCTGGTCACCAACCAATACAGAAAGTCTCAGCACCCATAGCATACTCTGTTGTTGCCTTTGTTGATGCGGCGTTCAACCGTAACTCCAAACAGGCGAGTGCAGGTGTCCATATTGTTGACAACATAGGACGTTGCATGGAGGGTGTGGGTTCCCCTTTCTTCGCATGTTCTGTACTAGAGGCTGAGGTACATGCTATTCTACTTGCAAGAAAGTTATGCCAAGAGAAGGGCCTTATACACGCAGTCATCCTCTCTGATTCTATTACAGCAACCAAATTGCTCACCAGTGATGAGCCGCCTGCCCCAAAGCTCCAGCCCTACTGGAGGAAATTTCAACTCATCCAAGCACATTGTCAGTTCGCCTTACAATATGTCCCCCGGGAGCTGAACAAAGTCACGGATGCAGTAGCAAAACACTCTCTTTTCATGTTCAGTAGCTGTAATTTCAATTATGTTAAGCCCCCTGGCTATGCCAGGATATCCATATTCACTCGAACAATATTTTGACTGCACTAGAGAGCAGTATGAATAATAATTAATCTCTAGTTACCACAAAAAAAGAATAAGTTATTTTTGCTTGTTCTTATTCTAACCTTTTCCTTAAATTGTTCTTAGTGTAACTTTTATTTCCTTGCATATTTGTTTCTTACTTTACCATAATCAACAATCAACTTTTGGATTTTACTTTATGCAATCTTGTTCAAAAGTCTTTGGGGTTGGGCTTTAATCTTAAGAACATTGTTTGTGGATTGACCCTTTCTATACTCGGAAGGTTTAAACTCTAGGATAAGACCCTAGTTCTTGGTGCGTGAGATGACACGTATCAAAATGGTTCTGTTATCGGGGACAACAAATTGTTTTTCAAACCCCCAAAATTTTTGAAATTTTTTTTCTTCTTCTTTCTTTCGCATTTCAAGTACCATTATGGAAGTGCTACTCCTCTTTCTGCTAAATTTTGATTCCACCAGTACATTTTTTTCCTACAATGCTTATATATGTCATTATAACTGTGCATGCGACGCTCGACGAATGTTGATTCTGCACCGCCAGTTTTTGACCATGAGATAGAAAGAACCTTCCACCGCCTTAACTGCTAAAACCGTCATAGAATGGAACAAGATGAGGTCAATCAAATTGTTGAGTAGGTCCTTACTGCTCAAAGAGAGTCCTTTGCAGCCAAAACATGCAGTCAGAGATGCCAGGCCGCGTGAAGTACAGGCAGCCCGTGAGGCTTAATTACGTGAGGCAGATGCACAGAAACCATTGAAGGACTTCTTAGTACCCAAACTACCTATGCACAACATCATGTTGTGCAACTTGATATTACTGCCCCACAATTTGAGATCTATACTCAATGGGTCACTATGCTACAGGCCAATCCTTTCTCTAGAAATAGAGGTGAAAGTTTCCAAGACCTTGTCTAAAGGTTCTCGGATCTATGTTCTTTGACTAAGATCCCTAAAATTTCTGAAGATGCCATCAGACTTAGGCTTTTCAAATATTCCCTTTTTGGCTAGGCTAGCAGTTGGTATAATGCCTTGAAGGAAGAAAACACATAACTATATGGGATGCACTTCAAACCAAGTTTATGGAGAAATTCTATCCCCCTTCCCTCACCTATGAAATTAGAGACCAAATCACCATGTTTTTTATGTTCCCAGATGAAACCTTAGGAGAAGCTTGGGAGAGGTTCAAAGAACTCGTCTGCAAATGTCTGCACCATCAAATTTCCCAAATCCAATTGATTGAAATCTTTTATCGTGGTGTTGACAATGACACCAAGTCTTTTTTGGATTCCTCTTCAAGGGTACATTTCATGTTTTAAAACTTAGAAAGTGCTTGGGAGGTTGTTAAACACGCTTTTGAAACCCAAGCAAGATAAGGAACTGACGGGGTCCTCAAGGTTGCTAAGGCTGAGGAGAACTCTGACATCACAAATATTGTTGAAAGACTTAGACTCATTTCCTTAAAACAAGATCTACTTGAGTCCTCTTTTAGTGCCCTTGAGAGGAGAGAAACACCCCAACAACTAAAGGTCAGAGTCTCTCTCTGTGGGATTTGTCAAGGGTATGATCATGATACCTTACAATGCCAATATCTTTATAATCTTCCCATGAAACCAGAGGTTGGGCAACAAATGGAGGACCTCAAATCCATACGTAGAACTCCAGGTCAAGCATATTACAACCCTAATCAAACCAAAAATCACCATGGGTTCCAATATGGTAACCCTTTTGGGTGCAAAAAATGCCTCCCAACTCCCTACCCAGCCAAGACCTCTCCTCCCTCAAGCCAACAATCGCCCCCACCAGGTTTCCCCAAAAACAATAAGAGGAATCATGAGAATCAAGGAAACTACATAGGCCAATTTCATAATCGTGGTCCTTACTAAGGACAACAATACCATAACCTAAACCTACCACTACCACAAATGCAACAAAATGCCCCACTCCTTCTGATAGTGAGAGGATAGCCTCTCTAGAATATCTGGCCCTCTCCCAACAGTCTCATAATAGGGAAACCAAGGCCCAGTTAGCCCATCTCATTGCCAGTCAGGGCCCTCCTACCGTCACTTTTTTCGGGCAACCAGAGAACAACCCAGAGTATCCCAAGCAACTCAAGATAGTCTCCACCCGCTTGAGAAAGATACATGCTCCTCCCTTTGAAAATCTCCGATCACTCCCCTAGATTTTGAAGATGATGACACTGTGGTCGTTAAACCCCAACCTTCTCCAGAATCCCCATCACCATCCCTGAAGTCCCACCACCTGAGGTTGTTGAGCCTGAAATCCCAGTCTACAAAACCCATCCACCATACCATGCCTGCCTAAAGAAAACTAGTCTAGATTCTCATTTCATGAAGTTCAAGGAAGCCATGATGAAATTACATGTAGACATTCCCTTTTTGGATGCCCCTGTGGACATTCCTGCCTAGTCCAAGTATATGAAATCACTCTTGACTAGGAAGTATGCCACTAAATAATATGAGATGGTCAAACTAGCTAGGACCACTTCAGATATCATCCAAAGCAAGATGTCTAAAAACAAAAGGATCCCAGTTCCTTTGGGACTGGGTGCTACTTAGGTGACAATGCTTGCAGGAAAGGTCTCGTCGACTTGGGCTCCAATATTTCCATTATGCCTTGTAGTCTTTGTAGGATATTAGGGTGTGTTGACATGCTTCCAACTGCCACGATGATCCAGTTGGTAGATGCTTCCATGATGAAACCTATGGGAATTATTGAAGATATACCTGTAAGAGTTGGGAAAGATGATTACGTTCCATGTGACTTTGTCATCATGGACATTAAGGAAGATTTACACTACCCCCTTATCTTTGTCTGACCCTTCTTGGCCACCGCTCGTGCCCTGATCGATGTTGAGGCTGGAATAATTTTCCTACATCTTGGCATACATACACTAGAGTTTAGAGTGTTTGGGAGCATGCGAGGACCTAGCCTCCAGGAAGAGGTTTACCTCCTTGATTGTGTTGATAAGCTCCACCAGTTGAGACAAGAATGGGAGCTATTTTAGGATCCGCTCCACCTACCGTCATGGATCACGTTGAATGCATATTTGAAGATGAGAAATTGGAACAATATAGAGCTCATCTAGACACCTTTCAAGAGATCTGTGATGAAGAATTTGAGGACCTCAAAATGGTCTCTCTTGTAGATAAAAAACCTAAACCCCCTAAGTCACTTGAGATGAAACCCCTCCCAAAAGGTCTTAAAAGTGTCTTCCTTGATGAGCAACATATATGCCATGTTATCATTAATTCTATTCTTACTTATGAATAGGAGAGCAAGATCATGACTGAGCTTAGAAAAAGGAGAACTACCTTGGGGTATAAAATGACCGATTTGACATGGATAAATAAAGCTATTTGCATGGATAAAATCCCTGTGGTAGAAGAGTACAAACCATACAGGGAACCTTAATGAAAATTAAATCCCAACATGAAAGAGGTTGTTCGCCTAGAGGTTATCAAGCTTTTGACTGCATGAATTATCTATCCCATCTCTGACTCCCCATGTGTTAGTTCTGTCCAAGTGGTCCCCAAGAAGGGAGGAACCACTGTTGTGAAGAACGATAAGGATGAGCTCATCCCCACCCGTACTGTTACATGGAAGATGTGTGTTGATTATAGAAAATTGAATAAGGACACTAGGAAAGATAACTTCCATCTTCCCTTTCTGGATCAAGTACTAGAGCGCCTCACCCATCAATAATATTTCTGTTATCTTGATGGCTATTCAGGTTTTTATCGGACTCCCATTCATCCTGACGACTAGGAAAATACAACCTTCATCTACCTATTTGGCACTTATGCATTCAGGAGAATGCCTATCAGGTTGTGCAATGCCCCAACTACTTTCCTACAGTGCATGTCTGCTATCTTTGCTGGGTTGACCGAGACCGTAATGGAAGTGTTCATGGATGACTCCTCCATTTTGGAGAATGTTTTGACTCTTGCCTTAGACATCTATCCCTTGTTCTAAAAAGGTGTGAGGAAGCAAACTTGGTTTTAAATTGGAAAAATGTCACATTTATGGTGACAAAAGGGACTGTCTTAGGACATAGGGTTAGCAACCATGACATAGAGGTTGATAGAGCTAAGATCAAGGTCATCACTAAACTCCCCCTCCCTCTTTGTTCAAGGACATTCATGCCTTCCTTGGGGATGCCAAATTGTGTTGGTGATTCATTTGTGATTTCTCAAAAATCCCCAAACCCCTCACCAACCTCCTCTAAAAACATACTCCTCTATTTTTGACAAATCTTACATGGCCAATTTTTTTATGTTTGAAGGATGCTCTCACTTCTACCCCTATTATTTGGGCTCCTGATTGGTCCTTGCCTTTCTAATTGATGTGTGATGCTAGTGATTTTGTTGTTGGTGCCATTCTTGGACATCGTGTTGACAAAGCGCACCATGTGATTTACTATGCATCCAAAACTTTAGATGATTCCCAACAAAGCTACACTACCACCAAGAAGGAAATGTTAGCCATAGTCTATGCCTTCAATAAATTCCACTCTTACTTAGTTGGGTCCAAAGTGGTAGTTTACACAAACCATGCAGTCATTAGATACTTGATGACCAAAAAGGATGCCAAACCTCACCTTCTTCATTGAATTCGTTTACTTCAATGTTTTATTTAGAAATCCTTGACAAGAAAGGTTGTGAGAATGTTGTAGCTGACCATCTTAGCCACCTAAATTCTTGTGATGATGATGGTATACCTATTGATGATTTCCTACTAGATGACAAGTTGCTCAAAATGGAATCCAAAACCCCTAGTTTTGCTGACTATGCTAATTATCTTGCCGCGGGTGCCTACACCCTGATTACAAAGGATAATGTAAAGCAAATAATTTACATGATGTCAAACACTACTATTGGGATGATCCTTATCTTTTTAAGTTGTGTTCATATGGTCTTTATCGTAGGTGTGTTACTGAAGAAGTGGCCCATGATATTCTTGAGCAATGTCACTCAGACCCCACTGGAGGGCACATGAGTTCTAAAAAATGGCCAGAAAAGTTATACAATCCGATTTCTTTTGGCCTATACTGTTTAGTGACTTGTATGAATTTATCTTGAATTGTGATCAATGCCAAGATCTGGGAATATTTCTAAGAGAGATGAAATGCCCATGCCTTCTTATCAAGAGATAGATATTTTTGATGCTTGGGCATGGATTATATAGGACCCTTTCCTTATTCTTGTGAGTATCGATATATTCTGGTAGCCGTGGACTATGTCTCCAAGTGGGTAGAAGCCATCCCCACCAAAACTTGTGACTCCAAATCCGTTAATAAACTTTTCAAAGAAATCATCTTCCCCAGGTTTAGAGTGCCTCACACCGTGATTTCAGATGGGGGATCACATTTTCTAGAGAGAAGTTTTGAAACCCTATTGAAAAGATATGGGTCCACCACAAGGTCACCACTCCTTATCACCCTCAGACCAGTGGCCAAGTTGAAGCTTCAAATTGACAGATTAAATCCATCCTATAGAAAAAGGTCAATCACACTGGGACATATTGGGCTTTGAAAATTAATGATGCCTTTTGGGCATACATGACCGCTTATAAACCACCTATAGGTACCACTCCTTTCAAATTGATTTATGGCAAGTCTTGTCATTTACCCATAAAATTGGAACACAAGGCTAACTGGGCTATTAGGACTCTAAATTTTGACTTATATGTAGTAGGGGAAAATTGTTTTCTTCAAATGTAGGAGTTAGACAAGCTTAGAATGACTGCCTATGAGAATGCTAGAATATACAATAATAGAACCAAATTATGGCATGATGGTCATATCAGGCAGAAAGATATCTAAGAAGGTGATCAAGTCCGTGTTTACAATTCTAGGCCAAATTTTTCCTGGACAACTCAAATCCAGACGGTATGGACCATATATCTTTAAGCATACCTATCCACATGGAAATTTAATTCTTCGAGATAAGGTGCTGGGCGAATTCAAGGTTAATGGTCATAGGCTAAATTGATACATTACCATTGAGGATTTTGTAGCTTCAGAGGCACACCAACTCTGATTACTTGAAGATCTCGACTTGAAGGAGCCACCCCCTCCCAATCTCATCCTGGAATGGCTCCTTGACATCTTGTATCGGGCCTTTGACATTAAACTAGACGCTTTTCGGTAGGCAACCCAAATTTTATTTAATTTTCATTTTCTTCTAATTTGTTCTAGTTAACCCTTTCTTTGTTCTTATTTCAGATTTTTCCATAAAAAATGGGGCGCTTGACTCATGCGGTGAGGATTGTCAATTTAGAAGCAACCAAAATGATCGTTTGGCCGACCAACTGATTGACTCGATTTCCTCTCTTTCAAGTCATCTTTTGAATTTCAAACAATACTTGCACCACCAAAGACGTCCCAATCAGTCGTTTCAAGAAATGAAATGATTGGTTAGTAGTCCAAGAGGTGCATTTAATTGCACGATTTAAATATACAGTTGCGTCGGGAAGCAAATAGTCCTTTCTCCTCATGAACTGCCAACCAATCGGTTGGGGGAAGTAAAACAGTCGTCTCATGCAGGCAAGTTGGCCTATTAAAATATGCACTTGGTGTGGGCTACTGACACCCGCAAGCACCTTCTCCCCCCTCCGATCCCTGGTTCTCTGCTTCTAACAATTTCCCCTAGGCTTCACATGACCATTACGACAGCCAACCGACAACCTTGTCGGTCTAGACGGCTACTCCTCTGAAACGACCATTCAGAAGCTGAAAACCACTATTCGCCTTCTTTTTCCCCCAACAACAAGTCGCACAGACTGCACGGAGCAATGCGCTATGCGAGCCGACCACCCAAGCTACCACCTCTCCTCTCACATGTTCTAGGCCAACCATCTCCACCACCCACCTGACCGTCTTGGGGCTGCACCTGTCATTATGAGGACGACGAGCCCTGATGTCGCTCCAATCCGCCATCTTGTTTCTTCCTCCTCTGGCTACCGTTTCACCATTGCCAGCTTAATATTTTAGAGCCACCCGTCCATCTTGGGGCTGTAACAGTTGTTCCAGATGATGACGAGCCCTAACGTCACTCCACTCCACCATCTTATTACTTCTTCCTCTGACTGTCGTTTCACTTTTGTCAGTCGAACGTTTTAAAACCAACCATCTGTCTCACTGCCATCTCTGCACTATCTTCTACCTTTCCCCTATCAGGAGAACCCTCCGTTTGGTAAATTCCAACCGGTCATCTTAGAAACATCAAACGACCCTCTCCTTAGCAAAATGATCATTTTGCTCCTCCTGCATATTCAATGCTCCAACAACAATCACCATGTCAGAAGGAGGATCATGCCGTGGCCTTTTTGACTACTTCTGTTAAGGCAAGCAACCGACGAAGTAGATAGTCTCCCACAAGGGCTCCTGACATTCCATCTTTGGCCCTGGTGTCCAGATCTGAGAACCCACAGAAGATTCTTCTCCCGAGATGACCGAGGAGATGCTCCATGATCTTGAGGAAATAGACGAACTTATCCTTCATACTGGGGCAGTCAATCATCCTGACATGACCCAAAATCTGTAACACCACATCCATCTTGCATAGCCCTAGCCCCAGACAGCTATGCCCAATTTGTCAATACCAATCATTATAAAAGATTTGACTCTAAGGCCCACTTGGCATCGAACTTCCTCGATGGGCATGTGGAATCACACTCAACAACCTCGACATTAGAGATGTGGTTGATGACATTCTTCAGAAGAACCACATCCTTATTTCCCCTACTATGTGGTTCCAATTTATAGTGAGCTCACTCTAGAGTTCATGACTACCTTCTGTCACTTCCACTCTTCTTGGGAGAACTCTAGCTACAAAGTTCACATCTTTAGTGAGGGTTTTGAGATATCTACCAAATAGCTCACCTCCATTCTCCTGGATGGATGAGATGATTATTGGTTGTCACGATGTCTACAATGCCGCCATGACATCTACCTCGACAACTTCATCATGGAGAAAATCTGGACTAATATTACCGACCTTCCACCCAAGCTTCCTAGTGGCCCCAAGGCATCCAACATCCACAACCCAATTGTTCACTACCTTCACCCCATCTTGTCCTGCACCTTATTTAGAAGGGAAGGTACTCGAGACGCCATTACTCAATCTAAGATCTATACCCTATGGAGCCTTCTAAATGGCAAGCCCTTCAACTGGGGAAGTTCTATGATTGATCATATTAACTATCAGGCCACATACACTACTTCTTCTTCCTATTGCATTGGCGACATAGTGACTTCCATGGTTCTCTTCTTGGGCTACACTCACATTCCATTCCTAACTTTAGAGCTCAATAATCACTTTATCGACCTCCGATACTTGAAGGGATGCAAGTTCATCTATTTGGTGTAGAGAATGCCTATTATCTTCTATTCAATGATCATACCATCATCCTCGAGCTCCCTCTAGTAGACTATGTTTACGACTGCAAATATGGTCTTTGATTTAACCAACCTACTGGGGCACATCCAATGTTTCCTTCGGAGCACCCCAACCCAGAAGATGTCCCCGACCTACTGGCCACAGGAGGAGTGTTTCATTATAGGTACATGACAAGGCGACTGGCCCTCCACCATATCCTTCTCGACATTGAACCAGGAGGCACACTGGCGATGAGGAAGTCCCTGACAAGTCTTATGGCTTCTATGAGGTTTGAAGTCAGCTTGATGAGATCCACTGTGAGCAACAGTGTCAAGGCCACCATCTCAAAAACATGTACTTGATGCAATGCTCCCAGAACTCTTAGCATGTAGACATGGGCCAGTATGCCCCCAACCGACCACATTATGAGGAGTATGGGGCTCATCAAGCCTACCCTAACCCCAAATCCCTATACTGGGGGAATTACTACTACAACCCTCCATCTTCCTCTCATCTACCACCTCCATCTTCCTCTCATCTACCACCTCCATATCCATCACAGTGAGCTTCTTCCATCCATATTGGGTTTGGGGTTTGCTCGGGACAAGCAAACTTATAAGTTTGGGGTGGAGGTGGACGGTACGTATCAATTCCACCCCTTATCTTCCCTTTTCAACATTGTTTTGTTATTTTATTTATTAAATTTAATTTGATTTTGCTTTTGCTCTTTATTTTGAAAGACATTGGCCTATATCTAGTCATTTGATATGAGTAGATGTCCATCATTGTACCCCTTTGAATTCAGTAAATCTTACTTGCAAAATTTTTACACATTTCCATCACTGAAAACACCATGTCACTTAGGACCCAAAAACTAGCATCACTCCTTGGTAAAGTTGGTAAGTTGTATGGAACCGATAAGTACCAAACATAAATTTTCTCTATATATAAACTGTGGATTAACTTGTCATAAATCTTGTATAACGTGATTGACTGGAAAAATCTATCTGAGGCAGTAACACTCTTAAGAAAAGTGAAGTTTATAAGTATAAGAACAATCTCCCTCCTTCTCTCCCAAAAAAAAAATCAAAGAATCACCTCTAGACAAAAATCTAAGTCTGGGGTGGCATGCTTTCACCTCAATTCTTCCATACCCCTCAAAAGGGGCGCACCATCAAAAGATGCCAAAGAGCACACAAAAAAAAGTTGTGGTCAATGCAACCACAAGTCCATGAGTAAATGTATCCCAAGTTGAATAGAGGAGAGACCATCTTCTTCTACACCTATTTCATCCTATTCCTGTGCAAAAACTCACAAAAAGAAAGAAAAATGGGATTGTCAAAGCAGAAGTAAGAAGAAGCTTGCTTTCTAAAAAGTCTTGATTTAGAAACAAGATATGAAATTTGTTTTGATAGGGAATATAAAATTTTGTGTTACGTGGTTCTAGGAGATTAGGCTGCTTGGCCAAATTTCAGAGGTAAGGAATAACGTGATGCTATGAGGGTGGGGGTAGACATGTTGCTAGTGCAAACTGTAGTTTTTGTGACTTTATTTTCTTTAGGACAATCAAATATTCACATCTGGAGTATTTTGATGAATGTATATTCATCCTTCTTTTTATATATCTTTCATTGTTTTTTAATAGAATTTTATCCTCTTTTTGTTAATTTCTAGATTTAAATACAACTTGCCCACTTTTTAACCTGAAATGCAAAATCATCATTGTTTTCCTTCATGTTTTGTAGGTTTTACCTCCAATGACAAATTCCTGACCATTTGGACACTCGAAACAATTGGTTCGTTGTGCCAAATAGTTGGTTCTTCCACATTCTAGAGCCAGACAACCATTTTTTCATTCTCGGTTCAACTTTGATGCTTTAGATCTCAATGAACATTTCAACTACTTAGGCGCTCATTTTAGAAGTGCCAACAATAAGCTCATGCATCCCTGACGGTTGTCAAAAGTACTCTAAGACTAGGTCACACTCAATTAAGGTGCCACCAATGAATATTAGGGTTTCTTAATGTGCCAGTGCATGCAACGACGCCAACCAACCATTCCACTCCATTAGACGATCGATTTGAGGGTTACTTTAGGACCAAGACTATACATCTGAAGGTGTCTCCACCCTTTGATTATGGTTTTGACTCTCTTCCAAATTAGCCATGCCAAGTGACCATCCAACCAACTCGGCTCGGCTTGCAATACGGTCATCTCACGACGCGGAAACAACAATTTTTAACAGCTGCCAGTCATGTTTTCCTCTCCCCCCTTCATGGTTTCCACCCCTCCTTCCCCTATAAAAGGAGGGGAGACTCTACAAAGAGGGGATCTAATTTTTTATATTCACAATTTACTTTCAGCACTAGTCTTTTCAATTCTTGCATGTGTACTCCATTGTTCTTTAATAAAAGTTGGTTTTGATCTAAAGATTCTTATTCTTCTTTATTTCTGTTTTTGTTATTCTTTTGAGACAAGGATCTAAGAACGGTGGCCATTTCATAGTCACTAGCCAGAGTCTTCAGATTCTTCCATTTTCTAGTCTATGACCTCCCTTCTTCCTTCCTTCATTCTCAATTCAATTTCCATGGCTAGCGAGTAGTTTTCCATATCGAGGCACAGGGAGTAGCCCCATAACCATGTGTAACTTAGATCGATTCCCTATATGTTTTTATCCGATAGATGATTTTTTGGTCTGGATAATCGCCCAATTTAAATGATTTAATCTCTCATTTTTATCAAAAGTTAGACTTGGGAGATGTGACTTCACAACCTAAGGCTCAGAACAACCAAACTGAATTCATGAGGATCTGGATGTGACTGCGGAAAGATCCTTACTGGGATGATTAGACTAGGAACTATGGATGCCAAGACCAATAGGTTCACATGGATTTTGTCTTTTGTAAATTCATTCACTAATGTTTTTTTACCTACGTGCTTCTATCTCATTTTGTCATATGGATTGTTCAATCTTGTTTCATTCCGGCTATGGTGGTAAAACCCATAGCATCGATATCCTTTCCCATCAATTCAACTCCATTTTCTCAATCGCTCATTTCAATTGCTTTCTTTACTTATTGCAATTAATGTTGTTCTGATAATAATTTTTTTTACTTGTTCTTAGCCTAACCTTTTCCTTAAATTGTTCTTAGTTTAACTTTTATTTCCTTGCATATTTATTTCTTACTTTAGCATAATCAATAATCAACTTCTGGATTTTACTTTCTGCAATCTTATTCAAAAGTTTTTGGGGTTGGGCTTCGATATTACAAACATTGCATGTCAATCAACCATTTCTATACTAGGAAAGTTTAAAATCTAGGATTAAGACCCTAGTTTTTGGTGCATGAAACATGTATCATCAACCGCAACAATTGTGTCAAGAAAAATGGCCGTGGTGTACAAGATCTAAGATGATCATGCCAGCCAAAATAGTTGTGGTGAGAAGATTCCACGATGAGCAAAATCAAAGAAATAGTCAAGTCCCCCTTCCTCAAAATGATCATGTCAACCACCACAATGGTTTCACCACCTACCCACCAGGAACGTGGTGCTCACCACAGTTGTACTACCCAAGCACCCAACACCCTAAAACAACCTGATGTTTTCACCCATTCCACCTCACTTGTTCCACTCTACCACAACCATCATCATCCCATCCACCATGGCATGGTGCCCAAAACAGTCATGGTGGCTAGCTACCCTAATTTACTTTTTCCAATGATTTTCCTATTCCAACCCCACATAACCCTATGCTTCCCAAGACAATATATATACCTTGGTGGCAGTTGGGATCTATAATGAGCACTTATTTCCACCCATACTAGCATTCACTGAGCCACCCACTCTCTACAACATACTCCCACTTCAATTCCATCATCTTCCACCTCAAAATGCTAGCTTTCTAAGTTTTTGGCCACTTCCACCCACCATTCCATGCTTCCATCCATCAAGGAGGAAGGAGGACATGTACCTATAGTTGGATGTGAAGAAGGAGTCCTCACTGTGTTTCTATGTCTATCTACTCATCTACTTTTTCTTCTTTATCCATTTCTTTTTTTACGACTAGCTAAGCCCCTAGGTGTGTTGTTTGGGGTTAAAATGTGACTTTGATACCATGTTGGGAGGGGTGATATGTAAACTCCATAAATTCATTTTCAAATGATTATCTTCTACTTCTATCTCAATCCCCATGGATTATCTTGTGATTTATACTTGAAACCACCTAGGTTCTAGGGGAACTGGCTTATATGTGGCTATTTTGAGATTTTCTCCTAGGCCCAACTAGTGCATCCCTACCTAGATTCCCATATTCCCACATATATGTCCACTCTCCTACTCTGATATGTGAAATCTAAGTATCCAATTTAGAAGCACTTAATGTAATTGGCTTGGAGATACCTAAAGGCTAGTGGTAGGTGACATGAGGTGCAAAATCCTCATTTCCACCCTCCATTACTACCCTTGACCCCCAATCTCTCTAAAAGATTATATTCTAGAAAACCTAGACTTATTGGATCTTAGTTGAATTCAACCTAAACCCTAATAAATGAGCCTTGTTAGGTCAGATAGGGGTTTATAGGGACTAGTTACCCTATACACACCCTATTACATCCTTGGTCAATTAGTAGTTTAGGGCAATTCTCTAACATCTAGCTTGCTTGTTTGGTTCGATAATCCAAATGAATGAGCAATTCTTGCATGTCATTACCCACAACCTTGGTGACTATCAAATTACCCCAAATGAACCACACTTCCATTAATTGATCTAAACCTTAATTGCTCTCTTGTTTAACTAGTGTTATCTTAGTTAGTCTTTCTACTTGCTTAATTAGTCATTTTCTTATTCATGGTAGCTAGGCCTTGCTAGTGTAGTTAGTGTTACTTAGTGATTTCTTGTTCTAGCTCTAACTAGTTAATTGATAATCTAGTCTCCAAGCTCCCTATCTTGCTTAATTGCTAGTATGGAGCCTTTCCTGCCTAGTCTGGATAGTTTCCCTCTCTAGTTTTTTAAGGGAGAATTTCTTTGTTATTTTAGTTCTTATCACACGTCTGCGGGAAAGTGTTTTAGTCCATTAGAGTGTGTCTATTAGGGCTACAAGTTTGTCATCCCATTTGTTTGCGTGTACCAATGTAACTAAGTCAATGGACCATGCTGTAAAATATATGGGTTATTTTGATTGACAAGTCCCTATCATTTCTCTTCTCAACTGATAAAAGTTTGAACCCCAAATTCTCCCTAAACCTCAACCCCTTCCAACCTAAACCTCTGCCTAGTCCTAATTTCAACACATCCTATCCCTTTTTCTAATGTCATAACTTTCCATTTAGGTTCTTCCCCCCCTCGTCCACCATTGTTTGTGGGCTTACAAAGAGGAGAAGATGAAACCTTTGCTCAAACCCTAGGGATGAAAGAACTACAACTAATCTTCCTACCTCAAATAGGATCTCCCCCGTGATGTAACCCACTTCATTTATGCCCAAGAAGTCATGAGATACAAGTGTTTACTTTTGTATATATCATACTCAAATTTCTATGATGAAAATATTTCCCATTTGTGTTGCAAATGTGTGCATTAGGTGGTCTAGGTGATCAAGGATATTTGACAAGATCCAATGTCAATGAGTGTTATTTTATACATGCGTTAAGGATGTTTATAGATCAATTTGTAACTAGAATTATGCTTTGTGTAGGTGCATATGTTCAACTTGATCAGAATCATGTAATAATAAGTGATGAATGGGCAACAACCGTACTAAACCTAGTTTTACACTTATATACACCCACTTGGATAAGTATATTCTGTAACTAAAATTATTTGAATCATTGTTCTTTAGTTAGGAATGTTTTTAGAAAAATTACAATTTGAACAAATTAATTCTCGATCAAATTTTAATTTACCCAAGTTGTTTGATCGAATTGTAGTTCTACTAGGCTGATTCTCTATAGTTTTTTTCATTAATGCAAAGTTAGATAATTTAACCCCACTAGATATCCTATAACATCTACTAAAAGACTAAACTCGTCCTAAACACTCCTAATAGCCATATGAGTTATTTCTATGTGTTTCCTATATATGAAAGTTCCATACAAACATCCAAAGTACACTTAAGAATTTCCTCTACATACCATCTCTCCTGATATGATAATCCTATTTTTCTATATTTAGTTTTTCCCAAGCAAGTCTAAGCTAACATAGCTCTCGTGTCCTAATCCAACAAATATAAACTTACATAAACCCATGAGGGATTGACCATCAATCATTCATTAGTGCTACAACTGTACATATTGTGAGAATTAAGTTGCACTTTCATTCTTCCTTATTGTTCCATATTTGGTTCTCCCTTCTAGATCTACTTCTTGTGAGGATGATATGGCAAAGTTATTTGAAGCTTCCTCATGTGACTATGTTCAAAGGTGGTGGAAGTAGGTTGAAGTCTTTGTCCAATGAGGGAGGTCTTTTTGTATCCCATAAAGAAGGAAATGATTATGCTTGAACTGAAAAAGAGGTTGGTCTTGATCCACTAAAGATACTGCTATCTGTAATTTGTATTGGTCTACAAAAGGTAAAAAAAAATACAAGATAAGAAATCATAGTTGGAAAAAACTATTCAGTAAAGATAAAGCATTTCAAGCTTCAACCACTATTCATCTTGTGTATTTCCTAGTTTCTTCTACTTGTCAATTACTGAATTTATAGTCGAGCATAAATATTCCTAAACAAGTTGAAATTAACCTTCCTTGTGTTTTAAGTATCATAAAATCAGGTATTCTCTATTCAGCCTCCTCCCCAACTTTTATTTAGTATCAAAGAAAAGCTCCAAGGAGTTTGACAAGACTTAAAGAATGGGGGAAACTTCTAGGGGCATCTCAATCTTAAGGTAGAACATGTTTACCGGCCTACCCTCTTCGACAACTCTAACTATATGTATTAGATGTGGCATATGATATTTTGATTCCACAATGTCAACTTTGAAATCAGGGATATGATCATACAAGCATACATGCCTCTTGCGACATAGCTTGAGCGATAGGATGAGCCTATGGTAAGAAATGATACATTAAGTGTAAATCCAAGAGTATTATATATTCTTTCCCAATATCCTTCCAAGTTTAATAGAACTTCAGCTTGCCAAACTACCACTGACATTTGAAGGAAACTTTCTATAACTCATGAAGGAACTAAGAAATTCAAGGATAAAAAAATTAAACCCTTCATCATAAACTAGAGTAGTTTCGCCTTGAAAAATATGAATCCATTTTTGAAATGTATTCTCTATTACTTTGACTATAAATGTCTTGAAATCTACTGGAGATAATATTGAGTCAAAAGATCTTTCTACTAAACAATTTTGTTCTCTAACCTCGTATGAAAACAAAGTTATTGCCATAGAAGAATCTAACAAATCTTTTACTTTGCAGCTTAAAGAGTTTATGGGTAATCTAGACACTTATGAAGTCAAGATCCAAGTTCCAAAGAGTCAACAAGAGGAGGATAATAATTCTATGAATAATATTTTGTCTATTAAGGCAAGGGATTTAAAGACATCCTCTTCTTAGAGTGATGAATCAAGTAGTGAGGATGATAAGAACTCATAACTTAAGAAGAATACAAATTACTCCTTGAACAAAAAATGTAGATCTTTCTCTACTAGATGTATGGTTCTTGGGTTTCTTCTTCAAAATCTGGGTCAATTTAATGAACAAGAAACTTGCCATCATGTGGTTTACATCATCAATGAACATGATGGAATCGATGAATAATAAGAAAAAGTCCACAAAGTGATGATCGTAAGGCATCTGTAACGACCTCACTTTCAGCGTCCCCCAATTAAGGAAAGACCTTCAAGTTGAGAGCCATTACCTATATTCCCAAGGATCCAGATTTAGAAAATAATAAGTAATATAAAATAATTTCATTAATTCACAAATATTGTTTACAAAGTTTTTACATGAAAGTCCATTACCAAAACTATACATAGAGAAGAAATATCTATCTAAATCTTCCTTAGATTAATGTCTTCACATGGTTTCATCTTCATCTTCATGTCTGTTATCACGTATATCATCATCTACATAAAATTCCGTAAAACAAAACATGATCAGTACGACAAGTCATACCAGTATGTGGGGGAACAAAAGTTCACAAGTAATGATAGCAACATAATTCAACAATTAATGTTCAATAAACCAGATTTAACATTTTCACAATGACTACCCAATCTAGGTTTCTCCACCCTCTGTCATAACCCTCAGGGCCTCATACTGTAGTATTCACTATCTTCCCCTATCCAGGAAGATGATGTCATCATGTCTCCTCCTATCCAGGTGGGTGACTTCATCATGTCTCCCCCTATCCAAGCGGGTGACTTCATCATGTACCCCCTATTCAGGCTGGTACCAAAATATGCCTTCCCCTATATAAGCGGACGACCTTTCCATAGATCTAGAGGTGGCCTAGATTCGGGCTAGTCATGTTCATATATAATGTGATAATCATAGTCACTTTAAAGTTTGCATGGAATAAAATATACAAGCAAGCATATATTTTAAAACTATGCAAACAAATATCCAGGAAACCATGTGAAACTACAACGATTATTCTTAGGCATGGCCACATACCTTTTCCATGCATATTATTCACTTATACTTCAAGAATATTGTCCAATCAAGCAAACAAATCAAGCAATCTACATTTTAGTCTGCATAAATATAAATCCTAAAGTGTCACCAATCATATTGATCACATTAAAACCCTATTCGGTCCTAATCTAGAGTTTTAGGTTTTGGATAAGGAATAAGGGTATTAACCCTATTTCCATCGCATAATCAAAATTAGATAATTTCTAGTTACTAGATCCATCTTATCCTTTCATTAAGATCACTTAGATCAAATATGTTCATTAACAACATAGCAAGTTAGGATCTTTAGCCCTAATTCCACACATTAATGATTATCCACATTAGTGACCCTAATTACCTTATCATTATTATCATTACATTTATCATCATTATGCTCAACAAGATCAGATAATAGCATAAAAGAAAGGCTTTTAATGTTTTCAACATTATAATATCCAAAACTAGGGTTTCCATGTGCTAATCACCACTTTATCATATGTTACTCTATTTTTGGAAGAAAAAGCCTAATTAGATCTCAATTACATTTTCTTTGTGTTCCTCTCATTCTCCCGATCATTTTGATATATAGTTTTGCTATTTCTGGATACTTCTAACATTTCTTATGAATAAAGCAAGATATGCCATTAACCTTGGTTTGAGGCCACATGGCGCCTCCTGATTTGCCGGAGATCTGCACCTTACTTGTCAACCTAGCACAGTTCAAGGCTCAGTTTTCTTCTGGACCGGCCAAAATCCAACGGTCCGCGTACCCTACAAGAGTTCTTTAGTTAAATTCTCAAATTGTATGAATTTGTTGAAAACTATCTTGCATTCTCACAATGGTCATGTAGGTACAAAAGGTATTGGTTATGCTCTCAAAATGAAAATAGAAAGAACAAGTATGGAGCCATTTTTATAAAACCAAGTGCTAGTGCTAGTTTTAAAATTCACCATGTTACTTGTTTTGCTATTGGAAGGTTTGGTCATTATGATTTGTCATTCTCTTTCAAAAGGAAGAGTGACAACGATGGTTTAGATTCCAAGAACCTTTCTCTTGACCAGTTTGTGTGTGGTCATGAGCTTTGCTAGACACATTTTTTTATCTTAGAACATTTCCATCTTTCAAGTGGTATTTTTTTTACAGTTTCAGTATGTTAGTTTATTTGGTATATTTTGTGATTGTTTCTTGAGGTTGTATGTCTTTTAGAGTTATTATATTTTTCTATGAAAATTCCTCTCATTCGAATTGCATTTTGAACGCGGGGTGGTTTTCTAAAATTACATATCGACCAAAATATTGCATGCATTTTTTGGACATTTTGCTTTTGGTTCTTTAACTTGTTTTGCTGAACATTTATTTGAAAATTCAGGTCTGAAATGGTTTATCTAACATGTTTCTTATGAGTTTCTAGTGTTTCTTTGGATATCTTTGTGTTGAGCTCAATGTTACTTTAGTATTTGATAAAGAGGAGCCCAAACTTGTGATATATTTTGCTATCTTATAGATTAACTTTCCAATAAAGTGTTCATATAAATAGTGGACTTAACATTCCTTACTATTGATTTAGAGATTCTTGATTGGTCCCTTATCATGAAGCTATTTACATTCCTTGCATTGACATTGTAGATATCTTCTACAAGGATTTTAATTACTTATGACTTCTCTGTAGTCATGGTGGGCTTAACATACCTTGCCATTGTCTTGAGGTATCTTTCTAGACTATTTTCCTACTTATAGGATCTCTTCATCATGAATGAAATAACATTACTCTCATTGGTACTGTGACATCTTTACTTTCTTTTCTTTGATTGAATTGTGAGTTTTTATATTTCATGTCCAACCATTTCATTGTGATATGAACTTGGTATATACTTCCGTGTTTAGGTATGTTTTTCCCTCTCCAAAGTGAATATGTTGTTGAAGGGATTGTCTTGTACAAGGAAAGCTTTGTTGAGTATACCCTCCTATTCCACTTTGGCAAGAAGGGAGAAAAATACATGAGATAAATTTTCTATATTATAAAAATCAAAGATATGATGCTCTTCATTTGTCTATCTTAAATTTACATTTGAAAAGATTTTTCATCATCAAAAGAGGGAGATTGTTGTCTAATATGACATGCCAAATTAAAATATTGATGATGAAAATATTTACAATCTCTACAAATGTGATCAATGAGCTTGGTCAAGATCCAATGTCAGAGATAGAATCATGCTTTGTAAGTACAACTTTATGGGAATCATGTCAGAACAAGTGATGAATGTCCCACAACTATCCTAAACCTAGTTTTACACTTGGATACACTCATTAGCATAGGTAGGTTTTATGAATAAAATGTTTGAACCATTTTTCAATTTTATGGATTTATGGTCAGGTAGATTTTCAGTTGAATTACAATTTAATCAGACCGATGTTTTATCAAATTGTAATTTGACCATGTTAGTCGATTGATTGAAATTTGATTGGGCTATTTTTATACACTTTTCCCTAGTTTGTAGTTGGTCATTTATCCCCACTAGCTATCTTCTAACAACAAGTTAAGCTATAAACTCTTCATAATCACTCCCAACAATTATCTTAGGTACGCCTAAGTGTTCCCTATATATAATAGTGTCATATGAAAACACAAAACACACTTGAGAATTACCTCTACAAGTTATCTATCTCTATATTTGGATCCTAGTTTTCTATATCTGGCTGCTCCCAAGAAAATCTAAGCTTAGTCTACCTCTAGTGCCCTACTCCATCAAATATAGCCTTGCCTAACTGCATGTGTGGTAGATCATTACTTTTTCATTAGTGATACAATCATATAGTCTTGTGAGGATTGAGTTGTACATTTCCCCCTATCTTGTTCTGTGTTTGATTCTATTCTTTAGATCTACTTCTTGCAAACTGGCTTGGATCTACTTCTTATGAGAAGCCTATGTGAAAAGTCGATGGATGTAGATTGTGATATCCTTTAATGATGGTGGTCTTCAACATCCTATAAAGAAAGTAAAAATTATCCTTGAGCTAAAAGGAGGTCAGTCTTGATCCACAAAAGACATCAACATTTGTAATTGTATTGATCTACCAAAGGTGAATAAAACTATAGGTTAAGAAACCCTATTTGCAAACAACTAGGTAGTACAACTACAACATTTCAAGTTGGAACCATTATACATCCTATTTTTTATTTGAGGTTGCTTCTAATCGTAAGATAATTGCTTTATTTTTCAATGCAAATATTCTTTAAGCAAGTTGAAATTAACCTTCATTGTGTTTTAGTTTGCATAAATCAAAATTTCAATTACCACTCTAGAGATTTCATTCAGTATCATAGAAAGGCTTCAAGGATATTTAAGAAGACTTGGTATATGGGGGAAAACATTCATGGGAAGCTCAACATTGAAGGGGCACATATCACTAGACTACCATACTCGACAACTCCAACTACACTTATTGGAAGTGGCGTATGCAATTTCTTCTTCTAATGCATCAACTTTGATTTTTAGAAGATGATCATCCAACCGTCCATGCTGCCAACTAGAAATAGACCATGGATATAATGATGAGTAATACATTAAATGATGACACTATTAATATTTACTAATATTTATATCTCCTAGTGAGTTTAATGAAACTTTCTCTTATGAAAACTATAATTGGAGGAAATTTTGACAACTCACCAAGGACCTAAGAAAGTTAATGATACCAAAATCAACAAAGTTTCTTATAAATTGGAGTTATTCCTCATGGAAATATGTGATACCTATTTCTTGAATTTACTCTAGATATACTTCAATTTTGAATGATTTGGAATCTCTTAGAAATAAAATTGGGGATAAGGAGTTGGTTTCTAAAAAATTTCATCCTCTAACCTCTAAGTGTGAAAAGAAAGTTACACCCACATAAGTATCTTCAAACTTTTTTACTTTGTAACTTGAAGAACTTATAAACTTAGATATATGTGAAGTCTAGTTCCAAGATCGGGAGGTGCAAGAAGAGGTGGAAAACCATTCAAGAAGAAGAGACTGTCTCTTAAGCATAGTTTTTGAAGTCATTCTCTTCTTTGAATAGTGAATCAAGTAGTGAGGAAGATAAGAATTCTAAAGAGAAAAAGAACCCAAATTATTTCTTCAAGATAAAATATAGTTTTTTTCTACTAGATGCTACGATTCCTGAGACTCATCTTCAAACTCACAATCAAATGATGAGGAAGAAACTTTCCATCACATGGTTAAATGTCACATCACAAAACATGATGAAATTGATGAATAAGAAGAAAAGGTGCACAAAGTGATAATAGTGAGGTATCTCTTTCAACTTTTTCCCAAATGAACTTATTGAACTTGTTAAGATAACTTTAACTGAGGTGAAACAATATAATAGAAAGATAAAGATATTGATTCTACTACTAATTCCTTGAATGATGAACTTATGGGTTAATGATAATTTTCTAGTGAAAATAAAATAATAGACGATCTTGTGTCTCAAAACACTTCCTTCCAAACTCAAGTTTCTACTCCTTTAGAAAGAGGGGTGATATGAAGAAACATCATATTCTATTATCTCATGTTGATTGCGATATTGTCCTACAAATGAATGTTGATTTATATGAAAACATTTTTATGCATGCAAATAATCTTTCTAGTTCTAGAAAATTCTTGTTCTTTACTATGAAAGACTCTTTTATGCTTGCTAGGTAAAATGAGAAACACAAGAGTTGTCTAAATAAATTCTTTAATAGTAAAAATATGCTAAAAAATATATTTCTTTCTCACAATGGCTATGTATGTACCAAAGGTCTTGGTTATGTTCTAGTATATGAAATTATAAAAAAGAAGTAATGACCCATTTTTGTAGAACCAAATTCTTGTTCTTCTTTTACAATTAACCATATTTCTTGTTTCTCTTGTGTGAGATACGATCACTATGCTTTCTCATGCCATTTCAAGAGGAAGAGTGACAACAACATGGTTTTAGTTCTAAGAACTTCTCTCTGGATGAGATTATCTATGCTCATGAATTTCATTGGATACCTTTTTTATCTTGTAACATTTTGAGCTTTCATGTAGTATATTTTCTAGTGCTAGTATGTTAGTTTTCATTTGGTGTATTATCATGGTTCTTGTTTGAGGTTGTATATCTATTGGATAAAAAATATCCAACAGAAGTGGTAGTTCGCTTGACTTACAACTCAATCAAAATATTGCATGTGATGTTTTCTGGCTACTTTTAGTTTAATTATTTAACTCATTTTTGTTATATATTTACATGATATTTTATGTCTGTAATGGTTTATATAAGATATTTCATATGATTTCTATTTTTCATTGCATAATGTTATGTGGTTTGAGCTCAAGTGATCTTGATAATTTGATTTAGGGGTATATCAACCTTGTGATATATCTTACTATCTTTATCTTCCTTTCTAACATCTTTTCCATATGAATATTTGACTTAACAATCCTTATTATTGGTATAGAGATTCTTTATTGATCCTTTTTGGCTTTACTAACATAGTACTATATATAGGAAACACTTGGGAATAACTAAGATAGTTGCCTATATATAGGAAGCACTTGGGAATAGCTAAGTTAGTTGTTTCTAGTGTTTAAGACAAGTTTAGTGCTTAAATAGCTGTTATAATATAGATTAGTGGGGTTAAAACAATGAATGCACATGAACTGAAGAATCTACATAAAACCACCCCAGTCGAGTTACAATTTTGATTGACCAACAAAGTTGATTACAACTCAAATGAGAATCTATATGATCAAATTGTAATTTGACAAAAAATCTGCTTGGAACATGGCTCAAACAACTTTATAATACATCCTACCTATCTTAATGAGTGTATACAATTGTGAGACTATACTAAGGATGGTTGTTGGCCATTCATCACTCATTCTTGTGTGATTCTTATCAATTTGTACATTTATACCCATACAAAACATGATTGTAGGTATAGCTTTTTTTACAAGCATCCAAAAGCCATGAGCGCATTCTTTGACATGGATATTGTCTAAGATCCTTAATAACCAAAAAATATCAATGCAAATATTTGCAACACAAACAGAAATATTTGCATCATCAAAATTTGAGTGTCACATCCATAAAGGAAACAATCTTTCCTTTTTGACAAAGACACATGTTCCCAAAAGATAAATATAAGATAGACAAATTAAGAGCATCATATCTTTCATTTTATTAACAAAGAAAATTCATCTCATGAAATTTTCTTACCCTTTGTCGAAGTCAAAAAGGAGGGAGTACTCCAAATCTACTCCCTAATGGAGACACACCACCTCAACAAGAACACCATATACAAACAAGTAAGTATATACCAACTAAAAATCACAAAAATGCCAAGAGATGACATATATAATTCCACAATTCCATCAAGGAACAAAAAGTAAAGATGTATACATTCCAATGAGAGGAATGTTAAGTCCTTCATGATAATGATACCCCATTAGGAAAAGAATAGATCTAGAAAGATACTCCAAGCCAATGGTAAGTAAAGTTAACTCCACAATGACTAATGAAATTCATAGAAAAGGAAAACCTTGAAAAAGATATCAATAATCTTAATTAACGACTATATATACTTCAATGTCAAAGAGCGATATGAACAATCAAATCACACTTAAGCATTACATGTACATGGTATCTCTCTCAAGATTAGAATTCTAGTTTGATACATCTAGAAGCTCCTAAAAAGTCTAAGCTTAGTCTATCTGTAGTGCCCTTATCAACCAAATATAGCCTTTCCTGAACCCATGAGAAGTTGACCATCACTTGTTCATTAGTTCTCAAATTTTATATTTTATGAGAATGGAGTTTTACTTACTTTCATAGTTGTTTGGTTCCTTGATTTAGATCAAATTCTTATAAAAAGACAGTGATGAAGCACTTTGAAGATAATTCTTGTGAGAAGGCTAATTTGAAAGGTGGTGGAGGCTGTTTGTGATCTTCTCCAAAGTGGGTTTTGTTCTACTATCCTATAAAGTAGATGGCCTTTGTCCTTGAGATGAAAGGGAGGTTTGGTCTTGAACCACAAAAGAAACTTGCATTTCTAATTTGTATCATTTTAGAAAAGGTGAATAAAATGACAAGTTAAGTAACCTTATTTGGAAACAACTAGGTAGTGGAGCTATGACATTCCATGCCACATGCACTATACATATTGTGTATTTTTTGTTGCTTCTATTTGTCAATTGATTGCTTTATTTTATGCTGACAATATTCCTTAAGCATGTTGACCTGCCTTGAATTTTAAGTTGCATCAAGTTGGATTTGCTTTATTCACCCCCTCTAGAGATTTCAGTAAGGAATTCCTCCCTTGAGCTTCTTTTCCCTTTACGAAATATGAAGATTCATGTTTGAAGGACATAAGCACCATTGAGATATTTAGGTAACATTGCCTTGATTTTCATTGCCATTAAGAGTTATTTTACCACAATCATCAATGTAGTAAGAAGGTGGTAGATGAATTCTACACCAAAATGACGATGAATCACTCTTATAAGGTTTCACTAAAAAACAACAAAGTAGTTTTCTCATCCATGATTCTTTAATCACTTGACTAGACAAGATTCACAATGTCACCTATGCCATAGTTGTTGACCTCATTGATCTTAGAAATCACTACAATCTATATGAACTGGACTTCAATATTCATGATGTTCACATGGATCTTAAGAACCTAGATACTCATGCACCAATAGATTCATGTTTCAATCATAGGACCTAAACCTAAAGGATAGAATCATAATAATTATCACGAAAGGCAATTTTCACCCAAAGAAAAATCAAACAAACATTTTAAAGAATACAATTTTGATCATTTATTGAATCTTGAAAGGAATCAAGGTCAAGTGGGATCACTATACCCTCCCCACATAAATTTCATTGACTCGAAGAAAATACCATTGAAACCCACCCACCTTATTGTATCTTGATATGTGGTCTCTTTAAACATCACACATACAATTCCCTCTTCACTTACCTTAAATACATATCCAAGTGTATAAGGAGTGTCTCTAGTGAAATCATGATCAAGAAATACTTCTTGAAGAGTTGACCTTTCACATGATCTACCCCTAGTTAGATCTCGATCACCTACACCCTCTCAGGCAACGTTGCTACTATACATGCACTCTACCCCTACTCATGAATCATTTGCTGTGTCCAATGAACAACTCGTTTGATACATCATGCATTAGAATTCTACATAGACTACCTACACCAAGTGACTACCCATCTCCATGATGGAATATCCCACATCATGAAACTTATGAACATTTCATGCCCTCAACCTATTCCGCTTTCCATGGTCCCTACCATCCATCCTTCATCTCCAATACTTATGGCACCTACACATATGATTAATTCTATATAGCTTTTGACTACACCCCCTTCACTGCCCCTATTATTTCTAACCTTCTGCCCTCATCTCCATTTGTGTATGATCCCACAAATTCCTCTCCACATCCTACTACTACTACACCTTCTGGGGCATTGGCTCTTATGTCACATGCTTTTGTAGCTCTCATTGACTTTAGTTGGATCTCCACACCTACTTACTATCAGGATAAGGCCATAGTGGACTTTTGTACTTTGACCAGGATTAAGATTCATGCAAGATGGCCCTCCAGTAGTACCCAAGATGATGTGTATATGGTGGTTGATGGAGTTGTGAAGAAGAAGAAGATGGTGAATATCATGAGCATGATGGTGATACTGTAGAGGATGGAGGAGTGCCTAATGAAGATGAAAGAGATGAAGAAGAAACTCCTTACCATCCTCTCACCCTCATGATGAGTGATATAATGATGAGTATGTGCCTTTCAAGGATTTTAGGTCTAGTTTTAGAGTGTCCTTAGAATTGTATTCGTGAGATTCATCATGTATTATTGTCGGTGCTTGTATCTGAGGCTATCTATTTCACTTCTTTTTATGATATAATATCTTATATGTTGTATGTTTCCCATTTACACATGTTGTACGCTATCTATATTATTTAGTAAAACCATTATTATCCAATGAAAATTATTCATTGTAAGCATATTATTTGCATTGTGTAAAATACATCTTGTCTTGTTCAATTATTTTTATGTTGATTGATATGCTAGCCTGGACAAGACCTTATGCTCTTCTACCATTCTGCTGTGATATGAAAAAGAGGGATAATATGTATCTATATCAAAATGAATCTCACTTGGATTTATTTGTGATTTTTTTTGAATGAAGACAATTTATGTAAAATTTCACTTGTTCATAAGACATGGCTTTCTTATTATTTTATTGTAATTTTGAGGACTAACAACATGTAGGGTAATCATGAATTGAGTGGGATGTTGTTAACTCAATATTTAAACATCCTCTGAGATTTAGAGGTAAAAGGTTTGAATTTTTATCTTTTCGAATAATTAGGAGTGGTTTTTCATCCTGAAAAGCAGGAGATTGTTAACTCCATAATTCAAACTAACCATATTTTGGTGATGAATTCACGATTACATTCATATGTCTTAAATGTATGTTGAGAGAATTTCATGTTGAGAGGCACACTCTAATCAACCAAATTAAGAAAACCTAGAATTGAAGAAAGCCAAGTCACACAAGCTCAAAGTTTAAAGTTCAAGAACAACGAGATTTCTTTGTAGAAAATTGTTGATATCACTTGTGATGATGATTTGAAAAATCCTATTGCAACACTAAGCACCGGTCGAGTATTATAAAGTTGGGGATTTAGGGTCCCCAATTTTACAAAATATGCAAAAAGATATGGTAGAACCCTCTACATTTTTTTCACACTAGAAATTTAGTAAATCTCTTAGACATGTACATAAAATCCTAATTGGGTTCATATATTTTACTACACAATGTAATCATATAAGATAATCATCATAGAGATTTACTAAATGTCATATTAAGTTATTTTCCAAAAATTATAAGACATGGCTAAAACAAAACTATCTTGAAGCTCACAATGGCCTCCTAAAAATATTCAACTAAAAGTCACATGCATGTCCAAAATTCCATTTGGGTCAATTAAATTCGAGTCCATATCATCCAACATCTAAGTGTTTGGTGACACTTGGGGTCAAAGGAAAACAACACAAAGTAATACATCAACAAAACACTGGTATGTTGTAATTCAGAATATATATTTTTTATTTTTTGGGGCAATGTAGAGATTAGATTATATTCATCCCGCTCTCTACTGCAGGCCAAAAGTCAAAATGACATACATCAAGACTCATAGTGAGCCACAGTGGTATACTAGATGTGAAAGTAAAAGTAGTACAAGATTTAACAGAAAAACAGGCTATACTATCAACTATATTATTATGGGCTCTATTAATATGAGATATATGCGACTGACCGACATCTTCACAAAGCTTCTGAAGGCGGCGCATATGTGGGGCAAACATTGTTGTTGTGGGAGCAACCTTAGTGGCGATGAGCACTGCTGTCGTTGCGTCGGACATGATAGCGGGAGAGCGCCATCCTGTGATTTTGCAAAGCTCCAAAGCACAGACGATGCCTTGGATTTCTGCCTCCAACGCCAAGCTGGCGTGGCTGGGCGAACTGTGACCCAAAAGGAAACTGCCTTGTTTATTGACAACGTGAACGCCAATCCCAACAGGGGAGGAATTGGAAGTGTAGGAAGCATCCACAAAAATGATGATATCGTTTACCACAGATGGGCGCCCTCATGGGACAGTCACTGTGGGTTGCATAGAAGATGAGGGAGGGAGTGCTAGAATGGCACGAGCCTTTTTTTTAATGAAGGAGATCCGTCTGCTGATGGGAAGGTTCCTCTGATTATGAATGCAATCATTTCTATGCAGCCAGAGAGCCTAGCAGGTAATGGCAGGCAGGAGAGATGCCATGTCTTTGCACAATGATGATAAGACTTCCATGATCCAGTCCTCCTCTGAGAGTAGGAAGAAGATCAGGCTTACCTGTAAAGCGAGCCAGACTTCCTTGCTAACAGGGCAGTCCCGTAGGCAGTGTAATAGCGTGTCCTGCTCATTAGAACAGACATGACATATATCATCAACTGGAATATGGTGACGTATTTTTTCCACATTTGTGATGAGTGCTTTGTGTTGCATCAACCAGAGGAAGGTCCGGATCCTTGAGGGAATGGGCAACTTCCATGCAGTAGACCAGTTACCATTTAGAGGAAGAAGGAGGTCCTTACGGAGCCACTGGTATGCTGATTTGACGGTGAGATGACTAGACGACGTCAATGGCCATTGCCATGTATCACAGCCCACCACCGGGTCGGGTGGATAGACATGCTGAATATGCTGCCAAGAGAAATAGTTGGATTGAAACCAAATAAGAAGTAGCTTGAAAGGTGATTTTGTCTTCACTAACACTGGATAAATTTTAGTTTTCCGGTTACTATATAAGAAATACTTTTCAAGATATTATCGTAATTAGTTTGGTCAATAATTAATAACAAAGAAAAATAGATTTTCGATGAGCTTGTGGGAGAAGGTGCGTCAAAATGATCACTATCGTGAAGACAAAATCTGTCGCTCCTATGCACAATATTTACTAATGGTTTTCCTCTCAGATTCAGTCACCCCAGCTTAGGTACCGCTTCCATGTGCTAGAAAGATTACAGTGTTGAATAGTACTATGACCCTCAAATGTTTCCAAAAATCAAGTCACATGAAACACACTTAGATGCGCAATAGTGGGTGGAGAAGAAGAAAGGAGATAAGCTGGAAGAAAGTGATGTTGCAGGCTAATACAAGATGGTGGATGCCCCATACAACAACAATAGGGAGAGAAAAATCTCACACATTATTCCTCTTATACTCAACTATTCTTTTGGGTGTCCTTTTCACTATTTTAGTTTGTTAGAAATGGCTCAAACTCATCCCTTTTATAGCTAGACGCAGCCATCCAATTTGCAAACAAACAACTAATTTCCTTCAATAGTTATTGGGTATGCAAGTCCCTAAACAAATGGTTCACTAGGCACAACACAATTCACCGATTAGTCCAATCAACCTTAAATTCAAAAGCCCCAAGAAAACCCACAAGACTTTGGCATCCTCTCCCTTTCACAGGATCCCTCTGATATGCACAAATCATATCACTTATTGAACCATTATTAGTGCATAATTCTTTCACTTGACCATAACTCCTTTCTCAATCATTCTATATTTCTCAATTTTTAGTAGTTTTTCTTAATTCATGATTGTGATCATATGTACATAAAAAAGATGAAGAAATGGGGTTAATTTGACCAAAATCTGACCTTGGTTGGATTTCCCAAAAAGATAGTACAAGTTCTAGGATATTTCTCAATGTTTTCAAGTGGAACATAGTGTGTTCCCATTAGCACACCACGTGTGAGGATACCAGTAGCTTCATTCCTCCATAATGAGAAGAAACATGGCCATGTCTTTTAGTCAAAAATATCACCAAAGTTTCTACCAAAACACACGTAGCACATAGTGTGTCGAATACGTTCAATATCTTCACTGTCTAACAGAAACACATGTCTCTCAGTGGCACGCTGTGCAACCTTCACAGAAAGGAGTTACAACTGCCACTTACTCAGGGCAACACATTGTGTGTATTCCCTAGCATGCAATGTTGCCATCAATTTTTTAAGATTTTCAAAACAAGTGTCCCTCAAATTTAAATACAAAATCCCACACAAGGGACAATTATATCTTGTCTTTTGGAAGAGTTTATCGACTAGAGAACATAGCATAGAAGAGGAGAGTCGATATTGGAGAAGAAGTGGTTACTCGAGAGAGAACCCCTTTGTCTACTCCACTTCTTCAACAGATTACAACAAAGACGTCCATTCACCATTCCAGCCCCCTCAGAAGAGACGATTGCTTGAGAAGAAGCTTTAGCAAGGGAAGAAATTCATCCCCAAGCTAGAGTTCTCACTAGCTCTTCTTATTTTACAGATTTCTTTTCTCATTTTCTCCTTTAATCATGTTCAATTTCATCTTCCCATCACTTTTACTTGTGTATTACCATCATGTACGAGTAGAACTTCATTATTTGGGTATGGGAGAGTATCTCCCATGTTACAACTTATATGCACTTGGATTTGTTAACTAATGCTAGTTAATTTTTTATTCCATGATATACTTTGGTTTTATATTGTTTGTTTGCATTTCTGGCCAGCTTGGAAACATGTCCTCGACCACGGGAGTGGATGGGATTATGTTGATGATCTAGTTTTGTGGTTCAAAACTAAGCATAAGAACATGAGTGCTATGTGGAGTTAGAACCATCTCATATCATCGAGAGGTGTATGATGAGAGAAAATCTCCTTTGTATGTGACTAGCTAGTTGAATTTTATGGTTGTATGTAAGTTTTGATGTAGAAGTGAATTCCTACACCCAAGATCTTCTTAATCTGATCTAAATCTTCTTCCAAATGATAAGAATTTATTATTTTCTTAACTTGGATAAAGTATTTTAATCTAAAACCAAACCAACATTTGAAATTTATATAGATTGTTGAAGTTTAAAACTCTTGCGCCTAAAAATATCTTACTCCTTGTACAACCTCAATAATAGTACACACACCCGTATACTTGTGGGGTAGTGTTCGAGTTCATAAATCTAAAACTTGTGTATATAGCTAACAAGTTTTTGGTGCCATTTCTAGGGAGCATCAGTATTATTCTGGTTAGAGTAAGACATTTTAATTACTATGTGAAACTAGATGACATGTTTATTTCACTAATCCATCATCATTTTACCATCTATTCTATCTTATATTGTTTGCTCAGTGTTTCTCATCCACTTGTGAATTTGGGGGACTAAATGTGGCATTCGAAATGGTGTCTTCAGTCATCCACATATCTAGACTCTGAAATCTAACATACCTTGAGCAGCTGTAAAAGAGCAAAGAGGAGTAAAAACTCTTCAAGCTTGGGAGACTCACATCCATCATCACCTTTATCTTCACCTCGATCTTCACTAGACTACCAAGAAACAATCATGGAAGACAATCATCCTCTTAAGGATTTCATCATTCCTTCTGTCATAAATATCAATGGGGATATTAACAACCCACAAATCAAGGCAAACAACTTCTCAATTAGCTTGACAATCATGCAGACGATTTAGCGCTAGTTTGTAGGAACTCCCTTGGAGATCCAAATTTGCATATAGCTGAGTTTTTATAATATTTGAACACCTCCAAGAGAAATGACGTTACTCCTGGTGGTATTTGCCTACTTTTATTTCCATTTTCTTTGAGGGATAGAGCCAAAGTGTGGCTCTCTTCTTTGCCAAGGAACTCTACAAATAGTTGGGAGGAGCTATTGAAAGGTTTTCTTGCCAAATTCCTTTAGCCAAGCAAGACCTATCAGCTGAGAAGTCAAATCACTAACTTCTCTCATAGAGATGGAGAGACCCTTTATGATACATGGGAGAGATTCAAAGACCTCTAATGTCTTTGTCCTCACCACAAACTTAGCAATTGGCTACTCCTTCAGACTTTCTACAGTGGGTTGTTTTATAACACCAAGATGTCTATAGATGATGATGCTAATGGAAATTTAATGAATAAATCCTAAAGGGAAGCATATGAAGTCATTGAAGACATGGCAATTAATCATTACCAATCGAGTACTGAGAGGAACAACCAACCATTCTAATCTTCTATTTCTTTTAGGAAGCAATTCAATATACATTCTGTTGATTCTGTTGACCTGATTTCAACCAAGTTAGACACTCTCACACAAAATTTGAGAAGTTGAACACTCAACCAACTCAATCAATAAATCTTGTTTGTGATGCAAATCAAGTTGTGGGCCAGGTAGCTTGTTCATTCTACCCTTCTTTATTTCCTCTCAAGGATACTATGGAGCAATGAAACATGATAGGAAACTATGGAAATAAACATCTCTATAACCCATACTTGAACTCCTACAATCTAGATTGGAGAGACCACTCCAATTTTTCTTACCACAAAAATAACACTCAAAATTCTCAACCACCCAAGAATCAGCAAACACCACCTGTACGAAATAGATCTTCAACCAGCAAAACCCTCTAGGATTCAACAATAATGGAAATCGTAAACTCAACCAAGTTCAGTCATATTCAAAACCCAACCTTGAGTCACTTCTGGAGAATTTTGTCTCATATCAGATCAAGAAAAATGAGGAACTTCACCAACAAGAACATCTAATCAAAGATATCATCCACTAGATTTCTAAAAAATTGGATGGAATTGCCACCCATACAAAGTTACTAGAAAATCAAGTTGCTCAACAAGACCTTATCAACCAACAAACTCCCTAAGATTTCTTCAAAGCCATCCAGAACTGATCCTAAAATATAAAGGGAAGTATGTTGCATCCAACTCCTTCTCTAGAGAACACTAAAGAAGAAGAAGGAAGAGTCTCACTCTAGACTCTAAATGGAGGATCTTGCAGGAGTTGACCCCACATGTAGGATAGATTTTGTTCAATGCATTTGTTCAAGAATATTTTCCTTTTTAAATAAATTTTCCATGGATGAATGTAATAAATTAGACCCTTATACTCTATATATCATCATCATTTCATGTGCCAGAGAAAAGCCAAAAAAGAAATCAAATTTATACAAATTTCAGTTCAGACGGCGTGTTTGATATGCAACATGTTGTGTCAACCTTACATGGAAAGTGTTCAGGAAAACAACCCAGAATAGACGATGTGTGGTTGTCCACACATGACATGTATAGAGACATAAACTTTATCAATGGAAATCTGCATGCCAACAAGATATGTGTTTGTTCACACATGGTGTGTACCGTTTGAGGAAAATTTCAAAAACTCCATTGGAATCAAACACGATGTGCCTTTATTAAGACACATCGTGTCCTCACTAGGAAAAGCAATTCAAGAAATATGCTAGAATCAAACATGGTGTGACTTTATTAAGACACCATTTGTCCTAATCGGGTGAAGCAATTCAAGAAATCCGCTAGAATGGGAAACGACATGTGTTCATTCACACACAACATGTCAAGCTGGAAAAATCATTTCAATTTTTTTTTGGAAGCAAACACAACATGTGTTAATATACAACACAGTGTGTCTTTATGGGTGAAGCAAAGATAAATAGGAATCTCACCACACATGGCAACACGACATGTGTCTTCCTCAACATGTCATGTGCGACAGACTAAAATAAGGTTTTAACCCGATTTCAACTTCATTCTCTCCACTTAGACCTAGCACTCATTCCGTGTGTCGACTCTTGCAACTGTGCCCTTGCATCTACCACCCTCACTATTGTGAGTTCATTTCAGATATACAACCATCGTTCTCCTCACTGTCATTGTTCCCATCTAAGAAATTGTAGAACCAAGCATCAATCCAGTACTCTGACCTCCATTGATACCAGTGAGCAAGAGATCAAGTTTCACCCCACTTCCATCCATCATCATGTCATCACTGTCACTAGCCCAAGCCACCAGATCCACTTTTTCAACAAACTTCATCCACTTCTCTACCACTTCTCCTTCAAACTTGGCACCTGCATAGAAGACACGACGTGCACACTCCTAAACATGCCATAACACCATAGTCAATCTCAACCTCAAGCTCACCCAAATCATAGAAGACACGCCATGTGCAACATAAAACACACTGTGTCCTTACAAAAAACTACACCTCCTCAGTCATAGAAGACACACTGTGTGCCTTCTACAACACATCGTGTCCTCTTCTCTAGTTGCAACACCAAAGTGCCTATGTCCCCTATCAAGCAAGTGGAAAAGCATCGAAGAGGAGAGAATTTGTCTTCTACACCAAGCTACATCTCCACCACACAATTCAATATCACAAAGGAAGAAGACACTACATATCAAAATTTGATCACCCATAGGGTTCTTCCTATGTGTTTCACTTGTGATGAAACACTAGAGGCATTGGGGCTCAAAGATGAAATCTAGAGACTTCTTAAAGAACTAGGGGTAAAGTACACTTTTTGCACTGTAAGCCTTACCTATCCAAGACTCACTTATGAATTTTTGACCACATTGCATGCTGAAGAAGACCCAAAGAAGTCACATGAACCCTTTTCCATTATTACGTTCTGACTACTTAGGCAAAGGTAAAAAATCACCTTCAAACAATTTTGTGAGACTTTTCAATGCAATTATGAAGGGAGCCTTCCATACCCTCAACAATTCAATAATAATGAATTTTGGAGGGAGAACATTGAGGATGATATCCATGATGCCACATCCACCAGAGAGGATCACATTCACAACCCTATATTTAGTTATATCCACCATCTTCTTAGCACTTATGCCTTTACAAGGAAAGAAACTCAAGGGGTTTATGGAAAATAAGACCTCCTCTTTTTATGGGCAATGCTTCACAATTTTAAGATCAATGCATGGTACTTTATCCTCTACCAGTTCTTCAAAGTCAAATGCAAAAAGTATGGTGATATTATGATTGGGGGGTTAACCACTCATATTGCCCACAAAGTGAATGCATATTTGATAGGATTGGAATCCACACCTAGAAAGAACAAGGTAGGCCTCCAGTTCCTCATCTCCTCGGGTCTAATTGTTAGGCATATTTCAGATGTCAGCAAATTAAAGCAACATTTTGATGGTCATGAGGAGTACATTGAGCTACCTGATCTCGAGGGGGATCACTTGACCAATAAAGATAATTGGAAAATTGTCTTTGATGACATGACTGATTCTCAAGATCAACCTGAAGTCTCCCATGTAGCTACAACACATCCTCACTCCACTAGCACTCAGACATACTACAACTAAGATATGCCTAATGTGCATCATCTCTATGGATATTGGTGTGTTTTTCCATTAAGGCCACATACTAACCAATTGAGTTTGATTAGATGCAACCCTAAAGGTTTTGAACACAACAAGGGCTCTTAAGAATTTATAAAGGGGGCCTAAACTGACACACCCACTTAGACTAACACACACACACACACACACTCCAAAAAGCACACAGGCTCATGTTATACTATAGGAAAGTGGCAAGAATAGGGTTGATCCATAGGGAGAAAAGGGGGCACTGGATCTAAGTTAGTCTTGGCTAGGTTTCTACAGAGTCTAGGGTTTAGCAGTTTGATAGTTGATTTGATTGATTATACTAATGGTGAACAAGAAATCAAAGGTATACAAGAATCAAAACCTAATCTAACCCTATATAATTAGTTCAAATGAGCAAGAAATGATAAGCTAAGAAAGAAAAGGAGCAAACTACACTAAGACAATCAAGAAGAAATATATAATACACTAAGTTAGCAAACAAGGCAAAAGAGAAATTAAAGACCTAAACTAGCAAGAACAAAGAAAGAACAAGGCAATGAACTAACTAAGAAAGTAACAAGCTAACTAGACTTACACTAGCTAAGCAAGAAGAAATTCAGGGTTTTAAGAAATTAAGAGAATTGTGGGATTTTGGGGGAATGCACTTGTTAGTTGTGTTTGGGGTGGTAACATGTTAACATTACTCTTCCATTTATATTATCCGAACCAAATGACAAGTAAGATGCTAATGAATTGTCCTAAACTACTAATTGGTCAGGAGTGGAGTAGGGTGTATATAGGGGAACTAGTCCCTATCACCCCATATCCAACCTTACAAGGATCATTTGGATTAAGGTTTAGGTGGAATTCAATTAGGATCTAATCAAGTATAGGTTTCTAGGTTAGAAGCTTTTAGGGTAATTAGGAGTTGATGGTAATAATGGGAGGTGGGGATTGTTGGTATGTATGCCCTGAGAGCCAATCATGGGATGATTGGTGGGATACATTAAGATTGATTTGATAAACATTAAAGGCAAGCTTCCAATTCTTCCTGGTTCAGTCATATGAGATAATGATAGAACAGATTGAATATCTAAAGAATGACAGTACTCAATGACGTATGCTTTCAGGTTGAGTACTTGAACGATGAGATCATACGGATGCTAAGAGTTTTTACATTCTTATTATGTCCCTAGTCGGATGTCATTGTGGAAGGTAGATAGACATCAATGACACACAAGACTAGATTGTGGAGTTGGTTGATGACAGAATCTCATTATTCATGATATGGAGATATCAAACCAAACACATAGGTACTTGTTAGAGAACAAATGTACCAGACAAACCCACCGTGAGTTTGACACATGGAACCATCACATGGTAGTCACAGTCAGTTCTCACAGTGATGGTGGTGAGTGTGATTCTTTGACCTAAAATCACTACACTCAACTCATGTCGTTGGGTACACTTTGACATCATCAAATGTAGTCCTGAAACATGGGTTGTTATAAAGGTGATGATTGGGTGGCTTTGACACATGGGGCTTTTGAGGGGTGAGTGGTAGATATGGGATTTGTCCCTCTTGAGGGAGTTTGATATCCTTGGCCACTTGATGAGTAGGATTGAGATTGGCATGCACACACATGTGTGAATCAGTATGTGATATTGATGTCATACATATCTCCTCCAATCTACTCTGAGATCAAGAGAGTGAATGAACATTGACAGGATGACGGTTCCATGCCTTGAGTTCATTCGGGATATCAGTGACAAAGGAATTATACATCCACTGTAGCACCATTCACGGATTGTAGGATGAAAGTTGTTTTCCAACTTTTTTATTTCACTTGGGTAGCACTGATGTGCGACTAGGCACCGCTCTTTGCTTGTGAAGTCATAAGTGTTATGGACTTTCACTGCCAACGTGAAATGGACCTGCAGGGTCACACACATAGGATTTAACCTGGAAGAGGAGTTTGTACACAAATGATGTTTAGATTAATTACTAAAGGAGTTTAGTAGTTCAATTAAACACTTAATTAATTGATAGCTCAAAATCATAGTGTTCAAGGTGTTGGACCAAATGATTAAGAGTATCAGATTGATTGGAACTGTAATTGGCTGATTTGCACAGTCTACTGACCCAACCGATCGACTCATAGGGTTGAACCGATCGGCTCAAAGTGGTGAGTGGATCGGCTCATGTGTCAATGAAATGATCAACTCAATTGTTGAACTGGTCGATTCGTGTGACCAACCGAGATTGTTTGGAAAGTCAGAAGACTCTTTTTGCAAATACATATTTGTTTCACTTGTACAAATTTGATTTGGACAAGGACTAATATTTGATTAGTTGGAAACAAAGATGGAAAGTCAATTCGAGTTGGACCAAGACCACGAACCGATCGACTCATGCTTGAACCAATCAGCTTAGGTGCCCCAACCGATCGGTTCAGGTGTGAACCGATCAACTCAGGTCCCCAACCGATCGGTTCATGCTTGAAACGATCGGTTCAGCTGACGCAGTTGGTTGTTTTGTGGAAAATCTCGAATCCTTCTACTCCTGCTTAAATCCCACATTGCCCGGGGTAGATAACCCTGTCCCATGACCCTCCTATATATATAGGGGTATTGGGGGCTTATCAAAACACAACGCAGAACACTAGTTGCTCTGCAAAGTTGTCGTTCTCTCTGGTTCTGGTAACCAGGAGAGCCTGAGCAAGTGCTACCCGATAAGGGAGGCACAACAAGGGAAAGACAACTGCAGAAAAGCGACTGGTTGCAGGAGAGTGTGTCAGTGACTAGTACGCCAATAAGAGGGTGTGACTCCTTCTGGTTCCTTGTATGACAAGGTGATCGGAGTTCTAGGCAGTCTGTGTGGATGACTGCAAAGGCGAGAGATTTCTACCGCTCGGAGGATAGCTGTCAATCCCGATAGTCCTGATGAGGCCAGGAGCTGCACAGACACCGTCCAAGACTGGAGGTGAAGACCGCACAAGCCGTGAGGTAAAGTCGCTGAGCAAGCCTCAGGACAAGGTATGTCTCTACAAATCATCCTTCCTACTGTATAGACGTTGACGCGATTCCTTTATACTGGGTTCAGGGAGAATCAAAGTTTTTTTTATGTTGCCTTCTCTGTCTCCCCTAAAACCCAACAGTGGTATCAGAGCCACGTCAACTGCTCTATACTTTAGGATTATCGATGTGATCGATTTTGGTTTGTCACCTTTATTTATTGCATACGATGCAAATAAAATTGGCTTTATGCATGTCCAATCCTAAATCAGGATGCAAATAAAATTGGCTTTATGCAAATAAAATTGTCACCTTTATTTATTACATATATGATATGTAATATAAATTCACTCGATACATGTCGCCCTTAAACGAGTTTTGTGGTGGATGCATAGCATGGTTATGGCCAATAAACCATATGTATGTGTGCTTGGTTGAATGCGGTGGCTTGCATCTCGATCTGCGCACAGATTCCCTATCTCTTATTCCTGATGTAACTCAAGATAACTCGAGATTTCTTTCCTACCTTTTCTACCCCTAAATGTAACTCGGGGTTTCCCTATTCAAATTTAATAGGATAGATTTTTTATTTCCTGTTATGTCAAAGAACGGAGGACAATCTGATGACAACTGAGATGATCGATTCAAGGAGTGAACCGATCGGTTGGCGATCCAGACGACCAGTTCGAGGGGTGAGATGAGCGGGTGTCAGCCATGAGGAGATGCACGACGACCAGGCGAACCGATCGGTTGGAGGAGCCAACCGATCAACTGGTGGCACCCAACCAACCAGCCTGATGGCGAGCCGATCAATCATGGAGATGAGTTGATCAAACCCAGAACGACAAAGCACAGAGTTCATCTTGTACATGTTGCATGTGATGTAGACCTAGATGACCATGATTCCTCTTGGCTCGAGGAATCACATTAGGATGGCCATAATAATCACTTTTATCATTTCACATGTTTTTGTGGGATATAGCATGTATATGATACGTACTATGTATTGTGGTGATTGTATATGTATATGTACCTATAAAACCAAATCCCTCATCTAAATATTAAGTCTTATACGCCTTCCATTAGTGACACACATGAAAAACTCGATCGACCAAGCGTAGGTTATGCCAAAGCATGGTGCGCCATCCATCTTGCGGAAGTATGAAGGGTAGACATGTAGGATCTGCCAAAGCAGGATGCATGTTTACCGTGTCGACTTTTGGGTTAGGCTTAACTGGTGATTCTTATAGCGTCTAAGCCCAGAGGCACGAAATGTTCATGGCAAGGTGTTGTGCATGTTCATTCATCAAGAGTTGCATATGATGCAATTGGCATGATGGCCTACCTAAATAGTCAAGATTGTGGGCGATCAGCCAAAGCTAACTCATGACTTGATGAAATACGGATCTTGACCCACTAGAAGATTGTACGCTGCAATCTTCCGAATTTTGATGGTGGGGGCTGTCAATTTGAACAAAAATAGTGGGAGCGATAATTAATTAAAGTCCTAATTATATCGTCAACCTTTCAAAATCAATCAAATAAGTCAAAAATTGAGTTTTGGACTAAATTGCATAATTTTCCTTTTGTAGTACAAATGACAACAAACAACAATCACTTTTCATTGCGATCAGTCCTTGAAAAGGACAAGCTGAATGGGACTAACTTCCACTACTGGTTTAGGACATTGAGAATTGTTCTCACTCAAGAGCGAAAGCTCTATGTCCTGGATACTCCAGTTCCAGAGGAACCTGCTCCTACCACACCAAAGGCAGAAAGGGATGCTTATAAGAAGCACTTTGAAGATGCCATTGATGCAAAATGCTTGATGTTGTGCTCCATGAACCACGAGTTGCAGAGACAACATGAGAACATGGGTGTCATTGAGATGATTCAGCATCTCAAGAACATGTATGAAGATCAAGCACGACAAGAGAGATATGATGTCTCCAGGGCACTGTTCAAGTGTGTCATGACAGAAGGAGATCCATTTGGTCCACACACGCTCAAAATGATTGGGTATGTAGAGAACCTGACAAGACTGGGATTTCCCCTGAGCCAAGAGTTGGCTACTGACGTGATATTGCAATCATTGCCAGAATCCTACAGTCAGTTTGTGATGAACTACAACACGAACAACTTTGACAAGTTGTTGACAGAGTTGTTGGGCATGTTGAGGACAGCCGAGGCACAAATGAAGAAGGACAAGTCTAAGTCTGTGATGATGATCAGCAACAAGAAAGGCAAGTCCAAGCGCAAGGGCAAGGGCAAGGCTAATAAAGGTTCTGATGCTAGCCAACATCCCAAGTCGTCTTCAACTCTCAAAGCCAAGGGAGGCATGACCAATAGAGGCAATTGTCACCATTGTCAAAAGCCAGGTCATTGGAAAAGGAATTGTCCTCTCTATCGGGAAGAACTAAAGAAGAAGGAGGCGACGAACGTCTCTACCTGAAGGTGTCATGAAATAAACTTGTAACATTTTTTGAGGTATATGATACCAAGAAATAAAATGTGAAGCACTCAATAAATGGGGCAAGTGTTGCCGCCATAGATAGGAGTACTTTAGTTTATTTTCAGTTATGAAGGAATGTAATAGACTTATGAACTGCTATTTCATATTTGCCAATGGATAGAAATATATTAATTTTTGCATATTGTATGACAATAATGGCAATTAATAAAGTTGATGTTTCAATCTTTGTGGTAATGCCTTGTTTATCTTGTGGTACTTGGTATGCATAAGATAAAATGATACCTAAAAGTTATTGATAACTCAAACAATCAAATTAGCATAAATCATGAGAAATTCATTTCTAGTTTCCATATGATGGATAAGTCTAGACTCTTTTTGGTTAGAGAACCAGTGAGAGACATGAATCTCTTGAACATGATCAATCTTCACTAGTCATAGTGGAATAATGATTATCCTATTAGGTATAATACATGTGATCTATTTACATACCTATTGGAGTTAATGCTGGTACTTCAAATGGTGTTTAGAGAAATACCAATATGAATATCTTGAAGTGTTCAAGAATATCATAGATGAAGTATGAATTTGGTAAAGTGTTAATTCTTGATGAGATCAATGAATGAAATACTTGAACCAAATGTTTGAGATCCTTATGAGTGATTATGATAGTGTATCATAGTAAGCTCGTGATTAAGGCATGGTGATGTCTAAATCAAAAGGAGTCATACTCTAAGGAGTTAGAGAATGATTATCAAATTACTAATTTCTTCTTAAATATAGAATACCCTATGCTAATAAAGGACATTAAGAATCACAAAGAGTTGTGAGTTCTTATATCCTTGACAGATACACCTCGATTATCTATGTGATGAGTTGGTCATATGATGAATCAACTATCTAGATGAATATGAGGAATCCGATTTTGAGTTATGGTTTATGACCATTACATCCTAAATGACTTCCATGTGAACCATAAGGTATGACTTTGATGGTAGCACCCATTGGGATGAAATCCATAAGTGCGAATGAGTCTTAAGTGTTAAGACACATGGATGACATTTTGAGAAGGATGATGCTTGTTGATTGCAACTTAATGACTACGAGATTTGGCATACATATACTAAAACCGCATTCCTATAAGGAATAAAATGAGGATGTGTACGTGACACAACCTATAAGGTTTATGAATCCATTAATGCAAATGAAGTCTATAAGTTACAATGGACTAATCAATGTGATTGATTGAGTACAAGAAACTCAGGATTGTGATCTTTATTTTCATAATATAGTCAAAGGGTTTGACTGATATGTCAAAGATAAAGAAGGGATCTGTGATTTAGTGGGAGCATATTCACATTCCACATGTTGATATGAAATGGAAATGTTCTAGAATGGAAATCCAAAGTGGAAATTATCTTTAGGAAAGATAGAGATGTTTCCTATTTGATAGGAATAAATATCTATAGATATAGTTCTCGAAAACCTCTTGACCTGAAAAGAGAGAGCATACATTGGCAATCTATACTGAAGGGTTCAGTGTGCACAGATTCAGTGGGAGAAAACTTGTCCATGTTAAATGGAGTTAGTATCCCAAGGCTAAGTGTCCAATTCTTATAAAGAATGGGAACACTAAGAATAGATATGGATCTATAATGTATGTAACCATCCCATTATCTTGCATGTATAGGACATAGCAAGAATAAAATGCATTCATCATCTTATATGTAGGACATGACAATATGATGAGATCATCCTGATGACTCATATGTGGGACATGACAATATGATGAGATCATCCTGATGACTCATATGTGGGACATGACAAGTGGATGTCTGTCTAGTTCCAGTAAGGGTTACTGGAATACCATAAGAACTTGATAAGTACTTGAGGAGTACTAGTTCTATGGAAATAAGGAAGGGTTCACTGTAATGAGTTACACTGATGTGAACTTCCGAAAAGGACATAAAATTAATCGCAAAATATATATGAGATATATAAAAGTGAATGTTTGTTGATAAATGGAAACGTTCCAATAAAGTTGTTTAAAAGGAAAAGCTGAGTATCCGTGTGTTAGAGAACATTAGTGGATACTATATGGATCTGGAAGTTCATAGAAATGAACTTATAGATATTCCGATCTTTGATGACAAGTAAGGAGTACTTGGTCATGCAATGTGGCTAAAGGTTTGCAAAGGAATACTAGATCACATATTACGGGAACTCCATCTCATACGTGTGACGTACAACGTAGAGATGAGAGACATGCAGTTAATACCGACTGTGGCAAGGTTTTGCCATAACTCACTATGTTAGCACTAGAGCATAGTAACATGTGGGACATGTTTGAAGATCACTATGAATATGATTCAAGGGTGATTGGCTCACAGTGCAAGTGGGAGTCTGTTGGTATGTATGCCTTGAGATCCAATCATGGGATGATTGGTGGGATACATTAAGATTGATTTGATAAACATCAAAGGCAAGCTTCCAATTCTTTCTGGTTCAATCATATGAGATAATGATAGAATAGATTGAATATCTAAAGAATGACAGTACTCAATGATGTATGCTTTCAGGTTGAGGACCTGAACGATGAGATCATACAGATGCTAAGAGTTTGTACATTCTTATTATGTCCCTAGTCAGATGTCATTCTGGAAGATATATAGACAACAATGACACACAAGACTAGATTGTGGTGTTGGTTGATGATAGAATCTCATTAGTCATGATATGGAGATATCAAACCAAACACATAGGTACTTGTTAGAGAACAAATGTACCGGACAGACCCACCGTGAGTTTGACACATGGAACCATCACATGGTAGTCACAGTTAGTTCTCATAGTGATGGTGGTGAGTGTGATTCTTTGACTTGAAATCACTACACTCAACACATGTCGTTGGGTACACTTTGACATCATCAAACACAGTCCTGAAACATCAGTTGTTATATAGGTGATGATTTGGTGGCTTTGACACATGGGGCTTTTGATGGGTGAGTGATAGATATGGGATTTGTCCCTCCTAAGGGAGTTTGATATCCTTGGCCACTTGATGAGTAGGATTGAGATTGGCGTGCTCACGCATGTGGGAATCAGTATGTGATATTGATGCCATATATATCTCCTCCAATCTACTCTGAGATCAAGAAAGTGAATGGACGTTGACATGATAACTGTTCCATGCCTTGAGTTCATTCGGGATATCAGTGACAAAGGAATTATACATTCACTGTAACACCATTCAGGGATTGTAGGATTGAAAGTTGTTTTCCAACTTTCTATTTCACTTGGGTAGCACTGACTAGGCACCGCTCTTTGCTTGTGAAGTCATAAGTGTTATGGACTTTCACTGCCAACGTGAAATGGACATGCATGGTCACACACATAGGATTTAACCTAGAAGAGGAGTTTGTCCACAAATGATGTTTAGATTAATTACTAAAGGAGTTTAGTAGTTCAATTAAACACTCAATTAATTGATAGCTCAAAATCATAGTGTTCAAGGTGTTGGACCAAATGATTAAGAGTATCGGATTGATTAGAACTGCAATTGGCTGATTTGCATAGTCTACTGACCCAACCAATCGGCTCATAGGGTTGAACCGATTGAATCAGGTTGATGAACCGATCAGCTCAAAGTGGTGAGTCGATCGGCTCATGTGTCAATGAAACGATCAGCTCAATTGTTGAACCGATCGATTCGTGTGACCAACCGAGATCGTTTGGAAAGTGAGAAGACTCTTTTTGCAAATACATATTTGTTTCACTTGTACAAATTTGATTTGGACAAGGACTAATATTTGATTAGTTGGAAACAAAGATGGAAAGTCAATTCGAGTTGGACCAGGACCACGAACCAATCGACTCTTACTTGAACCGATCGGATCAGGTGCCCCGACCGATCGGTTCATGTGTGAACCGATTGGCTCAGGTGCCCTGACTGATCGGTTCAGGTGTGAACCGATCGACTCAGGTCCCCAACTGATCGGTTCATGCTTGAAACGATTGGTTCAGCTGGCGCAGTTGGTTGTTTTTTGGAAAATCTCGAATCCTTCTACTCCTGCTTTAATCCCGCATTGCTCGGGGTAGAGAACCCTATCCCATGACCCTCCTATATATAGGGGTATTGGGGGCTTCTCAAAAGACAACACAGAACACCAGTTGATATGCAAAGTTGTCGTTCTCTCTGGTTGTGGTAACTAGGAGAGTCTGAGCAAGTGCTACCCGATAAGGGAGGCACAATAAGGGAAAGAAAAATGCAGAAAAGTGACTGGTTGCAGGAGAGTGTGTCGGTGACTAGTATGCTGACAAGAGGGTGCGACTCCTTTCGGTGCCTTGTGCGATAAGGCGATTGGAGTTCCAGGCAGTCTGTGTGGATGACTATAGAGGCAGGAGATTTCTGCCACTCAAAGGACAACTGTCAATCCCGATAGTCCCAGTGAGGCCAGGAGCTGCACAAACACCGTCCAAGACTGGAGGTGAAGACTGCGCAAGCTGCGAGGTAACATCGCCGAGCAAGCCTCGGGACAAGGTATGTCTCTACAAACCATCCTTCCTACTATATAGACGTTGACACGATTCCTTTATACTGGGTTCGGGGATAAGAAAATTTTTGTTTCCGCTGCTTTCTCTGTCTCCCCTAAAACCCAACAGGGATGAGGTTTTAGACCTCAAATCACCTACATTCTAGCCTTGAGGAAGCTCCAAGCTAATTACACTAAATGCCTTTAAACTAGCTACTAAGATCTCTCACCTAGGTTAAGGAGAATTGATTAGCATGTAGGAATTTGGGTAGCTATCTAGGTATCCATTAATTGGACCTAGGAGCAATTCCCAAAATATCTACATATAATCAATTTCCCTAAAATTCTAGGTGATTCAAGCACAAACCAACAAGCAATTTATGAAGAATGAGATATAAAAAAACAAAAATATTAACAAATAAAATCATAACATTTACATATCATTTCCCCCCAACATGGTATCAATGTAACATTTTGAGCCCCAAACAGCCCACCTAAGGGGTATAGCTACTCAAGGAAATGGAAAATACAAAAAGAAAGGAAGAAGAATGAGTGGAAGAGTGGAAAGCCATAATGAGATCGATGAAGACTGCTCCTTGTTCACTTCCTAGCAACAACAACTTGAGAACCTCCCCCTCCAAGTTGGAATGGCATCAGTGTATGGTGGAAATAGCCAAAAACCCTACAATAGGTGCTTTTAGGGTGGAAGATGAAGGAATGGAGGTGAATGAAGTGAGACTGGATGGGAGGAAAAATGGGGAGGATAGAGTGGACTACCAGTGGATAGGGGTGGCTAACCTCAGGCTCTAGCCTCCACCTATGTCTATATAGGTGGTGGGAAGCACTAGGTCAAGTGGAGGTAAAATAGGAAATGTAGTGCAAATCTACCGTTAGGTTTTATGTAGCACGACCGTGCTAGGTAGCACAGTCATGTTGGGTAGTACGGCCGTGGTGGGTAGGGGTCATCACACCCATGGTGGAATGGAACGAGCGAGGTGGAAATTGGAAAAAGTTGCAATAAAATCATGGGTTCTTGGAAGTCTGGTAGCACAGTCATGTTGGGAGTAGGTAGCACAGCCGTGCTGGGTAGAACGGCTGTGTTAGGTGATATGTGGTGGCAAGGCAGTGTTGGGTTAGTGGAAGCATGGTCGTGCTTGGCAGCATGACCGTGTTGGAGGGGTGGTAGCATGGCCGTGTTGTGTGACACAACCATGTAGGAGAGTTTGCCACATCTACTTCAAAATTGGGATTTCTACTGTGAATTCTTTATTTGTAGCATGGTCTTTTCGTGTCACCACGACTGTGTTGGGGGCTTTGCTTGCAAAGCTTCAAATTTTGATCTTCATTAACACCTTTGCTTTAGCTCTAGTGTTGGCCACTGGGGTAGGTTGGGTAAGCTCTTGGACCTTCCTTGGACTCCTCCAATGGTGGAGGAAACCTAGGATTACCCTCCTTCTGTGACGTCCATCAAAAAATGGTATAGGTGCTTAAAAAATCACAAAGAATGTCCAGAATTGCATTTGATGATAAAACACATATTGAGGGAAATAACATGTCATATAAAAAGTATAAATGTGATTAAAGTACAATAAGACACAAGATGAATCCCTAAAATAGGGTTGAATAACCACCTCAGACTTAAATTATACTTATTCTCAAGTATGATCCAGCTCAATATCTCTTCAATTTTTCTACAAACAAGAAATGATAAATGCATTGCAACATATGTATATTGACTAAATGGGCTCAATGATGACTAAGTAGGTATATTCCACATATCTCCTCTCCTCTTTCAAAAATTAATCATGATTAAAGCATTGAGCATACAAACATCACATAAAGAGCATAGAATACACAATAAGTCATATGACTGTCATATTTCTCTAGGTAAACCCTTTAATGGTGGTGAGGATAAAAAATGACTAATGTTGTTGTTTTACATTCATGCACTCAATCTCATATGTCAACCCACACTAAGTGACCCACATGGCTGTGAAAAAGGGAAAAACCAAGCAAGGTTTGATGTTTCTTATCTAAGTGGGCATTTAAATAGATGAGAGGGTTGCAATAAGGGGTTGGAGTGCTATTACATATGAGCACTCATCTTTTCTTCATTTAGATGCTATTCTAAGAAGACAACAGAAACAAAAATTTAACTACCATATTCCCCTTTAGATAGTAGATCACGTAAATAACTATGTATTGGGAAGGATGGTTTGTAAGATTATACTTGATCCTGGAGCGACTCCAATGAAAATTCACTCACAACAGTGTGTGCCTTTCTTCAAGTCGCATCTAGACAGTGTTAGTAAAAACTCTTGGTTGATCACCATAGACAGCAGTTGCCCTTGTCCTCCGAGCAGCATGCAATGGTCTCCTCACCTCTATAGTATTCCACACACACCACCGAGAACTCCTGTTATTCTAGATGAATGGACAAGAAAGAGTTGTCCCTTTCTAGTTGGTGTACTAGCACAAGTTGTTCTCCCACAATTGTTCTCCCTTGCTATCCCTCCCTTTATCAGGTAGATTTTCTCAGGTTCTCTTGGCTACCACAACTAGTGAAGACAACAATTTTTAGACCTAATTGACGTGTCTGAGAAGCCCCCATTACCCCTCTACTTATAGGAGGGTAAGGGATAGGGCTCCCAGTCTGAGTGAGATTCAAAGGAGATGTAATTTCATGAATTCTCACATTATGCAAGCGGCCAAGCGAGTGGTTCATAGGTGAACCGATCGGTTGGCATGTGAACCGACCGGTTCAACCCTTGAACCAATCACTTCATTATGTTTCCCAATTGTATTATATTGGAAATTAATATGCAATTAATGCACAACATAATGTCAACACTAATCATTGATTCAATCAAATTGATCAATGAACCGGGCAGTTCAACTCTCAAACTGGTCATATCAGACCTGAACCGATCGGTTCACTTTCTGAATTAGTCATTTCATGCCTTGGTTCAGGTATTGTTCCACCAATGTTGTTTCCAATAAACCTGACACTCCAACCGATCAGTTCAACACTTGAACAGGTCAGTTCAGTGTCCAGAGAGTCAATTTTCAATAAATGTTGTTGAAATTGAATACCTAACTCTTTACTAATAAAGTTGAAACTATGTTCATGAATGAACTCTTGTTCCAAATGTATCCTATGTGTGTGACCCTATAGGTTCCAAGTTATTTTGGAGTGAATGTCCATAACTAGTTTATGACATCACAAGAAATGAGTGGTATCTAGAAAAAAATCATTGCTACCCAAGTAAATGGAATGTTGGAAAACAATTTCAACCTACAATCTGTGATTAGTGTTTGAATGCCTATACAGTTCCTTTATCAATGATATCCAGATTGAACTCGAGGCATGGAATTGTCATCCTCTCCAACGTTCAATCCCTATTCCTTGAACTAGAGCAGAATGTCTGAGATATAACTCACTATCACATATTGGCTCACATGCACATGGACATGCCTTTCTCAATCTCACTTATCAAGTGTCCAGGATATCATACTCCTGTAGGAGGGACAAATCCCATCTACATCACTCATAGTCATCCCCATGTGTCATAGTGCACCCAAACATTACCTTTATGTAACCCTTATTCAAGGTTGCGATGGATGATGTCGAGGCACACTTAATGACATGTGATGAGTGTAGCAATTTTAGGTCTAATAACCACAATCACCACCAACACTATGAGAAATGATCCTGAGTACCATGTGATGGTTTCCATGCATCACTCTCAAGGTGTGTCTATATGACACACTATTCTCTAACAAGTATCTATGTGTTTGGTTTGTTATCGCATATCATGGCTTAATGAGACTCTATCAACCAACACACATTCTAGTCTCATGTGTTATTGTTGTCTATTTGCCTTCCATAGTAACATCCAACTAGGGACATAACAAGAATGTATATACTCTTGACATATGTATGATATCATTGTTCAGGTCGTCAAGCTGAAGACATATGCCATTGAGTAATACCATTCTTTAGACATTTATTATGTTACATTATTATCTCATAACTAAATAAAATAGAATAAATTGGAAGATTGCCTTTATTATTAATCAAATAAATTACAATATATGCCATTACAATCATCATACGATTGGATCTATGGGCATACATATCAACAACTATTAAATAAGAGAATCTTTTATTTTCTTTTTAAATTCATTTTTTATTCTTTTTTCTTTTTGTTTGCCCTTGGTGTAGATAGGATACATGATGGTGAGAATGAAGCGAGGTGATATAGTATGGCCACCTCAAAATTTTAGAGGTGGCCAAGGCTGAATATGTGCTCTTTGGCATCCTTTCATGAGGTAAATAGGTAAGAAGATGATAGAAGAAAAGTGAGCCAAAAGGGGGGTTACTAGTATGGATTTCAAGATGAGATCTATTCCATGAAAGCTACTCCAACAATTTCATCAAGCAATGACACACCACATGAACAAGAAATATTCAAACCACATTTTTATCATGAGATTCTACAAATCCTAAGCGTTTGCAGATTGATTCAATCACAATTCAACCAAGGAGTTCACAATTATGAGAGAGCCATTTATGTGTAAAAAGTCAAGAACTGAGTCCATATAGGAATAGATCATGATAATTTAGAATGCATTTATCAAAGGTCAACATTTTCAACCCAATAAGTAGAGATTGGGGTAAAACACACTTTTAGGCAAGAAGTTCTAAATTCAGGTAAAATTGGCCAAAATGGTGCCAAATTTCCTTCAGTCACATCTAAGCCTTCATTATTGAACAAAAAGTAAGAAACAAGCAGATTCTAGCTACAAACATGCAAAAATTACAAAATACTACATGATATGCAATGCATGGAAAACAAGAACAATGTTTTTGAAAAATTATGCAAAAATGCAAGAAAATGAACTATGTGATATGCTTGTATGCAAAGTAAGAAGACAAAGTATGGATTCATGACAATGAGAGTTTATTACACTATTTGATCACCTGGAGCAAAAATTTAGAAGAAGGAAGATAGAGCAAAATGAGGTAAAACAAGGGCTTATCGCCCTACAACCCCAAACTTTTAAACCATGTTGTCCTCAACATGAAATAGAAGTTTAGAATGGTAGGGTAGAGGGAATGGAGTCGTGATAGAAAAAATCCAAGAGGGGAGAGAGATGTGTAAGTATCCAGTGAGTAGGGCATAGCCATCACAACCATGGTGCCCACCACGATCGTTCTTTATTTCCAGCACCACGAACATGTTGTGTAGAACTGCCATGTTGATCTCCTTCATGTAACTTTTCTACTAGTTTGCAATTTTCTCTTCAATTTCAATCTTCTATTTGGTGATATCATTCACACATCATCCTCTTTCCGATGTACTCGTACTAACATCATTCACAAATAGCTAAAACCATAAAGTATAATGTGTGTGTGTTTTTCTTCTTGGAAAAGTGTAAAAATAATCAAAAGTATAAAAATGAAAGGTTGGTTGAAAAATTCGCCAAACCTAAGTGGGTTACCTCCCACTAGTGCTAATTTTCTTGCCTTCATCCAAGCTTCTTATAGATTCTTTGCTTACTCAACCATTTGGAATATGCATTGTCCACTCATGCAATAAACACATCTATCATTTGAATTCAATCGATGTCCCGTGCTCCATTGACAAAAAAAGTCATCTTCAAGCCTTCCATCTGGATCTCCTTCTTTCAAATTGATCAGACAAACTCTTCAAGTGACCATGTCCAATATCCTCATCTCGGTCTCATCGGGTTGGGGTCTTGTACATGCTGATCTTTATCTTCATGTTCATGAAAGAGACTGTCATTGTGCCACTGTGCACATGTACCTTGGCATCAAATACAAATAAAAATGGTATTCCCAAGATTATAGGAATCTTCCTATCCTCTGGGTCCATGTCAAGAACAATAAAATCTGTCGAGAACATTGTTTTTGTGACACACTCATCACATAAAAGTAAGATTACTCAAAATAAAGTGCAAAATTATCACGAACAACCAGATTACCATAAATAGGGTGAATTAATACTGATATCACATATCCACCTTGGGTGGAAATGCTTGCATCTAAGTCCAAAAAACTGACCTATATTACATATCTCATGCCAAAAGATTATTACATGATATTGTTCACTGGCTCACTGGCCATAACCTGTTACATATGATAACCTGTACATATATAGACATGCCACATTTGTCAATAAGGGCATAAAGATAAAAACCTCGTATTGATGTACAAACCACAAAAACTCCCCAAGGACCCGAGAGTATAGGGACAACACATATGAATCTACTACAAAACACTAGCAACATATCTAACCTTTCAATAGCTATTGCTTCTCTTACCGCTCAGCCTCAATCGTATGATCTCTACCTCATCATGCATGACCACCTAAAAATGTGGAACCCACAGGGTGAGACAAAATGTCTCAGCGAGAGATATAACTCCTGCCAACTTCTATTCATATGTAAACTAAAGCACATATGTAATATTATTATCAGGTTGAGCAGATTCAGCTAAATGATATGTATTAAACTTATAATTCAGATTAAGCAATTCTGGAAGTTACGATTGAGAAGTAGAGCATCTTATTTCCTAAGGAGGAATATTAAGAACATGTATAAGAGTTGATTTCTCTTACCACATTATAATTTAAGAAATCAGTATAGAGATAAGGCAAGGGTTCATCCAATGTGAAGCATATTTAACCCTAAAAAAATATACTACACGACTGTATTACGTCTTTTATTATGCCCTGAGGATTTGAATCATACCACCCAAACCCAACTAACTACTGCTAAGTCAAAATCAGTGACATACAAGATCAATGGAAAATCCAGACTCCATGGAAAATCCGGACTCCATGATCCTCTCTTGCACTACTCAGCCAGTTCGAGTCAGCACCGCAATGCCATATAGTCAAACTACAAAGACAACAAATTATAGTCAGAGCTATAGTCCTATAAGGACAACAACTCATATTCAAGCATATGGTCTTGTAAAACACCTAGCCCGCCTTGGTACAGGTCACAACACTAGAAACTGGGGTATATAACCCAATCACGAGGGTACAACATATCTGTTCTCAATCATATCACATCACGTACTCATCACCGAGGCCCGACTGTAGTTGTTCTCAAAACACTTGGGAACAAGATGTCAAGGACACATAGTCACTTGCACCTCGCATACTCAACAATATGCGCTCTGGGTTTCCCTTGGGAATACCCATTTCACCATCCAACAAAGTATTGATGCTAAAGATGGATCTATGGCATATGGCAGCTACATGATTAGGGTTTCACTTGATTAATTAGGCCAATTGAGTATGTTTTGCATCAAACAAGTTAAAATGTATAAACCCTAAACAAACTCTACAAATATAAGGGGATAATATAACTATAGAAGATATAAACGCATAAGGTGCAACTTGTCACACTATCACTTCATATCACTACCAAATCGAGGCCATCAACATCATCACATAGTGATGCGATACCAATCCCTGATCACATCACTAGAGGATACACCTTACACTAGGCATTAAGCCTCTACGTGGTCATAAGTGTTGGTATGTATGCCCTGAGAGCCAATCATGGGATGATTGGTGGGATACATTAAGATTGATTTGATTAACATCAAAGGCAAGCTTCCAATTCTTTCTGGTTCAGTCATATGAGATAGTGATAGAACAGATTGAATGTCTAGAGAATGACAGTACTCAATGACGTATGCCTTCAGGTTCATGACCTGAACGATGAGATCATACGGATGCTAAGAGTTTGTACATTCTTGATATGTCCCTAGTCGGATGTCATAGTGGAAGGTAGATAGACAACTATGACACACAAGACTAGATTGTGGTGTTGGTTGATGACAGAATCTCATTAGTCATGATATAGAGATATCAAACCAAACACATAGGTACTTGTTAGAGAACAAGGTACCAGACAGACCCACCGTGAGTTTGACACATGGAACCATGAGATGGTAGTCACAGTCAGTACTCACAGTGATGGTGGTGAGTGTGATTCTTAGACCTGAAATCACTGCACTCAACACATGTCGTTGGGCACACTTTGACATCATCAAACGCAATCCTGAAACATGGGTTGTTATAAAGGTGATGATTGGGTGGCTTTGACACATGGGGCTTTTGAGGGGTGAGTGATAGATATGGGATTTTTCCCTCCTGAGGGAGTTTGATATCCAAGGCCACTTGATGAGTATGATTGAGATAGGCGTGCGCACGCATGTGTGAATCAGTATGTGATATTGATGTCATACATATTTCGTTCAATCTGCTCTGAGATCAAGAAAGTGAATGAACGTTGACAGGATGACAGTTCCATGCCTTGAGTTCATTCGGGATATCAGTGACAAAGGAATTATACATTCACTGTAACACCATTCATGGATTGTAGGATGAAAGTTGTTCTCCAACTTTCTACTTTCACTTGGGTAGCACTGATGTGTGACTAGGCACCGCTCTTTGCTTGTGAAGTCATAAGTGTTATGGGCTTTCACTGCCAACATGAAATGGACCTGTAGGGTCACACACATAGGATTTAACCTGGAAGAGGAGTTTTGTCCACAAACCAATGTTTAGATTGATTACTAAAGGAGTTTAGTAGTTCAATTAAACACTCAATCAGTCGATAGCTCAATATCATATGGTTCAAGGTGTTGGACGCATTGATTGGAGTATCAGATTGATTGAAATCGCAATTGACTGATTTTGCCCAACCTGTGCTCCCAACCGATCGGCTCATGTGATGAATCGGTCGGCTGAGGTGCTGAACCGGTCGGCTGGAGTGTCCAGGCCGATCGGCTCATGCCCAGGTTGAAACGACCGGTTCAAGAGTTGAACCGATCGGCTCAACTGGTGCAACCGACCAGTTGGGAAAGTCATGTCGGCAAGAATTTTCCTTTGGTTTCAAATTGCCCAATTCGATTGGGAATAATGTTGGTATTCGATACCAATTGAGGACGAAACAAGGAAAGTCTTTTTGAGCTCGATTAGGGCCATGAACCGATCGGTTCAGGGCACCAACCGATCGGTTGGAGTGCCCCAAACGATCGGCTCAGGTCCAACCGATCGGCTCAATGGCCGAACCAATCGGTTCAGTTGTGAACCGATCATTTCAAGTTGCGAACTGGTTGCTTTTTGTGGAAAATTCTCAAACCCTTCTACTCCTGCTTTAGTCCCGTATTGCCGGGCACAGAGAACCCTGTCCCATGACCCGCCTATATATATAGGGGTATTGGGGGCTTCTCAAAGGACAACTCAATGCAAGCCAGTTGCTTTGCGAAGTTGTCGTTCTCTCTGGTTTTGGTAACCGTAAGAGATCCCGAGCAAGTGCTTCCCGCAAAAGGGAGGTGCAACAAGGGAAGGACAACTGCAGTTGCAATTGGTAGCAGGAGAGTATGTTGGCGACTAGTACATCAACAGGAGGGTGCGACTCCTTCCACTTCCTTGTGGGACAAGGAGAGTGGAGTTCCAGGTGGTCCGTGTGGACTACTACAGAGGCGGGAGGACACTGCCGCTTAGGAGGACAACTGTCATCCGACAGTCCGGTAGGAGGAGGAGTCGTCAGTCCCGGTGCGACCAGGAGCTGCACAGACACCGTCCAAGACCAGAGTTGAAGACCGCGCATTGTGCAAGGTATTGTCGCCGAGCAAGCCTCGGGACAAGGTATGATTCCACAAACCATCTTTTCCTATTATATAGACGTTGACGCGTTTCCTCGGTATGGGTTTGGGGAGAATTTTTTTTGTTTCCGCTGCCTTCTCTGTCTCCCCTAAAAACCCAACAATGGTATCAGAGCCACGTCAACTGCTCTATATTTTAGGAATATCGATATGATCGATTTTGGTTTGTCGCCTTTATTTATTGCATACGATGCGAATAATATCAGCTTTATGCATGTCCAATCCTAAATCCACAAATCCCTAACTACATATATGATATGTATTATTAATGCACTCGATACACGTCGCCCTTAAACGAGTTTTGTGGTGGATGTGTGTAGCATGATTATGGCCTATAAACCCCTATCTGTGTGTGGTTGTTTGTGGTTGCTTGCATCTCGGTCTGCGCACCGATCTTCCCTCTCTTATTCCCGATGTAACTCGAAATAATTCGAGATTCTTTCCTACCTTTGCTCCCCCCGAATGTAACTCGGGGTTTCCCTTTTTAAAACAATGTAATCATTAGGATAGATTTTATTTCCTATTATGTCGAAGACCGGCGGACATCAAGACGACAGCTGAAATGATCGGTTCAAGGCGTGAACCGATCGGTTGACGTTCCAGACGGTCGGTTCAAGCAGTGAACCGATCGGCTGATGACCGGTTCAAGGAGAGAGACGAGCGGGTGGCAGACATGACGAGATGCACGACGACCAGGCGAACCGATCGATTGGAGGAGCCAACTGATCGGCTGGTGGCACCCAGACGACCAGCTGGAGAGTACAGATCATTCATGTGATGAGTTGATCTACTCGGATGGCAAGGCATAGAGTTCATCTTGTACATGTTGCATGTGATGTAGACCTAGATGATTGTGATTCCTCTTGGCTCGAGGAATCACATTAGGATGGCCATAATCATCGCTTTTTATCGTTTGTGCATGTTTTCTGTGGGATATATCATGTATATGATACGTACTATGTATTATGGTGATTGGATATGTATATGTATATAAAACCAAATCCCTCATTAAAATATTAAGTTTTAGATGCCTTCCAAATGCGACACACGTGAAAAGCTTGTTCGACCAAGTGTGGGCACGCCCAAGCGTGGTGCACCGTCTACCTCGTGGAAGCGTGAAGGATGAATGTGTGGGTCTGCCCTAGCAGGGTGCATATTCATCGTGTTTGCTTTGGGTCGGACTTAACAAGGTGACCTAGATAGGATCTAGCGCCTTGAGGCATGGAGATGATCATTGCAAGGAGTTGTAGATGACATCTTATCAAGAGTTGCATATGATGCAATTGGCAAAAGTTGCCTACCTGAGAGATCTATGTTGTGGGTGACAGCCCTAGCTGGTCCATGGCTTAGAGGATTTCAGGATCTTGCCCACTAGAAGGTTGTACGCTGCAATCTTCTGAATTGATGGTGAGGGCTATCAATTTGAAGTAAAATAGTGGGAGCGATAATTAATTAAAGGCCTAATTATATCGTCAACCTTTCAAATCAATCAAACAAGTCAAAAAGAGTTTTGGACTAAAATTGCATATATTTCCTTTTTGTTAAAATAAATGGTTAATCAACAAATCACTTTATTTGCGATGGGTCTTTAAGACCAACAAATTAAATGGGAATAATTCCACGACTGGTTAGGATGGTGAGAAGTGTTCTCAAAGAGTGAAAGCTCCAAGTCCTAGTTATACCAGAACCAGATGAACTCGATCCCACCACATCAATGGCTGAAAGTATGCTTATGGAAGCATACTGAGGATGACATTGATGAGGAGTGCTTGATGTTGTGTTCTCTGAACTGTGAGTTGCAGAGACAACATGAGACATATGATGTCTCCAAGATACTGTCCTAGTATGTCATGACAGAAGGAGATCCAGTAAGGTATTCACACACTCAATGTGATTGGGTATGTGGAAAACCTGATTAAGAAGGATTCCCTCTGAGCCAAGAGTTGGCTATTGGTATGATACTGCAAATGTTGTGAGAATCATACAATTCATGATAAGCTATAACATGAACAATTTTGACAAGCGTTGACAGAGTTGTTGGACATGTTGAGGATAGTAGAGGCAAATATGAAGAAAGACAAACCATAGTCTTTGATGTGATCAAAGAAAAGGTAATTCTTAAGGGCAAGGACAAGGGCAAAGCTAAGAAGTGTTCTGATGCTAGCCAGAAATCCAAGCCATCTTCAGCCTCAAGGCACATGGGGAAAGGGTGTATGAGGGATTGCCCTCTATATCTGGAAGAACAAAAGAAGATGAAGGAGGGGATGGAGATCTCCACCTAAGGTATCATGAAATGAACCGCTTCTTTATCTGAGGTATATGATACCAAGATATGGATATGTCATATATGATATGCAATATCCACAAAGAAGTGATGGCCTTTGTGAAAGGACCAAGAAAGAAGTACCCATCATTGGAGCAAGTGTTGCTGCCATAGATAGGAGTATCTTTCAGTTTATTTCAGCATAAAGGGCATGAAATAGAGTTGAGAACTGCTATTTCATATATTGCCAATAGATAGAAACACTTTATTTTTGCATATTGTATGACAATGATGGCAATTAATAAATTTGACATTTCGATCTTAAAGATATGATCTTTGTGGCAATGCCTTGTTTATCTTGTAATACATGGTATGTATAAGATAAAATGATACCTAAAGATTATTGATAACTCAAACAATCAAATTAGCATCAATCATGAGAAATTCATTTCTAGTTTCCATATGATGGATAAATCTAGACTCTTTTGGTTAGAGAACCAGTAAGAGACATGAATCTCTTGTACATGATTAATCAATCTTCACTAATGGTAGTGGGAGAATGATTGTCCTATTAGGTATAATACATGTGATGTATTTACAAACCTATTGGAGCGAATGCTAATACTTCAAATGGTGTTTAGAGAAATACCAGTATGAATATCTTGAAGTGTTCAAGATTATCATAAATGAAGTACAAATTTGGTAAAGTATTAATTCTTGATGAGATCAATGAATAAAATACTTGGACCAAATGTTTGAGATCCTTATGAGTGATTATGACAGTGTATCATAGTGAACTCATGATTAAGGCATGGTGATGTCTGAATCAAGAAGGAATCATACTCTAAGGAGTTAGAGAATGATTATCAAATAACTGAGTTCTTCTTAATAAATGAATACCCCACACTAATAAAAGAAATCAAGAATCACAAGGGTTGTGAGTTCTTATATCTTTAACAGATACACCTCAATTATCTATGTGATCAGTTGTTCATGTGATGAGTCAACTATCAAGATGAATATGAGGAACCAAATCTTGAGTTATGGTTTATGACCATTACATCCTAAATGACATCCATATGAACCATAAGGTATGACCTTGATGGTAGCACTCATTGGATGAAATCCATAAGTGCAAATGAGTCTTAAGTGTTAAGACAACATGGATAACATTTTGAGAAGGATGATGCTTGTTGATTGCAACTTAATGACTGAGACATTTGGCATATGGATACTAAAACCACATTCCTATGAGGAATAAAACAAGGATGTGTACGTGACACAACCTATAAGGTTTATGAATCCACTATTGCAAATGAAGTCTATAAGTTACAATGGACTAATCAATGTGATTGATTGAGTACAAGCAACTCAAAATTGGATCTTTACTTTGATGATATAGTCAAAGGGTTTGACTGATATGTCAAAGATAAAGAAGGGATCTGTGATTTAGTGGGAGCGTGTTCACATTCCACATGTTGATGTGAAATGGAAATGTTCTAGAATGGAAATCCAAAAGTGGAAATTATCTTTAAGGAAGATAGAGATGTTTCCTATGTGATAGGAATAGAGATCTATAGAGATAGTTCTCGAAAAATCTCTTGACCTGGAAAGGAGAGATCATACATTGGCAATCTGTACTGAAGGGTTCAGTATGCACAGATTCAGTGGGAGAAAACTTGTCCATGTTATATGGATATTAGTATCCCAAGGCCAAGTGTCCAATTCTTATGAAGAATGGGAACACTAAGAATAGATATGGATCTATCATGTATGTAATCATCCCATTATCTTGCATGTATGACATGGCAAGAATAAAATGCATTCATCATCTTGTATGTAGGACATGGCAATATGATGTGCTCATCCTGATAACTCGTATGTGGGACATGACGAGTGGATGTTTGTCTACTTCCAGTAAGGGTTACTGGAATACCATGAGAACTTGATAAGTACTTGTGAAGTACTAGTTCTATGGAGATAAGGAAGAGTTCGATGTAAAGAGTTACATTGATGCGAACTTCCGAAAGGACAGAAGATTAATCGCAAAATATACATAGGATGTATAAAAGTGAAAGTTTGTTGATAATTGGAAGTGTTCCAATAAAACCATTTAAAAGGGAAATGCCGAGTATCCGTGTGTTAGAGAACATCAGTGGATACTATATGGATCTAGAAGTTCATGAGATGAACTTATAGATATTCTGGTCATTGATGGCAAGTCTGGAATCCTTGATCATGCAATGTGGCTAAAGGTTAGCAAAGGAATACTAGATCGCATATTACGGCAACTCCATCTCATACGTGTGACGTACAACAAAGAGATGAGAGACATGCAATTAGTATAGACTTTGGCAAGGTGTTTCCATTACTCACTTTGTTGGCACTAGAGCACAGTGACATGTGGGACATGTTTGAAGATCACTATGAATATGATTCAAGGGTGATTGGCTCGCAGTGCAAGTGGGAGTCTGTTGGTATGTATGCCCTGAGAGCCAATCATGGGATGATTGGTGGGATACATTAAGATTGATTTGATTAACATCAAAGGCAAGCTTCCAATTCTTTCTGGTTCAGTCATATGAGATAGTGATAGAACAGATTGAATGTCTAGAGAATGACAGTACTCAATGACGTATGCCTTCAGGTTCGTGACCTGAACGATGAGATCATACGGATGCTAAGAGTTTGTACATTCTTGATATGTCCCTAGTCGGATGTCATAGTGGAAGGTAGATAGACAACTATGACACACAAGACTAGATTGTGGTGTTGGTTGATGACAGAATCTCATTAGTCATGATATAGAGATATCAAACCAAACACATAGGTACTTGTTAGAGAACAAGGTACCGGACAGACCCACCGTGAGTTTGACACATGGAACCATGAGATGGTAGTCACAGTCAGTACTCACAGTGATGGTGGTGAGTGTGATTCTTAGACCTGAAATCACTGCACTCAACACATGTCATTGGGCACACTTTGACATCATCAAACGCAGTCCTGAAACATGGGTTGTTATAAAGGTGATGATTGGGTGGCTTTGACACATGGGGCTTTTGAGGGGTGAGTGATAGATATGGGATTTGTCCCTCCTGAGGGAGTTTGATATCTGAGGCCACTTGATGAGTAGGATTGAGATAGGCGTGCACACGCATGTGTGAATCAGTATGTGATATTGATGTCATACATATCTCGTTCAATCTTCTCTGAGATCAAGAAAGTGAATGAACGTTGACAGGATGACAGTTCCATGCCTTGAGTTCATTCGGGATATCAGTGACAAAGGAATTATACATTCACTGTAACACCATTCACGGATTGTAGGATGAAAGTTGTTCTCCAACTTTCTACTTTCACTTGGGTAGCACTGATGTGTGACTAGGCACCGCTCTTTGCTTGTGAAGTCATAAGTGTTATGGACTTTTACTGCCAACGTGAAATGGACCTGCAGGGTCACACACATAGGATTTAACCTGGAAGAGGAGTTTTGTCCACAAAGCAATGTTTAGATTGATTACTAAAGGAGTTTAGTAGTTCAATTAAACACTCAATCAGTCGATAGCTCAATATCATATGGTTCAAGGTGTTGGACGCATTGATTGGAGTATCAGATTGATTGAAATCGCAATTGACTGATTTTGCCCAACCTGTGCTCCCAACCGATCGGCTCATGTGATGAACCGGTCGGCTGAGGTGCTGAACCGGTCGGCTGGAGTGTCCAGGCCGATCGGCTCATGCCCAGGTTGAAACGACCAGTTCAAGAGTTGAACCGATCGGCTCAACTGGTGCAACCGACCAGTTGGGAAACTCATGTCGGCAAGAATTTTCCTTTGGTTTCAAATTGCCCAATTCGATTGGGAATAACGTTGGTATTCGATACCAATTGAGGACGAAACAAGGAAAGTCTTTTTGAGCCGGATTAGGGCCATGAACTGATCGGTTCAGGGCACCAACCGATCGGTTGGAGTGCCCCAAACGATCGGCTCAGGTCCAACCGATCGGCTCAATGGCCGAACCGATCGGTTCAGTTGTGAACCGATCATTTCAAGTTGCGAACCGGTTGCTTTTTGTGGAAAATTCTCGAACCCTTCTACTCCTGCTTTAGTCCCATATTGCCGGGCACAGAGAACCCTATCCCATGACCTGCCTATATATATAGGGGTATTGGGGGCTTCTCAAAGGACAACTCAATGCAAGCCGGTTGCTTTGCGAAGTTGTCGTTCTCTCTGGTTTTGGTAACCGTGAGAGATCCCGAGCAAGTGCTTCCCGCAAAAGGGAGGTGCAGTAAGGGAAGGACAACTGCAGTTGCAACTGGTAGCAGGAGAGTATGTTGGTGACTAGTACGTCAACAGGAGGGTGCGACTCCTTCCACTTCCTTGTGGGACAAGGAGAGTGGAGTTCCAGGTGGTCCGTGTGGACTACTACAGAGGCGGGAGGACACTTCCGCTTAGGAGGACAACTGTCATCCGACAGTCCGGTAGGAGGAGGAGTCGTCAGTCCCGGTGCGACCAGGAGCTGCACAGACACCGTCCAAGACCAGAGTTGAAGACTGCGCATTGCGCGAGGTATTGTCGCCGAGCAAGCCTCGGGACAAGGTATGATTCCACAAACCATCTTTTCCTATTATATAGACGTTGACGCGTTTCCTCGGTATGGGTTTGGGGAGAATTTTTTTTGTTTCCGCTGCCTTCTCTGTCTCCCCTAAAAACCCAACAATAAGACCCATCACATCATTATGATCTCAACATGCCTCATCAAGGCTCTTGTCCGTCACCATATATCACATGATTACCACCATAGCATACACAAGCTATGTCATTCGTTCAACCTGCAAGATTAAGATTACATAGGTAGGAATGAGAAAATATAACCACATGCTATTCATCCATGTAATCTCAACAAATATAACACACCCTAGAATTAGGGTTAGGGTTCCACATACATACCCAATTACGATTTTCTTGTTATGATGGACATGTAAGCATCATTATGTAAGAAAGACCATGTATTGATCTCTAATAATTACTCATACATGTGTTGGGACCACCATGCATCTATACATGAGTTGTGACCATCTCATATACACCCATGTGTAGAGACCATCATGGTCACCTATGGGTAGACACTGTCACCATAGGTATCTTTTGCAACCAAAATAGAACCCAAACAGATGTAGCGACCAAGCCAAAGCCAACAGGTGTTGTGACCACAAATCAGGTCCAAGAGTGTGTTGATCGAAACAACTCAAGGGTGTAGCGACCAACCAACAATGATTCATTGAGACCAGATCAAAGCAAGGCATGTAGCATCCACTACACTTCTAAAAGAACACACCATCTAAAGTAGGCCAAGGGCGTTTCGACCGCAATGAAGCCAACAAAGTATCGAACCAAACAAAGTCACACCAACCAAGATGCACCATAGCTCTTAGTCCAAAACAACAACATAGGTGGCGACCCAAACACATGAACTACACTTGAGTATCGACCAAATCATCAAGGAAAAACATGTCTCGATCGAAATAGGTGCTAGACACCAGGAAAACCAAGCATCACCATGTCCAATCTTAAGAGAGATTGAACATCAAAATCTAGAATTGTTCTTCAACATGACCCACCAAGAAAAACACTAGAAGAGAGAAGGCCAAGCTTCAACCTTTTAAAAACCAATTTAAAACCTCACAAGACATATGGGCCGAACCATAGCAAGGTGATAAAAACCAAGAATCATACTGCATGTAAGAACATCATCTCCACATAACTTAGAAATCAAGCACATGAAATTAAGGTTTAATAAAGGGAGCAATCTACTTGATAATACTACAAAGTCATATACCCTAGATCATGATAAGATCATCTAGAACATTAGAATCACATTTTAGAGATCAAAATAGTAGCATGCAAGCACAGTTTAAGGTGTAATAATAGAAGAGGGAGAAGAGTTATATAACCCTCCTTATGAAGATATTAAGCTCCCAAGATCACAAGCTCCAAGAGAGAGAAATATGCTCCAACAAAGATCAACTTTCCATAGTATCACATCCAAAAGAGAAGAACACCATGGTCAAAGGAAGGCCTGAGAAAGAGGGTAACAATCCTACACCAAAGAAGAAGAAGAACAAGAAGAAGAAGAAAGAAGAGAGCTTCTCCTCACTTGGGTATCACCATGGTCAAACCATAGTCTCCAAAACTTGTGAATAGAAAATATTCAACAAAGCCATCATGGTTACCCCATAGTCTCATGACTGAGAAAGAAGAGGAAGATAAGGTGCAAAAGAAAATGAGATCAAGGGATCAAAACCACTTACCAGTAAAGGAGATCACCAAATATCACAATAGAGAGGATAATCAAGCTCAGGAACACCACATGCAAGGTTGATAGGCCACCAAAGCACCTAGATCAGCACCCTTTAGCTTCACAAAGCTCTAAGGTCAGCCAAGAAAGAAAGGAGAAGGAAAGAGACACTACTATAGAAACAACATTCAATGTCGCTTTTCTGGGCGTCAGTTCTTTAGGAAAACCGACGCCTACACTATTAGACGTCGGTTATTTAGGCAAACCGACGTCTATATTCGAAGACCAGCTAGACACGAGTACCGCTTTGAATACAACGTCGGTTGTTAATAACAAACCGACGCCTAAAGTCGCCCGTGAAATCCAATTTTGAGCAAAAAAATAGTGTCACTTTCAACGTCGGTTATGTAGATAGAAACCGACGCCTATGCGCGATGAAAATTTGCATGAAAGGTGTCACTTTCAGCGTCGGTTAACCTTTTATAACCGAAGATGAAAGTGGTTCCCGCCAAACAATTTCGTGAAAAATATCGTCCAATTGGACGTCGGTTGGTTCAAACAACCGACGCTAAAGAGGTTTAGGTGTCAGTTGTTTGAAACAATCGACGCTATTTTGGAACTTAATATCCAGCGATTGCCTGACTTTTCCCCTTTCTTCTGTTTCATTACGAGCCGATTTCCCTTTTCTTCTCTGCTGTCGCCCGACCACGCCGCCAATTTCTCCTCCACGAAAGCTCCTTCTTCCTCCACGACAGCGCCGCCGGCACACCCCCTTCTCCGCCGCCACTATTGCTGCCTTCTTCCCCTTCTCCACGCCCCCTTCTCCGCCGCACCCCCTTCTCTGTAGCCACTGCTGCTCCTTGGTCTGCCTTCCCTGCCGCTTGGAGCTCGCCGCCGCGCCGCCTTCCTCCTTGCCGCCGCCCGCCGACGCCGCTGCTCCTTGCCGCAGACACCGCTGCTCGTTGGTCTGTCTACCCTACTGCCTAGAGCTCGCCGGCCACCGCTGCACCTGCCTGCCCTGCCGCCTGGAGCTCGCCGGTCACCGCCACCACTGCTGGGAGGTCAGTTGTTGTTGCTCGCCTAATATTGCATCTAAATCTTGGTTTCACCACTTCTTTCACTGAGAACTGAGAAGAATGGCCTACCACAGCCGTGCTGGGCACCACGGCCGTTCTGGACAGCACAGCCGTGCTGCCCAGCACGGCCGTGGTAGGCCAACACAGCCACGACCGTGTTTGATTTGATTTAAACCCTAATTTGATTTAAATCCATTCTAGCATCCTAATTTGATTTGATTAAACCCTAACATTGATGAAACCCTAACATCAATTGTGATGAAACCCTAACATGTACAATTTTAGAGACATGTATGTTTATATAAATGCTAAATGTTTGCCTTTTTCTAGTTAATACAAATGCTAAATGTTTGCTATTTTCTAGTTAATACAAATGCTAAATGTTTGCCTTTTTAATGACATTTTCAGATGGCTGACCATGATGAGCATGATGTCCATAATGAGCATGAAGTCCATGATGAGCATGCTGTCCATGACGAGCATGGTGAGGATACCAATGTAAGTTCTAAAAACATATCCTATATTTCTATAAAATTCATTATCTTCTAGTTATGTCATATATCTTATATTTCTATATTGGGCTAATTCAGTGTGTTTATTTTTGTCAAATTTTAGGTTGATGATGCACATGTACCCACTGAAGCATTGGAGCAACTTGATGCGTAGCACCAAACACTTAACAAGTAAAGGGGCATCACTCTGTTGAAGAAGTTAATAGCGCTTAGTGGCAGTGGATCCAAATTGGTTGTGGAGTTTGATAATGGAGGAAATGCAATTGGAGTGAACCGCAATAATTTTGTAAACTATCTTGGGTGTACCACTCGGAGCCATTGTGGTGTTAAGTATGATAATTGGCATAAAGTTCCTCAGGGGAAAAAAGACTTGATATGGAAGGATTTATGCGTGAGTTATTATTATTTGCAATTCTATTTTGTAGATTACAAATTCTATTATTTGCAATTCTATTTTGGATACTAGTTAATAACATTTCTATTTTACAGAATCTGTTTGCATTGGATGAGAAGTTGCATCGTAAAAGTGTGATGCAACACGCTAGAAAGATGCTTAGGAATTATAGGACAAATCTGAACAGAGAATACATAAAAGAGGGTGATAAGAAAAAGAAGTCAGCCCTTGAACAATGGAACTTCTTGGACAAAGAAGATTGGGACAATTTTGTTGCTTCAAGAAAATCTGAAGAATTCAAGGTATTAGGTGTCACTCCCAATTTAATTAATATACATTGTATTCACCTATTCAAGATTAACATTTAGTGATACTAACCAAATCATTAATGTGCATACTAACTAGGCCCTCAGTGACGCACAAAAAGCAAGGCGTGCACTGAATGTGCATGACCACACTATGGGTCCAAAAGGCTATGCAAGCGTTCGCCAAAGACTACATGCGGAGTCTGCGGCTACTCATGAGTCTGCTCCTACTCAGGAGTCTGCTCCTACTCAGGAGTCTGCCACACCCATGCCTCGCCATGATATTTGGATAGCTGGGAGACAAAACAAGAAGGGTGAAATAAAGAAGCCCGTAACTGCTGAGGCGGCTGTGAAAATGGTAAAATACAACTCTTAGAGCAATCGTTTGAATATTGATTATTTGTGGTGTTAATTTACCAATTTCTGTTGATGGTGATTAGCGGGAGCTGCACGAGCAGAGGAAACAAGGCACGCTCATCCCTCAGGGCACAAGGGATGAATTGACAGTTGCTCTGGGTAACCCAGAGCATCCTGGACGTGTTAGGGGTGCAGGCGCTGGTGTGGGCATCAAAGCATTCTTTGGGCCATCCCAGCGCAAACCCAGAGCGGGACTTTCTCAAGAAGAGGTAACTTAGTCTTTTTTTAGAATGTTACTGCAAAAGGTAATTCAATAATAAGAAGCTAATGTTTCTTTTATCCATGTATAGGAGAATAAGAGAGTCGAGGATATAGTTGCTAAGAAGGTCAATGATGTAGTTGCTGAGAAGGTCAAGGAAGAATTGCTGCGGTGGCAGGCATCTCAGGCTTCCAATCAGCCTATGGCGACCCACTCTTCTCCTGATGCACAGACTGCGAGTAATCCTGGAGACCCATCGCCTAACACGTCTGCTGTAAGTATTGTTTATGACAATGTAGCTAGTCTTTTCAAGATGATATGTTTTCAAGATGATATGTATATATGTATAACATTCTTTACGTAAATTTGTAGGCATTGAAGCCATGCCGCTTAAGAATACAAGACTATGTTGTTGCAGAGGCGCAAGCTTACCCGTCTCTTCCTGGGGAAAGGTTTCACGGGACTCCAATGCCACAGGGCTACGTTCATGTGGGCCCATTACGTGTGTTACCCGATTGGAGGGAAGCTACATTTCCATATCCCCACCCGGATATTGATACACTTGCTGAGGCAGAAGGCGGGGTCATATTGTGGCCCAAAGCAGATGTCGTCTACACTACTGAAATTGTAAGATAAATTTACATTGATTTAGACTGTTAATGTGTATATATGATGTCAACTGATATGAAATTATATATACAGGTTAAAAAGAAGACACCAGGAGCACCTAGGCCTCCACCTCCACTTCCCGCATTACCAACTTGGGTTCCAAATGACCTAACATACCCGTTAGGTCCTGCTTGTAGGGGAATGGCATGTTGGCTACAGGAACATAATATACATTGCCCGATTATTGTTTCTTTAGATGCAAATTATGCAGGTCAATCATACGATAGCTCTTCATTTATACAAGATATTATTGAGCTGTTTATGTATGATTGGCTGAATACATCAATGATAGAGACATGGATAAGGTGAGATCTTGTTTATACATCCATATACCTTGTGTAAGATCCGGTGATCTGGTTTCTTATATATTAATGCATATGTAATACATGTTTTGCAGCTACTTAGTCGAAGATCATTGCAAACAATTTGCATTTGATCATGTGGGATTTTTGATTCCATCATTGATTAGTATGGTAGCTAAAGACCCTGATAATGTTCAACAATACTGTATAGATGCTTTTACAATTTTTGGTCAGCAAAAGAAGACGATAATAATAGCTCCATTCAATGTCAAGTAAGTTTACTTTATTTATAATTTGGACTTAAGAAAATTCCATTTTTATTGTGCATTTTGAGTTATTAATTGTTAACTTTTTACCTCTAGCGGTAAACATTGGGAGTTACTAGTTATTGTCCCCGGGACGTTTACTGTTTATTATCTAGATCCCGCGGGAAGTACATTAAACACTAAAATTGGACACGTAATGAGAATGCCATTATTCTGGTGAGAAATATTTCATTTTTGTATCTGTTAACATATGTTATTACATTACTATTTACTTATGTAATTTACTGTGTTATATTAACATGTAGGGGTTTAGATGCATTCAAAAAGGCTGGAGGAACGGTCCCAAGGAAAAAGAACCAACCAATAAATTGGCAGAACGTACAAGTAAGTTCCCGACTCCAATGTATATATTATTGATGTGAATTGTGCTTAGTTGTATTATTTTGTATGTTTCAATTTATAGTGCGCTACACAAGACAATGGCTGGGCATGCGCATACTATGTGATGCGATTTATGTAGATGATTATCAAACATTCCGCATTGGACATCGATACCATACATGAGGTATTATATATAGTCTCATTAGTTAGTATGAAATATATCAATCTTATTTTTATATTATTACTTATATATATACATCATTCTCTTTGCAGGTGTTTAAAACTGACCACACTATAGGTAAACGCTTAAAAAATATACATGCTCCATATACGATGGAAGCATTAAATGAAATAAGAGAAGAATGGGCAAAAGCCATACAAATAGTGGCAGCTGTAAGATATAATTGCGATGTTGATAGCGATAATGAATGATACTTTGTAAATGAATATTTCTGAATGTTAATACATGTATTTGAATGTTTCTATATGTGTGAATGTGAGAATTGAATTGATGTCTGAATGTATCTACTTGTGTGAAATTTTCCTTGGGACTTTTGCAGGTTTGTGGCCTGTTTGTAGGATGATATCAATGGATGTCGTAAACCTGCAGTTCAGAAAACTGAACTGCAGGTTCTCATCCTGCTGACCAGCCACAGCAGGCCTGCAAACTGATATAAAAAAATAGATATAGGCGTCGGTTATTTATAGAAAACTGTCAGCAAAGACCTACAACGTCGATTATTGGATAAAAACCGACGCCTAATATTACAAACAACCCGGCCGTGCAGGAAAGCACGACCGTGGTGGAAAAGGCGTCGCTTATTCATATAAAACCGATGCCTATAGTACTAAACACGGCCGTGCAGGGAAGCACGGCCGTGTCGTCTTGAAGTATGGCGTCGGTCTTTTAGTAGATAACCGACGCAGAATGTGTCCTAGATGACGTCGTTTTCTGTGGCGCAAACCCTTTTGGCGTCGGTTATCTACTAAAAGACTGACGCCTATATGTTAAATAGGCGTCGGTTAAAAAACCGACGCCGAAGTGTTCGACCTTTAGCGTCGCCCACATAAGCGTCGCTCAGAAACCGATGCCAAAGGGGGTTAAAAAACCGACGCCAAAGGCTGTTTCTGTAGTAGTGAGAGCTAAAACAATTGCTTGCATGTAAAAGAGAGAGCATATATACATGTGGGTAGGAGGGAGGTGGAAGATATGAGGTGTCAACAAAAGAGAGCATCACCAAGACACTTGTCCACCAAGAAAATAGCCCTACAACCACTAAACATTTTCATGCAATGAAGGGTGATACAACCTAGGTAGGGTATTGACCACTTAGATCACCAATACCCTTGTTGCGGTCGAAGCACACCAAGCTCATGTAGCGACCGCATCACTAGGTCACCACATCACCCAAGGTTGAAACACACCACTGAAGGACAAACATGTTGACCAAATGTCATCAAGATCACCATGGTCAAAGCAAGCAACACCTATGGCCTATGTAGTGGTCACAACACTCATCAAAAGTGATTTTGTAGTCGCAACACAGCTAACCCTAGCAAGGTTGATACACATCAACATGGAAACTCAAACAAACCCTAATCTCACCGTGTGATGTCACATCATCAACCATGATCCAAGCAAGGCGCCCCATAGAATCATTTTCTCTCTCATGATGATAAGGCACAAGAAACAAACTCTACATGTGACAAATTGCAAGATAACCCCTCAACATGGGTAAATTGAAACTTGGTCCTCAACAAGGAGATGAGGCTCAAACATCATCCAACCAGGACCACATTAAAACACAAGATAGTCACATGTTATAAAAGCATCTCAAAGGATTATATTACGGTGCTAAGCATCTTATAAAGCAAAGCAAACATACTCAAGCACTAAGCTAGGTCAGGGCCTTACAGCCATAAACCCCTAACAAGGATTTTGCCCCCTGAATTCTACGCAAAAAGAGGCACGCACTTCCCACAAATCTCTTCCTCAAGATCCCAGGTGGCCTCCTCAACACCACCATGCTTCCACAAAACCTTAACCAACACGATATTCTTCTTCTTCAACTTCTTGATCCTCCTATCCCAGATCAACATCAGACCTTCCACATAAGATATATCCTCATCTAGCTCAACCTCCACTGGCTGCAGCACAACCTATGTATCAGGATGGCACTTCCTTAAGATAGAGATGTGGAACACTGGATGTAATCTGTGCAACTCAAATGGCAACTCCAACTTGTAGGTCACCTTTCCAATACATGCCACCACCAGTTAAGGTCCTATATATCTAGGAGCCAACTTACCCTTCTTCCCAAACCTCAAAGCACCTTTCCAAGGAGAAACATTAAGATACACTCTATCTCCCACATGGAACTCCAATGGTCTATGCCGGTTATCTGCATATAACTTTTGTCTGTCTTGTGCTTCCTACAACTACTACCGAATCACTTTGGTCTTCTTTGTTATCTGTTGTATAAGCTCAAGACCCAAAATCTGATATTCACCAGTCTTGTTCCAACATAATGGAGATATCCAATGTAATGACCCCGCCTCCCAGTAACCCCCAATTAAGGAAGACCAGAAGGTCAGAGACGTTATCCCAATATTTCCAGATCAGTGGTTTGACATTTAATCAATAATAATTATCAAATTCTACTAAAACTAAACTAAAAAGCTGGAATAAAATAAATCTCTTGATACCTTGAAGAAATTTTGGATTTCTAGACTTCTATCCATAGATGGAGTCTATCTATATAATCCTCCTTGAATTGATTATTCGTACCTTCACAATGTTTCAACTTACTATTTGTCCTTTTCAATGATTGTACCTAAAACACTGACAAACAAAACCCCAGTCAGTATATTTCTATACCGGTATGTGGGGAACAATCACAATTTCACAAATAATTTCTAACAACCTAATTATCACAAATAAGTTATTAACAATCCAAATTACATTTTCATTGTGACATTCTCAATCACTTTTGCCCTAAACCCTGAATTACCCTCTCTTAGGGTTTTTTACTTGCAAGGGACATAAGGCCACCTTCTCCATCCTGAGCTTGGTGCCATTGGTCACCTCTCATGGTGCCCAATGGTCTTCCCTCCGGGGCTTGGTCATGCATCATACATCAAGGTGGCATGTAGGTTCGAGAATGCACATATATACTTGATTGTGATAATCATAGTGACTTTAAAGGATTGCATAAATAAACATACAACAGTTTAGGTTGCATCCAATCGATCAAACGTTTGAGAAAAACTTCGTCAAACTAGATCGATTATTCATAAATAACCACATACCTGTTCTACTGATTTGAGATAGAAATATTCCAGGCAAGTAGGAAACCCAAGCAAACAAGCAAGCACACAACAAGGTCCTGAAATAAGCATACAACTTCCTTTTACTACTCATGTTATCAAGATCTATCCAATCTAACTTGCTCCTTAGGGTTTCTACTTCTTTTTAGGGTTTCACTTGCAATTATGGTTTTGCTATCACTTTAATCACTACAAACCCTAAATAAGCAAAAATACTCATAAACCCTAATCATCTTATCCTATCTCTCCTAATAGGTTTAGGATCAACATTTATCAACATATTTCCATATATTTAGAATTAAACATAATCATCTCTTCTTTTACCCTAAATTAGGGGTTCTAGATACATTATCATATATTCTTGTTTATAACCCTAAAACATGCAATTTCCTATCTAGATCAGATTCGAATCTACCATTATCATTCAACAGGTTGTTATTACTCAAATTAACCCTTTAAGCATCATAGATTCAATCATTAATCTCAACTAGGGTTTCTAACCTAATTTTAATGCACTTATCATCAACTTAACATACTTTTGTAATTAGGAACGAAATTTGGTTCTCAAACTATTTTTATCACATTCCTCATATTTTTCTGAGAAATTTTCATATAATAAGTTTAGTCATCAGAGCTTCCTAGAAATAGTTATGATTTTTGCAAAGAAAATCATTTTCTTGAATATTTTGGCAGAGAGGAGTCACTTACCGGGAAATTGAGAAATCACCAAAAAGGCTAGGCCACTAGATTGGTGGTCCATTGCACCATGTGGGATCAGACGATCCACGTCGTGCTCCTCCACTAAAGCGGTCGTACCTGCTGACCAAACTCCGGACCGTTAGATCTCCTCACGAGACCACGGTGGATCTCAATCCGACGGCTTCTGTTTTTCATCCTTCTTATCTTTAAAACTCAGCCCACGATGGCTCCGCGGTAGTGCCCTTGCCAGAGTACTGCCAATTGAGAGAGGGACAAGGAGCTAGGGGTCTTAAAGCAGCCATTTGGGTTCGCAAAGGTGAGAGGATTCGATAGAGGGCCTTATTTATAGGATCGGAGGTCCCTCTAGGGCTTCCCCAAACCTGCCGCCGCCCACACCTTTGGGTGATTTGGGAATTTACTCTAGACTCTTCAAAACTACCCAGAACTTGGGCTTGAGGTGCACAAAATCATCTCCCAAAGACCCTTGTGGTCTTGGATTCCTGGTAGGTGTCGTGAGATGCGAGAAAATGGGACTTGAAATCCCGATTCCCCTCTCCCTTTCCTTTTGTGAAATGAGGTGGAAGATGTACAACCACAGTTGGATCCATGGTCCCCTAGACCATGCGGGGAATCCGATGGCTGTCATCGTCCCCTTGTTTCCCTTTTCTTTTAAAACAAGGAAAATTATGTGTTATTCAAAGGAAACTTGTAAAATCTATATCTCTCTCCTCGATTAACATTTTTCACTCAAATTTTAAAGGAAACTCTATCTTGGAATTATCTACTCGTGTATTAAATTTGAATCCCAAAATTTAAAGGAAAAGGGTATTTCCTTCATAAGCAAGTTATTCTTTAATAAAACCAATTTAATTGGTATTTCCTCTTTCTTATGCCATTATCTTGGTATCTTGGACTCCTTGGACCCCAAGGAATCCTAAAGGCATGAAATCCCCTCTTGGAGGATATTCCCTTGCCTTTTTGTTTATTTTTTCTCCTTTTCTTATTTATTCATTTATTATTTGAATTTTCTTTATCTCTTTCTTGTTATTGGGCCCAATAGCCAATAAAGCCCACTAAGCAACCAAACAAGATTATTGTAAACAGAATCCATCCAATTCGAACAAATAAAACAATTATTGATTGTATTTATCATTAAAAGGAGAAATATAATTTCAATACATAGTTAGAAAAAATGGTATTGTAACATCCTCCCCTCCTTATAGGAATTTTTCCCTCAAAATTCAACAATCAAACAAACAAGTCAGGATATGCTTTTTTGATGTCCGCCTTTAGCTCCCATGTGGCCTCATCCTCTCCATGGTGCTTCCAAAGAACCTTTAACATCTCTATATTCTTACATCTGAGTTATTTCACCTTGGTATCTAGAATCTGCAAAGGTGACTCAAGATATGTCAGCTTCCCTTGAAGCTCAATAGGCTCAATGCTCAGCACATGGCTCAGATCTTGCACATATCGCTTCAGATTGGACACGTAAAACACATCATGCATCATACTATACTGAGGGGGTAACACCAAACGATATTCAGGTTCACCAATCCGTTCTAACACCTCAAACAGACCCACGTATCGGGGACTCAATTTTCCTCTGTTCTTGGCTATAGCTCGAAGCGGTCGTATTTTCAAGAATACATGCTCTCCCATAGTGAACTGCACGTCAGTCCGCTTCGCATCATCATACAACTTCTGTCAATCTTGGGCTCTCTTCAACCTCTACTTGATCAAAGCGACCTTATCTGCATACACTTGGAGCTCATCTGACATCAACAAGGTCCTCTCACCGACATCAGCCTAGTGAAGCACTGACCGACATGGTCTCCCATAAAGAGCTTCATATGGAGGCATCCCGATACTGGCTTGGTAGCTGTTGTTGTAAGAGAACTTGGCTAAAGATAAGTACTGCTCCCATGATCCACCCCAATCGAGCACACAAGCTCTCAACAGATCATCTAATGTCTGGATCGTCCTCTCTGACTGACCATCTGTCTGGGGGTGATAAGTGGTACTAAACTTCAACCTTGTACCAAATTCCTCTTGTAATTGCTTCCACAACTTGGAAGTGAACTTTGGGTCTCTATCCGAGATGATGGAACCAGGTACGCCATGCAAATGTACTATCTCTCTGATATACAACTCAACTAGGTTTGACACCTTGGCAGTGGTCTTCAGGGCAAGGAAGTGTGCTGACTTGGTAAGGCGATCTACCACAACCCATATCGCATCATGACCTCTCTTGTTGTGGGGTAGACCCATCACGAAGTCCATGGTTATCTGTTCCCATTTCCATTATGGAATCTCTATCAACTCTAAAAGTCCACTGGGTTGTTGGTGTTCAGCCTTCACCATCTGGCATGTAAGACAGCTGGCCACATATGCCGCAATGTCTCTCTTCATTCTTGGCCACCAGAAATACCTCTGTAGGTCCTTAAACATCTTGGTAGTTCCCTGGTGTACCGTATACTTAGAACCATGAGCCTCTTGCATGATACGTTCCTTCAATGGTGAATCCTCAAGAACCCATATACGGTTCTCAAATCTGATCCCTCCGTCTACTCCCACCGAGAGACGGGTCTATGACTTTTTCATCAAGCCCTTCATCCTGTCGAGTTCTCCACTGACCAACTCTGCTTCCACAATCTCGCCCAACAACTCTAACTGGATCTGGATGTTGGCCAATCGAACTCGGTCCTCTAACGGTTGTGGACTCCACTCCACAAACTCTTCTAAGCTCTTCCACTGATTGGACAAAACAGATGCACACCTGTGCTGTTTCCAACTCAACGCATCAGCTACGACGTTTGCCTTACCAGGATGATAGGCAATGGTGAAGTCATAATCCTTCAAGTACTCCATCCATCATCACTGTCGTAGGTTCAGGTCTCTCTATGTCAGGAGGTACTTCAAGCTCTTATGGTCAGTGAGGATCTCAAAGGTAGCACCGTACAGATAATGCTGCCATATCTTCAACACATGGATGATAGCAGCCAGCTCTAAGTCATGCGTCGGGTAGTTCACCTCATTGGGCTTGAGTTGTCAGGAGGTATATGCAACCACATGACGATTATGTTCCAACAAACAACCAAGTCCGATCTTTTAAGCGTCAGTGAATATCACAAAACCATCATTACCGGAAGGTAGGGTCAACACTGGGGCGGTGGTCAGCTTCTTCTTTAGCTCCTGAAAATGAGCCTCACATGTATCAGACCACACGAACTTCACATACTTCTGAGTCAACATGGTAAGCGACAATGCGGTCTTCGAGAAATCCTTGATGAAGTGTCAGTAGTATCCATCCAACCCCAAGAAGCTGTGAATCTCAGAGGGGTTCTTTGGTGCAGGCCAATTTTGAACTTCCGACACCTTAGCTGGATCTACGGAGATCGTTCCTCCTCAGATGATGTGCCCGTGAAACATGACTCAGTCTATCCAAAACTCACATTTCAAGAACTTTCCATAGAACTTCTGCTTTCTCAGGATATCAAGGACTCTACCCAGATGGTCACAGTGTTGGGCTAGGTCATCAGAGTACACCAAGATGTCGTCTATGAACACAATCACAAAGGAGTCAATGAAATGTTGGAATACACTGTTAATAAGGTTCATAAAGACACTGGGTGCATTGGACAACCCAGACGGCATGACCACAAACTCATAATGGCCATACCGGGTTAGAAAAGCCATTTTAGGTATATCTTCACCCCTGACTCGTACCTGGTGATACCCAAACCTCAAATCAATCTTGGAAAAGACTCGGGCCGATTTGAGATGATCAAACAGGTCATCTATCTTGGGTAAGGGGTACTTGTTCTTAATGGTCGCCTGATTGATCATCCGGTAATCAATACACATCCAGAGTGATCCATACTTCTTCTTTATGAAAAGGACTGGTGATCCCCATGGTGATGTACTAGGTCGGATAAAACCTTTATCTAACAACTCCTGCAATTGGATTTTGAACTCAAGCAACTCAGATGGGGCCATTCTATAGGGTGCCTTGGATATATGGTTAGTCCCGGGAGCTAACTCAATGGAGAAAACTACCTCCCTCTTAGGGGGAATCCTTGGTAGATCATCTGGAAACACATACGCATACTCCCGAACCACCTCTATCTTTTCTAAGGGTCGCACCTTGGCCTCAGGTTTAGTAACTATGGCTAGGTATGCTCGGAAGCCCTTGGATATCATCTGTTTAGCCTTCAAAGCAGACACATAAAGGCTGATAGTCACATATCTCCTTCCTCTAATGGTAAAGTGTGGTTGACCGAGCTTCCTAATAAGAATCTTCTTCTCTCTACAGTCAATATGTGCTCTATAGGTGTAAAGCCAATCCATACCAATGATTACATCAAAATCATTCATATCAAGGAGGATGAAGTCAGTGGGAAGCTAATGGCTCAGATACTTAACTGGCAAGACATGGTTTTTTTTAAAAGAGATGTATATATTCGACCACTCAGGGTTGTGACATCAAAAACATAGACTAAATCCTTGATGTCCAAACAAAGCATAGTTGCCAGATTTCTCGAAATAAAAGTATTAGTAGAACCAGAATAAAAAAGAGCTTTTACATTTTGTCCCACAACTTCAAGCATTCCTACATAGTTTCATACTGTATCAGACTGCTGTTACATGATCAAACTAAACTGAAAGGAAAACTCTATAAGTTATTACCCTCGATCAACCTATTAGCATTCACCTGGGCTTCTTCATTGTCGATGGCGAACACTCTAGCTTGCCTTCTCTCTCCCACAGGTGGACCTCTAGCTGGTACTCCTCCTCCTACTGGGGGTGCTGCTGCCACTGGTTGTGCTGCCAGTGGGCCTCTCGGGTCAGGTAGAGGACAGTTGGTGATGAAGTGTCCCTCTTGCTGGCAACGGTAGAACACCCTCTTCTCGAAGAAGAATTTCCCAGGATGTGTCCGTCTGTAGGTATGACACTTCTGGAAGTGACTCTCACCATGTGGCTTTCCTTTGTGTTCATGCTTGCCCTTGTTGTGGTTACACCCTTGTCCTTTCTTGTGGTCATTCTTCTGTCCTTGAGTACCTTCAATGAAACCTAGATATCCTTTGGGTGGGTTCTGAGAAGGCATCACTGTCCTCTCTATGTCTAAGGCGGTGTTGTAGGCTTCATCGAAGGTTGTAGGTTTACTCGCCATCACATGTGGTTTGATTGCAGGGTGTAGACGCTCCACGAAATGGTCCACCCTTCTTTCCTCATCCATCATGTGTCCAAAGCACTCTAGGATGCAAAACTTACGACCAAAGTCAGCAACAGATAAGTTACCCTGGGTCATGTTGGTGAAATCCCTTTCCTTCTCCTTCTTAGCTAAGTCGGGGATGAATCTGGCGGTGAAGATAGTCCTAAAGTCAATCCATTCCATCGATTCTTCACTTAGATCTCGTCCCATGATGTGGTTTTCCCACCATATCTTGGCTGCTCCTTCCAAGAGGTGAGCAGCAAAAAGAACCTTCTTGTTTGGCTGTACCTCAAGCATGCGTAAACCATTCTCAGCTGCCAACAGCCAAACATGTGCTTTGTCGACCACTTCAGTCTTATCCTCTCCCCAGAATCTCTCGATGTTCAGCTTGATGAAGTCCAGAATGGTGACTCCGAGTCGGGGACAAACGGAAAGTGATTCACCATTCTCATTTCTGGCTATGTCTCTGAGGGCTAGAGCACTAATGGCCCCAGTTAACCTCTTTTGTTGTTCCATCCATAAGGCATCAAGGGTGTGAACCACCACTGCCTGTCCTGGACCACCGGTCTGGTTCTCCTCCAACTTGACTTCGTCCTCAGACATATGTTCGTCTTCCTATTCCATCTCGGGGTTATCAAAGGGTACTGGCTTAGGATCAGGGCCTTCATCCGAGGCTCCCTTAGGTCTCTTTCTCTTTTTAGAGGACTCGCCACCATGATTCCTCTTCCTCTTCTCAGAAGATCCCTTCCCCTTGCGGGGAGGCCAACCACCCTTAGCTGGGATCTCGGTGGCCTCGAGGATAGCTACGGTCTTCACTTGAGCCATCTACATAAGCATACAATCAAACTTTAGTTTACACTTAAACTAAATATACTTATGTCAATGACATCTTATTTACGTATCTTTTATTAATTTGATGGATAATTCCTTAATCCTTATCGTACTTACCCTTTCCTCAAGAGGATGGGGAAGAGAGAGGAAACCCTAAATCATAGAATCCTTAATTGAATTAGGGTTGAGAAGGGACAAAATAAATGAGAGAGTTCTAAAGGTATCTTATTTCGAGTCAGAACCTAAGACATTGGCCAGGCAGTCACACTGCACCCGGGAGTCCTTGTGACCGACTAGCGGGGCGGAGGAAAATATTGCCAGCCCCCGGACGGTGAACCTTTTCTAGACACCTCTGTCTTTTAGAAAATCCTCTAATAACTCCCTCGGTTCTACAGAGTTTGTAAAATTTAATAATTACTAAGGATTAAATGATGAACCATGGCTCTAATACCAAATGTAATGATCCCGCCTCCCGGTAACCCCCAATTAACGGAGACCAGAAGGTCAGAGACGTTATCCCAATATTTCTAGATCAGTGGTTCGAAATTTAATCAATAATAATGATCAAATTCTACTAAAACTAACTTGAAAAGCTAGAATAAAATAAATCTCTTGATACTATGAAGAAATTTTGGATTTCTAGACTTCTATCCACAGATGGAGTCTATCTATCTAGTCCTCCTTGAATTGATTATTCATACCTTCACAATGTTTCAGTTTACTGTTTGTCCTTTTCAATGATTGTACCTATAACACCGACAAACAAAACATCGGTTAGTATATTTCTATACCGGTATGTGGGGAAGAATCACAATTTCACAAATAATTTCTAACAACCTAATTATCACAAATAAGTTATTAACAATCCTAATTATGTTTTCAATGTGACATTCTCAACCGCTTTTACCCTAAATCCTAGATTACCCTCTCTTAGGGTTTTGTCCTTGCAAGGGACATAAGGCCACCTTCTCCATCCTAAGCTTGGTGCCTGGGGTCACCTCTCATGGTGCCAAATGGTCTTCCCTCTGGGGCTTGACCGATTAGACCTTCCCTCCGGGGCTTGGTCATGCATCATACATTAGGGTGGCATGTAGGTTCGAGAATGCACATATATACTTAATTGTGATAATCATAGTGACTTTAAAAGATTGCATAAATAAACATACAACAGTTTAGGTTGCATCCAATTGATCAAACATTTGAGGAAAACTTCATGAAACTAGATCGATTATTCATAAATAGCCACATACATGTTCTGCTGATTTGAGATAGAAATATTCCAGGCAAGTAGGAAATCCAAGCAAACAAGCAAGCACACAACAAGGTCCTGAAATAAGCATACAACTTCCTTTTACTACTCATGTTATCTAGATCTATCCAATCTAACTTGCTCCTTAGGGTTTCTACTTCTTTTTAGGGTTTCACTTGCAATTAGGGTTTTGCTATCACTTTAATCACTACAAACCCTAAATAAGAAAAAATACTCATAAAACCTAATCATCTTATTTTATCTCTCCTAACAGGATTAGGATCAACATTTATCAACATATTTCCATATATTTCAAATTAAACATAATCATCTCTTCTTTTACCCTAAATTAGGGTTTCTAGATACATTATCATATATTCTTGGTTTAAAGCCCTAAAACATGCAATTTCTCATCTAGATCATATTCGAATCTACCATTATCATTCAACATGTTCTTATTACTCGAACTAACCCTTTAAGCATCATAGATTCAATCATTAATCTCAATTAGGGTTTCTAACCTAATTTTAATGCACTTATCATCAACTTAACATACTTTTGTAATTAGGAACGAAATCAGGTTCTCAAACTATTTTTATCGCGTTCCTCATATTGTTTTGAGAAATTTTCATATAATAAGTTTAGTCATCATAGCTTCCTAGCAATAGTTATGATTTTTGCAAAGAAAATCATTTTCTTGAATATTTCGGCAGAGAGGAGTCACTTACCGGGAAATTGAGAAATCGCCAAAAAGGCTAGGCCACTAGATTGGTGGTCCACTGCACCACGTGGGATCAGATGATCCACATCGTTCTCCTCAACTAAAGAGGTCGGGCCTACTGACCAAACTCCGGACTGTTGGATCTCCTCGCGAGACCACGGTAGATCTCAATCCGATGGCTTCTGTTCTTCATCCTTATTTTCTTCAAAACTCAGCCCCCGGTGGCTCCGCGGCGGTGCCCTTGCCGGAGTACAACCACTTGAGAGAGGGACAGGGAGCTAGGGGTCTTGGAGCAGCCGTTTGGGTTTGTGAAGGTGAGAGGATTCGAGAGAGGGCCTTATTTATAGGATCGGGGGTCCCTCTAGGGCTTCCCCAAACCTGCCTCCGCCCACACCTTCGGATGATTTGGGCGTTTACTCTAGACTCTTCAAAACTACCCAGAACTTGGGCTTGAGGTGCACAGAATCATCTCCCAAAGACCCTCATGGTCTTGGATTCCTGGTAGGTGTCGTGAGATGCGAGAAAATGGGACTTGAAATCCCAATTCCCCTCTCCCTTTCCTTCTGTGAAACAAGGTGGATGATGTACAACCACTGTCGGATCTGTGGTCCCCTAGACCACACGGGGAATCTGATGGTTGTCATCATCCCCTTGTTTCCCTTTTCTTTTAAAACAAGGAAAATTATGTGTTATTCAAAGGAAACTTGTAAAATCTATATCTCTCTCCTCGATTAACATTTTTCACTCAAAATTTTAAAGGAAACTCTGTCTTGGCATTATCTACTCGTGTATGAAATTTGAAACCCAAATTCCAAAGGAAAAGGGTATTTCCTTCATAAGCAAGTTATTCTTTAATAAAACCAATTTAATTGGTATTTCCTCTTTCTTATGCCATTATCTTGGTATCTTGGACTCCTTTGACCCCAAGGAATCCTAAAGGCACGAAATCCCCACTTGGAGGATATTCCCTTGCCTTTTTCTTTATCTTTTCTCCTTTTCTTATTTATTCTTTTATTGTTTGAATTTTCTTTATCTCTTTCTTGTTATTGGGCCCAATAGCCAATAAAGCCCACTAAGAAACCAAACAAGGCTATTGTAAACGAAATCCATCCAATTCAAACAAATAAAACAACTATTGATTTCATTTATCATTAAAAGGAGAAATACAATTTCATTACATAGTTAGGAAAAATGGGGTTGTAACATACAATGTCTCCCATTCAACGCCTCATAAGGTGCCATATAAATACTCCTCACATAGTTGTTATTGTATGTGAATTCTATCAAACTGAGGTGGACATCCCAAATTCCCAAGAACTGTAAAACACCATCTCTCAAAAGATCTTCTAGAATTTGGATCATCCTCTCTAATTGTCCATCCGTCTGTGGGGGAAATGTTGTACTAAACTTCAACTGCGTACCCATCATAATTTTTAGACGTTCCCAAAAATAGCTGGTGAACTGAGGACCTCTGTTAGATACAATGGTAGCTGGGATACCATGCAAACAAACAATCTCATCAACATATATCTAAGCAAGCTTCTATGCTGTATACATGGTCTTCACAGTCAAAAAGTGTGTCATCTTTGTCAATCTATCAACAATCACCCATATGGAGTCATGACCTTTAGCTGTCCTAGGAAGACCAACCACAAAGTCCATCGTGACATGATCCCACTTCCACTGTGGTATTGGAAATAGTTGCAAAGTTCCTATAGGCTTCTGGTGTTCTACTTTAACCTACTGGCACACAGGACATCTGGCAATAAATTTAGCCACGTCACACTTCAAACCAAGCCACCAATACAAATATTTTAGATTGTGGTACATCTTGGAAATTCCTGGATGCATAGTGTACATCGAAGAGTGAGCCTCCTATAAAACCAACTTCCTCAGATTATCAACATCAGGTAAAACCACTCTGCCATGGTAACACATTGGCCCATCCTCTGCCTCATGGAAACCATCATGCTTCTCTCTGCCAAACTCTACTCGGATTTGTTATATCACAATATCACTCTGCTGAGCATCTCTAATCTACTGCCGCAATGTAGGCTTCACCTACAACTGCTCCAACAAGCCAGCCAATAAGGAGATTTCCAACTTTATGTTCATCTCACACAAAGACACTAACATGTCTCTCTTGTGGCACATCAAGGAACATAACTGTGCCTTATCAGCAAATGATAATGACCATGGCTTCCTGCTTAGAACATCTACAACCACGTTCACTTTCCCTGGATGGTAATCTATATTGCAATCATAGTCTTTGATTAACTCCATCCAGTGATGGTGCCTCGTATTCAACTCCTGCTTCGAGAAGATGTATTGCAGGTTGCTGTAATCCCTAAAGATCTGATACTTCTCACCATAAAGGTAGTGTTTCTATATCTTCAAGTCATGGACCACCGTTGCAAGCTCCAGATCATGTGTGGGATAGTTCTCCTTGTGATTCTTCAACTGTTGTGACATAAAAAAGATCACATTCTTGTCTTGCATCAAAACCCAACCCAGACCATTCTTTGAGGCATCACAAAATACAATGTTGCATTTTCCCTACTCTGGCATCACTAACACCGATGTGCTTGTCAGCTTTTCCTTTAACATCTAGAAGGCATGTTGGCACTTTTCATCCTAGACAAATGACACACATTTCCTTGTCAGCCTCATTAGGGGTAACGATATGGCGTTGAAGTTCTTAATGAACCTTCAGTAGTATCCTACCAAACCCAAAAAATTGTGGACTTCTATCGGAATCTTTGGATGCTCCCACTCTATCACAAATTCCACATTCTTAGGGTCCACCCAGACACCTTGATCCTCTCGTTATATGTAGCAGCCATAGATGGAAAAAACTACATAATCTCCATGAACATAGCTTCATACTCATTGACTATCATAAATCCCTACCAGATCTTCTCGAACTGGCTAATCTTCTTGTCAAGATAGGTCAATGAAAAATACCGACTCACAAACTCTCGTTGGAACTATTCCCAACTGATCACAACACTAGACATTTTCTCCTCCTCTATGGCCCACCAGTGGCCAACACTGCCCTTCAACAAATACACAACATGCTTCACCTTATCTTCTTTGGGAATGTTGATGATCTTGAAGGCCTTCTCTAGCTTCGTCAACCATAGATTTGCATCTTTCAGGTCTGCCGTACCTGCATACTCCACCACCCCTACACACCTAAATCTTTCAAAGGTCTTCCCAAAAACTTATGATTCCACATTGGGGACTTTAGCTCTCATTTGGGGAACGGGCATCCGGTCCGCCATATGTGTCATCATGGCCATAAACTGTCCAAACATGAACTGCAAAGAGGGATTGGCCACCACAGTTGGGTCAAACTGGGGCATATCAGGCACTCCATCAACCCTCTCCTGCCTCCTGGCACCATCTCTTGGTGTAAAAACACTGCTCTCAACAACATGTTCTTCATGTTCTCCAGCCATCTTTTCTTCTCTTCTTCTTCTTCTTCTTCTTCATAAGAAAAAGTTACCATAAGACAGTCTGGAGGATACTAGAATAGACACAAACACTAGTCCTATGTCCCTATAGACTCAGCAAACCTAATAGCTCTGATACCAACCAAAATGTGACACACTCATCACACAAAAGTGAGATTACCTGAAATAAAGCAAGTAATTATCACTAACAACCAGATTACCATAAACATGGTGAATTAAAACTAATATCACATATCCACCTTGAGTGGAAACACTTGTATCTGAGTCCAAAAACCCACATGTATTACATATCTCATACCAAAAGATTATTATATGATATTGTTCACTGGCTCACTGGACACAACATGTTATATATGATAACTTGTTCATATATAGACATGTCACATCTGTACAACAAGGGTATAAAGTCAAAAACCTCATATCGATGTAAAAATCACAAAACCTCCCCAAGTACCTGAGAGTACAGGGATGACACATAGGACTCCACTACAAAACACTAGCAAAATATCCAACCTTTCAATAACTACTGCTCCTCATGTTGCTCATCCTCAACCACATGATCTCTACCTCTTCGTGCATGACCACCTAAAAGATGTGGAAACCCACAATATGAGACCAAACGTACCAGTGAGAGATATAACTCTCTGCCAACATCTATTATAAGCACATGTAAACTAAAGTAGATAGGTAAAATTATTATCTGGTTGAGTAGATTTAGCTAAACGATACATATTAAACTGATAATATAGATTAAGCACTGAAGGCAGTTACCATTGAGAAGTAAAACATTTTATTTTACTAAGAAGAAATATGAAGAACATGTATAACATTTAATTTCTCTTACCACATTATAATTCAAGAAATCAGTACAAAGATAAGGTAAGGGGTCATGCAATGTGAAGCATATTTGACCATAGCAAATATACTACACAGCTGTATTATGTCTTTTATTATGCCTTGAGGATTTGAGTCATACCGCCAAAATCCAACTGACCACTGCTAAGTCAAAATCAGTGTCATACAAGATCAATGGAAGAGTCTGACTCCATGATCTTCTACTACACTACTCAATCAGTTCGAGTCTACACCATAGTGACATATAGCCAAAGTACAAAGACAACAACAAATATTCAAAGCTATAGTCCTATAAAGACAAGAACTCACAGTCAAGTCTATGGTCCTATAAAACACCTAGCCCTCCTTGGTATAGGTCACAGTGCTAGAAACAAGGTATACAACCCAATCACAGGGGACAACCACAACTGTCTAGAATCATATCACATCAAATACTCATCACTGAGTCTCAACCGTAGTTGTTTCCAAAACACTTGGGATCAAGATGTCAAGGACATGTAGTCACTTGCACCTCACATAATCAACATTATGCGCTCTGGGTTTCCTTAGGAATACTCATTTCACCGTCCTATGAAGTACTGACACTAAAGATGGATCTATGGCACATGGTAGATACATGATCAGGGTTTCACTTGATTGATTGGGCCAATTGAGTATCTTTTTGCATCAAACAAGTTACAACATATAAACACTAAAAAAACTCTACATAGATAAGGGGATAATATAACTCCAAAAGATATAAAATGTATAAGGTGCAACTTGTCACACTATCACTTGATACCACTACCAAATTGAGGCCATCAACATCATCACATAGTCATGGGATATCAATCCCTCATCACATCACTGGAGGATACACCTCACACTAGGCATTAAGCCTCATCCTGGCCATAAGGCCCATCACATCATTATGATCTCAACATACCTCATTAAGGTTCTTGTCCATCACCCCGTATCACATGATTACCACCATAGCATACACAAGCTATGACATTTGTTCAACCTACAAGATTAGGATTACACAAGTAGGAAAGATAAAATATAATCATATGCTATTCATCCATGTAAGCTCAACAAATATAACATACCCTAGAATTTGGGTTAGAGTTCCACAAACATAGCCAATTAGGGTTTTCATGTTACGATGGACATGTAAGAATCATTATGTAAGCAAGAGTATGTATTAATCTCTAATCATTACTCATACATGTGTAGAGACCACCATGTGTCTATCATGAGTTGTGACCATCTCATATACACCCATGTGTAGCGACTGTCATGGTCATCTATGGGTAGAAATCATCACCATAAGTATCTGTTGCCACCTAAACAAAACCCAAATAGATGTAGCGACCAAGCCCAAGCCAACAGGTGTTGCGACCACAAATCAGGTTCAAGAGTGTGTCGATTGAAACAATTCAAGGGTGTAGCGACCAAACAACAATGATGCATTGAGACCATACCAAAGAAAGGCATGTAGCATCTGATACACTTCTAAAAGCACACTCCATTTCAAGCAGGACAAGAGTGTTTCGACCACACTAAGCCAACAAAGTATCAACCCAAACAAAGTCACACCAACCAAGATGCACCATAGCTCTTAGGCCAAAACAGCAACATAGGTGGCAACTCAAACATATGAACTACACATGAGTATTAACCAAAGCATAAAGGGAAAACATGTGTCGACCAAAATAAATGTTAGACACCAGGAAAACCATGTGTCACCATGTCCAAATCTCAAGAGAGCTTGAACATCAAACTCTAGAAACATTTTCCAACATGATCCACCAATAAACAACACTAAAAGAGAGAAGACCAAGCTTCAACCTCGTGAAAACCGATTCAAAACCTCAAGAGACATATGGGCCGAACCATAGAAAGGTGATAAAAACCAAGAATCATGGTGCATGTAAGAACATCACCTCCACATCACTTAGAAATTGAGCACATGAAATTAAGGTTTAAGAAAGAGAGAAATCTACTTGAGAATACTACAAATTCAAAAACCCTAGATCATAATAACATTATCTAGAACACTAGAATCATGTTTTAGAGATATAAATAGTAGCATGCAAGAACAATTTAATGTACAATAATATAAGAGGGATAAGAGTTATATAACCCACCTAATGAAGAGATCATGCTCCCATGATCACAAGCTACAATAGAGAGAAAGATGCTCCAACAAAGATCAACTTTTATTCGCAAGATCACCTCCAAAAGAGAAGAACACCATGGTCAAAGGAAGGCTCGAGAAAGAGGGTAAGAACCCTAGGCCAAACAAGAAGAAGTAATAAGAGAGCTTCTACTCACTTGGGTACCACCATGGTCAAACCATAGTCTTCAACCCTTATGAAAAGTAGATCTTCAACAAAGAAACCATGGTTACACCATAGTCTCATGGTTGAGAAAGAAGAGGAAGATAGGGTGCAGAAGAAAATGAGATCAAGTGCTCAAAACCACTACCAGGAAAGGAGATCACCAAATATCACCACATGGAGGATGATCAAGCTTAGGAACACCACATGCAAGGTTGATCGGCCACCAAAGCACCTATATCAACACCCTCCAGCTCCACCAAGCTCTAAGGTTGGTCAAGCAAGAAAGGAGAAGGAAAGAGAGATAAAAGAATTTATTGCATGTAAAAGTGAGAGCATATATACATGTGGGTAGGAGGGAGGTGGAAGATATGAGGTGTCAATACAAGAGAGCATCACTAAGGCACTTGTCCACCAATAAAACATCCATGCAACCACTAAACACTTGCATGTAATGAAGGGTGATACAACCTAGGTAGGGTATCGACCACTTAGGTCACCAACACCCTTGTTGCAGTCGAAGCACATCAAGCTCATGTAGCGACCACAACACTAGGTCACCTCATCAACACAAGATCGAAACACACCACTAAAGGAAAAACCATGTCGACCAAACCTCATCAAGATCACCATGGTCTAAGTAAGCAACATCTAGGGCCTGTGTAGCGGTCACGAATGGTGGCTTACTTGCTTTTGCAAAATGTCCTTCTTGTGGCATGACATGAGGGAATTTAGGAATCATGAGTGGAACTTTAGAACCTACAAATGGAGTAGAAGGTGGGACACACAGTATCACATGCTCAACATGAGGTGTGATAGTAGAATCTTCAAAAATTTCGATCATAGTATCACGCTTGCGCTGCCTTTTCCTTATTATATCAACATTTCCATGACTTGTGGGCTGCTCAACAATTTTCCACTCCTTAGAATTGTCACAACACATCCTTACTCATGGTGTATATGGGGATCATTTTGGGGATGTGGAGGATGTGGAGGTGACACTTGGTATTGGAATTTAGGTAGAGAAGAGAATTGAGGTTGGTAGGTGAATTGGTGGGAAGGTTGTGGTTATGGAGGTGGTGGAGGCATATAAGGCTTGGGATGACGTTGGAAATGATAAATGGGTTGCACTTGCATTGGAGGTGCACTATAAAATATTTGATAGGAATGAATTGGTCCACTTGTTTTACTGAAGTTCATTATTGGTTGGGAGGACAACTTTGCTTCTGCTTGTAGAGCAAGAATTGAAGAGAGCTGCTCCACTCCTTGCTCAAGCTTTATCACATTCATTTGCACATCATTAAAGCTTTTCAATCTAGAGAGGATATACTCCTCAAACCTTGAGATATGTCTTAGACTTTGTTGTTCTGGGTAGTTATAAGGATGATGCATCTTCACTTCTTCACTCAAGGACTCAACAAAATTGACTGAGTGACAAGGAACAACTCTCACTTGGTTCTTCATAAATCTCACCATTTCTCCAAGAATCTTTACCATTTGTGGGCATGAATCACTATGAGCTCGAGATGTCACACCAAAGGGGCGGTCACTATCATTAATCATGCTAGAAGCTCAAGCTCAGATCCTTGAACTTTCTGCTAACTACTCAAATAAGGGTCATGTCTCCTCAGGTGGCTTATCCATAAAAGCTCATCCATAAGAAGAATCCACTATAGCTCATCTCATTGGAGAGAGACCAGAGTAAAAGGATTGAACTACCTTCCATAAAGGGATCTCATGGCGTGGACACTCTCTCAACATATTCTGAAATTTCTCCTAAGCATCATGGAACCCCTCATTACCCACTTGATTGAAACTCACTATGGCACACAACATTTGTGTCAACCTTTTAATGGAGTAAGAAGGCATTCTTCATCTCTTTCCAACTCATGATGTCCCTTATTGAATCATACCAATCTTTGGTTGTCTTTGAGGGAGAATAAGAACAAGGTCAATTTGATTGCATCATCACTGGCTATTGGCGTCCTAAAGGTGGAGCATACTTCAAGTAAGGAGTCCAAGTGCTTGTACGGGTTCTCACTCTCTAAGCCGTAGAAGGTGGGAAGAAGCCCAAGAAGACCTAGAGGGATGGAGAATTGCTCCCCTAGAATTTGGATCAACTCTATTGGCAATAGGCCATTTGTAGTTGCTAGGCATGAAGTACTACTGAAGTGGCTTGTGAGGTTCATTTTGGCCTTCCATATTATCTTCTCGGGGTTTCTGTCACATGCACAAGTCTCAACCAAACAAAAGAGGACAAGTTAGCAAATCAATATGCACAAACAATACAAAGAATAAAAAATATATAATAGCAATGATGAGGCTAGTAGGAAAAGATCAAAGCAAAGCTAACTAGCTAGGATGAGTGCCTTTCTCCCTAGAAACGACGCCATAAAGCTTGTGTGTTTTTCACTTAGGGCCACACACAAACCAATTGAGTTTTATTGGATGCAACCCTAAAGGTTTTGAACACAATAGGGGGTCACTAGAATTTCTAAAGGGGGCCTAAACTGACACACCCACTTATACTAACACACTAACCTGCAAACACAGAAGCTCATGTTATAGTATAGGCAAGCGACAAGAATAGGGTCAATACACAGGGAGAAAAGGTGGCACTATATCTAGGTTAGTTTTGGTTAGGTTCCTACTACAAAGTCTAGGGTTTAAGGGTTTGATTACACTAATGGTGAACAAGCAATTAAAGAGAACAAGAATCAAAACCTAAGCTAACCCTAGGAAATTAGTTCTAATGAGCAATAAATGACAAGCTAAGTAATAAATGGAGAAAACTACACTAAGGCAAGTTGGAAGAGATCTATACTACGCTAAGTTGGAAAACTAGACAAACGAGTAATTTAAGACCTAAACTAGCAAGAAAAAAAATCAAGAACAAGGCAATGAACTAAATAAGCAAGTAAAGAGCTAACTAGACTAATAGTAGCTAAGCAAGAAGGAATTTAGGGTTTTAAACCAATTAAGAGAAGTGTGGGATTTTTGGGGGAATTCACTTGTCAATTGTATTTGGGGTGGTAACATGTTAACATTACTCTTCCATTTAGATTATCCAGACCAAACAATAAGTTAGATGCTAATGAATTTCCTTGAACTACTATTTGACCATGGGTGGAGTAGGGTGTGTATAGGGAACCAATCCATGTCACCCCCTATCCAACCTTACGGGGCTCATTTGGATTAGGGTATAGGGGAAATTCAATTAGGATCTAATCAAGTCTAGGTTTCTAGGTTAGAAGCTTTTAGTGTAATTTGGAGCTGATGGTAGTAATGGGAGGTGGGAATGAGGTTTTGGGCCTCATGTCACCCACATTCTAGCCTTGAGAAATCTCCAAGATAATTGCACTAAATGCCTCTAAACTAGCTACTTAGATCTCTAACCTAGGTTTAGGAGAATTGATTAGCATGTAGGAATATGGTTAGCTATCTAGGGATCCATTAATTAGACCTAGGGGAAATTTCCAAAATAGCTACATATAATCAATTTTCTTAAAGTCCCAGGTGATTCAAGCACAAACCAACAAGAGATTTATGAATAATGAGATATGAATAGAACATAACCATTAACAAATGAAATCATGATGTTTACATATCATTTCCCCCCAACATGGTATCAAAATAACATTTTGAGCCCCAAACAGCCCACCCAAGGGGCCTAGATACTCACCGAAATAGAAAATATAAAAAGAAAGGAAGAAGAATGAGTAGAGGAGTGGAAATCCATGATGATATTAGCAAAGACTCCTCCTTCTCCACCTCCTAGAAGCATCAACTTTAGCACCTCCCTTCTTCAAGGTGGAATGAAAAGGGGTGTATGGTCGAAAATGGCCAAAAACCCTCAAATAGGTGTTTTGGGTTGGAAGATGAAGGTATGGAAGTGAAATGAAGGGGGAATGTATGGGAGGTTAAATAGGGGAGGATAACGTGGACTACTAGTGTTGGGTAGCATGACCGTGTTGGGTGATATGTGGCACGACCATGTTGGGCCAGTGGCAACACAACCATTATTGGAAACATGATTGTGTTAGAGGGCAGAGTACGACCGTGTTAGAGAGTTTGTTTCAACTGCTTGGAAACTAGTATTTCTACTATAAATTCTCCATTTGTAGCATGACCATTCCATGTCACCATAGCCGTTTTGGGGGCTTTGGTTGCACCTTGAGCTTCAAATTTTGATCTTCATGGAAACCTTTGCTTTAGCTTGAGTCTTGGCCACTGAGTAGATTGGGGAAGCTCTTGGAACTTCCTTAGACTCCTCTAATGGTGGAGGAACCCTAGAATCACCCTCCTTCTCTCCCATCCATCCAAACGTGTCCAAGTACCTAAAAAATATGCAAAGAACGCCCATCAGTGCATTTGATGATAAAACACATATTGAGGAAAATCACATGTAGTCTAAAGGTGTAGATGTGATTAAAGTGCAATAAGACACAAGATGAAACCTTAAACTAGGGTTGCATCAGCTATGTCCAACAAAATTTTGATCAACAACACACTTGCCTACACCAAATGAGACAAAAGTAATTTGATATGCAAAATATTCTATAGAGGATGGATATGCCACTATGCCATGCCTCCTCTACCACCACCACCACAGTAGAAGCCGACTTTCACCGACATTCCTGGTGGTGACTTTTTAAACGAGCATATTCTGACTGGACATGAGGGCATTACCCCTTTACTTTGACCCATCGTGGTTGGTCCTCGATTGCACTCCACTCGAGTTTGATTGATATGGTGTGGACACTACAAATTTCAAGCTTAGAGGGGGAGAAACTAGCTAGTAGTTTAAGTTTAAGTTGTTTTCTTTTTCTTGTCATATGTTTATCTCATTTGCTTATGTTATTTGTTTTTACAGTAAGTTTATATTTGTGTGTTTCTCAATCTATTTCACCCTTTCCCGTTGAAGTCTTACTTGATGATGAATTGATAGCTTGGTTGTGGTCAACATCTCTCTGATTGCGTTAACCATCTACTTACATTAAGATAAAGACTATAAGATAATAGTTGGGCTCACATACCCTAATTGAATTTTTTTAAGCATGGCTAGTCATCTCTACATTAAGTTATTTGGCTAAACATGAATTGTAATTCTTTCACTCATGATCTAAATCATTTAAGAATTCAAATGCTTTGAATCTCTCAACTTTATAGCTTTGTCTAGCAGTATGATGACATTGCCAACTCTATAATGCATTTTTCACCGCTCTACTTGAGATTTCTTTTTGCAAAATGAATGAATTTTCACCTTTTGTATTATCAATATTCATGAAATCTCTGAATAAATGGGGAGGTGACTCAACACATGACCACATGGTTTCAAAGTGGAGCCCGATTCACATTAAAAATGGGATTTTGATATTGATTTGAAAATTTTTAAAACCCCACAAAATATGGCTAAGTCACCCACCTTTTCCACCAACTCAATGATGGTTGGGGATTATGTCTAAAAGAAGGAAATAAATCCTCAAAGGTATTCCATGTGTGTGTCAGCCTAAATTAGCATCTGAGTACGTGCAAGTGAAACCAAGTGGAAAATATTTGTGGTATTTGATAATAATGGCATTGCATATGGATGGATATCTAAAAGGGATTTACATTTCATTTTGTTTGAACTAAAATGAATTTCTATGACAAATCATTATATGTTTGACTTTGTCATCTTATTTCTACATATTTCTCTCTAGTTGATCCATCCAAAGCTATTTGAATATCTATCTAAACTTAAATTCCTATCTTGGGAGTTAGAATTGTTTTCCTACTTACTTATATATCTAAACTAGTAAATGCACGAGATTTGCACGTGATTCCTTTAAGAAACTGATAAACTATTTTAAAGACTCTACTTATTTACATTTTAAAATAATAAACATCTAAATAAGTCAAATCAATGATATGAAGCACTTTTCATATAAAACATTGATATAAGAAAAAAAATACAATTTGGATAAGTTTGTAATTTATTTTTGCTAGTGCTATCTTTATATGTTTTCTATTATGTGTATATCCTTTCATTTGGATCAATATGACATGATGTATTTTATTATCTTTCTTTTTCGATGAAAATATCATCAATATGACATGATGCATTTCATTAATTCTCTTCTTGAATGTAAATTTATGTCAATTTTTGTTCCTTGCATTCTAATAATCAACCATTATTCGTGATCCTTTCCAATTTCAAAATATTAATCTAGTAGAAAGCCTCACTTGATGATTCAATCAACATTTTGTCCATAGTAAGTTTACAACTATTCTAATTCATTAAAAGTTATTAATCAGGTCTAATTTGAATTTAGAATTCTTATATATGTACATTTTAATGGAATTTGTAATTGTAGTAGTATATGTGTTATACTACAAACAAAAAGGTAGAGATAATAGTACAGAACTGTGATCACATGTGCTATCTTTAGTAGCAAACTGACATCATTTGAAATACCAATATAGTTTTCATGGTTCATCTGAAATGAAATTTCACACACTGATATAGTATCAATGTGATATGAAAGGTTGACAATGTAAATAGTATTACAAAAGTATAATAGTGAAATTTGTATATAGAAGAAATTTGGAGACTGATATCATAGTGGCTACATTAATATATGACTTATTAAAACCGTTTTTACCAAAAAATTAGTCTTAGATACTTTCTTCAATTATCTTTGTTATTATCTGGGAAGAGAAATTGATCCCCATGTTTTCTCAAGTCACCTAAACTCCAAGATGGGGATAACTGTTGGGATTCTCGGTAGGAATTGAGGCCATATTGCTCTGTTGATGGGCATTAAACCAATATGAAAGGCAATATCCATTAGAATTTCATTTTTTTTTACAAGGAGATCATGATACATAGAAATAATTAGATGTTGGATGTATTAATAAATTCGGATATGTATTCTCATACACCATTATGCAACACGTATATATTCTGGTCAGATACATATTCATGCACTTACACATACTTATTGTTGGTTGTCATTGCAAAGTGTAAAGGTACATTTGTAACCTATCAAAATTAATATGTATAAAGAAAACCAAATTATTGTTCCTACACACAAGTTGACATGATGAAGTTAGAGAAACTTATCTCCTGTTATAGGAATTATACATCATTATTATTGCACCTCAACAATTATCTAATAATTATAATGTTTTAAGGATTCATATTCTTGGTAAATGTTTTGATAAGATAGTATATAGATAATTTTAGTTATATTTCTATTTGTTGGGAAGTACAAAATTTTAGCAAGTCTATTTTTTTAATAGTCAGACCAAAAACATCTATTGAACTTAATCATAAACTAAGATGTTATGAATATTAAAAAATTATAATTATTGCTATGATATATGTTTTTCTCTCAAGAAAAAGTATACTATTGCTACTTTGTCTTTGATCAAGTTTTTTAATATATCATAATTTTAAAAGACAAATTACAAGTTAATTTTGTTTTTATCTAATGAGAAAAACAAAACCTCAAGTGAAAATTACATTAAATAGTCAAGTAATAACTAATAGAAGTTTCATGATTGCTTATCATTGTTCTACAATCAATAAATATTGAGGCAATAAAAGCAATTTCTCATCTTTTTTACTACAAATATCTTTAAGTCAACATAAAAATAAATACCAATTATCATGATACTTTAAATATATTATTGGTCTGTTATTTGATATTTTTAACATAAAAATTGAAGAGAAGTCGTAAATGGGATTTATGTTTTGTATTTGATATCTAATAAAGTATTAATAGTTTAATGTGTTTGTATACTTTAATAATTGAACTGATGATTGGTATTATGTGAATCATTTGATATGTACATATACATTAAAGTATTAATCTTGATTTTACACTATAGTTTTACTTTGAGAGGTATTTATTTGGTGAATCATTCTAAAATGACAATATTTGGTACCCATGATTGTTGTAGAAAAATAAAAACCAATTTCTCGATCATGTCATGAATGTAAATAGTTATATACATTCGTCCTATAATTCTCATACATGTATAATTTGGAATTTGCATTTATGTTTTTGAATATGAATGCTCTTATTACTTGTGTTTGTAATCGTCTATCTCAAGTACTTTATTTATCTTGCTATACTCTCAAGAGTCTTGTTGTGATCTTTGTTTCTTGTCATACTCTTTGTATTTATGTTTGTCTACCTTATTTCCAATGATCGTCATATTTATTTATAGTAGGTTTAATATATGGATTCAAAGATCACTCGTTTGCAGTTAAAGTTTGTTGAATATGAAGATCTTTAAAGAGTTTACTAAACATCAACAATAATGATGTACTAAATAGGTGAGTTAGATTTTTACATCCAAAACAATCTCTTCAAGTATTTAGGAGACTGTGATGTTGAAAGTGAGGATACCACATACAAAGCTAGAAATAAAACAAACATGAATCTCATTTTAAGTAAGCTAAAGACTTAATTTAACAAAGATTTGGACGACAGAGATCAGTTGTGAGAAGTTTGGGAGTCGTGAACGTCTTTTCGGCTTCCGAGGTACGCAAAAGATTGATATTAATTAAAAACGACTGTCGGGTCTATAAGTGACTGTGACTGTGGATACCATAACTCAAATATTTTGAGCAACACTGCGGCCGAAAGAGGAATAAGCGCGGCGGCCGGAAAGGAAAATGCATGTCGGAACCAATCCGGCCATCCTGTACTAAGCAGCGAGGTAAAGAGAGTGTGATTGGCACCTAGATCGTCTGCGTAGACTCCTCTATATTAAAACCCTCTCTATGGTTCGTTTCCCTCTTTCTTACCAATTGCTTCTCTATACCAGCCCGAGACTTCTCCTCCGCCTCCTATGGTCTTTCTTGGTGGTCGATCTACTTGAGCCATTGTTAATTCAAATTCTGGTGAGTTTACTTACTCTGTATCGACCATGTATTTGAATATTTATGCCGTTGGCGGTTTGGATCGTGAACGCTGAAGAAAACTAGGTACAGCAGCCTCACTTCAATCGCGCGACGCGTATCAAGTCGGAACCGTTACTGTTAGAACTCTGGTTTTGTGTGATACGAGATGTTGGTGTGTGTATTGTGCGGCAGTGGTGATATATTGGTAGGTTCGGCTGTTTTAGATACTTGTGTAATTCTTGGGTTCATTGCTATGTTAGAAAAAGAGTACAAGCTTACCATGGACGATGTGTATGGACGGTCACTTCATTTGATTTTGGTTTTTCCATATGTTGGCTTCACGACATTGTTTTCGTTAGTCACTTCTTATTATTTTCCTTTTGGTAGAAGGTCATTTACCACAAGTTAATGTAGTGGCATTCCGCACATGATTGATAGAGATCAGTCTTAGGTGTCTTCTAATAAAGGAAGACCGCGATGTATATTGAATTGAAGTCAGTAAAAAGGGGTAATTCTTAGTTCAGACATAACACTCCATTTAGACATCAAACGATCAAATAATTGAAAAGAAGGTGAGCCTCGACTAGTAGTATAAGTATTATACAAACGTCTCAACTTGAGTACCATTTATCTAAGTTGAATTTATGATATCAGACCCAAGAGTAAGACTTTCAATTTCATTGTTCTAACATAAAAGGCACTATGTTGAAAGAGAGATCTTGAAATTTTTTAACATACATGGATCTAAATATGATATATCAACAAAAAGTCATACCGTGGAATGTTGATATTTTTTTTTGATTGAGAAATCAAGACTTTTGATGTTTGATATTATGAACCACATGCATTTAAAAAAAAACTAACTCTTATGTAGGGACCTCATCCACATTTGAGTCTTCGCTCTACCGTTGGTTACGCCTGACTATATTTCCCTAGGTGTTAGTGAGGAGTGAGGATCCCAGGGATTTTTTTTTTTTGTAATGAATCTTTTGTCTATATAAATTAGTTATTGCTTTACCTAGACATAGATGAGTTACAAACAAAAAAACCAGTGACTGATTAGCATGGCGTTTTCTCCCTCTTTTGCTTGTGATGTGATTAAGGCCACTTATCTATTTTCTTTTGGGTAATGTAGGAACTTATGTTCTATTTATTTAGCTATTGTACTTATCTGCAATTATTTTACTTTATTTTATATCATTGGGCAATATTATTCATTGCCTTAGAATTATAGTTTTTTATTTTTTTTATTTATACCAGCTTTAAGGGCTTGTCTCAAATATTTGAAGATGATTTGAGTAACATACTTTTATTCTTTTCTTTGGTCTTTTTCTTCCCAATTCTTTTCGCATGCATTGGTATAAGAGCATAACCCTAATCCTTTAGGATATAAATCATGTATGTTTCCAATCCAACATAATCTCTTCTCCACTCCTTTTCTTCGTATTTTTTGTTGGGTTTTATGGCCTCAGAGAAGGCAACGGAAATAAAAAAATTACTGGTCATTAACCCATAATAGGAGATCACATCAACGACTATGTAATGGGAAGGATGGTTTTAGAGAGATATACCTAGTCATGGGGCTTGCCCATCGACAATACCTCACAGCCATGTGCAGTTTTCAATGCCATGTCTTGGACGATGTCTGTGCAGCTCTTGATCTTCACCATGGACTCTGGCCTCCACCACAGACTGCGGTTGACATGTCCTCCTGAGCAGCAGACATCTCCCGCCTCTACAGATAGTCCACACAGACCACTTGGAACTCCTGTCATTCTAGAAGAACTGGCAGGAAGGAGACGACCCTCCTGTTGGTGTACTAGCACCAACCTGCTCTCCCGAACTCAAACTGCTTTTCTGCAGTTGTCTTTCTCTCGTTGTACCTCCCTAGTCGGGTAGCAATACTACAGAACCTACCTTTAGTGTCGGTTATTTAAAGCCTTTAGTGTCAGTTTCTAAGTGACACCTATGTGGGCGACACTAAAAGTCCACCCATTAGGCGTCGGTTCCAAAACCGATGCCCAAACTCTTCGCACGCCACCGAAAGCGCGCCATCAGGGGACTATAGGCGTCGGTTATTAGATAAGAAACCGACATCCAAACTCTTCGTGCGCCACCGAAAACATGCCATCATGGGACTATAGGCGTCAATTATTAGTTAAAAACCGACGCCCAAACCCTTCGCGCCACAGAAAGGGCGCCATCTTGGGCACTATCAGTGTCGGTTATAAGTAAAAAACCGACATCATATATCTTCGCCCCACGGACGTGTTGTCCAGCACGGCCGTGGTGTTAAGGAAATAGACGCCAGTTTATTGTAGGAAAACCGACACTATATCATTATGTGTCGGTTATTTACAAATAACCGACGCCTATTGGTTTTTTTTTCCTGTCAGTCTGCAGACCTACTGTGGCTGGTCGCAGGATGAGAAACCTGTTCAGTTCAGTTATGAACTGCAGGTTTTACGACATCCATTGATATCAGCCGACAACAGGCCGCAAACCTGCAAAATTAACAATAAAAAAGTAGCACATGCATTTAGCAATGCAACCTGCAGTTCCATTTTATTTTCACACATTTATAAACATTCACACATGCTAGCAATCTGTAGTTCCATTCATTCACATTCACACATGTAGAAACATTCATATAGCAACCAACACTTTCATTCATTTCCACTCAGACACATGTAGAAACATCCAGACATGTAGAAATATTCACACATATATTATAATTCAGAAATTCATTTACAAAGTTTCATTGTTTAGTCATTATTCACTATCAGGATCCCAATTATATTTTAAAGCCCCCACTAATTGTATGGCTGTTGCCCATTCTTCTCTTACTTCATTTAATTCTCCCATTGTATAGGGAGCATTAACATTTGGTAAGTCCTTTCTTGTAATGGGGTCAACTTTAAACACCTGTAAAGAGAATGATGTATATATATAATTAATGAGCTATAAATAAGATTGATATATTTCGATCATATTATCTAATGAGACTATATAATACCTGAGCAATACATTCGATATCCAGTACGGCATGTTTGATAATCATGTGCATATATCGCATGACATAGTATCCACATGCCCATCCGTTGTCTTGTGTAGCACACTATAAATTCAAACATACAAAATATTAAAAAATACAACTAATTAAGCATTGTTCACATAAATAATATATACATATATTGTAGTCGAGAACTTACTTTCACGTTCTTCCAAATTATTAGCTGGTTCTTTTTCGTGGGGACCTTTCGTCCAGCCTTTTTGTACTCCTCAAAACCCCTACATGTTAATGTAACACAGAACATTGCAATTAAATAGTAATGTAATAACATATGTTAACGGATATGAAAAATGAAATATTTCTCACCGAAATATTGCCATTTTCATTATGTGTCCAAATCTTGTATTCAATTTACCCCCCTTAGGATCTAGATAATACACAATGAATGTCTCGGGGGAAATAACCAATAACTCCCAATGCCTACCCCTAGAGGAAAAAAAGTTAAAAATGAATAACTCAAAATCCACAATAAAATGTAATTTTCTTAAGTCCAAATTATAATAAGCAAAGTAAACTTACTCTACATTGAATGGAGCCATTATCACCGTCTTCTTTTTTACAGCAAAATTTGAAAAATACTCACAGCAGTATTGTTGAACTGATGTAGGGTCTTTAGCTACTAGACTAATCAAGGATGGAATAAAAAACCCTACATGTTCGAATCTAAAATCTGCACAGATGTTGTCTAAGTAGCTGCAAAATATATATTAATTACGCATGCATTAATAAATAAGAAACCAGATCACCAGATCATACACAAGGTATATGGATGTATAAAGAATATCTCACCTTATCCATAGCTCTATCACAGATGTATTTAGCCAATCATATAATAACAACTCCAATATATCTTGTATAAATAGTTTTGTTTCGTATGACTGACCTGTAGAATCTGAATCAGAAGAAACAGTTATAGGGGAGTTTATATCATGTTCTCCTAACCATACTGCCATACCCCTACAGTTAGGACCTAACGGGACAGGTAGGTCCTGTGGAACCCAACTAGGTAATGCAGGAGGTGGAAGTGGAGGCCTAGATGCTGTGGGTGTCTTCTTTTTAACCTGTATATATATATAATTTCAGATCAACTGCCAACATATACACACACTAACAATTGAACGTAATGTAAATTTACCATACCTTATCAGTAAAGAAGACATCCACTTTTAGCCACAATATCACTCCGCCTACTGCCTCACCAAGCGTTTCACAATCTGGGTGGGCATATGGCAGTGGAAGATCCATCCACTGGGGGAATATATGTATCGGGCTCACCCAAATCCAACCAGCTGGTACTGGAGACCCGTGACACGTTTCCCCTGGTAGGGATGGGTAAGACGACGCCTCTGCCATGACATATTCTTTACTTTTTAGACGGCATGGCTTCAACCCCTACAAATTTTTGTGTAAAGAATGTTATATACATATATACATATCATCTTTTTTTGAAACGACTACAATTTCATATATACGTATCATCTTGAATTAAAAAACTAGTTATTATGTCATAAAAATACTTACAGTGGATGTGCTAGGTGGTGGTTCTACAAGATTACTCCCAACCTTTGCAGTAGGAGTAGGAGTAGAGTCTGTAGTAGGTATTGTCTGGTAAGTGGCAGTCTGAGATGCCTGTCACTTTTTCATTGCTTCTTCGAGTTTCCTGTCAAATAGCTTATCCACCTATACATGGATAAAAGAAACGTCAAATTCTAATTTTTGAATTCTCTTTTACAGTAACATTATAAAGAAAGAATATGTTACCTCTTCCTGTGAAAGTCCCGCTTTTGGGACATGTTTGCGCTGGGATGACCCAAAAAAAGATTTGATGCCCACACCAGCGCCTGCAGCCCTAACACGTCCAGGATGCTCTAGGTTACCCAGAGCAACTGTCAATTCATCATTTGTTCCCTCAGGGATGAACTTTCCTTGTTTCCTCAGCTCGTGTAGCTCCCGCTAATCACCAAAACAAAAATTTGTACTTAAGTAAACAACACAAATAATCAATATTTGAATGATTGCTGAAAGAGTTGTATTTTACCATTTTTGCAGCCGCCTCAACAGTTGCGGCCTTAGTTATTTCTCCCTTCTTATTTTGCCTCCCAGCTATCCAAACATCATGGCGAGGCAGAGGTGTGCTACCTATGGTAGAGGAGTCCTGAGTAGCAGCAGACTGAGTAGCAGTAGCCTCAGCCTGTAGTCTTTGGCGAACGCCTGCATACCCCTTTGGACCCATTGTGTGGTCATGCACATTCAGTGCACGCCTTGATCTTTGTGCCTCACTGAGGGCTTAGTTAGTATGCAAATTAATGATTTGGTTAGTAACACTAAATGTTAATCTTGAATAAGTGAATACAACATATATTAATTAATGAGATTGAGACTGATGCCTAATACCTTGAATTCATCAGTTTGTCTTGAAGCGACAAACGTGTCCCATTCTTCTTTGTCCAGGAAGTTCCACTATTCAGTGGCTGTCTTCTTCCTCTTGTTGGCTTCTTTCATGTATTCTCTGGTGAGATTTGTCCTATAGTTCCTTAGGACTCTCCCACAGCATTGCATCACGCATTTACGATGCAGCTTTTCATCCAATTCAAATATACTCTGCAAAATAGAATTGCTATTAACTAGTATCCAAAAATTTAGTAATCTACAAAATAGAATTGCAAATTAATAATAACTCACGCATAAATCCCTCCATATTAAATCTTTCTTCTCCTTAGAAACTTTATGCCAAGAATCTAAGTGACAACCGCAATGGCTACGAGTAACAAACCCAAGATATGAAATAAATGAATTGCGATTCACACCACATGCATTTCCTGCATTATCGAAATCCACAACAAGTTTGGGTCCATTGCCCTTTTGCGCAATTAACTTCTTCATCACAGTGATGCCCCTTCTCTTTTCAACTTTTTGGTGTTGTTGATCAAGTACCTCAAGTGCTTCAGATGGTACCTGTGCATCATCAACCTAAAATTTGACAAAATAATTCACATTTACAAGATATAACTATAAATGGACATATAGATATAAATATATGATATATTTTTAAAACTTACATTGTGAGGCAGCGCATTGATGTCCTCACCCTCACGGTAGTCATCAGTACAGTCATCAGGAGAATGGTCAGCCATCTGCAAATTCACATTCAAATTATAAAGTTCACATTGTAAAGTAGTAATTCAAAGTGTAAAGCTCACATTGTAAAGTAATTCAAATTGTAAAGCTCACATTGTAAAGTAATTCAAATTGTAAAGCTCACATTGTAAAGTAATTCAAATTGTAAAGTTCACATTGTAAAGTAATTCAAATTCTAAAGCTCACATTGTAATGTTCACATTCACATTGTAAAGTTCACATTTTATCAATTAACAACCCTTCATTGTGATCTCCGCGCACAAACAAGTCATCATTAGTTTCAATATTTGTTGGTGTTGGCAACCCAAGTGAGAATGGACTGGAGTCATCATACTTATCATAGTACTGTTCTTCATCTATAGGATCTTCAACGAACTGTCTTTTACCATGAAGAACAACTGACCATTTATCATTTGCAGGATCATCGATATAAAATACTTGTTTCTCCTGTGATGCCAATATGAATGGTTCAACCTTCTCGCCAATCTTTTCAAAGTTCACTAAAGTGAAACCCAATTCATCCACTATAACTCCTTTGGTGTTATCAACCCAATTACATTTGAAGAGCAGAATTCTGAAATCTATGTAGTCAAATTCCCATATGTTTTCAATGACACCGTAATATCACAATTTAGCTTCACGTGGACTCTTATCCTTTGCACTTGCAAAAAACATAGTCGATGCTTGAAGGGTGACCCCACTGTTTTGGACGACACTCTTATCATCTTGGCGCTTTGTGTAATATGTGAATCCATTAATGTCATACCCTTCATAAGACATAACAGTCAACTTTGGTTTAAAGGCAAGGCATTTGATAGTTTCAGTAATATCATCTGGTGTTTGAGATAGTTGATGTAAGACTTTATCTTCAAACCACTTAATAAAAGTCTTGTTATGCTCTCTAGCAAGCCACAGTGTATTGGCTCGAGGATATTGTCTTTTGATGAAATTGGTATGTTCCTCGATATAAACGTTCACTTCGTCCATGTTGTGTAAAATATACAAATGGCCTTGTTCCAACTGCTCACGGCTGATTACTTTCACACGTGATCCCAAAATTCCTTTGCCAAATAGCTCGTCAATATTCTTGTCATTATCAGGAGTGCCATTACCACTGAGAAAGTCATTGCAGAAATCCATAACCTCTCTCGCCACATAACCTTCAATAATACTCCCTTCAGGCCGATAACGGTTTCGAACATCACCTTTAAAAACGCTCATGTATCGTTCAAAGGGATACATCCAATGCAAGAAAACCGGTCCCAAGATTTTCACTTCCCTAGTCAAGTGGACAACAAGATGTACCATGATATCAAAGAACGAAGGAGGGAAATACATCTCAAGCTGACATAGGGTAACAACTACTTCTCTTTGTAAATTATCGAGAGTCTCAGGGTCAATAACTTTGCTGCAGAGACTGTTGAAAAAGAAACAAAGTCTGGTGATTGCAAACCTTACATGCTTTGGCAATATAGATCGAATTGCCACGGGCAATATTTGTTGCATTAGAGTGTGACAATCATGAGATTTAAGACCTATCAACTTCAAATCTTTCATTGATACCAAACTACGGATGTTGGATGAGTAACCATGTGGCACCTTAACATTTACCAAGCATTCACAAAAAGCTTTCTTCTCCTTTCTAGACAACGTGTAACAAGCGGGAGGTAAGTATGTTCTTTTATTACCCATTTCACGTAATTCTGTTAATTCTGACCTTATTCCCATTTCATGTAGGTCCAGTCTGGATTTTATCCCATCTTTAGTCTTACCTGGTATATTTAACAGAGTACCAATGATGCTATCACAAACATTTTTCTCAATGTGCATTACATCGATACAATGTCTGACTGTCAAAGAACTCCAATAAGGAAGATCCCAAAATATTGACTTCTTCTTGAATGAAGAATTGTCACTCCGTGTAGTACATTGTGATATCTTACCAAATTCATTGACAATGTCTTTTACTCTTTCATAAACAACCACCCATGGTATAGGTTTAGGTGCACTCCATTCCTCATTCAATCCATTGAATGCTTTGCGCTTCCTACGATACGTATGGAATTTTTGAAGAAACCTTCGATGACCGAGATATACATTCTTACCGCCATGTTTTAGTCTTGTTGAATCAGTGTTCTCTTCACATATAGGACACGCTTTAGCTCCTTTGACACTATATCCAGACAAATTCCCATATGCTGGAAAGTCATTAATAGTGCAAAACAACATAGCATGCAAACGAAATGTCTCTCTTCGTGAAGCATCATAGGTCATCACACCTTCACCCCAGAGTTTCTTTAAGTCATCAATCAGAGGTTCAAGATAAACATCGATGTCATTTCCAGGTTGTTTAGGGCCCGATATCAACAACGACAACATTACATACTTGTTTTTCATACACAGCCAGGGAGAAAGATTGTATATAACAAGCATGACTGGCCAAGTGTTATGTTGGCTGCTCAATGTCCCGTACGGATTCATCCCGTCTGTACAAAGCCCAAGGCTTAGATTCCTGACTTCTTCACCAAATTCAGGGTACAATAGATCAATCTTCTTCCACTGTGGGGAATCGGACGCATGTCGTAGGATCCCATCATTATTTTTCTTAACATCTGCATGCCACCTCAAATTCTTCGCATCTATCGGATTGGCAAACAAGCGTTGAAATCGTGATATTATAGGTAGATACCACATCACCTTGGAAGGAGAACCAGTTTTGGACTCCCCCGAAGTCGTCAATTTATACCGTGACACACCACATTTTGGACAATCTTTCAAATCCGCATAGTCCTTTTGAAATAATACACAATCATTCGGGCATGCGTGTATCTTCTTGGCATCCATTCCCATTGGGCACAACAATTTCTTTACCTGGTATGTTGAGATTGGAAGCTCGTTTCCTTCAGGAAGCATTTCTCTCAACAAAGACAGCAATGACGTGAAGCTTTTGTCGCTCCATCTATTGTTAGCTTTCAACTTATACAATCTCAACATAGCACTAAGCTTCGTAAACTTAGTACAACCTGTGTATAACGGCATCTCAACATCAAGCACAATGTTTCTAAAAATGGGAGGTGGATCGGTGTGCTCTACTCCATAACTATCCAGCATCGCATCAACGATGTCTACTGGAACTGGTTCATTCACATCTACGTCATCGTAGGCAATTTCTTCTTCCACACAAGCACTGCTATCGACATCCACTGGTTTCGGGTTTGAAATCTCTCCATGCCAATGCCATTCTGTATAGCCTTGTATAATCCCGTTGCACATGACATGAGTTTTTATTTCGTCACCAGTGTTGACTTTCAAGTTGTTACCGCAATGCCTACATGGATAGTAGAACCTATCTCCAGGTTGTTTCCTATGTTCCTCAGAAAATCTAATAAACTGGTCAAGACTAGAAATAAACTCTGGGGTGCAGCGATTGCGAATGGACATCCATGATCTATCCATTCTATGATCAAAGAGAAAACAAGCATATATTAGGACAAGATTAGGGTCTAGGGTTAACAGATTAGAGTTTTTGCATGGTTAAAACTTTTGGCCAACAAATACATGTGATGTCATTCTTATATATAATAAATGTGTACCACCTATCCCATTCTTGAACACCTAATCTCACTAGTAAGTGTATAATGTGTATTGGGTTTTTGAGAAAATTTCGGCAGCATTTCCCCGTTGTTCTCCAAGTACATATGTACTTAGATAACAAACGGGGAAATGCTACCGAAATTTTCTTGAAACCCAATACACATTATACACTTACATCCTAAGTGAGATTAGGTGTTCAAGAACAGTCCCAAACCGGGGACTATCCAAGATTTACTCCTAATGAGTAAATCGTGGACGGGGTTCTAGGCTAATGAGTACATATCCACTACATGTATTTGCTCACTTACATTACATCACTCACAATTAGAGCATTATTATATAATAAATCAAGAATTCAATAGTTTCAAACATGCAATAATGCCCAATCATGTTTAAATCAAACAAAATATCCTAAGTCAGATTAGGTGTTCAATAACAGTCCCAATACATGTATATTGTCATTCCAATACCTACAATCCAACTTTCATCACAATTGATGTTAGGATTTCATCACAATTTTAGGTATCATATAGAGTATGTAGATGTTAGGGTTTCATTATGCAACAGGGATTCATGTAGATGTTAGGGTTTCATCATGCAACTCGGCCAGATGTTAGGGTTTCATCATGCAATAGGGATTTCATCATATAATTGATTTAATCACAAACTCATAATTGATTTCATTTTAGTATATATATATATTCTTGTTCTTCCTTCTCCCTCCTTACCAACAACAACCACGGTCGTGTGGGCTGGCACGGTCGTGGCTGTGTTGGCCGACCACACGGCCGTGCTACCCAGCACGGCCGTGTGGTTGGCCAACACAGCCACGGCCGTGCCAGCCCACACGACCGTGGTTGTTGTTGGTAAGGAGGGAGAAGGAAGAACAAGAATATATATATATATACTAAAATGAAATCAATTATGAGTTTGTGATTAAATCAATTATATGATGAAATCCCTATTGCATGATGAAACCCGGCCGTGTGGTCGGCCAACATAGCCACGGCCGTGCCAGCCCACCCGGCCGTGCCAGCCCACACGGCCGTGGTTGCTGTTGGTAAGGAGAGGGAGAAGGAAGAAGAAGAGCAGGAGAAGGAAGAAGAAGAAGAACGGAGGGCCTACCGGAGAAAGAAGAAGGAAGAAGAACGAAGCAGCGTGGAGCCGGAGGAACAGCGGTGGGCGTAGCAGCAGCTAGGGGACAGACGGCCGCCGATGAGTAGGAGCACGGCAGAAGGAGCACGGCCTCCGGTGAGCACGGCCATCGGTGAGCCGGTGAGCAGGAGCACGGCCTCCGGTGAGCAGGAGCACGGCAGCGGAGAAGGGAGCACTGGAAATCGCCGCAGCTAGGGAAATTGGGAATGAAACAGGGAAAGGGGAAGAATCGGTCGGGCTGGTCAGCTATTAAGTTGACAATAAGTGTCGGTTATTTAAAAAAACCGACAACTAAACCTACAGTGTCGGTTCTTTACAAAAAACCGACACCTATACTACATTATAGTCGTCGGTTTTTAAGTAAAAGACAACCGACAACTATTCCTGTTCGCTTTATTCGTCGGTTATTTAGTTATGACCGACGCCATATGTAAAATTTTGGAGCCAATTTTTTCGCTGGAATTTTGGGTTTGGCAGTTGAGTTTAGGTGTCGGTTGTTTATTAATTAACCGACACTTAATAAAAGCGGTACCTGTGTCTGGTCGACCTTCGTAGATTGGATGTCGGTTTATGTTATCAACCGAAATTGTAGACTTTAGGTGTCGGTTTTTGTATAAAACCGACACCTTGAAAAGTGGCTTTATAAGCCATTTCTGTAGTAGTGTAGCACTTGCTCGAGCTCTCTCAGTTACCAGAACCAGAGAGGATAACAACTTTGTAGAGCAACTATTGTTCTGAGTTGTGTATTCTGAGAAGCCCCCAGTACCCCTCTATTTATAGTAGAGGGTAGGGTCAAGGTTCCCAGTTTGTTCGGGAGTAGAAAGATCTGGAAATTCCATGAATAGCTTGTACTGCGGCAGGCGAACCAATCAGTTCACAGGTGAAACAGTCAGTTGGGAGTGTGAGCCAATTGGTTCACCTAGTAAGCTGATCGGTTCATCCAGTGGACCGATCATTTTACTTCCCAGACTCACCTGCAATTGACTTTCCTCAATCGTTTCCAATTAATTCAAAGATTAATCCTTATTCCAATCGAATTGAACAAGTGAAACGTGGAAGTTTTCCTCCAACCGGGAAAATCCCAATTTCCTCGGTTGGCAGGACTATGAGCTGCCCGGTTTACCAAGTGAACCAGTCAGTTGGCTCACACCAACCGATCAGCTCACGAGGGTGAACCGGTCGGTTGGCAGTCCTGAGTTTGCTGATGCAATCTCCAATCGACCTAACACTCTAACCAACTAGTTCAACACTTGAACTTGATAGCTTTGAGTCCAATCAGTCAATTGTATGTTTAATTGAGTACCTAAACACCTTTAGTCTCAATCTAAACATCATTCATGGACAATCTCCTCTTCCAGGGGTATCCTATGTGTGTGACCCTGCAAGTTCCAATTTACATTGGCAGTGAATGTCCATAACTAACTTATGACATCACAAGCAATGAGCGGAATCTAGTAACTTAGCATTGCTACTCAAATAACTCAGAAAGTTGGAGAACAACTTCAACCTATAATCTGTGATTTGTGTTATAGTGATCGTATAGTTCCTTTATCACTGACATCCGGATTGAACTTAAGGATTGGAACATCATCTTCTTCAACATTCAATCCATATTCCTTGACCTAATGCAGACTGTATGAGATGCATGTCAGTTCACATATCATATATTGAATCACATGAGTATGGCCATACAATTCTCAGTCTTGCTTATCAAGGGGCCCTAGATATCATACTCCTTGTAGGAGGGACAAATCCCATCTCTATCCCTCACATTCTATCCCAATGTTTCAAAGTCACCCAACCATCGCATTTATAACACCCATGTTTCAGGAATGCATTTGATGATGTCAAAGTGTACCCAACGACATGTGACGAGTGCAGTGATTTTAGGTTTAAGAACCACAATCACCACCATCACTATGAGAGATGATTGTGACTATCATTCCATGGTATCCATGTATCACTCTCAAGGTGGGTCAGTCCAATATACTGTTCTCTAACATATATCTATGTGCTTGACTTGTTATCATATATCATGACTAATGACACTCTGTCATCAGTCAACACACACTCTAGTCTTATGTATTATTGTTGTCTATTTTGCTTCCACAATAATATCCGACTAGGGACATAACAAGAATGTATGTACTCTTATCATACATATGGTCTCATTGTTTAGGTGCTCAACCTGAAGACATATGTCATCAAGTCACATCATTCTTTAGACATATATCATGTATGAGTCATCATCTCATGAGTGAGACAAGCATAATAGATGGAATTACCTTTATCATTATCAAATCAGGTATCATATGCCGCATTGCAATCATCATATGATTGGCTCTCTGGGCATATTATACCAACATTTTTCTCTTGACGTTACCTCTCCATTACCCTCCTTGGCCCTACATGCAAAAAAAGGTAACAATGCTCTTGACTCCCCTCGAAAACTTTCGGCCCGTGCACCCAACAATGAACCTAGAGACTACCAGGCCTTCCAACAAGCAACATGATATGGTCACCTCATTGACGACTCATTGTTTTCCATTGGTTGCCTCAGGAGAATTTTGTGTATAATATGATGGACACCCTCTTCATTTTCATATTCATAACACATCTAAGCTCTTGGACACTATACAAAGACAATGGAATATCCTACTTTATACAGATACTTTCTATTTTCTCTCTTTCATTTTTATACTTTTGAATTATACATCTATTTATAGCTAGGGGGTTGTCAAAACACCCTCTAATAGAAAGAAAGAAAGAAGGAAATCAAGAAAACTCTACAAACAAAACACTTTGGAAATAGAAAATATGATCGATGAGGCCCAACAAAGGTACCAAGGAGTTTGAAATACCGTGTTGTATATGCATTCATAAATATTTCATTTTTGTTGTATACAAACATGTGATAGAACCAAGTACTCCAAATAGAGTGGAAAAATACTATTTTTTGTTTGTGTTTATCAAGACCCGACTAAGAGCTTTCTTGAATATTTTGGTGCTTCCTTGGATATTGCAGATCCTGATGCTGGTGTAAGAACTTATGTTTTCATTTACTATATGTTATTAAATTATAAAACACATTTTTACAAATATAACTAAGGCCTTTTTGTGTAATAATGCACATTCATGCTTTCAACCTAGATATGAATACTTTAGTGATGAACTATTTTTTTCTCATTAGATAATTGATCCATTGTCAAATGACTATTGCTGGAAATGTTGTCAGGATAACAACAAAATGTTTCCATCTAAATCATAATGTAGCTGGGTGTATTATGTGCTTTTATTTGATAATGTATTTTGTGGGTACATGATACTTGAACTCATTTTGCCTTATACTTTTGCAGGATCTTAATGATAAATGCTCTAGAGGAAATAATCAAGGATACCCTCTTCAATCTAAAGTATGAATTTGAATTCTTGTGAATACAACACGTAGGCATACAATTATATTCCTTTCTCATATCTTCTAAAATCTTTATTTTATAATGCTCCATTAAATGTGTTCATTTTCTTGAAATTTTTCATGCAATTCTTAATAATGTTGATACACATTCCATGTTCCTACTTATGTGAGATGATTAAAATTCTGAGTTTTAGGAATCAGACAGCTAGAAGTGGATGCATAGGGTTAACGTTTGCCTTGTCACTGCTGCTTTGGCGAGGGGACATTGATCCCTCTCTAGGGATCTCTCTCTAACCTCCCTCCATGTCCCTCACCTTTTGCTTCTCCACCTTGCCTCCCTTAAATACCATTTATTAGGCAAATATTCTTTAGGCCATACAAAGAGCACTTGAGATGATACACTCCTTGTGGAGACTACCTTTTAGTACAAAAACCCACATGTTGTTCCATATACGCTTCCTCCTCTAAATCACCATTAAGGAAGGCATTTTTACTATCAATATGGAATAGAGGTCGGTCCATGTAATTGGTAAGAGAGATTACAATCATGACAGAAGCAATGCCAGTGATTAGTGAGAAGGTTTCAAAGAAATATACACCACATGTGTAACACCTGAGCCCACTGCTTAAGGCTCTAGTAGAGTTTGAGGAATGATGATTGGACCGACAAACCAGCAATGACCTTAACTACATATTTTGTCCTCACTCACACACAAGCCATTATCAACTTCTCAACCGGTCAACCATCCTCTGGGCTGACCATGCTTAACCACAAGACTCTTAGCTCCCTGAAAAAGAGGTTCACCTTGGTGATATGGGTAGTCTAATCATTCCTTTTAAGATCGTTTTATCCGAGCCCTCAAGACCTCATATGTTACAATTCCTCTATTTAGACTCTTGGCATCCTCGTCAAGGCTCAACTTTTGCGGCATCTCTACCTAGTGGATTTCACCTTGAGAAGCGCTACCTAGTTGATTTATGAGACTAGTGTGCTCTACTCCCATCTAATAGTAGTGAGAGGAGCGAGGGTGTAAATGTCCCAAGCATCTTCAAGAACAGAGCATTTTTGTAGAATTTTATTTCCCCCTTTAATTCTCAAAAAAAGGGGAAGGGCTTCAAGCCTTACTGTGGAAGGATAGTGATATAGTGAATGAGATATTGACTCTAATGGACCATAAAGAATCTATACGCAATGTAGTTACCTTGCCTTATTCTCAAACTATGGATTTGCCTCAGTTGAAACACTCTCTTCCTTCTACAATCGTCGTTATGACTACCATCAACAAGCCACCACTGCTATTGCTACAACGACGAGTAGCAGAAACGAAATATGATGTCATTGTGGCAAGGAGCATCCATCCCAAATAACAAATACACCTCACTACTTCTTCTCCACCTCTCCCCCTTCCATCGTCTCCTTCCTTTCTCCTCTTTCCCCTCTTCCTCAAAGGCTCACGCCTCTTAAACACCTCTCCAGCTCATGATTTTTTGAACAATTTGCACAAATGAGGTGCACACCTCAAGGAATCTAGGTGAGGCGTATTTAGATTCTCACAGATGTCTAATATTGATCTCATTTGTGTGGAGGAATTTCCTCGTTTCATTGCCAAGTTTGTCTTCTCCCCTTTTAGTTCAATACCGATAAGGGGGGATATGCATAAGAAAGAGAAAATATGCAAACATCTCATACCTTCTTTTAGATCAAATACCCCTGATATATTTCTCATAAATTTTTTTTGATTATTTCTGGAGAACTCAAAAATTTCATGAAAAAATGAAGCGAATAGTCAGGGGACTAATGCAATCTACATACATCTATAGCTTCAAGACTTCCTATCACCAAACACATAGAAGCATGATTTCTTACATGGGAATAAAAATCTGGGCACTCTTACACAATCCTTGATCGAGGGAAGTTGCTAACTATAGTTTAATGGATAGCTTTTCTACATGGTGATGGAAATTGGGAAAACTTTATGGCTGTTCCAATCCATTTTTACAAAAAAAAAGTGGTTTGTATTCCTATGTCCAACCATTTTACAAGAGCATGTACCCTTTTACTCATTTTTTTACTTGTAAATTTCTGGACAAGTTGATCCTTGCAAAATTTGTGCATGCCATATTTCTTCTTCCATGTTTATTATCCATAATGTAGTAAAGAGATATGCTTATATTGACTATTTACGTTTTCTCTACTTGTGTTATTTATCCCATATTTCTTAGTTGTGCTTATAGTTTTGATCTCTTGTCCTATAAAAGAGAAGACATTGTACTTTGTTTTCCGACTTATTATTCTATATATAGTTTCTTTATCAACATCAAAATTGTGATTTTATTTATTGATTTTGAAAGGGGGATATCCTAAATGTGTGGAAAGGTGGATTCAAAAGTTGAAATAGATATAATTTCTAGTCACAAGTGTATTAGTGACAAATACAAGGTATTCTTAGATCGCGTGGTAAAATACAAATACATGCAACTTAAATATATACACATTTATAAATTGAGATTTTGCCATATGTCTTATCACTTTTATATTAGATCTCAATAGTTGTCAATATCTATGTTATCCAGAACAAGTGGAGTTAGGATTGGTTCTTATATAGACATAATTATGATCCTATATGTTTCCTTGTCTAGACTAGAGAATTCTACGCCATGGGATATTGTTTCTCAAGACCAAGAACAGGGATTGGAGGTACGTCTATCTATCATGTTTTGTCAAACTCTTACTTCTTTAGTCTAGCGTGCTTTAGATTTTTATTTGCATATGGTTTGATGTGATAAACTTTATTATGGATTTATTAACCAATTTATGGTCAAGAAATGTCAAAGCAAACATATTTTCAACTTGCAAGTATTTTCTATTGTTTTTTTTGTTCTGGTTATCATTTAGTAAATTTAAACACCACAAAAACCTTCATAAATTTCAGTGAGCTTGAATAGGTGTTTTTACATTCCCCCTTGTCATGTGGTTTACCAATTTTGTTAAACTTGGTTTAGTTAATTATTGTACCACCTTAGGTTGCATCTTTAATTATTTGATTTATAGACCCTTTTCTAGTTTACATAATTTATATCAGCCTTGAATGCATACATATCCCTTTTTAATCTTCTTGTTGTGAATTGATCATATGTTATCTAATGGAATTCAGAGACTAACATATGCATGCTCATTGACCGAATGATGAGTGTTTTAATGATACCTACAAGTTACTAAGGATATGCCACATATAGACGAGGTCAGATGGGATGGGGTCTACAATTCATGGATTGTTCTCCACAACCCTATATTACCCAAGAAATAGTAGTGACTACCACTCCACAGAAGTGATGGAGATGAATCTACTCATATGTTTCCTATCCTTCATCAATATTTTTGGCAATTAAAAATGATGTGTAGTGTGGATCCCCAAGCAATCTACTTGGTCATAACATTACTGTAGCCTCATGTTCCATCTATAGATACTTCTCAAGTCACAGAAGGAAAAATAAAGCTAGAGAACCTAATGTTTAGATAAATAATGTTGTAGAGAGGATTGGAAACCCATACTTCAAATTTTTAATGTGTCCTTTATACATCTTCACTTTGGATCTTAAGCTACTAAAGGAAAATGCATACACAATGCATTGAGGATAACCCTTTTACTTCGATAAAACTTTATTTTTATCTTGGTTATTAAGGCGCCCTTCTAGATGTTGTCTAGGCGTGCCTATGTTCCCTAGGCTCTATGTAGTCTAGGGCATCGAGGTGTAGGAATCTAGGAGAAAATGGAATAGCCTCTCCTCAATATGCAAGTCTCAAAAGTCTCATGGCATGTTTTTATAATACCATGGTTGGCAGAAAACAAGAGCGGGCAACTACGTGGTTAGAATTAGTGTAATTGATAATGTTGTTGGCCAAGTGATCGATGGATAGACTTTGGTAGGAATCACATCATTTGCTCTGAAATCTATACCTAGAGCCTAGGAGTCCGACTGGATATCGAACTGACTTTTGGTAATCTTTGTTTTGACATAGGGAGAAGTAACTAAATCTTCTACATGGGATGCCATCACATATGTGGGATGAGGAGATTGCCATGAAGAAAGGACACTAACATGACCTGGGAAAACAAAGAGCACTAGTTTTTATTGGTTTAAGATAAAATCCCCTATGTTTGCAAGGATGGTAGATTGATCATGTGGATTCTTAGCTCCTTTGGCAATGTGAGATTGGTCTCTCCATGAACGAATGAATTTCTTGGTTGAGGTGCCATATTGTGCTCATCGAGGCATTTAAGGAAGACATATCGGCTCTTGTGGGAGTCACCTTCAAATTTCTACATTGTATGATGTCACTTTATAGAGTGTCCTTCTATGCTATAGCTTCTGATGACATGGTCCTATCTGCCTTTGGAGCTTCATTGCATATTCTACATGGGATCCTAAAGCCTTCTTGCAGACGAAACCAATATTGTCTCATGTGCCTCCTTGACCAGTAGGGATGAGTTCAATCAGATCCTAGTTTGGTCAGAACGCTCACTCAGCCATCGGTTTGTGGATAGGGAAGGGAGGAGGCACATCTTTGCCCACCAATGCCATGAGGACTTAACCGGGAATAGGCTGTTTGCAAAGGAAAAATTCCATTGTGCTACCGACGTTGTAGTACGAACATGGGTAGTTTGCCCAAGGTCTTTGCTCAAGGGTGGGAGAACATAGCTAGACATAAGTACCGATAGATCATGGGATGAAGACTGGTCTAATGAGGAGAAATTTATAGCATGTATGAGGGTAGGGATTATGTTTTTGAGGACATCTATGATATGTATGACCGTAGAGGCCACAAATTGAAGAGAAACAATTGTTTATCTTTTGCAATGATGGGTAGATGACTGTGTTGGTCCGCTTGGTTGTGAACATGATGTTTGTGTAGGAAGGAGGTTCCTGGAGGTGGTTGAATGATATGGTTACTTATCCAGTGTTGGTTGGTTGTTTTGGGGTTCTTTTTGAAGGGTGGTTGGACGGTTGTGGAGGTTGTTTTGGTTGAAAAGATGTTGCTTGTGAAGGGAGGGGTTCTTGGAGGTTTAAGCCTCTTCTTTTCTTAGTTTTTTTTCTTCTGGGAGGAGATTTTTTAAGTTCTAATCTAGTGGTGTGGTCTTATGAAGGTTGTTGTTGGCTGGGTGTCGGGGGATGGTCCTTTGTTGATTAGGTGATGGGTTTGGTGCTTCAGTAGCCTGGCGAGGTGTTCACGTCTTGAGGGGACATTGATTTGATATGGTCTCCGAAGGTTGTAGATGGTAACAATACCAGTTCTTTCTTTTTTCTTGTTTTTTGATGGAAGTATAGTGTTGTGTGATGCATGTATTAAAGTATACAGTTTTTACTTTCTATATGAGTAGGGTTTTCTTGAGGATGGAGATCCTCTTTGTGATGGTTATGTGTGTTAAATTGTTGATGTACCCTTCTTTAAGGTGCAGGATGAATGTTATTGAACCCAATTACAAAAATATTACTATGTTCTACCAAACTTCTTGAATGGTAGATTAGACTTTTATTGAATTTCTTTTAGACTATACCCAGATTTCCCACATAGTTTTTGAGTGCCTAAATGTTCAACATTCCAAATGAGTTGTAAATTGCTTCTAAATTGTGTTACATTACCTGACAATTCTATTGCCTTTGATATAATCCACGAACCTCTCATTCCTACAAAAAGGTGTCTCTATTCTTTCTTATCATTATAAAACTCACATGTTTCATCTAGATGATACACAAATGATGTGGTAGTTTTGCTAAACCTATTGTTCCTTAGGGTTTTCAAATGCCAATGGTGAAATTAACATCCATAGGTGCAAGTTGTCCCCATTTCCACGTCTCGATTTTACTGATGTCACAAGTTATTACAGTGTAAATTCGGGCTACTCCCTGAGTTTTAGTTATTAGTTCTTTAGAGAGTTCTGGCTTTTCCTTTCTCCATGTGCCTACAAACTTATAGAATTCTATTACAATTCTTTTTCTTGTGTGGCTAGCTGTTGACACAAGGGTAACTATGTTCTACTGGAGGCGATTTTGCTGAAGTCAATGTTCAATGCTTCAGAGATTACTATCAATTGATTCAACTTGAAGTTTGGCGCCTTCTCTTTTGAGTCAGTTGATGAACTAAGTTTGTTGTACATATATTTCTATTTTCTTTCACGCTTCTCTGTTTGCTCTGTCATTATAATGTAAAACGGTGTATAGTCATAAATTTATATATGTACTAAATTTCAATACTAATAAAGAAGGTCCCATACTTGTTGATAAAGAAAACATGGATGCAAAGTACCGCCTTGTCGTACAGCGATGTGACTTTGTATAGTAAATGGAGAAGTAAATAGCTTGTACATTAAAAAAAAGAGCAAGCTGACTATCTAGTGGCAGCACACTCTGTTATTTTTTTTATATGGTTACATGGGTCAAATTCAACGGGTCTGCTCATTAATCATACTTTATATTATATTGTTTCTTGATAGCTCAAACTGGGCAGCAAGTCGCGTGGATTCAGAAAAGACCTTTAATCTTGCATGCATGATTAACCGAGCTGGGGAGGACGAGCTATATTCAACGGTTGTTTCTAAATCAACCACTTCTCTCGTTGATCCTGCTGCAGATCAGACGGCAGGTGCCGTTCAAGATGCCTAGTATTGTATGCCCCGTTAGGTGATCCTTGAACCAGTAATGTTTTGCTTCAGCTAGCAAACCACACCCTGCATGGACTACTCGTACGTATCTGCAAGAACAAATTCGATGGCATATTTGGTTCCTCAAGGAGTTGGTGCTAGCTATCTTCTATACTTAATGTTCCTCCTGCTGCTCCATCTGCTCATTACTCAGAGTCTCAGACCATGTTGGCTCTTTGATCATCCGCATGGATAGCAAACGGTCGTTGCCTTCCTCTTGCTTGAACAAAATGGGTACGCACATAATTTACATATATCGACTGCTTGTTTCTACTGCTTGACTACTTATTCATCACGGTAGCAACTAAAAAATCCATGATTTATCTTTGCATCCTATGATGTTGACTGTTTATAGCATCGTGAAGGCATTCTATATTAATGGTGAGGTTCATTTGCATACTAAGATTTAGGCACACACCAAAACAATGATTACGTTGTCATAATGATCAATGTTTTGGAACATTTGACCTGGATAAACTGGGGATGATTGTTACTAAGTATACAGATTCACTTGACTAAATGACCTACTATAAATCAATCTCATTCAGCCACCACTTCGAAAAAAGATTACAAAAATAATAAGCTCTTGAACTAAATACTACCAAATATATAATTACATCAACAATATACTATATAAGTAGTAGGGGAAACACATGAACTTCATGACATATTCTGAGAGCAAGATATATAATTAGACCATTTGTGACTTGATTTTTTTATCAGATAAAGGGAATGTTGTGTGTCAATATGACTTTGAGTTCCTCTTTGGGTGCTTGAAAGGTAAAGATTTTATTGTGGGACATGATGTCTCAAAGTTGCTCCAGTCAAAGTGGATGACTATGAGAAAACATGTATATACAATCATAATAGTATTATATATTTGGTTGCTTCGGGTTCTTAGAACCATAAGTTGCATATCTTCTCAAGATGGTAAAAAAGGTAACTCTTTTTAATGTTGGGAAATTCTAAGTTTATGTGTGTGTGCTTTAGAGGGTTCATTTCACCATCTAGAAGGAATCAGAGGCACAACTTGATGTATCTTTATCTTCCATCTTAACTTCTTAATATAAGTCTAAAAATCTTAGAAAAAGTGATATGAGTGAAATATAAAACAAAAAATGAGTAAATTAATCTTTATATTGGCGCATCACAATAGTTTCTGTTTCATATCATTAGTATGAAATCTTATTTGTGGTCATGCAAACACAGAAAGTAAAGAAATTTTAAAGTAAAAGTTTTGTTCTACAGGAGATCTAAAGCACATCTTTTATTGTTCTAGACTTGAAATTTGAACAAGATTTTAGAAATTTAATATAAACATGTCATGCAGTAACCATAATAATATACACATGCAAATATATATATATATATATATATATATACACACATATATATATATATGTGTGTGTGTGTGTGTATTTATATTGAAATGTTGTCAACCATGCAAAGGGTTCAACAATATTTCAACATTTAATGATGAAGTGAAAATCATACATATAGTCTTCTTTGTTTCAAATGAATATGTGGGTTCCTTCTCATCATTTGTTTACTTTACCTTTGTATGATATATATTTTACGAAGTGTGTGCATCTTCTAAATTGTATATAAATTGCTTATGAATTATCATGTTGTTTGTATCAAACCATCATCATCTTGTGAATATTTTTCTTTTCAAGTTATTGTGCACTAAGTGTTCCTATCATTCCTTTGGCATACAAAAGTAATGGTTATCTCACTCAATACATTACATAAAATATTAAAGTATTGTATAATCAAAATACCACTATGTTTCCTTCTTCAACCCCTTATAAAACCAACTTCAAAATATATTATCTTTGTGTGATATATCTGATACTTATATTATTCAACAACAGAATTCAAGTTCATTTCTGATGGACAATGTTATTGGATGTACTCAAATATGAAACTCTAAATATTATTTTTGGGAAATGATGAAGTTACTATTAAGACTCAAGCCAAAGCTTTGAGAGAGTTCAAATAGACATTAATATTCTTGTTGAGACAAGTCAGTTTGAATGTGAAGTTCTCTGGAACATTGCTTCTGGTAGTATGCCTTGCAATTTCATCTACCACAGTGTTGAGAGATTGAGGGATGTGATGTATTATTAGCTTGTCGAGTTTCATTCTTGCATCATTGATTTTCCTGTGGAACGATTGAATTCAGCAAAAGCAATTATTGACCACAAAAGTATTACGGTGTTCAAGAAAATCCTACCTAAGTTCCATCATAGAATTTATAGGATTATGGTTAGATATGCTTTAAGTATTTTCTATATTTAAATAGAAAATGAGATACATGTTTGGAAATCAGAAAAAGAATTTATAATTTATCAAATATGTTATGAATATTTTCTACATGTGTATAATTTTATATTGATTAAACATGTATCATGAATTTAATTCTTTAATATGTTATCATAATTAAATTAGGAGCTAGAGACTAATGTGTTGTCATACTGACTCATTTTATAGAGTTTTAATGCCTTCATATGTTTTTATATACAAAGTATTTACATCTGTCAATGTTTTGTATTGTTTGTATGAGTAGAAAAGTATATAATATATATTTCTCTACTAATGATGGAAAAATTGAAGTAAAACCCTAAAATTCTAACTAGAAGAAACACTATGTAATATATATACATATATATGGATACACATATGCATTCATGCTCATACAAGGACATCCACTTAACTTGCATGTGACAATCATATCCTTGTTCAAAAGTTTAACAGGATGTCAAGCAACCATTAATTTAAGATTTCTCAACTAAATTTTTAGTTTCTACTCATTTGGTTCACTTTATAAAAATGAAACTAGAAGAATCATGTTTGATATAAGGAAGGAATTATAAATTTTCACTGATTTCTTTAATAATTTTTCATCAACTATTGTATCTCTATTCAATAGTAAAGATGGAACCTTCTATATATTATTTGTTAAGATGTATTTCTTAGTTTTCTTACACACACACACACACAAACACACACACACATATACATACATATATATATATACTTTTATTGATAACTATAGATAAGAACATATACGAATATTTGTATATGTATATGTATATATATATATATATATATATATATATATATATAAACATATATGTGAGGGTTTATTTGATGTACGCATGGGTAACTAAAGTTTTGTTGCACGTGCATCCCAAAAAGTAACTATTTGGCCAGAAAAGTAACTATATGGATAGAAAGTAACTATATTGTCAAACAAATAATTATTCAATTAAAAAGTAAAAACAAGCAGAATACACAGTAGAAATAATACATGCTATGCATTATTCCCATTTACCTTCTTAGTCGTATAATTACTTTTTTGATAATATAGTTACTTTTTTATCTAGATAGTTACTTTACTGACCATATAGTTACTTTTTTAGCTGTAGGTAGCGAAACCTTAGTTACTCACGCGAGTATTACAGATCAACTATATATATATATATATATGGCGTTCATTCATTGCCCGCGCGGGTAGCCTGGAATTTCACTACCCGACAGCCAAAAAAGTAACTCTTTTGGCCACAAAAGTAACTCTGTTGTCAAAAAAGTAACTATGGTGGTAAGAAAGTAACTACACGACTAAAAGAGTAACTATGTACAAAATATACAACAGATATATATAAGGACGGGTTTTTTGATTTTGGTGGGGCAAATGATATTATTTTTGGATGAAATTTTTTGGGGAGCTAGAAAAAATGCTCCTCTGCAATTGCAATTTTTTTTTCAAAAAAAAGTGGTCGGAAGGGTGGGAGGGTAGCTACCCTTACGGGCAATAAAGATGGGCCCATATATATATATATATATATATATATATATATATATATATATATATATTGTTGCTGACAAAAAGTGGCTGGAGTGGTCAAGAACGGTGTCTCCTAACAAAGGGACCTGGGTTCGAATCCCAGTTGCCACCTTGATTTACCACCCTCCCTAGTGTTCGGCCTCCACCACGGGCGTGGGATAGGGGGAATAAATCTTTCTCTCTTAATCCCATATATATATTATTAGTGATAGGACTTTTATGGATTGACTTATGAACACTTTATGTAATTAAAATAACCTAACAATATTTATAATTAAGAATTTGGATATGAAGAAATGGCAATGAATCATAGAGACATATATAGCAAGTGGAGTCACAGTTATTTATTCTACTATTAAGTTATAACCCAGTACATTTTATATATTATAAGTCAACTACAATATGTTAATGTTTGTATTCAACATAGATTTTATAACAAATGAGATTTCTTTTTTTGGTAGAATTACTTATATTTTCCTCAGTTGAATATAGTTTAACATCATTATTATCATTTTCCATTGTAACTATAACAATCTTTAAGCTATATAAAATTTATTTTGTAGGAATTCTATATATGATGCAATCTGCCTAAAATTTAAATTTGCATGCATGTTAACTATTTTGAAGTTCATTCAAACCTAACTATTTTCAAATTACTAATAAAGTAAAATGCATACTCATTTACCTCCCAAAGTATGTGTGTTTTATTTGAAAATTATCAAATATCATCAACGAGTACACTGTAATAATTGATTATTTGTATCTTTTTATGAATATATCTTCCTACATTTTAGATAGACATTGATGTCCACATCAAAGCAAATCTATAAGGATTATATATTTTTATATACAAGTTATAACTTAGAAAATATCAGGCCTATTTTTAAAAATATGATATTACATAAAATAAAAAATTTAGTTTATCTTTGTAAACATGTGTATGTTTATTTTTTATCTATTATATGAAATATAACAACATAATTTTTACTACAAAACTTATATTTGACGTACATTTGGTATATTAATTGAATTGCAAAAGAACATAAATGTAAAATGGAACATACATGATATCTTATTGCAAAAAAATAATCTAGTGATGTAACTTTATCACATGCTCATTATGAACCATTAGATCTAGATCTTAGCTAGGATATCTCTACCGTCCTAACTATGAAATTGGTAACTTGTTTCCTTGTTGAGTATATTGAGAATCCTAATCACCCTTCTTTCTTAATGATGAGCACACACATGACATGCTTGGAATGTAAATGATGAACTTTTCCCTAGATTGCCAATCATGCTTCTAAAGACATAAATAATCACCCTAACTTGAAGAACTAGGATATGAATGATGAAACTAGGATTGTAGGTATAAGAATGACAACACATGTATTTGTTGGCCTAGAAACCCGTCCAAGATTTACTCATTAGGAGTAAATCTTGGATAGTCCCCGGTTTGGGACTGTTCTTGAACACCTAATCTCACTTAGGATGTAAGTGTATAATGTGTATTGGGTTTCAAAGAAAATTTCAGGGCATTTCCCCGTTTGTTCTCTAAGTACATATGTACTTAGAGAACAAATGGGGAAATGCTGCCAAAATTTTGGTGAAAACCCAATACACATTATACACTTACTAGTGAGATTAGGTGTTCAAGAATGGGATAGGTGGTACACATTTATTATATATAAGAATGACAACACATGTATTTGTTGGCCTAGAAACCCGTCCAAAATTTACTCATTAGGAGTAAATCTTAGATAGTCCCCGATTTGGGACTGTTTTTGAACATTAATCTCACTTAAGATTTTTTAAGCATTTATTATATATAAGACCTTAAACCATTGATAAAAGATCGCAACATTAGAGGCATGCATGTTTATATTTTTTTATATGTTTTATTTTTCTGAATGTGAACTTTACAATGTGAATTACTTTACAATGTGAATGTGAACTTTACAATGTGAATTGCTTTACAATGTGAATTACTTTACAATGTGAATGTGAACATTCAGATGGATGAGCATTCTCCTGATGACCATGCTGATGATTACCGTGAGGGTGAGGACGTCAATGCGCCGCCTCACAATGTAAGTTTTAGAAATATATCCCTGAGGTTTCTATCTATATGTTCATTTATAGTTATATCATGTAAGTGTGTTTTTTTGGTCAAATTTTAGGTTGGTGATGTAACCCCTGAAGAAATTGGGGCACTTGATGAGCAGCAAAAAAAATGAGAAAGTGAGGGGCATCACAATGATGAACAAATTACTACATAAAAGGGGCAATGGACCCAAACTAGCTGTGGATTTTGATCATGCAGGAAATCCAGTTGGAGTGAACTGTAACTCATTTATTTCATATCTTGGGATTCTTACTCGCAGCCATTGTAGTTCTATTTTTGAATCCTGGCATAAAGTTCTTAAAGGGAAGAAAGACTTAGTATGGAAGGAACTATGCGTGAGTTATTATTATTTGCAATTCTATTTTTGTAGATTACTAATTTTTAGGATACTAGTTAATAGCAATTCTATTTTGCAGAGTATATTTGATCTGGATGAAAAGATGTATCGTAAATGCATGATGCAACGCTGTGGGAGGGTCCTAAGGAACTATAGGACAAATCTCACCTGAGATTACATACACGATGCTGAGAAGAAGTTCTTGATTGATTTCCAATTCTAGACATTGATCACTTTTTGACTAACTCTACACTAATAATTTTTGTTTGTATTCTCTTTAAAAAATAAATTTAGGCAGAAGGAAGCCACTAAGCAATGGAACTACCTGGACACCAAAGACTGGGAGGACTTTGTTACCCAAAGAAAAACAGATGAATTCAAGGTATTAAGCGCCACTCCCAATTTAATTAATATACGTTCTTATGTATTCACCTATTCAAGATTAACCTTTAGTGTTACTAACCAAATCAATGTGCTTAGTAACAAGGCTATCAGTGATGCTCAAAGAGAAAGGCGTGTACTGAATGTGCATGACCACACAATGGGTCCAAGAGGCTATGCATGCATTTTTCAAAGACTACAGGCTGTGTCTACTGCTCAGTCTGCTTCTACTCAGGAGTCCTCTACTACTGGTCCCGCACCTCTGCCTCGCCATGCTATGTGGATAGCTGGGAGGAAAAACAAGAAGGGATATATAACGAAGCCCGCAACTGCTGAGACGGCTGCAAAAATGGTAAAATTCAACTCTTAGAGCAATCGATCGATGTTGATTATTGTTATGTTTACTTACCAATTTCTATTTATGGCTATTAGCGGGAGCTGTACGAGCAAAAGAAGGAAGGCAAGTTCATCCCTGAGGGCACAAGGGATGAATTGACAGTTTCTCTAGGTAACCTAGAGCATCCTAGACGTGTTAGGGGTGCAGACGCTGGTGTGGGCATCAAAGAATTCTTTGGGCCATCACAGTGCAAACCAGTCCCAAAAGTGGGACTTTCACAAGCTGAGGTAACTTATTCTTTTTTTAGAATGTTATTTTTTTTTTGTCGGCATTTTTTTTAGAATTTTATTGCAAAAGAGAATTTAATAATTTGAAGTTAACGTTTCTTTTATCCATGTATATGTAGATCAGTTAATTGATAGGAGAGTCGAGGAAGCACTTGATAGGAGAGTCGAGGAAGCACTTGATAAGAGAGTCAATGAAGCAATTAGCAAGTGGTAGGTGTCTCAGACTGCCACTCAGACAATACCTGTGTCGGGCCTCTCTTCTCCTATTATAGAGGTTGGGAGTAATCCTGTAGACCCACCACCTAGCACGTCCATTGTAAGTATTTTTATGACATATATAGTAGCTAGTCTTTTCAAGATGATATGTTTATGTATATATGTATATAACATTCTTTATGTAAATTTGTAGGGGTTGAAGCCATGCCATCTAAAAAGTCAAGAATATATCGTTACAGATGCACATGCTTACCCAGCCCTTCCAGGGGAGATGTTTCATGGGACTCCAGTACCAACTGGTGTGGTTCGTGTGAGCCTGATACATATACTCCCCTATTGGAGGGATCTTCGATTGCCATATTCCCACCCAAATTCTGAAATACTTGGTGAGACAGAAGGCGGAGTGATAATGTGGCACAAATCAGATGTCATCTATACTAATATTGTATGATAAATTTATATTACGTTAATTTGTTAGTGTGTATATATGAGTCAATTGATCTGAAATTATATATATAGGTCAAAAGGAAGGCACCCGCTACATCTCGGCCTCCACCTCCAGCTCCTAAAGTGCCAAGTTGGCTTCCAAGGGACCTACACGCCTCGTTAGGTCTTAATTGTAGGGGTATGGCAGTATGGATAGGCGAACATGATTCAAATTGCCCTATAAATGTTACTTTTCCGGAGGATGCTACAGGTCAATCATACGATAACAATCTATTTATATAAGTTTTGCATACGTAGTAATGCATACGTAATACAAGTTTTGAATGCGCATTAATGCATAAGTATTAATGCAGGTCAATCATACGATAACAAGTTATTTTTACAAGATATTTTAGAGTTCATTCGTTATGACTGGATGAACACATCTATGATAGAGCTGTGGATATGGTGAGATCTTATTTATACATCCATATACCTTATTTTATATACAGTGATCTGATTTCTTATATATTAATGCATACGTAATACATGTTTTGCAGCCACTTACACACGATATGTACAGACTTTGCATTTTCCCATGTGAGATTTTATTAGTCTTGTAGATACAGACCCATCTTCTATTACTTCATACTGCTGTGATGCTTTTGAATATTTTGGTAAAAATAAGAAGACGGTGATAATAGCTCCATTCAATGTCGAGTAAGTTTACTTTGCTTGTAATTTGATCTTAAGAAAATTACATTTTTATTATAGATTTTGAGTTATTAATTTTTAACTTTCTTACCTATAGTGGTAGGCATTGGGAGTTACTAGTTATTGTCCCCAAGACGTTCACTGTCTATTATCTAGATCCTGCGGGGAAGGAATTGAATATATTATATGGACACAATGAAAAGGCATTCCCGTGAGAAATATTTCATATTTTTATATCTGTTAACATCTGTTATTACATTACTATTTAATTATGCAATTTAATGTGTTACATTAACATGTAGGGCTTTAGAAAAGTTCAAAAAAGTTAGAGAAAAGGTCCCGAGAAAAAAGAATCATCCACTAATTTGGGAGAATGTGAAAGTAATTTCCCGACTCCAATGTATATATTATTTATGTGAACTGTTCTTATTTGTATTTTTGAATATTTTGTATGTTTCAATTTATAGTGTGCTACACAAGACAACGGTTGGGCATGTGCCTACTATGTGATGCGATTTATGGACCTAATAATAAAATATGTCGTAATAGATATCGATACTATACATCAGGTATTATATATAGTCTCATTAGATAATACGAAATATATCAATCTTATTATATATTATTAATTATATATATACGTCATTCTCTTTGCAGGTGTTTAAAACTGACTTCAGCATAGGTGGAAAGTTATTAGATGTTGTAAGAGAAGAATGGGCAAACACCCTACAAGTAGTGGGAATTTTTAAATATAATTGGGACAATGATGACAATGATGACGATGATGAATAAAGAATGATATTTCTAAACTTTGTTCTCATAATTATTTTTGTGTGAATGTGAATGACTTTTTCTGAATTGTCATATGTGTGAATGTGAATGACTTTTTCTGATCAATACATGAATGTCTGAATGTGAAAAGAGATGAAATGAATAGAACTGAATGTGAATGTAAATGACTTTACATGTTTCTACATGTATCTGATCAATATATGTGTCTGAATGTGAATGACTTTACAGGTTTGTGGCCTGTTGTTGGCTGATATCAATGAATGTTGTAAACCTGCAGTTCAGAACTGAACTGCACGTTCTGCATCCTGCTGACCAGCCATACAGCAGGTCTACAAATTGATAAGAAAAAAAATCAGAACATAGGCGTCAGTTATTTGTATAAAACCGACACCAAAGACATACAACGTCGGTTATTAGTAAAAAAACCGACGTCTCTTCAATGGCTGGCGTCGGTTATCTGTAAGAAACGACGCCTATTGTGGCCAGGCACGGCCGTACTGGCAGGGATATGGCGTCGGTTATTGTTTAATAACCGACGTGTTTAACCATGATATAGTGTCAATTTTTTTACTAATCGATGCTTATAGTTCCCTTGCTGGCGCGTTTTCGGTGGCGGGAAGGGTTATGGCATCAATTTTTATTTATTAACCGACATCTTTAACAATGATATAGTGTCAGTTTTCTTTAATAACCGACACCTATAGTTCCCTTCCTGGCATATTTTCGGTGGCGGGAAGGGTTATGGCGTCGGTTAGAAACTGATGCTGAAGATGTCGACTTTTAACGACGCCCACTTGGGTGTCGCTTGGAAACCGACACTAAAAGGTCTAAATAACCGGCGCTAAATGCCTTTTTTGTAGTTGTGATGCTTGCATTTTGTAAAAAGATTTTGTCCAGATGGCCGATGTTGCTATGAGATTATGTAGGTCTTGTGTTTATGCTTCTAGAATAGTTATATAATTATTCTTGATTTTGTAATTTATTAGGTACTGTACTTATGCTTCAGTAAATGAGTTGAAATTAACAAGTGGGTACCGTACTTTGATATGATATGCACTATACTTTTGAGATCATTAACAAGTGGGCACTCAACTTATGTTTATATTTTGCAAAAAAAATCTTTCCAGATGACAAATGTTGCTATTGGATTCTGTAGTTACTGTGCTTATGCTTCTAGATCAGTTACACAATTATGCTTGATTTTGTAATTTGCTAGGTATTATACTTATGCGTCAGTAACTGAGTTGAAATTAACAAGTTGGTACAATACTTATGGATTCATTTTATAGTTGATTCTTGTACTGTAATTCTGCGAGAACGTAGGGGTGTGGAATATGACCATAAGAGACTCAAGTAATAAAAAATTTGACGACGAGCAGGGAGTCGGAGATCGAGCAGGAGCGGCAGAGAAGGCGCCGACAGGCGGAAGTGCAGCGGCTGGTGGCAGCGGGAAGAAGAGGATCGGCAGTGCGTGCGGCAGCAGGAGGCGGCGGTAGGAGCGATAGCAGGAGCGGCAAGCGGCAGCAGCAGTTGCGACAGAGAGAATCGCCAAAGAGACCTAACTTGAAATTGGCAATCAAACAGAGGAAGGAGAAGAGTATGTGGCTCACGCGGGTGCTATTAAATTAACAATAGGCATCGGTTATTAAAAACTACCGACGCTTAAAATAATAGGCATCGACTCCCACCAAAAAACCGACACCTATCTTCAATGATGGTCGTCGGTTCTAACTAGAAAAACCGACGTCTATCTACATATACCGACAAAAAAAAGTTCTCGAATTATGACCACAGTCGTCGGTTTTCATAGAATAACCGACGCCAAAGGGTGTGAAAATTTTCACGGGGACAACACGTGAAAACACATCGGCGTCAGTTATTGTAAGATAACCGATGATAAAACTGGGCCAAATTTCTGTATCGTGAAAAACCTTTAGTCGTCGGTTGCTTTGTTAACAACCGACGCCTTATGTTAAATTTTGGAGGAATTTTTTTCACCGGAAAATTTAGATTTGACGTTCGATTTTAGGCGTCGGTTGATTATTAAGGAACCGACGCTAAATAAAAAGTGATACCCGTGTCTGGCTGCTCTTCACAAATAGATGTCGATTTTTGTAATCAACTGATGTTGTATTCTTTAGGCGTCGATTTTTTGTATACAACTGACGCCTGTAAATGTGACGTTATAAGCCATTTATGTAGTAGTGCATAAATACAGTACCTAGCAAAATACAAAATCAAGCATAATTGTATAACTGGTCTAGAAGCATAAACACAGTACCTATAGAGTCCCATAGCAACATTGGCCATCTAGATAAATTTTTTTTATAAAATGCAAACATAAGTTGAGTATCCACTTGTTAATGACCTCAAAAGTACAGTACACATCTGGTCAAGAATCAACTATAAAATGCATCCATAACTATTATACCCACTTGTTAATTCCAACCCAGTTTCTCAAACATAAGTACAGTACCTACCAAATTACAAAATCAGCATAATTGTATAACTGGTGTAGAAGCATAAGCACAGTACCTACGGAATCCCTAGCAACATTGGTCATTTGGACAATTTTTTTTTATAAAATGCATTCATAAGTTGAGTACCCACTTGTTAATGATCTCAAAAGTATAGTGCAAATCAGATAAAAGAATCCGCGATAAAATGCAACCATAAGTACTATACCCACGTGTTAATTTTAACTCAATTACTGACGCATAAGTACAATACCTAGTAAATTACAAAATCAAACATAATTGTATAACTGATCTAGAAGCATAAGCACAGTACCTACAGAATCCCATAACAACATTTGTCATCTGGACATATTTTTTTTTTACAAAATGCAGACATAAGTTGAAACCCACTTGTTAATGATCTCAAAAGTACAATGCACACCAGATCAAGAATCAACTATAAAATGTATCCATAAGGACGGTACCCACTTGTTAATTTCAACTCATTTACTCAAGCATTAAGTACAATACTTAACAAATTACAAAATCAAACATAATTGTATAACTGGTCTAGAAATATAAACACAGTACCTACATAATCTCATAGCATCATTGGTCATCTGGACAAACATTTGTATGGATGCATTTTAGTGCTGATTCTATTTAGTAGTATATTTGCGTCCAACAAATAAGGTAGGTAATGCATTCGTAATAATAAATAAAATAATATTATGATGGTCACAACAATATAAATAACACAGTTCAATATAAAGGATAAAAGTACAGTACTCACGTATTTGTGAAATAACACAAAGTGAAGAAGCAGGAAGGCAACATAATTTAATAAAAATTGAAAATTGAAAAGTTGTACGTAAGAAATGAAATTTCAAATAAGAATGTCGGTCAGATTTTGTCGGGTAGTGGGACATAACAGTTGTACTTTTACATGAACAAACATGCAAAATTTATATTGTATCTTAATACATCTCGGAACGCGCAACAATTCTGTGTTTCCGATAACTGGGTGTGCCAGCGGGTGGGTGGCCGGTTATGTCAAAAAAATTTCAAATATTTTCCTCTCTCTCATATACGGTGGGAATGTGAATGGTAACCCGCAGAAAGGAAAGGGTTCCTACTCGTGTAAGAAATCTAAACTGTATAACCGAGGAAATTAATCTGGGCCGTTCATCAGAGTCTTGCGATTTTTACATTTGTTGCACAGGATGGACAAAGTCAGTTGGCGGGTGAGTGGGTGAGACGAAGAAAAATGAGGTGGCATGCAAGGGGACGTGATCAGGGGGTGGCACCCGTTGTTTCTGCTCGGCCGTTAAAAATAAACATTGACCCGTCAATGATAACCCCCCTTTCTAATAGTGTATATATATCACCATCATTTTAGTCCTCCACACGCATGGGAGAGGGGGGAGAGAATGCCTATTTTTATCCCAGCTCACCTATAAATTTGTTTCGGCTGACAGGAAGACTATTTTTTATGACAATGTGAGGAACACCTCAATGATTTTAGAAAAGAAACACCAGCCTTAGAGCCAGAGTGACCAGGAAGAAAGTTATATGATGCATTGTGAAGCACAATCGCTCTTCTTAAGTAAGAACTGTTGTTTTCAAGGAAGCAAAAAGTAAACATGAGTTAGCATATTGTTGATTGCATCTTCCATGGAGCAGAATCCATATACCGCTGCTGAGGAAGCACCGAGTTGTTGAAACTAGACGAATCTAAAAGCCGCCGGATTGACACGCAAATAAGTAGTTTGAAGTCCCAACATGCACCAACACGACTAATCTAAAATCCGCCGGATTGACACGCAAATAAGTAGTTTGAAGTCCCGGCATGCATAGATCTCCTCTGCCCAGCACCTGCCAGGAACTTTTAGAACATCGAGTACTTAGGTTGTGATGCTTGCACGCTGACATACTATCGATCTATCGCCTACTGGGAAGCAAAGGAGAGGAAATCGGGCCACATGCCTCAACCATGGCTGTATGTTGCTTTTGCTGAATCGGAGCCGCCGACGAGAATCGCTGGAAAATTTGATGTACTAAGTGCAATTGCAGACAAAACATATACAATGTAGGGCACGGGAAAAGAGTCCAAATGTTCGTGATAGCCAGAATTAATGGAATTAAAAGGACCGAGTTTGATTTTTTACGGGACCAATCAGAAAGGAATCGTGGTAAGCGTAGACAGAGAAGAGAGTCTTGTTCTTTTATGGGATGAAGAGGACAAAAGCGAGTCCTCGTGTTTAGTAGAGTAAAGTAGTAGATGATGAATTTGCCATTCATGGATTATCAATTCATATTCATGAGGATCTGATGATGTGTCCATATGTTTATCTTTAGTCATGTATCTATCTCTTTTTGTTTGAGGACAAGAAATAGTTCAAGATTAGATGGATTTGATGTGCACAAATCATATCACTTTTTGAACCATTTTTGAATGCACAATTCACTCATTTTGACCATAATTCCTTTCTCAATCATGCTAGATTTCTAATTTTTCAGTTGTTTTACTTGATTCGTGATTGTGATCTCAAATACATAATAATGATGAAGAAATGGGGTTAATCCGATCAAAATCCGACCCTATTTGGATTTCTCACAAAGATTGTACAAGTTCCAAGAGATTTCTCAAAGTCTCATAGAAGAACACGGTGTGTACCCATTAGCGCACGATGTTTGAGGATATAGATAGCTTCATTCCTCTCTGATGAGAAAAAACATGACGTGTCTCTCAGACCACACGTTGTGTCCACTCAATCATAAATATTGCCGAAGTTTCTACCAAAACACACAACGTGTGCTTGTTAGAAAACAATGTGTTCAATACGTTCAAGATCTTCACCAAATAGCAGCAACATGGTGTGTCTCTTGGTGAAATGTCGTGCATCCTTTGCGGAAAGCGGTTCCAACTGCCACTTACTCAGGGTGACACACCATGTGTCTTCCCTAACATGTTGTGTCGCAGTCAGTTTCTGGAGATTTTCAATACAACTATCTCTCATTATAAATATGAAAGCCCACACAAGGGACAATTATCTCTCGCCATTTGGAAGAGTTTTTTGACTAGATAACATAGCAGAGCAGGGGAGAGGCAATCTTAGAGAAGAAAAAGTGATTACTCGAGAGAGAACCTCTTTCTCTACTCTATTTATTCAACATATTACAGCAAAGACGTCCATTCTCCATTCCAACCCCTCAGGAGAGAAGGTTGTTGGAAAAGAAGCTTTAACAAGGGCAGAACTTCATCCCTAAGTCAGAGTTCTCACTTTGTCTTCTTCTTTCATGGATTTCTTTGCTCCTTTTCGTCTCTAATCATGTTCAGTTTCATCTTCCATCACTTTTACTTGTGTATTATCATCATGTACGAGTAGAACTTCATTTCTTGGGTATGGGAGAGTAGCTCCCATGTCACAACTTATATGAACTCAGATTTCTTAACAAATGCTAGTTAATTTGCTATTGTATGATATGCTTCAGTGCAAATATTGCTTGTCTGCATTTCTGGCTATCTTACTTGCAAGATTTATGCTTCTTTGCATTATCTTGGAGGATATATTAGGGAGTAGGGAGTGACTATCTTGGCATGATTTCCTTGACCACGGGAGTAGCTGGGATTATGTTGAGGATCTAAGTTTACGGTTCAAAACTAAGCATAAGCATGGGAGTACTATGTGGAGTTAGAACCATCTCGTATCATTGGGAGATGTATGATGACAACAAATCTCCTTTGTATGTTGACTAGCCAGTTAAATTTCGTAGTTGTATGTAAGTTTTGATGTGGAAGTGAATTCCTATACCCAACATCTTCTTAATCTGATCTAAATCTTCTTCCAAGTGATAAGAATTTACTATTTTCTTAACTTGCATAAAGTAGTATAATCTAAAACCAAGCCAACCTTTGAAATTGATCTAGGTTGTTGAAGATTAACACTTTTGCACCTAACAAAACCCTGCTCCTTGGACGATCTCGATATACTACACACACTTGTATGCTTGCGAGGTAGTATTTGAGTTTATAAATCTAAAACTTACGCACATAGCTAACACCTTCTCACTTTAGAAATGAGCAATGTGGAACTAAAGATGGCCGAGAGATTTAAAGTACAACCAAAACACATGGCTGGAGTACAACATGATATAGTCAGTTGCAACAATCAACCTTATAATGCTCCAAGCATGTCACAATCAAATTATACTTGAATTTTGTAAAGATAAGTGACATCTAGAAAATTCGCATGAAGCATCAAGTCAAAGAAATTGGCACCATCTCAGTGACTGGCGTCATCGAGTAGTCCAGAGAGTGTTAGACCCCAAGTAGAGTAATAGTCAATGTGCAAAAGCACGAACAAGACAGAGACTAATGGTGACATAGCCAAATTAATCTATGTCGCTAGCGTTATCGATTAGTCCAGAGAGTGTTTCCTAAGTAGAGTAATAATCAACATACACATGCACGAACAAAAGAGATAGACTAGAAGAGACGTAGCTGGAATGAACAACCTCTTGTATAAACCAGTAAGCAACAAAATTTCAAGACTATAAAATTCTTCCTTCATTTTTCATTTTCTCTCCTCCATCTCATCTCTTTCTCTATTCTCTCCTTCACACCAACCACGAAACGAATCAAGAGAGTGATTGAGTTGAAGAGTCATAAATCGTAGTAAAGAAAATGGATCTATAAAAATATGTAGAGGTAGTTGAAAATTGCGTCAATATAGTATAGATTGACCTTATATGAGGGGTGGTTTGAGAGAGGGTGGGCACACAAAAAAAGAGTACTAGAAATGAAAGATCTAGCAACACAGAGGTATATTGATATTTTTTGTGTGATGAAGACGCTCATGAGAAATGTTCTACCAAGATGAAGCAGGGGATAACATCCCTACAGGTAGTCAAGACCGCCAAGGGCGGCGCCCGTCTGCATGTGGTCTCTCTCTCTCTCTCTCTCTCTGATTTAAGTGCTTAGGATCAATTACTCTAATACCTTGTAAAGAAGAAAATAAAACGCTTGTTGATATATTGATAAGAGAAGTCTTTTTTTTAAATCAAGCCAGTGGTCGCTTTTATTCATCCCACACCCCTCTTATGGGCCAAATCAGCATAAAATTACATCTCCCGCTCTTATAACTCGGGTATATTTCCATAAAAAATGCCAAAACTTCCAAAGACACAAACCTACATCAGAAAAAGAAAACAAACAAGACGATGCCACACGTTACCCCCTATGTCGCACCATTCCTCTTCATACTGACATAAGGGATACCTCTCTTCTCCAACACAAGCAAGCCCTGGATGCGTCTAGGCAATCTCCTCATCTCTGAACATACAAAAATGTCATTAACTCCAGCTCCCCAACGACCAAGTTCTCTGGGAATAGAGTTAGCTAGCTTGCATACAAGTGATCCCATGATATCATCATGCTCGATAATCTTTCTTATCTCCCTAACTTCATGGGTCACCCTCCATGGTTCCTTCGCCTCATTCCATATGACATCATGTATGTATCTACTATCGACCTCAATAGAAGAGATCCTGAGATGTTGATCTTGCACCAGCTTGAGTCCTATGATGCACGCATGAATGTAAGCTCGGTGGCTCTGAGCCAAATTCTGAAGGCCAAGCATAAATCAGCGTTATGATAAGAGAAGTCTATTTCCTATATATAGGATACGGGGACAGTTACAAACTTGTGGCTCAAGCATGCTTGTGACTCGAGCATACTTGGGACTCAAGCATGTTTGGGACTCAAGACAACCATATGGGCTAACCCATTTACATAATAAATGGAATATTATTTACTTTTACAAAAACACATTTACACGAATATTAATTACTTTAACAGAAACAAAGTTACACTTCAAGGCTATAAACGACTTCCAACCTCATATATAGCCTTTGGCTGTCATCTTGAGTTTTTCGTTTTTGCTTGCACCTTGTGGTGCGCATAAAATCTTGTTTTTATTTATTCATTAACTTAAAGAAGGCATAGGGAAATGTAGGCATAGTGTTCTAGTTACCCTTGAAGAGAAGGAATGACACGCAATGCAGAACAAGGTTGAGTGATTGGTTAAATTTCTCCTATTTATGCAATGAATGTGGCAATTCTTGTTTTATACAGAATCTCTGTTGTATATGCAACTCAAAATGAATGTGAGAGATTAGTATTCACACAAGTAGCTCTGTGAAGTATGCGTCAGCCGTCAGGTAAACCTGTTCCAATATAGCCACCTTTTGTGTACCAAGTTGCAGTAAGGACTGCATAGGTCCTATGACGGACTACTAAATGAAAGTAGGAACTACTATGGTAAAGAAAAGTTCCCACTCACATCTTCCACCTGTTTCCAACTCTATTTCTTAGTGTCTCTGCAATGACGGGAGGGGTTGGTTATGTAATGTTCACTTGAGAGGAGAAATTCTTGGTGACTGCAATGTGCCTGCGCCTAGTAGAGTCCGTGGAGAGGCTAGAGTACGAGGAGACCAGCTGAGCGGCCTGGAGTGGGCCCAGCTCCTAGGTGACAAGTCCATGTCCTCCAACGCCTGGAATTGGAGCTCAGACGGGTAATCCCTGACACACCCGATACGAGGACCGGCCCCTGTAGTCCATCGGCAAGACAGCTGCTTCCCGAGCTGATACGACTTCGTCCCTTTCTTTAACTCTATCCTGCGCTGGATCAGCTGTCTTGGAACCTCCGTCTCTTCAAAATCTTCCACTTCTTCCTCATCAAAAAGATTACGCTTGTAGTGCTGCTTCTCCGCTGATGCCTTGTCGGACGTCGACGGGTCCTCTGTCAGCGCTGCTTCGCTGCCATCACGCAGCGACAATTCGCCGGAGAAGTTTGGAATGCAATCCTCGAACGGGTCGTCTATTGAGAATTCGTGAGGGGACAGCTCATTTTCTTCGTCTCGTTCCTCCTCTCCTTCGCCTTCTTCGGCATCCTCCTCCTCATCGTCGTCCGTGTCACCCTCGAAGTCCTTGAAAAGTTGCTGGATGCACAGTGCATACAGGCGGTCGAATGCGGTCTTGGCAATGGAATCACTGGCACCATCTTGCTTAGATTCATCTGGTGCGGCGGTTTTCGGCTTCGGCGGCTTGGGTGTCTGGGCACGCTCGTTCATTGCATCTCCGAAGCTGTCGGCATCATTCTGGTCATCGAGTTCAGATGTTTCGTTCGCCTCGCCTACCACATGGCCGCCGCCCACCGCTGCGATCACGGATGTCATGTCACTCGTGGATCTGGACGGGTAGGCGCTCGACGTGTTACTCCAAGATTCCTCGTCGTTCTCATCTGGACTCCTCTGAAAATACCAGGACAAAAGACAAAAGTTTTGGCGTTAGTATGGGAGGATTGGTGTTGATGGGTGATAACATCTGAAATTATAATCCTGTGAGCCTAAGCTTTATTCGTAAAAAAAGTGGGTTTACAACCACTAACCTTAACATCAGTAAGATCGATCTTGTGCATTTCGAGGAAGCTGACAAACTCCTGGAAATTCTGTTCCGTGGGACGGTAGTGGCCACTATGGGGCCAAACTGCCTGAAACCACAGCAGAAAGATAGAAGAAATCAGATGAATGCCGTCTGAAATCTTACAACATGGCATCATAGTTCACCAATAGTCCAATAGGTTCGTTCTTCCTACGTACCTTCAAGATTCCATTCTCTACCACCAATCTCCCTGCGGCAGATGTAGCCCCTCCGGCCAGGAAACTAGAATGCTGAAATGTGCCTTTCTTTTTCTGCAGCAGAAGAAGATGATGGTGATTCAGAAAAATACGGATTGGCATCATAAGGTGCACATATTAAATCGGAAGGCTAGAAATTTCCGTTTAACTAAGAAAAGAGTATACAGATAGAGATGTACCGTGCCAACATACAACTTCTTGCTGGTGCTAAGAACAAAGATCCACTTTGTATCCTTGGGTTCAGATGTGTCGAGGATCTCTCCACTTTCCTTGAAGACAAATTTGCCATCTTGCACCACTACTTGGTACTTTTCTCTCTCTTTCTGAACATACCAAGACAAATTTAGGTCAGTATACTACGTATGCTGCATTGGAATCTAACAAAAGTCCAATTGATAAGTATATAAATTTAAGATTCATTATTCAGACTCACTGGGCCAAGGTATTTGATGCATTGCTGCTGGAGCTTTAAACGTGAGCAGCGATCGTGACTCGCTTCTTTCCCTTCCCCAACATCCAGCCTGTCATATTTTTCAGATGCCAAAAGTGCGTGTCAGTGAAAAGTTATACAGATTTATACGTGAGATATGTACCACTTCTTATTTATTCACTTTGGTAGAAAGAAAAAATCTGCTTACATACCAGTAAAAGAATGGCTGTCTGCTCTCACATTTGAGCCAGGTGTCATAATAGAAGTGCAGATTGTGGCCGTACCTATGACGAGGGTCAATCTGTCCAATGAATGGAGCAGAGATTAGAATTAACTAATCATGGGCTTATTCCAACAAATGGAGAAAAATGGCTTTGATTGAACAGAGAAGAGAAGGCGTACCGCTTCAAGCCAGTGTTGCAAGGCCAGTTTCTGAGCTTTGCCATCTTTGGACAGCCCCTTTCCGACCTAGAGGAAATCAATGATCCAAAAGGGTAATTAGACTAGAGATTTGATGGGTTAAGTCAGGAAATTGTGATTTGGGTAATTAAAGAAGGTTTAGATGCGTAAGTAGTTGGAACAAGAAAGTACCTTGGCAGCTCTGGTTCTAGCTCTCGACCATCTTGATATAACGGATTCCGGCCTCTCGACTTCGAAGAACGATACCGAGCTTCTTTTTAGGAGTGCGAATTCCAGCAACTTCCACCTGGTTTTTTGGTAAAAACACAGTTAGAGAATTTTTCAAACACTTGAAGAACGCAATGCAATGCGAACATGACCAAAGATGAAAAGATATGAATAACATGTATATACCATCTCTGTTCCACAATGACGGCGCAATCCGCGAGCTTTCTCCTTGTCCTGAAGCTCCTGTACACCTTCTGCAACCTCACCGCAGCATCATGTATCGGCTTTTCCTCTTCCTTCACCGCATTGCTCACCATCTTCGCCGCCTCCTTGAACCTCGACGGTCTCTGCAGCGTGCTCCTCCTGATCGAGTGAATCCTCTGCACGCCAGGGATGGTGATGGACGACTTGGGGTCGTCCAATGGCGGCGCCGGTACACCTCCATCCGCGCCTTCGAACATCCTCTTTCCTGAACCGAATGCCTTGAGTAGCTTGTGTTCCGAATGGTTTCCGTTGAACGCGAAGGACCGGATGAGATCGGCGGTCTCGGTGCCTTTGCAGTTGATTGTCCTGATGAGCGCCTCGATGCTCTGGTCTACGGCGTCGTACTCCGTTCCACCACAGGAGTACCCGGCGCCCATGATAGAGAGAGGAGGACCAGGGCTGCTATTGGACTTTTTCCTGAGTGACGGCGCGTGATGTGGGGTGACAGCTGGTGGTTTCTGGTAATCAAGCCGGTTGTGTTTCAGATCTATGGTCAGTAACCATCAATGAGGTTTTTAATACCTCTGAATCAAATTGACTCCAAAGATATCATCTTTCCTACCTTTTCTTCCTGTCTGCCCTACTGGGCGAAAGTGGTTGGCGCGCGGCTCCTCCGCGTTGTCTCTGAATCCAGCAATCTACAGCGGCTCCTCGGTTGAAGTGAAATACTCTGTTCTTCTATTGAAGCTAGAGAGGGGTGAGAGATCGGACTCAGTGGCCGCGATCAGGCCGGAAGAGGAAATGGGGTTCGGGATGCTTCTGCAGCGGTGCTTTCTATCTTCTGTCTTCTCTGGTCTCAACGAACACGGTGGTTCGCCACCAGCCCTTCCCACACACCCCGAAGGCAAGGAGACAGGCTGGAGAGTTGGTTTCTAAAAACCAAAGCACCCCAAGAACAGCAAAGCTGTGGAAGAGAGTTGGTTGGAGATGGACGATGGAGGTGGTGGAGGAGAAGAGTGCGGCCGAGGATGCGGTTATATACTAGAGGCAAGGAGCGAGAGTAGGAGGAGGAAGATGGGAGAGACAGAGACAGACAGAGAGGACGCCATTGCCTGTGGTTAACAAACAAAAAGAGAGTAAACAATTGGCTCCCTCGTCCCTGCCATCCTTATTTATTTTCTTATTTATTTACTTATTTATTTCTGAATATCTTCTCCATCTACCGACCGCGTACCAGCCAGCCAGCAAGAGCCAACGTACGAGCCGCATGCATGCGGATCATCACCTCCTTTATTTCGTCGTTGAAAATGTATTTTTTTTAAATTCAGTATAAGTTAGTGTTGGGCGCTTTTATCCTCAAGTCAAAAAAGAGATACATGGTCTTACACACACACAGTCCAAAGCTCCAGTTCTCCAAAATCTCCATCCATCTGTTCACACGCTTTCTTGGATACAAAACCCTCAACACATGGAACTCCACTCTTGAGACCATTCTGCATAGTATTTGTATACACCCAACTTGCATACTATGCGATGAGGCACACCGTATTATGATACTACCTCTATGAATGAGAGAGAAATTTATAATTAACAAGACTCCAAATCCTCCATCCATTCCGTTGACATGCTGTCCTGGGTGGGAACGAGTAACCCATTTATATGATAACCTTATATGCCCGGCGATTTGCTTAATATATACCCCCAATTTGGCATAAGTATACAATGAGTTATAAATCTACATGAGGATACAACAATTAGAAAAATTAAACAAAAAGATCGTCGACCAAAAGTTCAAACCTTGCTTGTCGGAAAAACCAGCCACAGACGTTTACTGGGAGCATTGAAACCACCCGTATGTGTTCTTCGGTGTTGACTTTGTATTTTATGCAAACGCGTTTGACCTATTTGATTCCACTTCCGTACTTTTGGGTCTTCTGATGAAGCATTTGGGAGGAAATTCCGATCAAACCTGTGTCAAGCAGTTTGTGAAGTGCGACGACTGTCACACGATATGTAATTCCCGCAGTTGGATTAAGTTTGCTCTTCCTCAAGTACTGCCATTCATGCTTTGCTTATCGTCCAATTTCTTCTTCCCCACTTGCTCGAGTTGACACGTGTTTGGTCCAAAAGAGGTCTAACACCCAGCCGTGCAAGTCCGAGTTTCCTAGCACTCGTTGGTTTAAGTTCGACTTCCTAGCCTCGAAAAGTAGTGTAAAACTCCATTTCCTACCCTTCCCTTATGTGCTTACAAGTGGACGATGATTATCAACACAAAGAATAGTCAAACAATATAGAAATTGAGCATTGTTGTGTGCCTCGAAAAATTATGCTGATCCGATTGTAAATCTGGTCAAAAATTAAAAGGCTCTTTGCAAACCCAATTATCCTCCTTCGAAAGCGCTCCTCCTTGTAATCTCTTCACTGACATAGTGGAAATCTCACCCCCTTCTGTAGAGTTGATCATCCTGACTGAACCACGTAAATCTTATGTTCTGTGGTTGTGTTCAAATAACAACAGAAATATATAATCCAGTTGAGATTCCATCCCAAAACTAATTGATGATAGAAGGAGTAGTCCAACAACTTATATATGGGCGCACATCTCCACACACAGACAATATGGGATCAAACCCATTCACACATGACTTAACAAACATCGACTTTTGAAGTTTTCTTGGTGCTTCTACATCGTTCAATATTTTCCCCATTATTGATCTTTTGGATAGGATGCGTTTACATGACTTAGCATGCAATAGAGGCAAGTTTGCTTTGTTGCAAGGCCCATCAATATCACTGAGATATTCTTGTTCAAAACTACTCGTAGGTGAATCTAGATAAAAAATGATGATTTGTGATGCATGATTTCTGGTTTATTAATTGCATCCAAATGATCCATAAAGATGTGAAATATACTGGAAAGCATATGTAAATTGTAGTTGACTATTAATTACTTACCAGAGCAACAAGTCTATAGAAAATCCAAATTAGATCGAGTTGTATGTCCACACTATCTTTTCCTCTTACTACTATGTGTGATAACCCTAGATATAGCATGATGTCCCTCCCAATCTTGTTGGTAGAGGTGGAGGAGCTTCTTAGAAAAATAGGGACAATGACTATGGCAATGAGGTTCCAATTGTCCAGATATAGTTGTGCTTCAACACATAAGGCTAACATGGTAGTGTTGATGAGTCTAAGAGAGAGATGAGCACCACTAGTGTTGTCAAACTTGAAACACATAATCTCTTCTTAGACCATTAGAGTAAGATTTGAGGACGAGATTAATTTAATTAATCTTATAAAGTGTATTTTTTTATTATCTTTTACAAACTAAAACATTTTATAAAATAGAAATCCACCAACCTTGTGTAACATGTAGATAGTTTTCATTAGATATTTATTTCATCATTGAATATTTACAACATGTATATATACAAGAAGGAATGATTATAAACTCTAGTATAAAGAAACAAATTACATTTTTACCTAAACGATTACAACTCTCTCTAATAAACACTTCGGGATCTAGAATATACATGGACCAAAACTATTTGGATTCTCATCTAATTTTATTTGTTATACAAGTCTTGGTGGTAGAGATATTTGAAGCATTTTAACAAAGAGGCCAATGAAAGACATTTTTTTAGTAGAGGAGTGATCTTTTTACTCAGTGACTGAGATTCTTCAATCTATGGAGAGAATCCCTCTTGCACTAGAATAAAACCTATCTATTGGCTAATAGTCAACTCTATAGAAGTAATGAATAGTACATATTTGTAGATTGACTGTAGAATACATTTTATAGAATCAAAATCCATAGAAAACAAACAATAATACAGTAATAAGAAGTAATGATGTCTAAGATACAAAAGAAATGCATTCACAAAACATGCAAAGTTCTCAAATATAAAACATTCAATTTTTTTATATAAACATCATCTTTGGATTATTTAAGATTCATTTTTATTGAATTTTACATTGTCTACATTTACTCAAATTGTGTGATACAAAAGAAATCCTTTCAATTGACATGGGGAATCATCATACACGTCTTAGGATAGACCCAAGAGACTAAGACAACTAATGTGTAGTGGGAATCTCTATGTTTTGCCTAAAAACCATAAAAATTGTTTGGATGTATTGAGCTTGATACTAGGTAGGGAACCTTATACAAAAGTTTCTTCTAAAAACTATATAATGTAACAATCCTAAAAGAGTTAGCATATTATGTATACCTTTGTGAATAGGAAATAGTGACCCTCCCACTAGGCTTACTATATATGGGTACCACAACTTCTCTGCTCGATGTTACCTCCCTCACTATGATTGGAATTTGGTATCACCTAACTCTCTAACTAATGTCGGTACCAATTTGTGAAACTTGGCTCTCTAATTTATGTTGGATACTAGGGATCAAGATCTATAGAGATAGATCTAGAAGGCTTCTAGGCCTAAGCCATAGCACATACATTGACAAGGTGCTAAAGAGGTTTAGCATGGAGGGTTCTAAGAGAGGTAACTTGCCCATCTCCCATGGGGTTATGATCTCTAAATCCCAATGTCCTAGTTCATGTGATGAATTGGCATGCATGAGTAAGATTCCATATGCATCAGCAATTGGATCTATCATGTATGTGATGTTATATACTCGTCCTGATGTGTCGTATGCTTTGAGCATGATGAGCCAGTATCAGTCAGATCCAGGTGAATCTCACTGGACAGCCGTAAAGAACATCCTAAAGTACTTGAGAAGGACTAAGGATCAATTCTTGGTATACGGTGGTGAGGAAGAGCTCGTGGTAAAGGGTTGCACCGATGCTAGCTTCCAAGCTGACAAAGATGACTACAGATCGCAATCTGGATTTATGTTTTTCCTGAACAACGGAGCTGTGAGCTGGAAGAGTTCCAAGCAAGAGATGGTTGTAGATTCTACAATAGAGGCCGAATATATTTCCGCATCTAATGCTGCAAAGGAAGCTGTGTGGATCAAGAAGTTCATTTATGAACTTGGAGTGGTTCCAAGCTAAGATCGCACCAACGTTCCAAACATATTCTATGGTGGTTCTATTTCAGACGAGAGTTCGTACAACGAGGAGATGTGAAGATTTGTAGAGTACCTACAGAAAGCAATGTGGTTGGCCCACTCACAAAAGCACTTTCACAGTAGAAACATGACGAACATGTTCGATCACTTGGATTGAGATTCATGAGTGATTGGGTATAAGTGCAAGTGAGAATCTATTGGTATGTATGCCCATAGAGACTATCATTCGATTGCATAGAGTCGGATATTAACTAATCAATTAATGCAATTATTTGGTTAATTAATGAATTCCAGAATATTCTAATTAATCGACGAGCATTTTAATTAACGCAGCGTTTCTATTTACCGATGGGTTTAGGAAACCCTACTTCCCTTCGTATCCTATTTAAAGGAGGTTGACGGTTGATATCTATATAAGATATCGAGAGAGGCTTTTTAGTTTACACTCATGTACGTAAACCCTAGCCATCACCGTCCTTAGGAGAGAAAGGAGAGCAATGCGCCGCTAGCACGCCGCCGCACAGACACGACTCCTTCCCGCCGGCTTAGGAAGAGCGATGGGGAGTTCCAGTCCATCTGCATGGACGAAGTAGAGACGTAGACGCTGAGACACCTGCATTCAGAGGACATCAATGGCCATCTGTGCGCGTTACGAGCAGCGTGCATCATCGCACGAAAGGAGCACCACCGGATCTTCCTGTGACAGTGAACGGGAGAGAAGTTTCGTCCATGTAGACAAGCGTCGTTGCACACCTTTGTGTAGTGGGACATCGCCGAACTTGCTCTATGATAAGGTATATCCCACAAACACTCCTTCTAAATATGTTGTTGTCGATGAGATCCTATTTCGGGTTGCGTAGATTTTTGTTTCTTCCGTCGTGCATGTTTTCTCCACAAAATCCAACAATATGTAACATTCAAGAGTTCACTCTCATTTGGTTTAACCCCTCACACACTTTCTAGCGTGTGTACCTCATCTTAGACATTGATGGTGGGTGAATCATCTCCACCATTCCGGTGCAGAACTCCATGCACACCATATACTATTTTATATTAGACTATATTTCCACTAGGTCTTTAATAAGGCCCATTCCTGAAACATGATTAGTCTAGACATCACTAATTAATACATTAGAACTTTAAATAGTTGAAAATATTAGAACTAGCATAACATACCATAACTTGTACATCAGGAAATCTTATTTACATTAGTCATAAATTTTATTATTTTTCTCATTTTAAATTTCATAATTCATTGTTAACATGGCCTTCTTCCCAGTAAAAATGTCTCACAATATCAATAGATTTTCACTTCTACTGAAATATCTTTTCACAATTTAACTAGCTTGAGAATAGACTTCATGGAATCACCAAGCATTTTTAACATACTATAATGATAATCACAATCATTCATTCAAATCATCCAAGTAACTTCATCAATCACATTGGTGAATCTCAATCTCTCAAAACCCATCCTATACATAACTAATCAAGTTCAAATTATTCATTATCAAACCTTGCAGTATATTATGATTGCAATATAAACTGTCTCAGTCATATTTGGGTACTTATTGAACTCATTTTATCATTATTTACATAGTTTAAGCAGTACTATAGAACTAGCATTTATAGTATAATCCAATTCAAGAAAAGGAAGAACACAAATTATTTGTTTACGTTAACATGCTGAATTGAAGAAGAATAATTTGAAACCAATAATCTTTTATCTCTCCAATCTACTAAAGTAAGTAAATTAGGAAAATAACAAGAGATTTGGTAATTAGAGCACAAGGTTTAGAATTTGATTATTTAATTTATCAATTCACATGGAGAAGGGAATCCACTCACTTGATGGCTATGATCTTTGCTAGAAATCCCATGTCATAAAACTCAATTTTTTGAACAAAAATAGCAAGATTTATCTCAAAATGCTCTTCTCTTTCCTTCTTGTATGTTTGTCAAACCCCATGGCAGGAACTAGAATGAGAAAAAGGGTGAAATAGCTAGAGATCTTAATCAACTTCCTTTGAATAAGGAATATAAGATAATAAGCATAAACCTTAAACAACTACCCTATGGTGATATGAATTGGTTCTAAAGGTTCTCCCTATTTTCTCATGTGTTTTCTCTGTCACTCCAAAGATAGACCCCCACAATTGCCTCTCATTTGCTTAGGGTTTGGGGATCTGGAGGTAGGTTACACAAAAATTTATTGAGTTGAAATTATATACTTAGATTTGAAGTACATACAAAGTTTTTGCTTTCCACATATTAGATGGAAAACACTACCAACTTCCTTATAGTTTGTTGACTAACCCCTAGAAACTCAACTAATGGATTTATATCATTTCTCATAGTAGCATCCACCAATGTATCTACTAAACCATAACTAGTCAGACCTAGTTATTAGTTAGTTGACTTGACTTCTTAGTCTGTCAACTAAGTTGGTGTTTGGTATATCAACTAGACTAACCTTCATTAAATAACTAACATCCTAGTCATATGATTGAAGACTATACAATATGGACCCTTATAGAGGCCCTTTTCTTTAAAATGACCCTACAATACCCCTCATTACTAGTTTAGTTAATCAACTAAAACACTAGTCATTCGACTAAGTAGTCAAACTAGGGCCCATTCAAACCCATACCAAAGGTAACACACATTCTAAGTTCTTTATACTTTATTTAGCATTTTCTATGTATTATAAATCCATACATATTTATTTACTACTTTTACTTACATCTAGGTTCTCATTTAATCAATTTATTATTAAATTTATGAATCCATTCAGACATGAAAATCAATTCACTCAGCCACTAACATAGGCAAATATATTATCCTAATCTCATTTGAATACTGAACTTAGTTCTTAAAGTAAAATCTATATTTTTATCAATAAGCTTATCAATTATTATTTTATTCATTTAATGTAAATAACACATTGAAATCATATTATTTAACTAAAAAATGAGATTAGGGTTTCTCTAACCCTAGTTCTAGCGGGTACTTACCGGACTAGCCACTATAAGTGATGGGGAAAATGACATGAAGATGTGGAAGCAAGTAGTGTTAGTTCTAATGTGTTGAGTTAAAGAGGGGACATAATAATGCATAAAGAAAGATGACTATTAGATGTATTTTCTTATTTATTATATGTTTTCTAAACATAATTAATATAATGTAACCCATAATTAACCCATGCACACTTGATATCCCCAAGACTACACCTTGAATTTTCATAAAAAGTTATTCTCTAGCAAAAACAAGCTTCTTTGGGATCTCTTTGTGTTGAGTAAAACTCAAAACTTGTGGATTTGTAGTGATTTTAAACCTAATGATACTTGTATGTTTTCCCATTGTCTATTAAATTACAAGTAATCTTTCAAAATAGATTTTTTTCTTCAAAGTTGAATATCAAGAAAAATAGGCTATATCCTTCTCGTTGCAACCTAAATCTTCTACAAAACAAATTCAACATCACATGCCACCTATTAATTTTAATTCCTTTTGAGGAATACTAATATTTCACATTTTAGATAGGAATATAAACTTTCTTGGCATGACAATCTAGTTGAGTCTCATACTTTTGCAATACATCATCATGAGTAGCAGTCAAGACTCACATTCACAAGAAATACAATATATATGAAAGACATTGTGATGAAAATAGGAGGGTAATAGGAGGTGTCAGCTAAAAATTGGCATGCTTTATAACATAGTGTAAACATATATGGTGTGAGTAAGATATATCTTATACAGTTTGAACATAAGGATAGAAATAGAAGTAATATGGGTATATCTTGAACCTGATATATATTTAGATGAATGGTAAAACATGCCTTCATAAACACTAGGCCCTTTCTCAAATAAGATGGATACACAAGTTTCTTGTACAAAATTAGTAATATAGATAATTTGTCTATTTTGTTAAAATGTTGAGTATTCTTTCAACACTTGACCTATGATGAAATGTCTCCCTCATCCTTCAATTTTCTCAACAACATACATTGTCTATCTTAGATATATAGAAAATATTTTCCTATATTGTACTCTCCTCTGTAACCAATTTCATGTAGTCATATGTTCTTCATGTGCCCTAGTTGTTGGAACTAGTTAACATTGGTACTGATGAGCATAATTTCCTAGAGTGATGGTAATGTAATCCATACATTTTTTATAATGTGTTTTTATAACTCTTAATAATCTTATATACACTTTATAGCAAAAATTTGTGCATTTTCTAAATAACATCCGGTTGTTTGCAAGTCAAATAGGCTTGGTGGATCATCAATCTTTTTTATGGTTATCCCACACTTTAGGTGTGAATAGTACTAAATAATCATGTTCTATCAAAATATCAATCTTTTATTATCTTTTGGTCCCTAGAAACCTTAATCAGGGAAACAGATGAAGGCATATGTTGTCTTCTCTATATATAGACCAGATCTAGGTTTTTAGGCTGGTTTACAAACTCACGAGAATAAAGGCTTTTGGTCCACAATTTTCATGAACCTTCTTATTTATTTATTAGACTAACATCATTAATTACCACTAATATACCTCATCAAAAAATAATTCCATATTCTTTCATGGAATTCCTTCTCTATCTATAATAAATATGCAACAATTATGTACTTGGATTGCTAATGTCATGTTGTCCCTTATGGGGAAGCAATGCCAGAGTGGGAAATGGTAATCCACATCACTCTATATGATCTAAACATAACATTTGTGGAAATACTAACCCATTGTTGTTGATAACATCCCATAGCCTCAAAGTTATGTTCCACAGGTTGCATCCTTATATAAAAATAGAGACAATGAACTTACTCACTCTTTTTTCAGAACATTTAGACCTCACCTTTTCATACTTAGATAGAGTCACCTCCCTTGGAGTATAACACTTATTAGACCTTTGCAATACATATACTCCCCATGATACCCGATTGAAACCCCAAATATGAAAAATCTCTAATGCTTTCTCTCAACTTACAATAAGTCATCATTTACACTACTATCTAATGATATGGTACAAAACATGAGTCTATGCACTTCTATCTAGGGATATGATACGAAATAATGAACTAGAGTGATTGAAAGTAGTCTATTGATTAGAAAAGTCATTATGGTGCAAATTCATTGCCTCCCTTGAAAAACATAAATTTATACATAGAGTAAAGTATGGGTTGAATTTTTTTAGTAAAAACAAAAAAGGTGGATTTATTATTGGGAATTATAGATCATATATCATGTAAATGATGGTGATTTTTATTTTCTCTAGAACTACTATATTTATGATGCTCAAATTTCAAGATTGAAGGTCTCATATTATAACATAAAATATCTGATCCTCTAACACAGTCTAAAAACACTTACAATTTTTTTTTAAATTTTATGAAAATTATTACTATTCATCCTACCAAATAATCTCCTTTCATCAATCTAAAATAGCACAAGTGTAAACTTGGACATTGGGCACATAAATAATGTGAAAGATACAACAATAATAACACCTAATGATAAATGAGCTAAATATAGGACATATAGGGTGATCGGCCCATGATGTCAAGTATATCAATAATGAGAACCTTCGACTGGTAACTCCTCAAGAATCAAGGTAAAGGATGTATGCTTCACTTCTTACATGAAAAAGATTATATGCATACAAAAAACAAAATTAGGGGGTCACATAATGTGATTTACCCCCTCACAGTGAACAGATGAAACTTAGTTCAATGTAAACATGCTAACATATTAATAATCGATGACTACAACAAGTGTCTACCAGAGCTAGAAGATGATTTTGCACATAGGCATGCTCACATACTCACAATGAAGAAAATTAGTGAGAATGAATTAAAATGAGATCATGATAAGAATTTGAACAATAATTTATTTAGACTATGTACCCAAAACCCATGTTCTACCCTCAACAAAATCACTAGAAACATTCATTTTTTCTTTATCTATGAAATATTAGTATCATGCACATAAAGGTTTAGGTGGAAGTAAATTCATAGATTTTGATGTTATGCATACTTATAATTGCATGGAGGTAGTGAAGTTTGTAAGAATGGCACCAAAACTATTTCTCTATATGCTAGATCTTAAAAGATAGTTTGATATATAACTTAGAGCATACATATGATTTATGTGGACTACTTTCTTTTTGAGTCCCTACCTTGAAAAGGACTCCAATACTACTCTAACTCTAATTATTTACTATATTCTAGCACTAATCCCACCCAAATCATGAAGTATGTCAATAGAAACTAGAATACACATATTTTGATATTTGATTCATGAGTCGACGGAATGTTTTTTTATGGAATCGGTGCCTAAATAACATTCTCCTCTCATTGAATCACCTGGGGATACACACTAGTTTATGTCAAGGAATTCACACTCTTGTAGATGATTATCAAGCTTAGCTTTACTATTCAACATGCACTGGTTGTATTGCGTTTGCATGTACATGCTATAAGCATTTGACTAGCATATGACTGGCATAGAAACAAGTATTAAACATGTAAATACATGCTAGTTGATGTTAAATAAGAAGTGTGAATACCACCATATGTGTAATATCTTTAATAAGTGATAATAATGTATATATTTATCATTTCGTGCATGGTATAAATATATGATTTTCTACAAAACACTTAGGTGTCACCTTTAGGAACTTAGGAAGAGTTATTTCCCCTTGTCTTGAAGCCTTATTAAACCTTTATAACACCTCAATCACCATAAGATTCAGTTATTTCCTCAAATGAGAAAACCCTCTCTCTATTGTTGTCATTCTATGACAAGTATCCATTTGTTACAACTATCAAGTGTTGTACTAGAGTATCATGAGCCATAATGATGACAAGTAGTACAATCATTACAAAATTCATTGCAACAGAGAGGTTATTATCTCCCCAAATGGGAATAAGTCCACAAAAAGAATAAAGGATGGGTATGACTTTTCAAATGAAACTGAAGAGGATACAAAAATAATTGAAGTTTTGTATCTAATTGGTATGTACAAGAGGTTGGTGTTTGTTTTTTTGATACAAAGTTTCCCACAACACCCAATCTAGATCCAAATTTTCACATGACCACATACAATACATGATCTTTTGTGCTATATAAAAAACAAATAGTCTGAAATCAATTTTATCTTTCTAGAATATTTCCCATTTACTAAAATGCATGCTACCATATAAATTTCTTTTTATCAAACAAAAAAATAAGATGAAAATTTTAAGTTATACACATATCCATAAATTACTAGTATGTGAGTAAACACATACAAATTAAATAAAATAGGCAAGAAAAAAGATAAGTAATCATGCATAATGAATTTCATTCCCAAGATAAAATTTAAAAGAGGCTCAATATGTGATCCACTCCCACAACCAAACATATAGGGTACATTAAGAGTATGAAAGATACAATATGCAAACTATCTACCAGATATTTGTGAAAAATAGGTGCCAAAGAGGATCATCATCCATGATGACCAAGTACATCATGAACTAGTTAAACCAAGCAACAACTTCTCAAGAAACCAGAGGAAAGATCTCCTCTTACTTTGTTACATTAAGTAAAATATATGCATTTAAATATATAAATAAAAGGTCCACCTTAAATGTGATACTCTACCCTTGAATAGAGGAGGTGATATTACCACAATGATGTTTGATAACCATGCCAATTTAACAGTAAAATGTAGTGATTGCAGCTCGCATGTACCATAGCTAAAGGTCATTGTGTACACATAAGTTAAAGGTCAGTGTGCACACATAAACACACAATGGAGTACTATAATGAGGAATACATCAAAATTATATTTTGAGAGGAATTTAAATATCAATGACATTATATTATGTTTCATATGGATGTAAATATCATGAAAAAAATGTCACCCTCAAATAAAAACCAATGTAGTCATGCATTGCTTGTACATTTATATATTTAATTTACATATCATGCATGTAATGGTTACATTAAACATTAAATAAAAGCTTTGAAATGTATGCATGTGATATAAAGTTATGATGATGAACATGTTAGTGGGCATGTATTTAAGTGGTAAACTATTAATGTTTATGGTTGGATCATGAAAAATAGTCCATGAGAAGGTTTACTCAAATTTTTTCTCCATCCACTCCATACTCATTGGCTTTTCCTTGCTTATATGTCTCCATCTTAACCCCACCTCCTCTTCCCTCCCCTTTATAACCTTTATTTTATAAAATACCAAAAATCTCTAATCTTTGTCACCTTAATTTCCCTTTTATGGCTCACACACATACTCTTACCCTCAAAGGCTCCTTATGGAACCTCCATGTGCCATCCTTCACCATATTTTACTTAGGGATTCACATCCCTCTAAAGAGGAATGATCCTTCAAAGATATCACCTCCCCTAACTCAACACATACCCTAAATAACCTCTCAAACAATCTTCAACTCCTTTAAAATTATCCACCCTGAACTCCATGCCTTGTCATATCCATCCACAAAAAGTTTCCATATATACTAATCAATTGAACTATAGGAATGCATGAAGAGCATAAAGTGTATCAGAAGCAATATAATGTTTTTATCTCCATGCATCCATGAGCATGTCTTATCAATAATGATATAACTAGAAGGAATGTTTATGACATTAAACCTTTGTCATGGAGTAGATCTTGCGATGGAGCTCACAAGAATAGAGGTGTAAGATTGAAGATGATATCCCAACATAGCCAACAATGCATCCAAGTCTCCATATCATCCATACAGTTGATTGTGAACTCCATATTTCACTCCAAAATTTGGTGTGGAAGGGGTAGCCTTTTTGTTAGCAACGTTCTAGAATTGCATAATCTAAAGTTCTTTTTCTATGTCTTTCCTTGTAGGTAATGATGGTTGGTCAAAGGTATCTCTATGTGTGTAACCAAAACCTTGGCCTTCATGCCCCCATTTATGGGAAAGGTGGTGAAGTAGAGTTTCTAATAAATCTCCAGAAACTAAAAAGGCAACAACCATTTTTTAGCATCCACCCATGCACAGTTAAGTCGGGTGAGTAGAGCCAGTCCAGTTGAGTGACTAGAGCCAATCCAATTGCTGACTGGGCTTCAAGTCAGTCCACCAATGATTCCATCGATTACCTAAACCTTTCAGTTACCAATGAATCATATGCCCATGATTATACTACTCTTCCCTATGGATCCTCTATGTGTGATCCTATAGGATCCAAATTTTGTTGGCAATGATGTACATGATCATCTTGTGACTTAACAGACAATTATTGATACCTAGAAAAAAATTCATATAAGACAAAGTAATTGGAGAAGTTTGAGAACAAATTCAACCTAGTGTTATGACCAGTGTTAAAATGATCATATAACCCATTTGTCTTTAATATAATTAAATGTGAGGCAAGGAAATGTCATATTTCAAAGTTCATTATTTGTTTCTTGATGTAGAGTCATTCGTTTGAGATGCATATGATCTCAACACCACATGTTGACTCATATGAGCATGGCCATGCATTTATAGTCTCACTCATCAAGTGGTAATGGATATCACTCCAATAGGGGGGGACAAATTCCATATACATCACTCATAATATTCACCATATGACACACTAAATCCAATAACTAGATGTATAGAAACCCTTATTCAAGGTTAGTTGGATAGTGTTGAAGTTCATAAAACAACATGTGATAATTGTATTAACTTCAGGTCAAGAGACCACAAGCACTACTATTACATTGAGATATGATTATGACTTCCATTTATGGCTTCAATGTATCATACCCAAGGTAGCTTTATTAACTTCAACTTATTGTCTAACATTTACCGATGTATCTAAGTTGATATCCATTATCATGACAAAAAGACATAGTCATCACTCAGCATGCACATTAGTCATATGTATTATTGTTGCCCCACAATATCCATAATAATAAGTGACTAAGGACATAACAAGAATGCACACTCTAAAGTATACATATGATTCATGCTCAGGTCCTCGACCCAAACCATATGTCATTGAGTCATTCATTCTGGACATTATTATATTTATTCATTGCTTCTATTGAAGCAAACATAATAATTGGAATTTCCTATTTTTATAATAAAATGAATTACAAAGTGTCCCATTACAGTCATTATATGAGGGGCTCTTAGGGCATACTACCAACAATATCCTACTTGCACGAGAGACAATCACTCACAAAACTATGTACAAGTGATATGACATGACCATCACACTTCTACGGCTAAAGTGCTTTAGTTAGAGGGTTAGCAACATTACTTTTAGTTGGTATTGTTTAAATATTCACATCTCCTTGTCATATGATCTCTCCTATGAGATGGTAGCATTGCATTATATGCTTAGAATATTGATGAGATGTGAGTTCCTTAGCTTGTGCAATAGATCCATTGTTTTCACAGTCTAGATCTACTACATTCTCAGTGGATGGTACCACTCTAGTTCATTCAAGAACTTCTTATCCCATACAACTTCCTTTGTTGCACTATAGGAAACAATATAATGGACCTCTATTGTAAATCAATCATTGTTTTTTTCTTAGAACTTTTCCAACTCATAACTCTATTATTGAGGTAAAACACAAAACCAAACATAGATCCATAATCATCCTTTTGAGTTTGGAAGTTGCATTGATGTTACCTTTTACAGCTAAATCTTCCTCACCACTATAAATGAGGAACGAATCTTATTTCTTTTCAAATACTTAAGAATGTTCTTTGTAGCAATCAAGTAACCTTCACCAGGATTTTACCGGTACCTACTTGTCATGCTCAAAGCATACACGACATTGGGACACATACATAACATTGCATACATGATAGATCCAACTGCACATGCATATGGAATTTTATTCATGTGTTCGTTGTCTTCAGAAGAGGTGGGACTGTAACATCCCTGACCTGGGTTATGCTTTAACCCTAGGTGTTTTGTTTAATAAAGATAATTATATGCTTGATATTATCTTTTGAAAAGTAATTAAGGCTCAAGAGGAACTTATATTTCAATTTTGGTCCTTTTTGAACAATGTTGAAAACAATGTTTTGATTATTGTGGACTAAAGTGCAATTTACCCAAGTTGAGGGGTGAAATTGAAAATGTGCATGATAATATGTTCCTCATGTGTTGAAGAATCATGAGAATGAAGATGATGCATAGGTATGGCTACCACAAGCCTGAGTACCAAGAAAGAGCTGATAAAGCAATGTTTGTGCATTAAAACCTAGTTTTGGTGTAATGTGCAATTTACCCAAAACCTAGGGTTCAATATGCAAATTTCCACTTCAATAAGGTCCCTAATAATTATTTACATCTTGTGGAGGCCAGAAAATGAGAGGGGTGTCTCATTTGAGCTACTTTGATGGAGAGAGAATCTTGATATTAAAATAATCAAGATTTAAGTATAATTGAAACCTTAATTCAATTTAATGCAAAAATAAATAAAATAATTGAAGGGCCTTCAACCAAAAACGAGATGGATGGGTTTTCTTTAGTTTTAAAGTCCTTGTTCCTTGTAAAGGGAACGAAATATCCTAAGGAGGTGAAGACTCCACTCACATTATTATAAGAAAAAGAAATATCCACTAACTTATGGACATTATTATAAGGGTTAAGGTGCTTAATTTGCTTTTCTTTAAATTGTGGATAACTGAGAGGAATAAAAGGCAAAGAGGATAGCCTCATATCTAAGGAAGAGAAGGGGGCAAGTGGAAAGGAAATGGGGGATATAATTCCTACTTTCTCTCTCTTAAATGAATTTTTAATAAAAATGCATATAAGCTCATTTATCCATAGAATGAAAGGATAATTTCGAATCCACTTCTTCTCTTTGCTTGAAAAACGACCAAGGCAGCTTTGAAGGACCACGAGGACGACCCCCAACCTGTTGGTAAGCTTCTTGACCTTCATTCACCTTGATTTCATGGTGGAAATCATAAATCAATGAATGATTTCTTCTTATCTCGATCCCATCTTCAATTCTAACCATTCCTTTTCACTCAAAGCTTGAGAACGAGCCTTGGGATAGTGAAAGGAGTTGCATACACCATTGTTGACGTGAGCTTGTAGCTTTGAATCTCATTTGGATGCGGGTTATATAACTTGAACCCCTCTACATTGTTATTCAACTATCAATCTTTAAATTTCGTTGATTCCTTCATCTTCTTGATTAATTGTTTGTTGTAATTGGTAAATTCATGAAATCTGAAGTACTATAAGTTACAGGGACGAAGGTAGATGATGATGACATCATCTTGGACACTTTTCCCAAGGAATTCCTATTCCAATTGGTTTCAACAAGTTGCTCATTCAGTTTTAGCAAAACCGTTTGGAATTAAACAGTTTCATTAAACTGTTAGGAACTAAACGGTTTCAAACCATTTGGGAGGGTTGAACACAGTTGACCATTTGGATATTTTTTGCTAATGTTGATGGTTGCTGACCCATTAAATTTAATTGATTAATTCCAAAAGGTTCGCTCATCAATTACCAAACCCTAATTGGGTTAAGTGCTGAAATTCCAATTGATTGATTTAGATTTTTGGGTTGATTAATCCAAATGGTCTCAAGACCATTTGGAGGTCAACCAAGACTGTTTAGAGGTCTAGGGTTGAGTATGGTTGAGTAATTGAAGGTCCAGAGATACCAAATTGAAATGCAATTAAAAGCTGATTTGATGATTAATCCAATGATCTAAACCCCAATGGAATTTCACAAATTTCAAGGATATGATGGGGCAAATGGTCTCAAGACCGTTTGGAGGTCATCCAAATGACCTCAAGACCGTTTGGGGTCAGGTCATATCAAAATTTGATGATGATTTATTAATTTCAATTGAATCAATTCCACAATGATGATCATTGATGGTTCCTCGATTTCAAAGTCCTAATTGAAGGTTCTTGAGTAGAAATCCTAGATCAATTGGGTTCAAAACCCTAATTGATGGTCCAATTGAAAGATGATTCAATAGTTCAATTGATGAAGAAATCAAGGATTCAATTGATAATCGGTTCATCTAATGAAACCATGAATTGTTTATGTGTTGATAGGACTTTTTGGTCCATTCGGTTTTGAGAGGGTTTGGGTCCAAACGGTCTCAAACCATTTGGAGACCCAAAGTTCAATCAGTTTCAACACTTTTCTTGTCCAATTGATTTCAAGGACAATTTGTCCAAATGGTTTTCTACCAATTGAATTCTGAGAACTAAGATCGTTTAGGGTCTAAGTAATCAAATCTTTTTGAGGTTCAACATGGCTAATCCATTTGGATACCTCTTATAATTGAAGATCCAATATGGTTAATCCAATTGATCATCTAATGTAATTGAAGGTTCAATTAGTCAATTCATTCGGAACCCTCATGTAATTAAAGGTTCAATTGATTAAACCATTTGGATACCTAATGTACTTAGATGATTGATACCCTTAGTGGGATTAATCATTGATGCATAATGATGTAATAATTCAATACATCATGCTAACCATCAATGCATGTATTCGAATAAAAAGTAAGCTCAATCTAATCAAGAATTGAGTAGTGAACGTCCTGGGTAGGATGAGAGAGATAAAGATTCATACATGAATGATAATCATGTAGTAATTAAGCCTAACACATTCAAAATAATTGTGATATACAATTAGGGTATGATCCTTGATAAAGAGATCATAAAACCCTAATTGAGTTGATTAATGAACTCATACCCTAATTTAGGGCAAGTTTGAGTGAAACCCTAAACTAGGAGGATGATGTGATATGAATTTAGGGTAATGACATGAGTAACCCTAATTCAGGGTATCCTAATGATAAACCCTAATTAGGATGAATAGTAAACCCTAATTGTGGGTAATGGATTATAAAACCCTAATTGAGAGGGATAGTAAAACCTAACCCTAAATTGGGTGTTAGTATATGATAATCCCTGATGTGATGTGAATGGTAAACCCTAATTCTAAAATAGGGTGAAGGTATGTGAAACCCTAATTCTGGGTTATATTATATAGCATGAAACTTTAACCTTGGACAATGAAATGATAAATCATTGGTCCTAATTGTGCAAAGGGAATGAGTAACCCTAATTGACATGGAATGGGAAACCCTAACCCTGGTAAGGGAATAGTGGTGTTACCCTTGAATAGCATGGAATTGAAATATGATTGATATATTTGTTATCATCTATACTAACCATGCAGGAATCATGAGATGATGAACATAGCCAGGTATGAGCTATGATGTTTTATTTATTGAAATTATTTATTGGGCCTTGTGTGCCATAATATGCCTTGTTGCCTAGTAAGAGGTAACACGAGAGTTAATGGGCCTCAAGTGCATAAGATATGCTTGTGTAGCAAGTGCCATGTTTACCTTGGTCAGATGACCTGAAGGTGATAGTTACCTGAAAGAGTGGTAACAGTGCTCAATGATGAGATAAGGGTGGAATACCCAGAATCATATGATTATGGCATTGAGTTTGTGAAGAAAAGAGTATTCCCAGTATTGCAATGAGGGACTGAGATCCCAATGTCTTATAAAGACTGAGAAGTAACTGATGAAAATAGTACATGTTTCTTTGTAGCTTTTGTTATAATAAGTTATGTTTGAAAACTTGGCTGATGCTAAAAGAATATGATAATGTACTTAATTAATCAAGTGAAAGCTATTCATGTAGTGCTCTGACCATAGATCCATCATCGTCAGTATTGGTGATGGTGAAATAGGTTTTCCTACGGGATCTCATGGAGAGTGTATATTTTTGAATATGTGGGGGTCAATGGGTGAAAATATATGTACGTCCTAATGGAGGAATTGATGGAAGGTAAACATTAAACCTCTCAATCCTTCATTATATGTGTTGGGATGGATGTATCATGAATCTCCCGATGATGTTAATGTCAGATCGATGGAGGTAAACATGAAATCTCTCGATTGTGAAGAGAGTGCAGCCGCCGCTATGGCTCTATAGAGAAGATGCCATTATACCCTGGCAAGCTATGTTGCAGAGACACAAGATGTCCTGCATGTGGTCCCACACTGATCGGGATGTGGGAGGTCTTGGAAGCTGGCTTTTCCATTGACCTTGTATGGTACCGATTTCGACTTTGCAATGGTCGGTTGGAGTATGAGCGATATACCTCATCTCCTCATAGATTAAGTGTGATTGTAAAATGTAATCATTCGTGTAGCGTATTTGCATAAGATTGAAATATGAGAATCACTGGTTGATGTTATCCAGCTTAGCATGTCCTTGATACATAAATGTTATATATATATATGTTCTCCAATTCCTTATTGAATAAGAGACATGTTGAATTATCAAGTTTTATAGCTAAATTGCTTGAATAGAAGTGTTGCCCTAATCTGCATAGATATTGATTTATCTACTGTTGGTTATATGATTCCACTGTTTAGTTTATTTCTATTAAACTACAATAATAATGTTTTCGGTGGAGAGTTATATGTCTCGCTGGGGTAATTTACAAATTGTCTCACCCCTGTGGGATCCAACGTTTTTAGGTAGACGCAGACAAAGAGGTAGGAACTCTATAGCAGGGGAATAGCAGCAGCAACAACAATAAGGAAATCAATGATATCCAGGTGGAGATACTGGCTATCATGTGCAGTATTAGTATGTAGAGTCCTATGTGTCTTCTCTGTACTCTCAGGTCCTACGAGTTAGTGCTTTTAATAATTCGATCTGAGATTTTGGCTTCAAACCTTGAGGATTTTGTTACTTGTGCTTTTTAGTAGAGCAATGATGTATATATATTCCTCGAGAAGAGATGGTACATGGAATGTACTTTGTGAATTAGTATGTAATTATAATACTGTGGTTCTTTTTTAAAGAGTTTTCCTGAGAATGGATCTCTTTATAAATGGTTTTAATTTTTAGTGATTTTTAGTAATTCACTGCTAACGATAGCTTCTGCATTAGTTAATCTTGTTTTTATGAGTTGGACACGACAAATTAGTGGTATCAGATCTCTAGGTTTGCTGAGTCTACAGAGACATAGGATTAAGGTTGTTGAGTCTGTTCTAGTGTCTTCTAGTTTATCTGATAAGTATCTTCTGCTCATATAGGAGAAGAAAAACTTGAAGATGTCTGGATCACATCATGAACACACTGTTGAGAGTAATGTTGCTGCACCAGGAAAAGGTGCAAGGGACCAGGATAGGGAGGAACCAATGCCTAAACAACCCCAGTTCAATCAAGCAGATATGGGGAACCCAACCTTCCAAGCCATGTTTGGACAGTTTATGACAGCCATGACTCATATGACAGATAGGATGCCACTACCTGCACTTAGGGGTACTGACCGGCCTAAATCGCACGTCCTAAAATTGGAGGCGTATTTGAGGTAGTCGAGCCTTCGCATTTATAACCCGAATCCTTCTAGGCCCCCGCAACTTTGTTTACGGGGTCGAAGTAGTCATACGGGGTCGAACACAGGGACAAGGTGGGTTGTGTTGATGACTCTGAATCGACACTCTACACTCCGGTGGATATAAAGAGATATTAAAGTTCCCCAAAGGGAACAACAAGATGTCACGATTAAATCAAAGAAAACTATCTCCAACTGGAGTTACAAGAAAGATTAAGATTTTGTCATTTAGCTATTTTTAGGAATTTTCATGCAACAGAAAATAGAAAGATAAACTACAGTTTAAGGCGTAATGCAAGGGATAAGACTTTAGAAAGACAAGCGGTAGCAGTAACACCCTGCACCCCTCCTCTCAGAGCGGGTGCCTCTAACCAAGCTTCAACACCCCTCTCAAGGTTGCTGGACTCAAGTTAGAGTGGAATGATACTAAAACAACTCCGTTCCGGGCACTCTCGTACTCCAGAACCGGACCGAACACTAGAGCCACAACCCAACTCTCGAAGTAGTTGCGACGGGAAAGACGATTCGGTAGCTAAGCGAAACGCGATCCAAAACATGCAAGCTAGAGTTCAGATATCCAACACAGCAGTTACCCAATCATAAGGCACTAAGCATTAAACAAATAGCAATTAAGCATTTCTATTTCCATCAGCAATAAGGGTCTTAATACAATGCATAAGCTAAGAATTTAAATAACAGAATTAAAGATAGATGTCGCCTCCTTGATGTAGAAGGGCGACAGACTACTACTACTCCCAGCTCGATACCGTCCAGGGACCCATCCCGGTACAGCCGTGTCGGGCGGCACGAACTCTCGAACGGCACGCCTAACAGACGACTGTATCGTTCGAAGACCCTGGCCGATACGCTCATGTCAGGCGGCACACCCTCTCAGGCGGCACGACTGACGGGCAGAGCGTATCGGGTTCGGTATCGTGTTGGGCACATATTTACTTATACTACTGTCGGGCATTGCTGTGAGGCACTCGTGTCGCGTATCTACATCGGCCGATATCGGCCCTCAGTGTCGTCCGGTACAGTCCTAGGTGAACCGATCCCCTCCCTCTCGGGATGAGGAAGAGCTCACCTAGTGTCGCCCGGTACAAGCACTGGGGCACGATACGGTTGCTCTCGCACTTCTCTCGCAGATAGCTCAAGTCCCCCACTGTCCGAACTGTGAACTGGCCAACCGTCCCAACCTATCCAACCTCCGATGTCTCCGACCCTTCCGACCCATCTTCTCGGCTTCCTGTAGCTGCTATTTATAGGCGGCGGTTGAAGGAGTTATGGTGCTGGAAACGCCACGTAGCTCCCTTATACGCCGGTCGATGGATGTGGACGGCCGATACAGGTATGTCTCGGTGCGAGGCGCTGGCTATCGGTCACGTGGCTGGAGGCACGCCTGCCGGTGGGTGGCTGTGTCGCCTGACGAGTTAGGTCGTCGATGCGGCTTTGGCTCCCTGTCGGGTAGACGGTATGTCGACCGACACGTCCTCCTTGCGCAACGCCCTTCTCCGCCGATCATTCTCGGGTCGCCTAGCCCCTATCGGGCTGGGTTGTATCGGGCGTCAGGAAGGTCGAGACGGGCTTAGATTTATTGTGGGCCGGAATCGGCCTTATTGCACAAAAACGAGGAAAACTCTATAGAAGATAGGAAAAATTGGAATAAGAGCGTTGCTTGGCCAATTATTGCGAAAATGCTAATAAAATAGAGAAAAATAGCAGAAAAGGGTAGTTTTGATAACGGAATAAAGGGCAAAAACGTCACAAAATTTGGTGTTATCAACTCCCCCAAACTTAGCTTTTTGATTGTCCTCAATCAATATTTAAACTAAACTTTGTGTTGCTTCTTCTTGCACAGCAAAACTTTAAGGCTAAAGGGTAGCACAAGATTTGCGATGTCTTGGAGGTAATGTTGTCTTAATGCGAACAAAAGACTTTGCCCTACTTGCCTTATTATTTAAGTAAAAAAAATCTTCTCCACAGCTTCAGCGAGACTTTGGTGTATGATTCCGAAGTTAGCTTCCACACCAAACAGCTTTATTTTAGGGGCAGAAAGTTGTGTATAGGGTAGGCTAAGGCTTTTTGGGTTTTTCTTCTTGTTTCCCATCAGTCCATCCAGGTAAGGGTCCGTTAACGGGTAAATGGTCCCTACAGTCCAAGCCAGTTGGCTTTAGAGCAGTGATTTCACATCCTACATACCACTGCCCCAGATCTACCATGCCTAAAGATGGGTACTTTTGGAAAACAAGTGTGTATATATACATATATTTTTTTTTCTTTTCTTTTATTAGGCACAACTCTCATGCTTTTATTCACACTCATAAGGCTTCTTTATCTTTTTGGGATTTTTGCTGGGTAAGGGAAAACAAAAGAGATATGTGCTGTTTGGGCAACTTTTTCCTTCTCCATACTCGTCTCTTAGCTGTTTGTGAGATTATTATTTTTCAAAAAATTTTGGATGGCAAGGCACAATCTTTTGTTTGTTTGAGACAGCATTATCAGAAAGATATGAAAGAACTTGTAACTCGTTAAATATACAGAAAGTAAGCTTTGCAAGAAGTCACAACAGATTTTTATTATAACAGCAACTTTGTACATATGCCTAGGGACAGAAATTTGCAAAGGAAAGATTTTTGAAAATTAAAATTTTTTATATATATGGCATGCGTGCGTAGATCAAATATACAGGAAGTTATAAGAGCACATCAACGTAGAAAGCTTGAAGAGTTAAAAGAAAATTTATACCTCCCTCACTGGCATATGGGTACCCCCCCCCCCCAAACTTACTCCATACTCTGTCCCAGAGTAGAGAAGAAAGCAAAGGTGAGGTACAGTTTAGCCAGTGAGGGTTAGCTTGCTGGTGTACTGCAATAAGCTCCTACGAAGTTGCAGCATGCCATTGGGTGGTTGTCTATCGGGTTCGCTTTGGTGGTGTAGCGGTTGAGCTTGAGCGTAACCCTCAAAATTCACTTCTGGCCCACTCTTTCTCCACATCTCCGTTGTGAACATGAACAAAAGGACTGATCTTCAGTCCCTAGCTCAGTTCCCAGGAGTGTGTAGTCAGGGTTGCCCCTCTCCCTTAAGAGGACGGAACCGAGGTGCCTCGAATTTGTTCGGAGGCCTTGGTTGCCTCACTCTTGCTGTCTCTGGAGATGGTCCCAAGCCACTCCAAAGACAGGCTGATAACTAGGTGACTCACTATTGGAGCTACCAAATCAAGAAAAATCTCCCCTTTCATTGTTGTTGCCGTTTTTGCCCGACAGTCGTTGCTGATCCCCGCGCCGTGCTTGTTGGCGCGGCCGGTGGTTTGCTCCATACGAGCCATACCTGTTATTCAAATTTAAAATTTATTCATCCGTTAGGCAGGAAAGATAAAAACAAAAACTGTTAAAATAGGGCGATAAGCGATCGGATGATATGACGTTGTCGCGCGATACGGCTCGCCGCTTGACACTGGCGTATCGGGCGATACGAGGTCACACGAAGCAAAAACCTAATATCGTGCCGCGAGGAGCATGTCGCTCGTTATGGCGTATCGAGCAAGCAAAATCAGTCGTTATTCGTGCAAAAGATGTCGGGCGATATAAAATCTGCAATTCATGTAAACCCGATAAGTGGCTAGATAAGAGACACTCGCGTCGGGTGATAGGGTTATCGGCCGATCAGCGTGTCGGTCTACAACCCTGTCGGGCGACAAGTCATGTCGTTCGACAAGAAAACAATCAGTCGGCCGATATGCCTCACACGATACAAAAATCTGTGCCGGGCGAGAGATAACGTGTCGGTCAAAAGGTGTGTCGGGCTATACCTTTGCTCTCAGGAGGCATCGCCCGTTACCAGGGCGAAGGCAAGATGGCCGACACATGAGCAAAAGGGAGGATCACTGCATGCGTTCCAGGTGGCAAAAAAGGAGAAAATGATAGCCCGAGAAATTTCCACGCTATTTATAGAGAACCCAGCTGGGGGTAAAACGGGCAAAACATGGCGCGCGTCGGGCGTTTTAGTCACGCTATTCCCAAAATGCGTAGTCCCATTGGTCAGTCCAAGGGTCATCCGCTGCCCTTGCATCGCCCGGGGCGAGGCTGCCCGATACCAGTGGTTCTGCGCCCAGCTGGTCGACACGGTAGAAAAGCGGGCGGTCAAATGGCCAAAACTAAACCTGTGTGAAGTAAAAGGCCATTTCAGGGTAAAACATCATTGGTATAGAGAAGGATCTCTTACCTCAGATGGTATTACTCCTCAATGCTCCGCAAAACACAGCGATGGCCCATAAAACAAAAAGAGTCAGCACACGTGCGCATGTACTGACTCGGGCCTTATTACAGTCCATAATGGTTGTTTTTACAAAGAAAACAAATGTATCCTAATCTATGACTCGGGTTGCCTCCCGAGGAGTGCTGAAGTTTCTGTCTCCAGCTCGACTGGTGTAGGCTCTTCGGTTGTATCCACATCCAGTAAGTCAATTTCTGCTTTCCTGACAAAAGCTTCGTCCTCATAAAACCTTTTCACTCTGTGCCCGTTCACTTTGAAGATCTTGGTCGGGTCATCCTTGTCGCGGAGCTCCATCATTCCTGATGGGTATATCTTTGCCACAGAAAACGGCCCCAACCATCTTGTCTGTAGTTTCCCAGGAAAAAGACGGATGGAGGACTTGAATAACAAGACCTTATCCCCTTCGCTCACATCCTTTCTCCTAAGGTGGGCATCATGCCACATTTTTGTTCTTTCCTTGTAGATCTTTGCATTCTCGTAGGCGTGAATCCTCAGCTCTTTGAGCTCTTGAAGCTGTAAAAACCTCTTTTCTCCTGCTTTGTCTAGATCCATATTTAGGAACTTGATCGCCCAAAGGGCCTTGTGTTCTAGTTCCAAAGGCAGATGGCAGGATTTTCCGTATATAAGACGGTAGGGGGTGGTTCCAATGGGCTTCTTGTAAGCAGTACGGTAGGCCCATAATGCGTTGTCAAGTTTCATAGACCAGTCCTTCCGCGTGCGGCTGACAGTCTTTTCTAAGATCCGCTTGATCTGTCTGTTTGAGACCTCTACCTACCCCGATGTCTGTGGGTGGTAGGGCGTAGCGATCTTATGTTTTACTCCATACTTGCGTAGGAGCGCTTCGAACTGCCTTTCTCCGAAGTGTGACCCGCCGTCGCTTATTACGGTGCGCGGTATACTAAAACGGGGAAAGATGGTCTTCTCAAAAAGCTTGATAACTGACTTGGCGTCGCATGTTTGGGTGGCTACCGCCTCTACCCATTTCGACACATAGTCTACTGCCACTAGTATGTATTGATACCCCTGGGATGGGGGAAACGGCCCCCTGTAATCAATCCCCCATACGTCAAATATTTCCACTTCGATCCAGCTTGCCATTGGCATTTCATTCCTCCGCCCTATATTCCCCGTTGACTGGCACTCTTTGCAAACCTTTACAAATCGTGCAGCATCTTTAAATAAGGATGGCCAGTAGAATCCTGATTGTAGTACTTTTGCCACTGTTCTTTCGCTACCTAGGTGTCCACCATAGGGGGAGGCGTGGCATCCTTTCAGGATATCGGCAGTTTCTTCTTCCGGGATGCACCTCCTGTATAAGTTGTCTGCGCATCTTCTGAACAGGAGAGGATCATCCCAGTAATAATTCTTGGCATCCGCGAATAGCTTCTTCTTTTGATTATAGGTGAAGTCAGGAGGCAGCTCTCCACAAGCAAGGAAATTGCAGATGTCTGCAAACCAGGGCAAACCTTCTTCTTGAGCTTCAGCCATCATAAGAGCTTCATCGGCAAAGTCGTCGTCGATTTGTGGCTCTCTCTGTCTCTCAGCCACTATCCTCGATAGGTGGTCCGCGACCACATTTTCCGCGCCCTTCTTGTCGATAATTTCATGATCGAACTCTTGGAGCAACAAGGCCCATCTCAACAATCTGGGCTTTGCGTCTTTCTTTTGCATTAAGTATTTTATTGCCCCATGATCTGTGTATACTTTGACTTTGGTTCTGACGAGATACGACCTGAACTTGTCAAACGCGAAGACGATCGCGAGCATCTCCTTCTCGGTGGTTGTGTAGTTTACCTGTGCTTCGTCCAACGTGCGACTAGCGTAGCAAATCACATGGTGCTTTTTATCTTTCTTTTGCCCCAGGACTGCTCCAACTGCGTAGTCGCTAGCGTCGCACATTAGCTTAAAGGGTAAACCCCAATCTGGCGCTTGAAGGATAGGTGGTGATACTAAAGCATTTTTCAGGGCCTGAAAAGCACTGAGACAATCGTTAGAGAAAACAAATTCAGCATCTTTTACCAGAAGATTGGACAATGGTTTGGAAATCTTTGAGAAGTCCTTGATGAATCTTCGGTAATATCCGACGTGCCCGAGGAAGCTTCTTATCCCCGTGACAGATTTTGGTGGAGGAAGCTTAGATATAGCTTCGATTTTGCTGGTATCCACCTCGATCCCACGCCTTGAGATCTTATGCCCTAGAACGATGCCCTCCCGCACCATGAAACGACAAATTCTTCAGACAGCTATCGAAGTCCTTTCCATAGATGGAGAAATCGTCCATGAAAACTTCTACGATGTCTTCTAGAAAATCTGAGAACATTGATATCATGCATCTTTGAAAGGTGGCGGGGGCGTTACAGAGTCCGAAGGGCATCCTTCTAAAGGCATAAGTGCCGTAAAGGCAGGTGAACGTCGTTTTCTCCTGGTCGTCGGGTAAGATGGGTACCTGGTAGAATCCTGAAAAGCCATCAAGAAAACAGAAATAATCGTGATGCGCTAATCTTTCAAGAACTTGGTCAATAAAAGGTAGCGGAAAATGATCCTTTTTTGTAGCCTGATTTAGCTTTCGGTAGTCAATGCACATTCGCCAACCGGTGACGGTCCTTACCGCCACTTCGTCACCCTTCTCACCCTTAACCACAGTCATTCCGCCTTTCTTGGGTATTACGTGGATCGGGCTTACCCAGTTGCTGTCGCTAATTGGGTAAATGATCCCCCCGTCCCTAAGCTTTATTACCTCTTTCTTGACGACCTCCTTGAGCATTTGATTCAGCTTCCTCTGGGGTTGGGCCAGAGGCTTGGCAGACTCATCCAAGTTGATGCGATGCATGCAAAGGGCGGGGCTAAGGCCTTTGATATCATCTACGGAATATCCTATAGCCCCCCTGTGGAGTCTTAACTCCTCAAGGAGCCGGTCTAGCTGATTGCTTGAATGATCGACGTTTACGATGACTGGGTTCTTCTGTTCTTCGTCTAAAAAAACGTACTTCAGTCCTTCCGGTAACGCTTTTAGGTCCGGCTTTGCTCTGGGCGTTTCCCCCTGAGGTTCTCCCTCAAGGGAGGCATACTTCGCAGAGTTCACCTCCTCCTCTTCTTCTTGCAAGTCTTTGTCAGAAAGGTTGAAAATGTCGAGATGCTTCACGACCTCGGGATTTTCGAAGTCGAGATCCTGACAGCTTATTGCTCTCGCGAGGGGATCCACTGTCCGTATGTCCTCCTCTACTTCCTCACAGAATTTATTGTAGCTATCCGCAAAACAGGCTGATTCAGACAGGGATGGACCTCTCATGATTTCCTTCATCTTGAAGTCCATGTGGCTGTTTCCGACCCTCAAGGTGATTATCCCTTCAGAGACATCAATCAGCACCCTCCCTGTTGCCAAGAAAGGGCGTCTGAAGATGATCGGACATCTGGGATCTTCAGCTGTGTCGATGACGACGATGTCGCAGGGAATAAAGAAATCACCGACCCTAATCGGCACATCTTCGACAATGCCTACATGTCTTTTGAAAGAGTGATCCGCCAGTTCAATCCGCATATTGGTTCGAACCATGTCGGTCAAACCCATCCTTTGCGCGAAACTTAAGGGCGTGAGGCTGATGCTTTCTCCCAAGTCCGCCAGACCCTTCCGCTCGACATTGTCCCCGATGGCGAATGGGATTGTGAAAGCTCCGGGATCCCTTCTCTTAGTCGACAAGCTGGGCTTTACGAAGGCAGAGGAAGTAGAGGCCAGGTACACTGTCTCTATCCTTCCTCCCCTTCTTTTCTTCATTATTAGATCTTTGAGAAACTTGGCGTATGTGGGCATCTCCTCCAAAGCGTCAAGGAAGGGGACTTCAAGATGCAGCTTCCTGATCGAGTCCATGAACCTTTCGTGCCGCTTTTTCATATTTGCCTTGATCAGCTTGTACGGGAACGGTACCCTGGGAGCGTAAGGATTCCTCCCACCAGATGGCTCATCGGACGGTCTCGGCGCAGGCTCTTCGGCTTCTGCAGGCCTGCCTCCATATCCTACTGGAACGGCATCCTTGGGCCCTTGCTCAGGTTCCGGTGGGGCTTCATCAGCGCGCTCTACCGTCTTTCCTGATCTAAGCACTGCCATTACTGCAGTTTCAGGGTGAGGGGGCATTTTTCCTGCAGGGTTCTTCATCAGAGCAGCCATCTGAGAAAGCCGTTGATCGACCTCCCATTGGCGCATCTGCAGACTCGCCGTCTGGTGTTGCATGGAATTCAGAGATCCAGGGCTGGTAAGCGTCCCCTGTACCACCTGGTTGATGATGGTGTCCTGTCTTTTTATGTAGGCGGAAAGCTGACCAACCCAATTAGGCCGGGTCGCTTTCTCGCTTTGGCTCTGACATTCGTCCTCAGAAAGGGGTTGCTCACAATGAGGTATGGTTGACAGTCTCGGTGTTCAGTAGATCAGAGTACCTGAAAACCGCATAGAAATCATGTTTAGAAAATTATATTTGGGGTAAAGAATAATGCTCAAAGTAAAAGAAAAAGAAAAAGAAAAAGAAGTGTTGTCAAGCCTATTTCTAAGCTTGAGGCACGGGAGTGTAGTTAGTGGATTCGGATTCATCAACAGTGCCATTGCCTTGTCCCCGGCAACGGCGCCAGAAAGTTGACCGGCCTAAATCGCGCGTCCTAAAATTGGAGGCGTATTTGAGGTAGTCGATCCTTCGCATTTATAACCCGAATCCTTCTAGGCCCCCGCAACTTTGTTTACGGGGTCGAAGTAGTCATACGGGGTCGAACACAGGGACAAGGTGGGTTGTGTTGACGACTCTGAATCGACACTCTACACTCCGGTGGATATAAAGAGATATTAAAGTTCCCCGAAGGGAACAACAAGATGTCACGATTAAATCAAAGAAAACTATCTCCAACTGGAGTTACAAGAAAGATTAAGATTTTGTCATTTAGCTATTTTTAGGAATTTTCATGCAACAGAAAATAGAAAGATAAACTGCAGTTTAAGGCGTAATGCAAGGGATAAGACTTTAGAAAGACAAGCGGTAGCAGTAACACCCTGCACCCCTCCTCTCAGAGCGGGTGCCTCTAACCAAGCTTCAACACCCCTCTCGAGGTTGCTGGACTCAAGTTAGAGTGGAATGATACTAAAACAACTCCGTTCTGGGCACTCTCGTACTCCAGAACCGGACCGAACACTAGAGCCACAACCCAACTCTCAAAGTAGTTGCGACGGGAAAGAGGATTCGGTAGCTAAGCGAAACGCGATCCAAAACATGCAAGCTAGAGTTCAGATATCCAACACAGCAGTTACCCAATCATAAGGCACTAAGCATTAAACAAATAGCAATTAAGCATTTCTATTTCCATCAGCAATAAGGGTCTTAATACAATGCATAAGCTAAGAATTTAAATAACAGAATTAAAGATAGATGTCGCCTCCTTGATGTAGAAGGGCGACAGACTACTACTACTCCCAGCTCGATACCGTCCAGGGACCCATCCCGGTACAGCCGTGTCGGGCGGCACGAACTCTCGAACGGCACGCCTAACAGACGACTGTATCGTTCGAAGACCCTGGCCGATACACTCATGTCGGGCGGCACACCCTCTCAGGCGGCACGACTGACGGGCGGAGCGTATCGGGTTCGGTATCGTGTTGGGCACATATTTACTTATACTACTGTCGGGCATTGCTGTGAGGCACTCGTGTCGCGTATCTACATCGGCCGATATCGGCCCTCAGTGTCGTCCGGTACAGTCCTAGGTGAACCGATCCCCTCCCTCTCGGGATGAGGAAGAGCTCACCTAGTGTCGCCTGGTACAAGCACTGGGGCACGATACGGTTGCTCTCGCACTTCTCTCGCAGATAGCTCAAGTCCCCCACTGTCCGAACTGTGAACTGGCCAACCGTCCCAACCTATCCAACCTCCGATGTCTCCGACCCTTCCGACCCATCTTCTCGGCTTCCTGTAGCTGCTATTTATAGGCGGCGGTTGAAGGAGTTATGGTGCTGGAAACGCCACGTAGCTCCCTTATACGCCGGTCGATGGATGTGGACGGCCGATACAGGTATGTCTCGGTGCGAGGCGCTGGCTATCGGTCACGTGGCTGGCGGCACGCCTGCCGGTGGGTGGCTGTGTCGCCTGACGAGTTAGGTCATCGATGCGGCTTTGGCTCCCTGTCGGGTAGACGGTATGTCGGCCGACACGTCCTCCTTGCGCAACGCCCTTCTCCGCTGATCATTCTCGTGTCGCCCATCCCCTGTCGGGCTGGGTTGTATCGGGCGTCAGGAAGGTCGAGACGGGCTTAGATTTATTGTGGGTCGGAATCGGCCTTATTGCACAAAAACAAGGAAAACTCTGTAGAAGATAGGAAAAATTGGAATAAGAGCGTTGCTTGGCCAATTATTGCGAAAATGCTAATAAAATAGAGGAAAATAGCAGAAAAGGGTAGTTTTGATAACGGAATAAAGGGCAAAAACGTCACAAAATTTGGTGTTATCAGGTACCAGCCCACAATGAAAGACATGGAGCTGGAAAGACCTTTGAACGGCTTTGCTGGGTGGGAGCCACAAAGTATGCTGGCACAGCTGATCCAACAGATGTTGATTTATGGTTAACTGAGCTAGAGAAAGCCTTCAGAATCCTTATGATTCCTGAAGATAAGAAGGTGAGACATGTTGTATACCTGTTGAAAGGTAGTGCTGGTCATTTGTAGGCCATTGAGGAAGGCAAAAGGCCAGGAGTTGAAGTCGGATGGGATGAATTACGACGTGAATTTGTCGCTAGATACTTCCCTAAGACATATCTAGATGAGAAGATATCTTAGTTTGAGAGAATTAGACAAGGACAGATGAACATTAGCGAATATGAAGCTAAGTTTATGGAGCTTTTGCGGTTCTGTCCGCACATGGCAGCTACTGATGAAGAGAGGATTCAGCGTTTTGAGAAGGGGTTGAACGCTGAATTGACCACTCATGTATCTGCTCTGGAGAACAGGGAGAGATTTTCCACTTTTGTGGAATTCGTTAGGCGGATAGAGAGATCTGTGATCGAAAAGCGACATACCAGTAATAAGAAAGTGTATCCTCAGTTTCTAGGATAGAGGTCCAAGAGCTTTAAGAAGTTGGGATTCTCTGCACCACCACCACCACCAAGGTTTAATACCCTGACACAGTGGATGTCAAGTAGGGGTAGGGGCCGTAGTTTTCCTCCAAGTAGAGCCCCAAGTACAACATCAACATTAATGATAGGACCACCTAGGTAGAATGTGGGAAGCTACAATTGCTTCCAGTACGGGAGGCCAGGACATTTTGTGAGAGATTGTCCTGAGAAAGTCAGGACTATAACTCAACCCCAGAGGCAGAGTCAGTAAGGCTCACAGAGGAGACAATTTTCTAGTAGTGCTCGAGGACGTGGACAAGCGTCCCAAGCTAGATCATCAACACCCAACAACCAAGCACAGGGTCAACAAAAACCAACGGCTAGATTCTATGCTATGAATCAACCTGAAGCAGTAGTCAACCCTCGGGTTGTGACAGGTCAGATGGAACTATTTTATTCTGATATGTCTTCATCCTGCTTCATATCTATTTTAATTGATCCGGGTGCTACACACTTTTTTATCACTCGAGAAGTGATTCATGACTGCAACATGAGAGTCGGTCATAGGGCAGATAGTTTGCTATTAGAAACCCCTTTGTTGGAATATGTAGTATCGCGAGAAGTGTGTTCTCCCTGCAATCTTTCCTTTTTCGATCATCACATTCAAGTGTATCTTATACCACTCAAGATGTAGGGTTTTGACATAATCCTTGGGATGGACACCTTAGAGAAGTATAAGGTTGTCTTGGATTGTGGTTCCAAGTAGGCTGTGTTTATAGACAATGGTAACACATGGATCTTTCAGGGAGATATAAAGATTCTTCCAACCTATCTTGTATCATATATGGTAGCTGAGAAGTTGATGAGATAGGGATGCTTTGCATTCTTGGCTCATGTGGTAGATACCACAATGGAGAGCCCTCATCCTTCTGAAGTTCCGATAGTCAGGGAATTTGAAGATGTATTTCCTGAAGAACTTCCAGGAGTTCCACCACCTCGAGAGATTGATTTTGAGATTAATCTAATCCCGGGAACTCAACCAATAGAACAAACTCCGTATAGAATGGCACCTGCTGAAATGACAGAGCTCAAGAAACAACTGCAGGAGTTTCTTGAGAAGGGTTTTATCCAACCTAGTACTTCACCATGGGGTGCTCCAGTCCTCTTTGTTAAGAAGAACGATGGGTCTATGCGATTATGCATTGACTATAGGCAGTTGAATAAAGTAACTATAAAGAACAAGTATTCTATGCCAAGGATAGATGACCTATTTGATCAGTTGTGTGGTGAAACTATCTTTTCTAAGATAGATCTGAGGTCGGGATACCATCAGTTGTGTATTAAGGAGAGTGACATACCTAAATCTGCCTTCAGGACAATGTATGGTCACTATGAGTTCATAGTTATGTCATTTGGACTAATTAATGCACTAGCTGCATTCATGGAATTCATGAATAGAATCTTTCAACCTTTTCTTGATCAGTGCGTAGTAGTCTTCATAGATGATATCTTGGTATACAGTAGAGATGCTCAACAACATGAGAAGCACCTCCTTCAGGCTTTGACTTTGCTAAGAGAGCATAAGAGGTATGCTAAGTTTAGCAAATGCGAGTTCTGGCTACCAGAAGTTTCTTTTCTTGGACATGTAATATTTGCCTCAGGTATTCATGTTGATCCTAAGAAGGTAGAATCTGTCCTACAATGGGAACAACCAAAGACACCAACGGAGATACGTAGTTTCCTAGGACTGGCAGTCTCTTATAGGAGGTTCATTAAGAACTTCAGTTCAATAGTTTACCGCTAACCAAGTTGACCAGGAAGGAGGTTCCTTTTGTCCGAAATGACAAGTGTCAACAATCTTTCCAATTTTTGAAGGAAAGGTTAACAAGTGCACCTGTGTTAGTGTTACCTGAGCAAGGGAAGGGGTACATAGTCTTTTGTGATACATCTAAGAATGGCTTAGGATGTGTGTTGATGCAGGAGAAGCAAGTGATTTCTTTTGCTTTTCGACAACTTAAGAAACACGACGAAAAATATCCGACACACGATCTAGAGTTAGTTGTTGTGGTCCATGCCTTGAAGATCTGGAGACATTATCTCTATGGGGAGACATTCCAGATTTTCATAGACCATAAGAATCTAAAATATATCTTTTCTCAGCATGAGCTAAACATGATGCAACGCCGCTGGATGGAGTTAATCAAGGACTACGATTGTACAATTGATTATCATCCATGGAAAGCCAATGTAGTTGTTGATGCACTAAGTAGAAAATCAGAAACACCAGCCTTAAACAAAGCACAGTTGAACTCCTTAGTGTGCTCTAAAAGAGATATGCTTATCTCCTTGAGGAAAAACAATGTACAGCTTAAAGTATCATTGTTAGCCGGGTTGTTAGCTGAAATGCAAGTGAAACCTACTCTGAGGCAGTAGATTAAGGAAGCACAGAAAGTTGATACTGTGATTCAACAGATTAGGTCAGAGTATGGTAGTGAGAAAAGAGATGACTTCCATGATTCGGATTATCAGGTAGTCTTTTACCATGGTAGGATGGTAGTACCTGATGTCAGTGACTTAAGGAAGTTAGTTCTGGAAGAAGCTCATTCTTCAATGTATGCCATGCATCCAGGGAGCACCAAGATGTATCATAACTTGAAAGATATGTATTTGTGGCCTGGTTTGAAGAAAGATGTTGTTGAGTTTGTTATCCGGTATCCGGTGTATCAGCAGGTTAAAGATGAACATCAGAAGCCTGTAGGAATAATGCAACCTCTACCTATACCGCAGTGGAAATGGGATCATGTAACCATGGACTTTGTGGTTGGTTTGCCAAGAACGGCCAAAAGTCATGATTCCATATGGGTGATAGTTGATAGGTTGACTAAGACAGCACATTTCATTCCTGTTAAAACAACCTACACTGTTGAGAAACTTGATCAGATATACATAGATGAGATAGTGTGTTTGCATGGGGTTCCAGCCACTATTGTATCTGATAGAGGTCCCCAGTTCATGAGTCATTTTTGGGAGCGAATCCATAAAGCTTTGGGTATGCATTTAAGGTTTAGTACAAACTTTCACCCACAGACAGACATACAATCTGAGAGGACCATACAAACCTTGGAGGACTTGCTTAGAGCATGTGTCCTTCAGTTTGTAGGAAGTTGGGATCTACACCTGAGTTTGATAGAATTTTCTTATAATAATAGCTATTAGCACAATATTGATATGGCACCATATGAGGCATTGTATGGTAGATGTTGTGGATCTCCTTTATGTTGGTATGAAATAGGGGAGTACCAACTTTTGGGTCCTGAGCTAGTTCAACAGACAACTAAGAAGATTAAAGTAATACAACAACAGTTGAAAGTTGCTCAGGATAGACAAAAATCTTACGCTGATAAGCATCGTAGACCCTTAGAATTCCAAGTTGGAGACAGAGTATACCTCAAGGTCTCACCTTGGAAAGGTATCCTTAGATTTGGAAAGAAGGGCAAGTTAGCTCCTAGATTTATGGGGCCTTATCCGATCATTGAGAGGATGGGAAAGGTAGCCTATAAGATGGAGTTACCACCTGAGTTGCATAGATTACACCCAATGTTTCACATCTCCATGTTAAGGAAGTGTCATCCTGACACAGAATTAGTTCTGCAACCTATTGAGGTAGAACTAAATGATGATATATCATATGTTGAAGGACCTCTGATGATCCTTGATAAAAGAATTAAAAAGCTGAAAAAGAAAGACATATGTCTTGTGAAAGTTCTCTGGCATCATCGTGGCATTTAAGAAGCTACATGGGATCTAGAGGAAGAGATGAGGAAGAAGTATTCTTCTCTTTTCTCTTGATGTTTTCATTGATGATTTCGGGGATGAAATCCTTATAAGGGGTGGATAACTTGTAACATCCCTGACATGGGTTATTCTTTAACCCTAGGTGTTTTGTTTAAGAAAGATAATTATATTCTTGATATTATCTTTTGAAAAGTAATTAAGGCTCAAGAGGAACTTATATTTCAATTTTGGTCCTTTTTGAACAATGTTGAAAACAATGTTTTGATTATTGTGGACTAAAGTGAAATTTACCCAAGTTGAGGGGTTAAATTGCAAATTGTGCATGATAATATGTTCCTCATGTGTTGAAGAATCATGAGAATGAATATGATGCAGATCTATGGCTACCACAAGCCTGAGTACCAAGAAAGAGCTGATAAAGTAATGTTTGTGCATTTAAACCTAGTTTTGGTGTAATGAGCAATTTACCCAAAACCTAGGGTTCAATATGCAAATTTCCACTTCAATAAGGTCCCTAATAATTCTTTACATCTTTTAGAGGCAATAAAATGAGAGGGGCATCTTATTTGAGCTACTTTGATGGAGAGAGAATCTTGATTTTAAAATAATCAAGATTTAAGCATAATTGAAACCTTAATTCAATTTAATGCAAAAATAAATAAAATAATTGAAGGGACTTCAACCAAAAATGAGATGGATTTGTTTTAGTGTGAAAGTCCTTTTTCCTTGTAAAGGCAACAAAATATCCTAAGGAGGTGAAGACTCCACTCACATTATTATAAGAAAAAGAAATATCCACTAACTTATGGATATTATTATTATAAGGGTTAAGGTGCTTAATTTGCTTTTCTTTAAATTGTGGATAATTGAGAGGAATAAGAGGCAAAGAGGATAGCCTCGTCGCTAAGGACTAGCAAATGACACGTGCTAAGCACGTGATTTTCAACCAAAAATGGAACTTATATATTTTGATAAACACTACAAACGGTAAGAAAGTTATGTCATTTATATTACATAGAAGGTCATATGGATTTATCAAGCACACATGTACCATAATTTTATAGAACATATTTTCTAAAAGTTCTTCATATTTACATATCACGTTGTACTAACATGATGAAATCTAGTTCTTTCCCTCTTCTTGGATTGTCAAAATCTTCAATTGCACAATGCTTTTGTATTTCTTATCAAGTTGTACTTGGAATAGGAGATGCATCGTAGCGAGATTGTCTTGCCATGTCTTGATAAGGTCTAGTTATTCCTGGAAGGTTTGGGAAAAGGAAAAGTTGGTGGTGTCATGATTATGATTCAAGCAGTACTGACTTATAAAGCTTATAAAGAAAGCCACTAAGCGATTTTGTAATGTCGATAATTACATACAATTTGTCAAAAGAGAATAACTTGATTAATATCCAGTTGACTTTCTCTAGTATGTACAACAAAAAAATTAAATTAAAATGAAAAAAGTTATGAATTACAAAAAAGATTGACTAACCCATTAAGAGAGACAGCAACTCGATTAACATTTAGCTGACTCATTTCAATCTATAAGTACACAAATATGTTGAATTGATTAGCATACAAACATGTTGAATTGATTAACACTACACACACATGTTGTTAGAACACAAATAACAAATTATCAATGAGCACATAGTCAAGCTATTGGAGCACACACAAATGTATTCATCAATTGACCAGTTCACTCCTTCCAATTTGTTAACACGTCATTATCAAAATTTAAGCTAAAATTATTTTTCCGTGAGACTCATGAACATCCTCTTTTTGTCGTCTCTACTGTTCCCCATGTTTTTGGTATTGAACGCATGGTGCCTTTCAATCATATTTTCCCCATGCTTCGACAATCACCCCTGAAAATTTCATACCAGGCTTCCCCCGATGAAAAGGCGTAGTTAAGCACTCTTTAAATAGGAATCCATTTTCTGACCTGGCGGTGAGCACATATAATTTACCGGAGCTCTCTTTGAAGAAAGTGATGTTGTAAACCACATAATTAGAGTGGACTGAGCACTATGCAGACATACTATTAGAGCACAAAAAATGATTTGAATAATGAGTATTAACTAAATTATTAAAACATACATGGACTAATCCGATGGAAAGACATGCCTAATATCTAACTAACACTTATATAACATTTCCATATTTTTATTCAACTCCATAAAATAAAAAAAAATAAAAAAAAAGAAGGCGGTTCCAACAAAATTTTAACTAATCTTTATCCATCACGCCAACTTAATTGTTTGCCTAATATCGCAGTCCACAAAAATTTAGTATTTGAGCATGCAATTTATTTTTAAATGAGAAATTATTACAAACAACACATAGACTAATATAATAACTATATGCATATATAACACGTAGACATCAACCTCAAACTCGTGCCTCGTACTTCTTTATATGGATTGTGGATACAGATAGTGCCTCGTACTTCTTTATATGGATTTTGGATATAGATAACCTCAAGTCCTACCTTTGCATTATCTAAAAAGTATAAGTAATATGTCTAACCTGGCAAATTCATACGTGATTTTTCTTTACTTGGTCGGCATATGTTAATTGGACGGAAAGTACAATGATAATAAATTGAGAAGCGAAATATAATAACAGTTGAAAACAAATCGGGAAAAAGTGGAAAGAGAAGCAAATAGCTATGTAATTTATAAGACTACATCCTGTGGTCAGAATATTTACTATGTAGACACGTATAGTCACTTGATGACACGCAGGTGCTGTGACAATTCGCTAGCAATGTGCTATGGCTATGCAACATCCGTCTCTTGAATAACCCCCAACTGTGATCGGAATATTAACTATGTAGTCCTTATTGGCTGGAAAATATTAAAATAACAAAGCTAACATGACGGTAGATAGGAAAAGTCTATGACACATGCACAAAGGTTCTTTATATGGATTGTGGATATAGATAACCTCAAGTCCTACCTTTGCGGTATCTAAAAAGTATAAGTAATATGCCTAACCTGGAAAATTCATATGTGATTTGTCTTTACTTGGTCGGCATATGTTAATTGGATGGAAAGTACAATTATAATAAATTGAGAAGCGAAACAGAATAACAGCTGAAAACAAATCGGGAAAAATGGAAAGAGAAGCAAACATATGTATAATTTATAAGCCTACAACTTGTGGTCAGAATATTTACTATGTAGACACGTATAGTCACTTGATGACACACATGTGCTGTGACAATTCACTAGCAATGTGCTCTGGCCATGCATATCCGTCTCTTGAATAACCCCCGATTGTGATCATAATATTAACTATGTAGTCCTTATTGGCTGGAAAATATTAAAATAACAAAGCTAACATGACGGTAGATAGGAAAAATCTACGACATAGGCACAAAGGTGGGAAAAGCACACACCTAACTGCCTCTTATTCATATGGTATACGATTTAGTTAATTCCTTCCAGCCTATAGTGCATACTAAAATCTAAACTAAAAATTATCTTTTTTCTTAATCTCATAACTAACACTACATTGAAAATAATTTATATATAATTAGTAAGAGCAACTCGATTTACTCCCACGTAGCTTACTTTAATTTGGATGTACAAACTAATATGACCAATTAATAAACATAATAAGTGTTCGAATATCTGGACCAATAACCAAATAGACATATTGTTAGAGTCTATTTTATGCTCAAGTTCATGATTATTATACTAACTACCTACAATAATTTATATACATTTCTCAAAGAACTCCCTCCAACATTAAGAAGGACACAAACATAATAGACTGGTTGACACACAATCACATTGGTAGAGTACAGAAACTGACTGCACCGATATACAGACAATCCCCTTACCAATCAACTATTTAATCAATATTTTAAGAAGGATATATACATTATATATTTGTTTTGTAGTACACATGCCAACACAATATATGTAGCGGAAACTATGAAAACAGTGTACCGAGATGAGTGTTTTTTTTCTTTTTCTGTTCGAACTTATCTATTACAACTAACGAGAACCGCAAACTTACTTTTTATGAAGATTTATTAATATTATTTAGATGCATATCTCCCGATCAACCTACAACATACACGCCCAATATAGTTTTTGTTTGGAAATAGCTGATGATAAAACATCTGAATTGATGAAGGGCTAACAAACAGGCAAAACAGCCACACACACACCTGGAAAAGCAGGCACGACACCTGCATTTATTCATATGGTATAGAAGAGAAGGGGGCAAGTGGCAAGGAAATGGGGGAGATAATTCCTACTTTCTCTCTCTTAAATGATTTTTTTAATAAAAATTCATATAAGCTCATTTATCCATAGAATGAAAGGATAATTTCGAATACACTTCTTATCTTTGCTTGAAAAATGACCAAGGAAGCTTTTAAGGACCAGGAGGACGACCCCCAACCTGTTGGTAAGCTTCTTGACCTTCATTCACCTTGATTTCATGGTGGAAATCACAAATCAATGTATGATTTCTTCTTATCTCGATCCCATCTTCAATTCTAACCATTCCTTTTCACTCAAAGCTTGAGGACGAGCCTTGGGATAGTGAAAGGAGTTGCATCCACCATTGTTGACATGAGCTTGGAGCTTTGAAGCTCATTTGGAGGTGGGTTATATAACTTGAACCCCTCTACATTGTTATTCAACTATCAATCTTTAAATTTCATTGATTCCTTCATCTTCTTGATTAATTGTTTGTTGTAATTGGTAAATTCATGAAATCACAAGTACTACAAGTTATAGGGATGAAGGTAGATGATGATGACATCATCTTGAACACTTTTCCCAAAGAATTCCTATTCCAATCGGTTTCAACAAGTTGCTCATTCGGTTTTAGCAAAACCGTTTGGAATTAAACGGTTTCATTAAATCGTTCGGAACTAAATAGTTTCAAACTATTTGGGAGGGTTGACCACAGTTGACCATTTGGATATTTTATGCTAATGTTGATGGTGGATGACCCATTAAATTTAATTGATTAATTCCAAAAGGTTCGTTCATCAATTACCAAACCCTAATTGGGTTAAGTATTGAAATTCCAATTGTTTGATTTAGATTTTTGGGTTGATTAACCCAAACAGTCTCAAGACCATTTGGAGGTCTAGGGTTGAGTATGGTTGAGTAATTGAAGGTCTAGAGATACCAAATTGAAATGCAATTAAAAGCTGATTTGATGATCAATCCAATGATCTAAACCGTAATGGAATTTCACAAATTTCAAGGATAGGATGGGGCAAACGGTCTCAAGACTGTTTGGAGGTCATCCAAATGACCTCAAGACTGTTTGGGGTCAGGTCATATAAAATTTTTGATGATGATTTATTAATTTCAATTGAATCAATTCCACAATGATGATCATTGATGGTTCCTCGATTTCAAAGCCCTAATTGAAGGTTCTTGAGTAGAAATCCTAGATCAATTGGGTTCAAAACCCTAATTGATGGTCCAATTGAAAGATGATTCAATAGTTAAATTGATGAAGAAATTAAGGATTCAATTGATAATCGGTTCATCTAATGAAATCATGAATTGTTTATGTGTTGATAGGACTTTTTGGTCCATTCGGTTTTGAGAGGGTTTGGACCAAACAGTCTTAAGACCATTTGAGTCCAAACGGTCTTGAAGGCCGTTTGGGTCCAAACAGTCTCAAACTATTTGGAGACCCAAAGTTCAACCGGTTTCAACACTTTTCTTGTCCAATTGATTTCAAGGACAATTTGTCCAAATGGTTTTCTACCAATTGAATTCTGAGAACTAAGATCATTTAGGGTCTAAGTAATCAAATCTTTTTGAGGTTGAACATGGTTAATCCATTTGGATACCTCATGTAATTGAAGATCCAATATGGTTAATCCAACTGATCATCTAATGTAATTTAAGGTTCAATTGGTCAACTCATTCGGTACCCTCATGTAATTAAAGGTTCAATTGATTAAACCATTTCGAGACCTAATGTACTTAGATGATTGGTACCCTTAGTGGGATTCATCATTGATGCATAATGATGTCATAATTCAATACATCATGCTAACCATCAATGCATGTATTCGAATAAAGAGTAAGATCAATCTAATCAAGAATTGAGTAGTGAACATCCTAGGTAGGATGAGAGAGATAAAGATTCATACATGAATGATAATCATGTAGTAATTAAGCCTAACACATTCAAAATAATTATGATATACAATTAGGGTATGATCCTTGATAAAGAGATCATAAAACCCTAATTGAGTTGATTAATGAACTCAAACCCTAATTTAGGGCAAGTTTGAGTGAAACCCTAAACTAGGAGGATGATGTGATATGAATTTTGGGTAATGACATGAGTAACCCTAATTTAGGGTATCCTAATGATAAACCCTAATTAGGATGAATAGTAAACCCTAATTGTGGGTAATGGATTATAAAACCCTAATTGATAGGGATAGTAAAACCTAACCCTAAATTGGGTGTTAGTATATGATAATCCCTGATGTGATGTGAATGGTAAACCCTAATTCTAAAATAGGGTGAAGGTATGTGAAACCCTAATTCTGGGTTATATTATATAGCATGAAACTTTAACCTTGGACAATGAAATGATAAATCATTGGTCCTAATTGTGCAAAGGGAACGAGTAACCCTGATTGACATGAAATGGGAAACCCTAACCCTGGTAAGGGAATAGTGGTGTTACCCTTGAATAGCATGGAATTGAAATATGATTGATATATATGTTATCATTTGTACTAACCATGCATGAGATTATGAACATAGCCAGGTATGAGCTATGATGTTTTCTTTATTGAAATTATTTATTGGGCCTTGTGTGCCATAATATGCCTTATTGCCTAGTAAGAGGTAACAAGCGAGTTAATGGGCCTCAAGTGCATAGGAGATGCTTGTGTAGCAAGTGTCATGTTTACCTTGGTCAGATGACCTGAAGGTGATAGTTACCTGAAAGAGTGGTAACATTGCTAAGTGATGAGCTAAGGGTGGAATACCCAGAATCATATGATTATGGCATTGAGTTTGTGAAGAAAAGAGTATTCCCATTATTGCAATGAGGGACTGAGATCCTAATGTCTTATAAAGACTGAGAAGTAACTGATAAAAATAGTACATGTTTCTATGTAGCTTTTGTTATAATAAGTTATGTTTGAAAACTTGGCTGATGCTAAAAGAATATGATAATGTACTTAATTAATCAAGTGAAAGCTATTCATGTAGTGCTTTGACCATGGATCCATCATCGTCAGTAGTTGGTGATGGTGAAATAGGTTTTCCTACGGGATCTCCTGGAGAGCGCATATTTTTGAATATGCGGGGGTCAATGGGCAAAAATATCCGTATGTCCTAATTGAGGAATTGATGGAAGGTAAACATTAAACCTCTCAATGTTTCATTATATGTGTTGGGATGGATGTATCATGAATCTCCTGATGATGTTAATGCTAGATCGATGGAGGTAAACATGAAATCTCTCGATTGCGAAGAGAGTGTAGCCACCGTTGTAGCTCTACAGCGAAGATGCCATTATACCCTGCAAGCTATGTTGCAGAGACATAAGATGTCCTGAATGTGGTCCCGCACTGACCGGGATGTGGGAGGTCTTAGAAACTGGCTCTTACATTGACCTTGTATGGTATCGATTTTGACTTTGCAATGGTCGGTTGGAGTATAAGCGGTATACCTCATCTCCTTAGAGCTTAAGTGTGATTGTAAAATGTAATCATCTGTGTAGTGTATTTGCATAAGATTGAAATATGAGAATCATTGGTTGATGTTATCCTACTTAACATGTCCTTGACACATAAATGCTATATATATATGTTCTTCAATCCCTTATTGAATAAGATACATGATGACTTATCAAGTTTTATAGCTAATTTGCTTGAATAGAAGTGTTTCCCTAATCTGCATAGATATTGATTTATCTATTGTTGGTTATATGATTCCACTGTTCAATTTATTTCTATTAAATTGCAATAATAATGTTTTCGGTATATAGTTATATCTCTCACTGGGGCAATTTACAAATTGTCTCACCCCCGTGGGATCCAACATTTTTAGGTAGACCCAGACAAAGAGGCGGGAACTCTGTAGTAGGGGAAGAGCAGCATCAACAACAATAGGGACATCAGTGATATCCAGGTGGAGATACTGGCTATCATGTGCAGTATTAGTATGTAGAGTCCTATGTGTCTTCTCTATACTCTTAGGTCCTAGGAGTTAGTGATTTTAATAATTCGATCTGATATTTTGGCTTCAAGCTTCGAGGATTTTGTTACTTATACTTTTTAGCAGAGAAATGATGTATATATATTCCTCGAGAAGAGATGGTACATGGAATGTACTTTGTGAATCAGTATGTAATTATAATACTGTGGTTCTTGTTTAAAGAGTTTTCCTGAGAATGGATCTCTTTATAAATGGTTTTAATTTTTAGTGATTTTTAGTAATTCACTGCTAACGATAGCTTCCACATTAGTTAATCTTGTTTTTATGAGTTGGACGCGACATGGACATTGACCTCTAGTGTAACACCCTTGACCTGGGTAATGGCCTAACCCTAGATGTTTTGCTTAAGTAAGTTGCTTACAACTTGTTCTTATCTTTTGGGGAAAATCAATTAAGGCCTTTGTGAAGTTTATTCTCAAAATTGAGCTTATATGCAAACTATGTGTGCATTATATAATAACCTAGGTGAAAAGTATAGTTTACCCAAGATAAATGCTATGCTGCAAATATTACATATTGAATATATTCTAAGTGTTTTGTATGTCATGAAAGAGAATATGATGCTAATTTGTGGCTTGTGAAAAGCCTAAACCCTAAGTGAGAACTTGTGTAAAATGCTAAGTACTTGGTGAATCAATTGTGGTACAATTTGCAATATGTACAAAATGTAGGGCTAATGTGTAAGTTACCACCTCTACATTGTTTCTACTCTTACTTAGTGTTACCTAGAGGAAAGAGAAAGAAGGAGGCAATATGTTTGAAGCATCTTGGAGTGTTAGTACTCTTAATAATGAAGAAAACAGGAAAAGGCATGAGTTCAAGTCATACATATGAGCCATATTGATTGAGGACTAAGGGAAGGAGCCCCTATCGACCATATAACCATAAGGAGGGAATCCTATCAGTTTTTGGAGCCTTGGTTTGACCCATTATGGGCAAGGCACTTCAAGAAAGATATAAGGCATCGATTTGCTTTTGTCTTGGAAATGATGGAGTGGAATATAATAATAAGTTAGTGGAAGAGAGTGTGCCCTAGGAGGAAACTCAAGGGCCACCCCTTTATCTTTTCTTTATCCTTTTTGCATGACAAATAATAGTGTCATGCATGCAAGAGCATGTGTCAACCTTTCATGGCTAGGTGGCATGAAGCACCTTAAGTAAGTGACACCTATGGCTCTCTTTTCTATAAACCTCAAGTATAAATACCTTGACATTCATTTGTTGGCAAGATTTTCGGATCTAGCAAGTGCCCTTTCTCTTAAATCATGCAACACCACTTCTTGTGTCACCCATGGTGAAGAGGGTTGAGTGGTATCGGCTACAGAAGAGGGATATCGACCAAGGAAGGTTGAAGCAACCAATTAAGGTGATATCAGTCAAGATGATGAAGGATATCGTGTAAGAGCTTGGAACCCAAGTCTTAAAGCTTGGAGAAGGTCCATCCTCATTCTTGGAACGTGAGGAAGTGAGGCTTGAAGCTTGGAAGCTCATAAGAGGCAGTTTATATAACTCAAACCCTTCAATATTATTATCTTTCTTCAATAATTATTCAATTTGTTGATTATTTGCAAATTAGGGTTTCTTATGATCAATTGATATAATCATGAGTTCCAAAATGTAATTAGGATTGTTATCCATAGTTTTGAATAAGATTAGTGATCTTGGGGTTGATTATGATGACATCATCATTAGTTACCCGATATGAGTTGATTACTCTTGTTTAATCCGATATGGGTTGAAGACCTTACAACCCGACATGGGTTGAAGACTTGGGAAAAATGATATGGGATCCAATATGGGGACTTTCCCGATATGTATGTAAGTCATAGTAGGTCTTATAGATGATATAAAAGATCCTTATCTATTGATTGTACTTAGTACAAAGGTGAAACAATAACCTTGTACCCGATATGAGTAAAACCCTAAAATGAAGATGGATGGTCGATATGCTGCCCAAGATGGATGGCCAATATGTTGCCCAAGATGGATGGTTGATATGCTGCCCAAGATGGATGGCCGATATGATGGCCAACATGCATGATTGATATGATGGCCAACATGCATGGCCGATATGGCACCCTTGATGGTGCACGATATGGTACTCTTGATGGTGCACGATATGGTAACCCTAGGTGGTACATGATATAATAACCTAAGTGGATACACAATATGGTAACCCTAGGTGGTTCATGATATAATAACCTAAGTGGATACACAATATGGTAACCCTAGGTGGTGCATGATATAATAACCTAAGTGGATACACGATATGGTAACCCTAGGTGGTGCATGATATAATAACCTAATTGGATACACGATATGGTAACCCTAGGTGGTGCATGATATAGTAAATTAAGTGGGTACACGATATGGTAACCAAGTGGATGCATGATATGGTGTGAGGATGTAGTTATACCACATGATCAATTGAATACTTAACAATACGATATATGCATGACATTATCAATCATACTACTTGATATGGTAGGCATGTCGTCAATTATTAAGATTGACTAAGTGATGAGTATGATTAATGTAATAGTGAGATACAATGAGCTTAACTTATTTGATATTGATAAGGTTGTAGACCTTAAAGGTATGAACTGAGAAATTTATATGATAGTAAGGATGAGAGAGAATCTAAGACTTGAAAGACGAGTATGTATTTAGCATACCTTAACTCAACATGACTACATGATTTGATGATAAGGGATATGCCCTAAGCCCGGTATGATGGTGTGATTTCTCCACACAATGAAATAGTTATTTGTTATGATGATACATGCATTCTCAAGAATAACAAAACAAGTATTATTGATCATGCTACCAGATATGGTAGACATGCTTTAATCCATTAAAAATATCTAAGTAATGTATGCTAAGTGATTAAGTTTAGTGATGTTAAGGTAACAGACCTTAAGAGGTGAATTAAATAAGGTGAAATCTATATCCTATTAAGGATAAGAGAGAAAGACTTTAACATGGGTGGTAAATATGTGGGGAAACATGTGATGATGCTCCTATGATGAGTGGAGTATGAATTACGGTTTGATTCTAGATATTATGATCTTGAATCCCTAATTGGTAATAAAAGAGAAATCCAACCCTAATGAAGGGTAATGCAATGCTTGTACAATTATAATTGGTTAAATTGAGATGACCCTAACCCTAACAATGAGAGGGATGCACTTTCTTATATCATAGAGAGATGATGTAAATAATCCTAACCCTAAGCATGGGTAAGATTGAACAATGATATAATAAGAGGTCTTTCATCCTAAAGCTTACACTATCCCTAAATCATGAAATGATGAAATCACAAGATATGAGCTAAGACGTCCTATATTGATTGACTTAGATGAGTCTTGTAAGCTGTGTGGAATACATGTATAACAAGTAGACTAATGTCTTAAAAATAATAATAAGTTGTTGCCTAGAAATGAGGTGACAAGATGTTTTATAAACTATGTGAGTTGTGTGAAATGCTTATACAACAAGTAAAGAAGAATACCTGGATCAGAGAACCTAGAGATATTATTTACTTGTTACAGAGGTGTTAATACTATGTGGGGGTCTAGGGGTCTGAATACCTAGACCGAGTAATCATGATGATAATGAAATCTTGAAACCCTAATCGATTGAATATAACCCTAATTCAATAGAAGGATGTGTTCCTTAGTAATTCATGGTTAAAGACATATGTTGAAATTGTTGATAATAGGATATAATAATCATGCAAATATCTTAATGCATTAAGCATGGTCAAGTAAGAGCTATGTGATTATGTGATACAAATCCAATGAGCTATCTGGACTATGTGAATAAGTATCTGGGTCTGATGACCTTGAGTTAATGATCATCTGCTAAGTGGTGATAGTGCTCGGTGGTGAATGAAGGGTTGAATACCCAAGAGAGATGATGACAAGAGGTTGAGATTCTAAGTGAGCAATGTGACTCAGTGAATATGAAAGTGTATGATGAATGCTTTTATGCTTTCCTTTATAGTATTTGTTGTTAATCTTATTTGTAACTTCATTGATGCTAAAAAGATATAGTAATACACTTAATTAAGCAAGATCATATTATCATATAGTTTCCCAGACCATAGATCCATTCACTGTCAGCAATTGCTGAATGGTGAAATGAGTTTTTCTTGGAACACATATTTTTTTAAATATGTGATAATATAAGGGTGCTCAGTGGACTCCCAAACTAAAATTAGGGTGCTTAGTGGACTCCCCAAATACATCAGGTTGCTCAGTGTACTTCCTGATAAAATCAACACAGGATCACTCAGTGGTCATCTTGATAATCCAGGAAAGCTAAGTGATCTTCTCCCAAAGAGAGTATATGCTACGAAAATAACTCTATAGTGAGGATACTGCTATACCCCAGCATAGCTAATTCCAGCAGACACAAGATGTCATGCTAAACCTAAGTGTTACCTAAGTGTTCTCAAGCTGACTAAGAAAGAAGAGGTCTTGAAAATCAGTTCTGCCATTGACCTTGTATGGTGTCGACTTTGACTTACTAGTGGTTGGTTGGAGTATGAGTGGTATATCTCATCTGCTCTGGGCATAAGTATGAATGTGAACATGTAATTAGCCGCATAGTATATTCGTTTAAGGATCAAGTACAGAAACATTGGTTGATGCCTTATTACTTTTATACATCTTGTTAGATAGATGTTATACATGTTCTTTATATTCCTTTTCATGCAAAAGATGAATTGTAGATTTGTTATTAATATCCTTGTTTGGTACTTGAAGATATATCTGTCAAACAAATAGAATACCTATAGTTTAGTTTTTATTATTTTTTTGTGATATTAATATTGTTGGAAGAGAGTTATATCTCTCGCTGGGACAATAGTTTCACCCCGTGGGATCCAAAATTTTTAGGTAAGACGTGGACGAGAGGCTAAGAAATGGCCTGCAGAAGAAGGAGCGTATCAGCAAGGATCATAGTTTCCTTTCAAGTTGAGTACGCTGTTTGTAATGTCCTGTAGATAGAAGTCCTATGTGTCGTATTTGTACTCTCAGGTCCTTGGGAGATAGTCTTAGTGGTTTTCATGAGCAATTTGAGATTTTAGTTTGCTTATCTCGAGGATTTTATGTTGTTATTATATGTATTAAATCAAAGTGGCTAGTACTTATTATCCTCAAGAAGAGACAGAACACTAAATGTATAATGTGAACCATGTGTATATGAGGCTTTGGTTCTTTATGTAAGAATTTTCTGGAAGATGGACCTATGTGCAAAATGGTTTTAAATTTTAGTTTTTTTAATCCACTTTTTATGGTTATTCCATTTAATTAATAACAATTTGTTTGTCAGTTTGAGAACAGTCGTTACAAGTTTGGTATCAGAGCTTAAGGTTTGCTGAGTCTACATAGACATAGGACTAAGGTGTTGATGTTATGACCGCATCTGAGCTTAATTGGTAAACTAGGGTTTACCTGGATGATTATATGCTTAATTGGATTGATCATTGATTAAATCTAATTAATGATGATAGTTCAATTATGATATTTTAACCCTAATAAGAACGTTAAGTGTTCTATTGTTTGAGAAATTAGGTTTGAGAAATATAAACCCTAGTTGGTTGAAATTAGGGTTTTGATGGTACATGAGTATGGAATTTGATCAGGATAGTAGTGTGGTACATGCTTTTTAATATTTTCTAGAAATTTTGTATTTAGTTGAATTTTGTATATGATATGGATAACTCAATTATTCATATTGGAGAAAAATTTCAGAATATTTGAGTGTTCGTTGAATGTGGTTCTTGGTCGAACTATACTTCGACCAAAATGCTGACAGAGTGCTTTTTAGAAGTGTAGTGTTTTATTTTTATTTATTTATTGGTAACTCAAAATGATCTTAAATTTTAAATGGAGATTTGAAACTCAATCATAAACATAATTTAAAATACTCATAATTTTTGGATGCGTGTAGACCTTATCAGTAGATGAATTATAGTAATTGACATTTCTATAGAATTCTAAATAGTTGTGCACTATTCGATTTTTAGTTATTTAATGGAAGCTTGGAATGATGTCAAATTTTAACTAAAGCTTTTTAACTCAATTATACACAATATGATAAATTCTAATAATTTTTATAAGATTTTTGATCCCTAAAATACACAAATTTACAGAAACCTTTTTATGACAAAAAATTTTGCTGAAATAAGAAAATGTATAGTAAGGGGTCAAAGTGCAATTGACCCAAGAAGCTCACTTTCTCTATATGGTCAACCTAACATACAAGGATCTCTCATAATTTGTGATTCAATCTAGAGAAACGAAATCCTAGTGAGAGAGAGAGAGAGAGTTAGGGTTTGAGAGGAGAAATTGATGGAGATGCTGACCTAAGGTTTTGCGATCCGAGGAATGATGAAATCATGTAAGTTTAACTTCTTTGGATATAGTTTCATGGTGAATCTTCTCTCACATGTCAAAATTCCGTACCTCCTCTGATTTGATCCAAAATGGTATCAAAACTTCCCCTTTTCTCACTCTTTCTTCATAATCCCTCATTTTTAGGGTTTTCGAGTTTAAAGGAAGAAGAATCGAGTGAATTGCTTGGGATTTGATATGAGATCGAGATTTTCAGGGATGAGCTGCATTTTTAAGATGTTTTCAAACCTTAGGATGAGTGGGAACTTCCTTTAAATAGTATATTGCACGAAAATTGGTTAATTCATTCATAATCTTTAATTGCTAGGATGCAACTACAAACCCTGAATTGTCTATTTGTTCTAAGTTGTTGCAAAATGATATGAAATGGATTCTTCCTCTATTTGGATGAAGTTCAGATGATAAAATCATATTATAAATGTATACAATACATCCTAATGAGAATTTATTAAGTATTCACAGAGGGTATAACAATAAACTGAAATATAGGGGATTTGTCTATGATTGAAATTTGTTGTATAAGTAAATAGAGAAAATTGCTTATCTACATCCCCTTGGTTATGAATCATTGTTTATCTAAATTCATAGTACATATATGTCAGATACTATCTTGGATTTTGTTCAAAGTGAATAGTGTTTTTTTGATATCTCGGTAAAGAGGATGAAACCCTAGATGCGAGGAAAGTTGGATATTTGCGAATAGATATTATGAAATCCATTCAAAGGGATTTTCTTGACATGATAGACTTTATTTATTCAATGTTATTATTGATGCATGATATACTAGTGAATGTCATGGAAACTCAAATTCAACTCAGTTCTAAGGTTTCATACATATATTGATTTTATATGATTTGTTGATAGTAGTCTTTATTCAATGAATGTTTATGTCGCATGAAATCTTTATGGGAGCCATGTGAATAAGTTGTTGCCTAGTGAGAGGTGACAAGATGTGTGATGGCCTTGTGATCCATGAGAATACTTGTACAACCAGTGAAATAAATACCTTGGTCTAAGGACCTAGAGGTAACAATGCTATGTGATGATCTAAGGGTTTGAATACCCAGATCCAGTAATCATGATAATGATGTGAAGGGATGAGAATTCCCATTAATGTGATAAGGGATTGAGATCTCGGGTATCATGTGTTTTAAAGATTTGAAAAGTATGTGATAGATGTATTACACCTTTCTTTGTAGAATTTGTGGTGATTAAATGAAACCCTAAGTGTAGGGTGTTCAATGAATCAAGTATTGTGATATCAATGTTCTCAGATATTATTAATAATTCTTGTCATGATAAGTAATTAACTCTTAATTGAGTTATGAGATGCCCAACTCAAGATTTGGGTTGATATGCACGTTCATTGAGAAATTATAGATAAGTTGCAGGTGATATTGATGATTACTCATATGTTAAGTAATTAACTCTTATCAGTGTAATAAAATGATAAATTGCATGATTCTAGTGTGTATGTGCCAAGTGGACATGTAATCTATTTATTAAAGAATTTTAGTCTGCCTGCATGTATAGTATGTTGATTACTCAGTATATTACATTGTTTTGAATATACTGCTCTGCCAAGTTTAGAATGATATACATGTTGCATTATAACTTCAAATAAGTAGGCACGACACCATAGAGATACCAGAGTCAAGTATAAGTAAGAGAAGGGTACAATGTAGAAAGAGCTTTCTAGGAATAATAAAATAATATACTTAGGAGCCCTAAACACCGTAGAACCCCTATGTGAGGCCTGCACCTTAGGGGTGAAACGACCTAACCCTAGCAACATCCAGTATACGGGGGTCAGAACGTGCTATCAGGTGGCACGGGGGATGAAGCCATAGTGGAAGTATCCTTAAATTATAGTTTGTTGTGTCCAACATCAACCAAAAGTCCTGGTGGCACTAGAATATAGAAAAGCCAAGAGGTGGCTTGACTCTCTGCATGTGTGCTCACGTTAGAGGAGGAGTCCAGTTTAGGCCAGAGAGCCATTTCCCTGTTGCAAACCAGGAGAGTAGTCAGACTTAGTATTTCCCCGGTGTGTCCGCTAAGTCTTGTACAGTGTGCTCGCAGTGCACTACGAGTCTTCATATGTAGAGTACACTGCATATGATCAGAGCATAATAAAATGAATGAGAGGTCAAACAAGTGTGTAAAATTATTCAATTATTCTTTGTATGTTTCCGAATTATTAGTTCTTTTTGAAATTAATCAAGCATGCTCATATATTGATTTTCTTTGTTGATATATAGAGTATCCTGCCATATTTATGATTGTAAATGATCAATCTCTTTAAAGCTTACTACTGCTATAATTGATATCAGTTGCTCAAAAGTATATCTGTAATTATATCAGTGATTTAGACTGTTTCTTTGAAGTACTCATTCACGGAGCGAGTAGGCTCACCCCTATACTCACAATTTTTAGGGATATCACATAGACTTGAAGAAGGTCATTGCATCTGAGTAGATCTTCCATAAGAATTAAGTCTGAGTATAGTTAAGTTCAGTCGGTCCCTGTCACTCTAGGTCCTTGTATAGATGTGAGAGAGTTGTAAATGATGTTTCTATATTTGTTTCCTTAATAAGAGAGAATGCATTTGATTATCATGTCGTATGTACATGGAAGTGTGAGAAACAGAATGAATGTATGGATGAGTATCATTAATGTTGAGATCATATTAGAGTAACCAAGGTTTAATTCTCTTGTAAAGTTTTCTTATGTGATTCAATGCGAGAAAACAAAGAGTTTGAAAAAGAACAAAAAGTTAAGGGTGATCTTTATATTATGATAAATCCTCAATTTATGCCATAATCTCATGATTAAAGGAAATTGTGAGATCGGGGTGTAACAGTTGAGTTTGTGTGAGTGTCCTCCGGTATACCCTATAGTGACTTATTCTTATGTAGAAGAAAGGGTAAAGTTTAAAAAATGAATGGAGAACACGAGGAATACATTGCTTAGAGAAATGTTGTTTGCACCAGGAATGGGTGCAAGGGATCAAGAAAGGGAAAAATGAGTGCCTGAGAATTCCCATCTTGACCCAATCAAGATAAAAGAATCTAGATTTTTATGCTCTTGTTGGGTAGGTTAGGACAATAGTGATGCATATAGTAAACTGGATACTAGCATTACAACTAAGGATATCAGTCCTCAATGCAGAAACTTTGGGTTCTAAAAGGATTCATGAATGACATAGTCATGTTGGAACAGTGGAAAATGTGGGAAGAGTTAACCTATGGTGAGAAAATAGAGGTGATGCTTGAAGAAAATCCAAGGATGCTAAGTCCTATGCTTTGATAATATGAAAAGTAAGGAATAGATTATTCTCTCTCTGATTACTCTGATCAAGTAGTCATTTTGAAACAATATAGTAAGACTAACAAAATGGGAAATATGGCATGAGTGTTTCCATCACATCCTAAGTGCATTAAATTGGAATCTAAGATAATCTCATATCAATCTGTGTGCATGAGGAAGTTAAAAGTATAATCCTCATGATAGGAGAAAGGAGAATGAGGGAGATGATTCCTATTCAATAAGGCTTGTGTGAATAGTAAGCATCCTTTCCATAAAATGGAAATGGGAAATGTGATGAAATTATAGAATGTTCATAGTCATGTTAGACAAAAATAAGGAAAGGAATGAAACAAAATAGGGAATTGCTAAGTGAACTTTCCCAAATACATAGGGATTGCTAAGTGAACTTTCCCAAATACATAAGGATTGTTAAGTGAACTGTCCCAACTAAAATGGGATTGCTAAGTGAACTTTTCCGACCAAATAAAGAAATGCTAAGTGGACATTCCTAACTAGATAGGGATTGCTAAGTGGACTTCCCTAACTAATAAAGGAATGCTAAGTGGACTCTACTAACTAGATAGGGATTGCTAAGTGGACTTCCCTAAATAATAAAGGAATTCTAAGTGAACTTTCCTAACTAGACAAGGATTGCTAAGTGGACTTCCTCAGCTAAATATATGTTTCCTCTTTGGTGAACAACCTTGGGTAATGATAGGGGTATGTTCCTATATGTTATTTCCTTTCATGAACATGGCAATCAAGTGAAGTTTATGACACTTGATGTGCATGAGTTAGAGACGTTCATTTGAGGGGTACTTAGAAAAGTATCAATTCATTTGGGACTTTGGTTCCAAAATTTAGACATGTGTATAAATATATAATGTCTCAAGATTAAAGATACATCCTTCAGTATGTTTAACCTTGGTATTAGTAATGAGGGATGGAAATAAGTAGGACACAATGAGTTTTTGACACATGTGAAGAATACCAAGAAGAGGACTTCTGGTGTCCAAAGATGTGTCAGATGACATGAGAGATTAAGAATATAACTTCAAATAAAATGAATAATGTTTGGTAACTTAGAAGGGCCAACCTTGAGATAACTTTAGTATGGAAGTCATATGTTAGGGGTTTATGCTCCGCATAAACATAACATCGATATGGAAGTACTAATCGAAGGAACAAATGTAGAGTCATTTTAAGAAAAAGCTTATCAAGCCAAAAATGATTTCTTAAAATATCCTTAACTAGATCTGATAATGGAACTTATACCTAATCTCTAGAGATACATTTGAGATAAGTTTGTCTTATACAATTAGTCTCTCCTTATGATAAGAAAATAAACAGCTAACGGGATAGTGGATACAAGTCATAAGAAAGCTAGTATTGAACCAACAAAATAGACTGGTATAATAGAGGTATGATTAGACTTGTAGCCTCAAACAAAGATCAGAATGTAACTCTAGTCCGGGAAAGGACAGTTGAGAATAACAGATTCTATGATAATCCTATGTGAACAGATCTTATGCAGGTCAAAGTTCTATAGTATCTTCATGACATCAAGATGTTATGTGGACACTTGATGATATGATGCATGAACGACAATTGTCTCCCTTTATCTGGGATTTCAGGGACGAAATCCTTGTAGGGGCTTATAATTGTAACGCCCCTAACCTGGGTTATGGCCTAACCCTAGATTTTTTGCTTAAGTAAGTTGCTTACAACTTGTTCTTATCTTTTGGAAAAAAGAAATTAAGGCCTTTGTGAAGTTTATTCTCAAAATTGAGCTTATATGCAAACTATGTGTGCATTATATAATAACCTAGGTGAAAAGTACAGTTTACCCAAGATAAATGTTATGTTGCAAATGTTACATATTGAATATATTATAAGTGTTTTGTATGTCATGAAAGAGAATATGATGCTAAGTGGTGTCTTGTGCAAATCCTAAACCCTAAGTGAGAACTTTTGTAAAATGCTAAGTGCTTGGTGCATCAATTGTGGTACAATTTGCAATATGTACAAAATGTAGGGCTAATGTGTAATTTACCACCTCTACATTGTTTCTACTCTTACTTAGTGTAGCATCCCTGACCTAGTTTATGTGTTAACCCTAGATGTTTTGCCTAATAAGGTTAAGTAGATGCTTAATCTTATCTTGGGAAAAGTAATTAGGGCTCATGAGAAACTTATGTTTCAATTTTGGCCCTGTTTGAACAATGTTGAAGCAATGCTTGCTTATTTTGGACTAAAGTGCAAATTACCCAAGTTGAGGGGTTAAATTGCAAATGTTGCATGATAATATGTTCCTATGATGTTGAGACATAATAAGAATGAATATGATGTAGTTGTATGGTTTTCACAAGCTTGGGCACCAAGATTAAGCTTGTAAAGCAATCCTTGTGCATTAGAACCTAGTTTTGGTGTAATGTGCAATTTACCCAAAACATAGGGTTCAATATGTAAATTACCAATTCAACAAGGTCCCTAATGTTTCTTGGAATCATGTATATAAAATAAAATGAGAGGGGCGCCTCATTTGAATTAAGTTGGAGGAGAGAGAATCTTGATATTAAAATAATCAAGATTTAATCCTAAGTGAAACCCTAATTCAATTTAGGGCAAAAATGAATGTATTAATTAAAGGGACTTCAACCAAAATTAAAATGGTTGGATTAAGATGTGTTTGGATGAGCTTAAAGCCTTGCAAAGGCACGATCATATCCTAAGGAGGTGAAATTCCACTCACCATTATTATAAGAAAAAGAATTTCCACTCAAATATGGATATTCTTATTATAAGGGTTAAGGTGCTTAATTTTTTTTCCTTTAATTCATGGATAATGGAAGGTAGTTCGGTGGGGATATATATTCCCTTGCATGAAAGAAACCAAGGGGGAAGTGGTGGCAACAATTTTGGAATTAAAAGACTTTTATAAAAGATTTTCTCTCTCATCAATTTTCTTATAAAAGTACCCTTTCCAAGCCAAACCAAAGGCTTTTTCGGATTCTTTTCTTTCCCCTTGCTTGTAAATCTACCAAGGAGATGTGGAGGATCAGTAGGACTACCCCCAACCTGTTGGTAAGGTTCTTGACCTCATTTCACCTTGAATCCATGGTGAAAATAAAAAATCAATGCATGAATTCATCATATCTCGATCCCCTCTTCAATTCTAATCAATTATTTTCACTCAATACTTGAGGAAGACCCTTGGAATAGTGAAAGGAGTTGCATCCACCATTGTTTCCGTGAGCTTGGAGCTTTGGAGCTCAATTGGAGGCGGGTTTTATAACTTGAACCCTTAATTTTATTATTGCAATCAATACCTTATCAGTTGGTGATCATTTCTACATTTCCGAAATTAAGTTTGGTTGATTAATGAAATATCCATGGAAACCACAGTAGATTTTGTGATTTTGGACCTTGATTATGATGACATAATCATAAGCACACACCTCCCCAAATATCTAGGGCAAACAGTTTTGATGTTGAGTCCAAACGGTTTCACCAAACCATTTGGTGACCAAACGGTTTGCAAAATGTTTGGTGGTTTGGGTCCCAAACCGTTTGGGATGGTTGACCATTTGAAATGGTTGACCATTTGGAGATATATGATGTGGTACTTGGATCTTGATCCAATGGTTTCAATTGGTTGATCTTGAAGGTTTCAATTGTGTATGATTCCTTAATTGCACACCCTAATCGGCTAAGTGCTGATTTTGAAATTGATTGAGATGATGTTTTGGGTTGATTGACCCAAACGGTTTCAAAACCATTTGGGGATCACCCAAACGGTCTCAAGACAGTTTGGGGGTCACCCAATACCATTTGGAGGTCTAGGGTTAAATATGGCTATGTGTTTGAAGGTCCAAAGGTACCAAATTGAATTGCAACTAAGTGCTGATTTGATAATCAATCCAATGGTCCAAAACCCTAATTGGATGTCATGGATTTTGATGATGTAATGGGAAAACGGTCTCAAGACCGTTTGGAGATCAACCAAATGGTCTCAAGACCGTTTGGTGGTCATCCAAGACCGTTTGAGGTCAGGTCATATCATGTGATGATGATAGCTCATTGATTTCAATTGAATTGATTCCACAATGTCAACCATTAATGGATCCTCAATTTCAAACCCTAAGTGATGGTTCCTTGATTATCAAACCTAGTTCAATTGGGTTCAAAACCCTAATTTGAAGGTCTAATTGAATGGTGATTCAGTGGTCCAATTGATGAATACTTTAGTGGTTCAATTTACAATTGGTCCATGGATTGAAACATTGAGTCGATTGAGTGTTGAAGTGCCTTTTTGGTCCATGCGGTTTTGAGAAGGTTTCAAGACCATTTGGGACCAAACGGTATCAAGACCATTTGGGAACAAATGATCTCAAACCGTTTGGAGACCCAAAGTGCAAACAGTTTCAATACTTACCTTGTCTAATTGATTTCAAGTACAACTTGTTCAAATGGTTTTCAACCAATTGGTTTATGAGAACCAAGATCATTGAGGGTCTAAGTAATTAACTTTGTGAAGATAAACATGGTTAATCCATTTGAATATCTCATGTAATTGAAGGTCCAATATGGTGAACCTATTTAGATACTTAATGCATTTGAAGATTTCAATGGTTAACCCAATTGATCACTTTGTAGGATTGAAAGTTTAATTGGTCAATCCTTTTGAATTCTTTATATAATTGATGGTTTAATTGATTAGACCATTTGGACATCTAATATGATCAAAGGTCAATTAGCTATGTGATTATTAAAGATGTAGACCAATGATGATTGTGAAGGTTAACCCTAGCTATGTGTACTCAAGTGAAGAGTTGACCTAGATTAATCTTGGAGTATTTAACATCCTAAAGAGGATGAGAGAGAGAATGATAGAGATGAATGCTTATATAATTAATCCCTAATTCTCTCATTATGAGTAAACTATGTGATAAGGGTTGATCCATAATAATGAGATCATGAATCCCTAATCAATGAGCCATAACCCTAATTAGAGTAATGATATGTATGAAACCCTAATTAGAGCAATGCTATGTGTGAAACCCTAATTAGAGAAATACTATGTGTGAAACCCTAATTAGAGCAATGCTATGTATGAAACCCTAATTAGAGAAATACTATGTGTGAAACCCTAATTAGAGCAATGCTATGTGTGAAACCCTAATTAGAGCAATGCTATGTATGAAACTCTAATTAGAATGAAGCTATGTGTGAAACCCTAATCTAGGGCAAAGCTGAGTGTTATCATAAATCTAGGGTGATGATGTAACCCTAACTTAGTGTAACAATGAAGGAAACCCTAATTTAATGGGAATTGTATATCCTAACCCTAATTTGGGTATGAGGTAAGAGAAACCTTACTTGGATATGAATAGAAAACCTTAATCCCTAAAATGGGGTAAGGTGCATGAAAGCCTAATATAGGGTAGTGCCACTAATCCTATGTGAAGACCTAGCACTGGGTGATGTGTTGTGAAATATTAAATTCACATAATAGTAGGTAAATCCTTGATATAGAAGGATGATTATATGAAACTCTATTGAAGAGTATTACTATGAGAAATCCATAAATGTATGGAATATTCTATGTGAATCCTCAAATTATAAATATGGAGAATACTATTCCTAATTAATCTAAAGGGGTTGGATGATGGCAGTCGTGGTGGTGTAAAATGATCATGGTGATCTTCTGTAGCACGACCGTGCAAGGTAGCACGGCCGTGGTGGATTTCCCTTGCACGACCGTTCTTGGCTGCACGACCGTGGTGCTCTATGCTTGACTCAGATTTGATTTGCAAGTGACCTGACATGGCCGTTTTGTTAGTCCCTAACTTAAGGATGAGTCCATAGTATTGGAATGGTTGTATATTCTAAATGAGTGACTAATGACCACTACCTTACATGATAAATGTGATGAACTGGTGCATAAAGTATTAGGATGGGTAATACCCTGATACAAGCTAAGTGTATGAACTCAAGTAAGATAAAGGTGTTAAGGGAAGTGATACATCAAAATATGATAGATATCACATCCAACACCCCAAATACTGGTATACCTTGATGTGTTATAAGTCCAATATAATTGGATGAATGATACATGAGATGTGTCATGTCAATGGTTACATTGAGATGTAATGCACTCTGTTGAATGTAGGCTAGCATGCCTTATGAAAAGGTTAGTTCAAACCTAGAAACTATGATGTAATCATATTCTGGAAAAGATGAGAGAGAAACTCATGCTATGTGTTGATAATACGTTCAATGATGAATGATGAGAATAAATAAGTATGATTGAATACTTATGTTATTCATATTGATTCCTTGGTATGAAAACCCTAATACAGGGTAATGCTATGTGAAACCCTAGTACAAGATGATGCTATGTGAAGTCTTAACACAGAGAGATCCTAAGTGAAACTCTATTATAGATTGATGAGTTATGAATGAAATAAGATAGCCCTTGTATGGTATAGTTCTGATGTGAAGGAGATACCATGAACCCTAAAGAGGGAATAGTGATACTACTTAGTGTTGTATGATACTGATTTGAAAGCATTATAATTGTTATCATGAATAATAATCATGCAGGGATGATGAGATGATATGCAATAAAAATGTGACCTACGAGGAAGGTCCTGTGATGATCCTTGATAAAAGAGTTAAGAAGCTGAAGAGGAAGGACCTGGTTCTTGTGAAGGTTCTTTGGCATCATCATGGCGTTGAGGAAGCAACATGGGAGCTTGAGGAAGAGATGAGGAGGAAGTATCCCTCACTTTTCTCTTCGGATTTCGGGGACGAAATCCCTTTGAAGGGGGTTAGCTTGTAAGGACCCTGACCTCCATTTAGGGTTTACCCTGTTTGTTTTGCTTAACCCTGATGCTTAGTTGCTTGCTAATCACCTTTAGTGGTGATTAGGGTTTGTTTGTGCTTGTTGAGAGTTGGGGATGCTGCTTGCAATTAGCCCAAGTCTAGGGTTTGTGGGCAAGTTTGTCACCTTGTGAGGTGTTCCTCCCTCTCCTTGCTTCCTCTAGTGTTGAGAGGAAGGTTCAGGCTCATTGCTTGAGTTCCTTTGGGCTTGGTTGAGCTTGTTGGGCCTTGTGGTGTGTTGCCTTTGCTTCTTTGGACCTTGTATCGGGCAAGAGAGCCCTGTGTCGGCCATGCTTGTGTGGCCCAGGGTGTGTGTCGGTCATGGTGGAGGTGTGTCGCCCTTGGACCCCTTTGACCTTATTTGACCTCGTTTGTGTCACCACTAGTGGACACTTGGAAATGGTCTTGGACATGTGTTTAGGGCATGTTAGAGTGGTGGCCTTGCTCATGGACAAGTGTCCCTAGGTGGGCGACACCTTGCCTTGTTCTACCTTGGTTTCTCCTCCAATCCCCATCTATATATGCATTTCCTTTCCCTTTCTAAGGATCCCTTTAGTTCCATAGTCTCCTTCTTCCTTGGTGCACGACACCCTCTTCTTTTGCAAGCTTGTTGGCTGATCCTTCTTGGAGTCTCCTTCTTCCTCTAGTGGTGGCCGAACCCTAGGGTGCCTTGCTCTCCTTCTTCCTTGGTGGTTCTTGGAGCTTGGTGCTAGGAGCTTGGAGCTTGCTTAAGGTGGGTTACATAACTCCTACCCTAACTACACTACCTTCTTTTATGTTCTTATATGTTTCTTATGATCATATGGGCTATGCATGTTGTTAGTTTGGTTTCTTGCTTAGTTGCACCTTGTTGGCCGAACCTATGTTCTAGGGTTCTTGGTGAGCAACACTCCTTTCTCTCCTTGGTCTAGAGGAGTGAGCTTGAGTGCTAGTCATATGGGCAATACCCCTCTCTTGTTTAAGTTGAGAGGTGAGCTTGTGTTCTAGTTACTTGAGCAACACCCTCCTCTCACCATGGACTTGAATGGTGAGCTTTGTGGTAGATGTGGACCTTAGCTATGGTTGTCCTTTGTGTTTCCCGATTGGTGATAAGGGATGTGCAAGACCCCTCTCTTAGTTTTTGCGAGGTGAGCCATCTTCTTGATCCATTAGGGTTTGGTGCCCTTGTGCTTAAGGTTGAAGATGACCTTGTGGTGTTGCATCTTGACCATTATGATCTTGGGGGAGGTGCTACCCGATATCCCTCTTGATCTTGAGCCCTGGACGACACATGTTGTAGTTGTGTCGGGCGATGCTCCTTGGTCCTTGCCTTGTTGTGTCGGGCGTCACACATAGCTGGTTACCTTGACCGATACATATAACCTAGAAGGTGGAATAGTATCAGTATGCCTTGTTGTGGTGGAACGTTGCTAGCTAGTCTGTGGTGGGCGTCACCCTTTGGCCTTAGCTCTGTGTGTGTCGGACAACAATATGACTCTTGATGGGTGTTGCACGACACCACAGTGCCCGATACATGTGCTGACCGATATGCCATGAGGCACGACACACCGTTGCGGGACACACTTCTTTGGCTAGTTGCATGATAGACCCTACTACACAACATAGCATTGCATGGTACACCGTTGCTGTTATGCTTGGCTAATATGTGTTGGTGGGCGATAGGAGATAACATCTTGCCCGATACCATCTCTAGTGAGGGTGCCCTACCCGTCACACCTCTTGTGAGGGTAGTGGGCACTTCTAGTGAGGGTCTTGCTTCTTATATGGAAAACCAATATGCTGATTCTTGTTCTTGCTATCACGCTTAATATATGATAGTGACCCTTGATATGCTTGATGGTAATTGCTATAGTAAGTGCACATCTATGTAACTTAACATGACATCTTGTGTATCTATGATCATCTGGAAATATATGTATGATGCTGAGGAAATGGTAAGCATATAAGATGCTTTGCTTAATGATATGACCTATGTCTATGGTCACAGGTTGAGGCATGAATGATAACGTATATAATCATCAATGTTGCCCTATGTTGATAACATGAATCTTATGTTAATCCATGATGACTGTGTATACTAACCATGCAGGTGAGTCATACAGTTGCATAGCCAGGAATAAGGGGCTACGAGGTGTATATATTTATATATATATATATATGTTTGAGTAACACTGCTTTGATGGTTACTCTTGATGTTAAGATAATATGCTTGATGTGTTTTGGTCTGAGGACCTGGGTTGGCTACAATGCCTAGATGAGGTATTATCCCTGGATGATGATCTGGGATTGCTATCCCATGGTGATGATGTAAGCCTTGAGAGGCAGTGACACTATGTGATGAGGGATTGAGATCCCATGGCAATGTGATGATCCTTGTGATGGATCTAGATGATTGGCAAGAGGCCAAGTGATAACATGTAATGTTGGATCCTTGTGATGGATCAGGATGATGTTGATTACAATAAAAGCATAATATTGAGTTTCATATGTTTATTCTTGTTATAGTTTACATGTTATATAACTTGGTTGAATCTTGCAATCCACTTAAAATATACTAACTAATCACAGTGGGACATATCATGTAGTTTGCCCTGGCCATAGATCCATCATCGTCAGGAGCTGGTGATGGTGAAACGGGTTCTCCTATGGGTTAACCCGAAGTGCATATTGTTGAGTATGTGAGGTTTCTCCTAGCCTAAAGTGAGGAGGTATGAGTGCAACTTCGATTGTACACTCAAGAGTGCGAATTCATGCCCGTAGCTCAGTATGTGAAGAGCATGGTGAACATGCCCATGGATCAGGATGTGTAATATGGGGGCATGAATGCTTTCATGGCTCAGAGCACGGTGAATAGGCTCGTGTCTTAGTTTCACTAGCGCCGATACCTGTACTGAGGTGGGCTAGGCAGAGGGTAGCCTAACCCTGTGGCTGAGGCCACTTAAGCATGAGACTGCGGTCCTACTTTGGTTCTCGTGCATTGACCATGAGGTGGGAGGTCGTGGAATCCGACTCTTCCATTGACCCTATATGGCACCGGCTCCGGGTTTCGCAGCCGTCAGTTGGATTTGAGCGGTACGACTCAATTCCTCAGGGCATAATAATAATACGTAATCCAGCCGTATAGTATTTATTACTGAAGGCAAAACACAGAACATTGGTTTAGGCCTTGCTTATGTAGTTAATCTTGTTATACCTTGCAGTTACTTATACATGTCTCAGGTTATGTGGTAAGACCTTATAAATCTTATCTTGTTAATCATGTTCCATAAAGGATTACTAGGGTATATGCCTTTCGTACATCTAGTAAGTTTGATGGTATGAATAGCTTTGCCATATATACTGCTCTTGTTCTACGCTTTATTAGTTATCTGCTTTTGTTGCTCTTATCTTTCTGAGGTTTTGTAGTTTCGGCGGGGAGTTATGTTTCTCACTGGGACTGTGTGTCTCACCCCGTTGGTTTACACCCTTTTTAGGTGTTCGAGCTAGACGTGGTAGTGGTTGTGGAGTTGCGGCCGAGCAACAAGACGAGTAGTAGAAGGCAAGAGACGGATATGCTACTATTTTAGTCGTTTTGTAGTAGAGTCTTAGAGTCATCCCTATACTCTCAGGTCCTTGGAGATGTTTTGACGTTGTTTCATGATGTATAGCTGATGACATTTTGTATATCCTGCTGGTGGCCAGTTGTGGGCCGTTATGTATGTATAAACAGGTGATGAACTCATGTGATGGCTAGACAGCTGACCTCCTAAGCTGTGGACACGTATCAAGCTCTTGTAAATGTTTATATAATCTGTTTCCCCTGCAGGCTGAGGACCCAAATGTAATAGTTTCTCAGTTATTCTACTTTCCGCAATTGGTTTTAATTAACCTGTGTTTTTGGTAATCTGTGGTTTATGGTGTTCTCCGCACGTTTTCATGTAACACCTCGTTGTCTATGTGTGTAAAGAGGTGAAATCAATCAACCTCTCTACTAATAATAATGGTAAACAAAATCCAATTTAGATAGCAGCGGAAGATACAATTTTGACTATATTCAATTTAAATAAAGTGTACATAAAAATTTCCCCAAGGTGGGTGTACATGCTTTATACAAATTGAGGATCTAAGTAGAGGGAAATCTAACTACTCCACTTTTGTCTCCAAGCAACATATCCATCATCTAAGTCCAAGCCAAAGCCAAGATCTTCAAGTCCTATTCAACCACCTTGCTTCACACCTGGGTGGTTGGGAAGACACCCAGCAAGAGGGAAAAACAAAGGAAGTATGTGTTACAAGAACATTCTAACAATGTCAAAGAAAGTTGTAACAAGTAAATTAGGCTAGATATTTGGTGTAAAAAGAGATATCAAAGAGTATGAGGTTTTTATAAGGAAACTTGCCATTAACAAAATAATTAAAGGTTTTAGCATGTCATTTAATATGTCTATCTAACTAAGTAGGGTTGAGGCACCTACCGGACCTCTAACCTTAGGTGAGGGAAGAATTATAAACATTTCCAATCACCTACAATTTTTAATGGGGAGAATAATAAACATTCCCCTAGGGCGATTTTATACATGCCCTCTATGGGTGGTTGTACATAAGTACCACTACTTAAAGATTAAATAGAACATTTAATTTCATGCTAACAAGAGATTTATGGCAAGAATAAGAAAAAGAATATATAACATGGCAGTGGGGTATGAATACCCAAACAAGAGAATACTACATCTACTATTGAGGCAATAAGCAATTTAGGTTTCAAGATTAAAGGCTTTGGATCAAGTTAAACCTCATAAAGAAATTTAGGTAATGGATTAAGGATTTCCCAACTGATAGGTAGTTGCACAAACAAAACACATACTAAACACATACCTTAGCCTCAGGTGTCCTAGAATCCCTCCTTTCAACCCTTTACAGGAATTATGAACCCACTTTCCCTAATACACCATTAGATTTATAAATTAGATTCATATACATTCATTTAAAAAATTGAAACCCTAATTCACTAACTTTTTGTGTAAACCATCGATTTAGACTCCAAAAACCTCATAACCATCTTAGTTAGGTTTTCCTGATCAAAATAACATATAATATTGTATATTTTGGAAATATGGATTCTTAGGGTTAATTTTAGTGATTCTAAGATAATTAAATCGACTTTAAAAACACATTTTCGCAAACCTCAAAACCAGATCTCAAAAATAATTTTATTCAATAGGTCTCGTTTTTCTGAATCCAAAACACTATTTATTTATTATTTTTGACCCACGGAATAATTTATAAAAATTAATTTATCCCGACCAACCACAGCCTGCCACGTAGGTAAGGCCAACCACGTCGAGCGGTGACCCGCGCCTCAAGGACGCCCGCAACCGGTCGAGCGACCCGGTCAAAGCAGGGTGGAAAAAGGCACAACTGCCCCGAATAGAAAAAGAAGAAAAGAAAAAGTGAGCGGGGCAAAATGGTAAAATGGCGGGGTCTTCTCCTACCCCTCGCCCGATCACCCACGAACAGCGAGCAGCTTGCTCGGCCCAAATTGGGCAAAATCGCGACACACGACCAAACCTCGAGTTCAAGTATCCGAAAGAAAGAGAAAGAAGAGACGAAGTTGGTAGTACCTTCAATTGGAAATGAGATCAATGGAGAAGAGCACGAGAGGCGCCGCAACCCAGGCGTCGTCGGCGGCTAAACGGGGGTCAGGTCGTCCATGAATCGTCGAATTGGAAGTACGAGCAAATAGGTAAGGTGATGGCGGTCATCAGGGCTCGGTTATATATAGGCAACATGCCCTAGGTTAGGGTTTGGGTAGGAGCAAAGTAAGGAGGTCGGCGGCCACTTGGGCGTTTCTCGAAAACGCGACTAATCCCACACTTTTTGGGATAATCCGGAGCGCAAACTCGCAAGGAATCCAACAAGACCAAAATTAATGGAAATCGTTGAGTGGATCTCAAGATATTGCAATTTAAAAAAAAATGAAAAATCAAGCCTGTTGCCTAACCGTGCGTCGTCGGATCGATGGACGTGGGTCCACTGAAGATCCTGGACCGTCCGATCTCGCGCAAGATACAAAGAAAACCAAATTTCCAAGGAAATCGATTAAATTCATTTAAATCTTTAATGCTTTTCTCTCTCTTTATTTGGAGGCTCAAACGTTGCCCAAAAATTACCAAAATTCATACTCTGACTTATTTTGATGCGTAGAATCCAAATATGGAGTTATTTTTGCATTTGGAGAAATTTTGATAGGTGAAATAATTAATATATCATTTTCTCTTTCCTCCTTCAAAAGAGGTGATAACATTATCTAAAATTAGTGTAACTTCACCCATAAGTCTCCTTAAGGGTTGGGAACACGTTTTTGAAATTAATTAATTTTTATCAACATATATTAATATTTTTGATCTTTAAATCATTTTCTCTCTCCAGATTAAAATAAAATATTAACATTGACCACATTAAATGAAAATTTGCCCAAAGGCTTATTTTTATGTTTATAATACGAATTTGGAGTTATTTTTCTGATTTGAGAACATTAAGTATTTTATTTCACTTTATTGGCATATTTCCTATTTTCTTTTGATAATGTCATTAATATTTATATTTATGTTCCACTTTAAATGATACTTGGCCCTTAAGTTACTTTTTGATCAAGGAAACGAATTTGAGTATCAAATTATCCTGATAGGTTCCAATTATAATATTTTGTGCAAAATCTTTCTCATTATCTTCTTTACCCATTAATTCCCATATTACCTTTAATTATTGCATTTATCTTCTCCTTTATTTCAAATTCAGATTTTCTCTTATTTCTCTTATTCTAGGAAGTGCTAGAAAGTTCTAGGACAAAACATTTTATTCTTTTTATTACTTAATGTAAAATTTGCATTTTAGACCCATTATCTAAATCTAACTGAGGTATTTGTGCATGCAACCTTGTAATAAGAATATATGGGAAACATTTATCCAATAACCATCATAATTCCTTTAAATCAAAACCAAAGACATATGGAACGAAAATGAAGGACAAAACTTATAGAAAAGAGTACAAAGAGGTACATAGAGGATATTAATGAAAGAAAAAGATGGAAAGAGGACCAAAAGGCAAAATGCCCAGATTTCGGTATGTTACAATGTGATAGTGGGATGTGTTGTCACAAGTTTGGTATCAGAGCTTTAGGTTCACTGAGTCTAAAGGGATTTAGGACTAGGTTGTGTCTGTTCTTGTGAGTCTTCTAGATTTTCCTACAATCATCTTCTGCCCTCAGCGGAAGAAAAGCCAAGATGTCTGGAAACCATGAAGAACACGCTGCTGAGAACAACAATGCTCCATCAGTTGATGGAGCTATAGGGCAGACACATGAAGATCGGGTGCCTGAGGTCCCCCAACCTGACCCAGTCATTCTTGAACACCCTACCTATCAACAACTTATGGGGCAGATGATGGCTACGATGAATCTCATGGTAGGAAGATTGCCAGTGGCTCCGCCGAGAGCACAAGCTCCCCATGGTGAAACATCGGGTATTGGGAAGACCTTTGAGCGGCTTCGCCGAGTCAGAGCTTCGGATTATGCTGGAATGGCTGATCCAGTGGATGCAGATCTGTGGCTGACAAGTCTTGAGAAGGCTTTCTGGATCCTCTAAATCCCTGAAGCAGACAAAGTAAAGCACGCTGTCTACCTTCTGAAGGGTAGTGTTGGTCACTGGTGGACCATCGAAGAAGAGAAGCGACCCGGTGAGGTGATTGGTTGGGAGGTTTTTCAGTGTGAGTTCGTCAACAGATACTTTCTGAAGATGTATCTGGATGAGAAGATCAGCCAGTTTGAGCGCTTGCTCCAAGGAGCGATGAACATCACCGAGTATGAAGCCAAGTTCATGGATCTGTTGAGGTTTTGTCCTCACATGGCCGCAACAGATGAAGGACGGATCGATGCGGTTATGTATAGATTATCGACAGTTGAACAAGGTCACGATCAAGAACAAGTACCCGTTACCGAGGATAGATGATCTGTTCGATCAGTTGTGTGGTGCTATAATGTTTTCGAAGATCGATCTACAATCCAGATATCATCAGTTGAGGATTAAGGTGGATGACATACCAAAGTCAGCTTTTAGGACAAGGTATGGTCACTACGAGTTTGTGGTTATGTCGTTTGGGATAACCAATGCACCTGCTTCTTTCATGGATTTGATGAATAGAGTGTTCCGTCCATTCCAAGATCAGTTTGTTGTAGTCTTTATAGATGACATCTTAATCTATAGTCGGGACAGGCTAGAACATGAGCGACATCTTCGACTAGCGTTGACTCTTCTTCGCCAATATCAGTTGTACGCCAAGTTTAGTAAGTGTGAGTTCTGGTTTGAAGAAGTAACCTTTTTGGGTCATGTGATATCTGCTGAAGGAATCAAAGTGGATCCGAAGAAGGTGGAGTCCGTTGCGGATTGGGAGCAACCAAAGACGCCGATAGAAGTTCGTAGTTTCCTGGGTTTGACTACCGAAGGTTTATCAAGGACTTTAGTACGATCGTGTCGCCTATGATGAAGTTGACTAGAAAGGATGTACCTTTTGTTTGGAATGATCATTGTCAGCAACCTTTCCAGAGTTTGAAGGAGAAGCTGACCAATGCTCCAGTGCTAGTGCTGCCAGGACCTGGAAAGGGTTATGTTGTTTTCTGCGATGCTTCCAAGAAAGGTTTAGGTTGTGTGTTGATGCAGGAGGATCATGTGGTTTCTTTTGCTTCACGACAGCTTAAGAAACACGAGGAGAACTATCCGACTCATGATTTGGAGTTGGCAGCCGTGGTTCATGCGTTAAAGATTTGGAGACACTATCTTTACGGGGAAGTGTGTCAGATCTTTACGGATCATAAGAATCTGAAGTACATCTTTTCGCAGCATGAGTTAATCATGCGACATTGTCGATGGATGGAGTTAATCAATGATTACGACTGCACCATCGAGTATCATCCTGGTAAGGCGAATGTGGTAGCTAATGCGCTTAGTCGAAAGTCTTCCTCTCTTTCTTCAAAGAAGGCACAGTTGAGTTCCCTGGTATGCCATAGACGTGACATGTTTGTCTCTTTACGACAGATGAATGTGCAGATGGAAGTTTCCTTATTAGCTGGACTTTTAGCACAGATGCAAGACAAGCCTACGCTGAGATAACATATCAAAGATGCAAAACAAACAGATGATATAGTACAGTTGATCAGATTAGAGTTCGGTAGCGAAAAGCGTGATGGGTTCCATGAGTCCGAGGATGGACTAGTTTGTTATCATGATAGGATGGTGGTCCCTGATGCTCATGATCTCAGAAAGCTTGTGCTTGAGGAAGCACACACGTCGATGTATGCTATTCATCCAGGTGTCACCAAGATGTATCATAGTCTGAATGATTTGTATTGGTGCCCCAGCTTGAAGAAAGATGAAGCTGGGTTTGTGGCTAGATGCGCGGTATGTCAGCAAGTCAAAACTGAGCATCAAAAGCCGGCAGGTACGTTTCAGTCCCTGCCAATACCACAGTGGAAATGGGATCATATAACCATGGATTTCGTAGTTGGTCTACCCAGGACAACTAGGAATCATGATTCCATTTGGGTGATAGTGCACAGATTGACGAAGTCTGCCAATTTCATACCAGTAAAGACAACGTATACAACTGAGAAACTCACTCGAGTATACATGGATGAGATAGTACGTTTGCACGGTGTGCCAGCGACGATAGTTTCTGACAGAGGTCCTCAGTTCACGAGTCGTTTCTGGGAACAGTTGCACAAAGCGTTGGGAACATAGTTGAGGTTCAGTACCGCCTTCCACCCACATACAGATGGACAGTCTGAAAGGAATATTCAGACTTTGGATGATCTCGTTCGAGCTTGTGTTTTGCAGTTCTTAGGAAGTTGGGACATACATCTCAGTTTGATAGAGTTTGCCTATAAAAATAGTTATCAGCAGAGCATTGACATGGATCCTTATGAAGCCTTATATGGAAGAAAGTGCAGATCTCCTTTGCGTTGGTATGAGTCTGGTGAATATCAGCTTTTGGGTCCTGAGTTAGTACAGCAGACGTCAGAAAAGATCAAAGTGATACAACAACAGTTGAAAGTGGCAAAAGACAGGCAGAACTCTTATGCAGACAATCGCCGACGACCTTGGGAGTTCCAGGTAGGAGACAAAGTATATCTTAAAGTCTCACCGTGGAAAGGTGTGCTAAGGTTTGGCCGGAAGGGTAAGCTAGCACCCAGATATATGGGGCCTTACCCAGTCATAGCATGTGTGGGAAAGGTAGCTTACAAGTTAGAGCTGCCGCCAGAGTTACACAGGTTACATCTAGTGTTCCATGTCAGTATGCTGAAGAAAAGTCATCTGGATATAGGGATAGTGATACAACCAGACGAAATCGAGCTTGATGAAGATGTGACCTACAAGGAAGGTCATGTGATGATCTTCGACAAAAGAGTTAAGAAGCTAAAGAGGAAGGACCTGGTTCTTGTGAAGGTTCTTTGGCATCATCGTAGCGTTGAGGAAGCAACATGGGAGCTTGAGGAAGATATGAGGAGGAAGTATCCCTCACTTTTCTCTTCGGATTTCGGGGATGAAATCCCTTTGAAGGGGGTTAGCTTGTAAGGACCCTGACCTCCATTTAGGGTTTACCCTGTTTGTTTTGCTTAACTCTGATGCTTAGTTGCTTGCTAATCACCTTTAGTGGTGATTAGGGTTTGTTTGTGCTTGTTGAGAGCTGGGGGTGTTGCTTGCAATTAGCCCAAGTCTAGGGTTTGTGGGCAAGTTTGTCACCTTGTGAGGTGTTCCTCCCTCTCCTTGCTTCCTCTAGTGTTGAGAGGAAGGTTCGGGCTCGTTGCTTGAGTTCCTTTGGGCTTGGTTGAGCTTGTTGGGCCTTGTGGTGTGTTGCCTTTGCTTCTTTGGACCTTGTGTCGGGCAAGAGAGCCCTGTGTCGGCTAGTGGTATGTCGACCATGCTTATGTCGCCTAGGGTGTGTGTCAGCCATGGTGGAGGCATGTCGCCCTTGGACCCCTTTGACCTTCTTTGACCTCATTTGTGTCACCACAAGTGGACACTTGGCAATGGCCTTGGACATGTGTTTATGTCATGTTAGAGTGGTGTCCTTGCTCATGGACAAGTGTCCCTAGGTGGGCGACACCTTGCCTTGTTCTACCTTGGTTTCTCCTCCAATCCCCTTCTATATATGTGTTTCCTTTTCCTTGCTAAGGATCCCTTTAGTTCCCTAGTCTCCTTCTTCCTTGGTGCATGACACCCTCTTCTTTTGCAAGCTTGGTGGCCGATCCTTCTTGGAGTCTCCTTCTTCCTCTAGTGGTGGCTGAACCCTAGGGTGCCTTTCTCTCTTTCTTCCTTGGTGGTGCTTGGAGCTTGGTGCTAGGAGCTTGGAGCTTGCTTAAGGCGGGTTACATAACTCCTACCCTAAGTACACTACCTTCTTTTATGTTCTTATATGTTGCTTATGATCATATGGGCTATGCATGTTGTTAGTTTGGTTTCTTGCTAAGTTGCACCTTGTTGGCCGAACCTATGTTCAAGGGTTCTTAGTGAGCAACACTCCTTTCTCTCCTTTTTCTAGAGGAGTGAGCTTGAGTTCTAGTAATATGGGAAATACTCCTCTCTCGTTTAAGTTGAGAGGTGAGCTTGTGTTCTAGTTACTTGAGCAACACCCTCCTCTCACCATGGACTTGAAAGGTGAGCTTTGTGGTAGATGTGGATCTTGGTTATGGTTGTCCTTTGTGTTGCCTAATTGGTGATAAGGGATGTGCAAGACCCCTCTCTCTTAGTTGTTGAGAGGTGAGCCATCTTCTTGATCCATTAGGGTTTGGTGCCCTTGTGCTTAAGGTTGAAGACGACCTTGTGGTGTTGCATCTTGACTGTTATGATCTTGGGGGAGGTGTTGCCAGATATCCCTCTTGATCTTGAGCCCTGGACGACACATGTTGTAGTTGTGTCGGGCGATGCTCCCTAGTCCTTGCCTTGTTGTGTCGGGTGTCACACATAGATGGTTACCTTGACCGATACATATAACTTAGAAGGTGGAATAGTATCATTATGCCTTGTTGTGGTGGAACATTGCTAGCTAGTCTCTGGTGGGTGTCACCCTTTGGGCTTAGCTCTGTGTGTGTCGGCCAACAACACGACTCTTGATGGGTGTTGCACGACACCACAGTGCCCGATACATGTGCTGACTGATATGCCATGAGGCACGACACACCATTGCGGGACACACTTCTTTGGCTAGTTGCATGATATACCCTGATGTACAACACAGCGTTGCATGGTACACCGTTGCTATTATGCTTGGCTGATATGTGCTAGTGGGCGATAGGAGAGAACATCATGCCCGATACCATCTCTAGTGAGGGTGCCCTACCCGTCACACCTCTTGTGAGGGTAGTGGGCACTTCTAGTGAGGGTCTTGCTTCTTATATGGAAAACCAATATGCTGATTCTTGTTCTTGCTATCACGCTTAATATATGATAGTGACCCTTGATATGCTTGATGGTAATTGCTATAGTAAGTGCACATCTATGTAACTTAACATGACATCTTGTGTATCTATGATCATCTGGAAATATAAGTATGATGCTAAGGAAATGGTAAGCATATAAGATGCTTTACTTAATGATATGACCTATGTCTATGGTCTCAGGTTGAGGCATGAATGATAACGTATATAATCATCAATGTTTCCCTATGTTGATAACATGAATCTTCTGTTAATCCATGATGACTGTGTATACTAACCATGCAGGTGACTCATACAGTTGCATAGCCAGGAATAAGGGGCTATGAGGTATATATATATGTTTGAGTAACACTACTTTGATGGTTACTCTTAATGTTAAGATAATATGCTTGATGTGTTTTGGTCTGAGGACCTGGGTTGGCTACAATGCCTAGATGAGGTATTATCCCTAGATGATGATCTGGCATTGCTATCCCATGGTGATGATGTAAGCCTTGAGAGGCAGTGACACTATGTGATGAGGGATTGAGATCCCATGGCAATGTGATGATCGTTGTGATGGATCTAGATGATTGGCAAGAGGCCAAGTGCTAACATGTAATGTTGGATCCTTGTGATGGATCAGGATGATGCTGATTACAATAAAAGCATAATATTGAGTTTCATATGTTTATTCTTGTTATAGTTTACATGTTATATAACTTGGTTGAATCTTGCAATCCACTTAAAATATACTAACTAATCACAGTGGGACATATCATGTAGTTTGCCCTGGCCATAGATCCATCATCGTCAGGAGCTAGTGATGGTGAAACGGGTCTCCTACGGGTTAACCCGGAGCACATATTGTTGAGTATGTGAGGTTTCTCCTAGCCTAAAGTGAGGAGGTATGAGTGCAACTTTGGTTGTAGACTCAAGAGTGCGGATTCAGGCCCGTAGCTCAGTATGTGAAGAGCATGGTGAACAGGCCCATGGCTCATGATGTGTAATATGGGGGCATGAATGCGTTCATGGCTCAGAGCACGGTGAACAGGCCCGTGGCTTAGTTTCACTAGCGCCGATACCTGTACCGAGGCGGGCTAGGTAGAGGGTAGCCTGACCCTGTGGTTGAGGCCACTTAAGAATGAGACTGCGGTCCTGCTTTGGTTCTCGTGCACTGACCACGAGGTGGGAGGTTGTGGAGTCCGGCTCTTCCATTGACCCTGTATGGCACCGGCTCTGGGTTTCACAGCCGTCGGTTGGATTTGAGCGGTACGACTCAATTCCTCAGGGCATAATAATAATACGTAATCCAGCCGTATAGTATATACTGCTTAAGGCAAAACACAGAACATTGGTTGAGGCCTTGCTTGTGTAGTTAATCTTATTATACCTTGCAGTTACTTATACGTGTCTCAAGTTATGTGGTAAGACCTTATAAATCTTATCTTGTTAATCATGTTCCATAAAGGATTACTTGGGTATATGCCTTCCGTAAATCTAGTAAGTTTGATGGTATGAATAGCTTTGCCATATAAACTGCTCTTGTTCTACGCTTTATTAGGTATCTGCTTTTGTTGCTCTTATCTTTCTGAGGTTTTATAGTTTCAACGGGGAGTTATGTTTCTCACCGGGACTGTGTCTCTCACCCTGTTGGTTTACACCCTTTTTAGGTGTTTGAGCTAGACGTGATACTGGTTGCGGAGTTGCGGCCGAGCAGCAAGACGAGCAGTAGAAGGCAAGCGACAGATATGATACTATTTTAGTCGTTTTGTAATAGAGTCTTAGAGTCATCCCTGTACTCTCAGGTCCTTGGAGATGTTTTGACGTTGTTTCACGATGTATAGCTGATGACGTTTTGTATATCCTGCTGGTGGCCGGTTGTGGGCCGTTATGTATGTATAAATAGGTGATGAACTCATGTGATGGCTAGACAGCTGACCTCCTAAGCTGTGGACACGTATCAAGCTCTTGTAAATGTTTATATAAGTTGTTTCCCGTACAGGCTGAGGACCCAAATGTAATAGTTTCTCAATTATTCCGCTTTCCACAATTGGTTTTAATTAACCCATGGTTTTGGTAATCTGTGGTTTATGGTGATCTCCGCACGTTTTCGCGTAACACCTCGCTGTCTATGTGATAGTGGGATGTGTTGCCACATGTTTGGTATCAGAGCTCTAGGTTCGCTGAGTCTACAGGGATTTAGGACTAGGTTGTGTCTGTTCTTGTGAGTCTTCCAGATTTTCTTACAATCATCTTTTTCCCTCAGCGGAAGAAAAGCCAAGATGTCTGGAAACCATAAAGAACACACTGCTGAGAATAGCGATGCTGCATTAGTTGATGGAGCTATAGGGAAGGTACATGAAGATCGGGTGCCTGAGGTCCCCCAACCTGACCCAGCCATTATTGAACACCATGCATATCAACAACTTATGGGGCAGATGATGGCTACGATGAATCTCATGGTAGGAAGATTGTCAGTGCCTCCGCCGAGAGCACAAGCTCCCCATGGTGAAACATCGGGTATTGGGAAGACCTTTGAGTGGCTTCGCCGAGTCGGAGCTTTGGATTATGCTGGGACGGCTGATCCAACGGATGCAGATCTGTGGCTGACAAGTCTTGAGAAGGCTTTCTAGATCCTCGACATCCCCGAAGCAGACAAAGTAAAGCACACTGTCTACCTTCTGAAGGGTAGTGCTGGTCACTAGTGGACCATCGAAGAAGAGAAGCGACCCAGTGAGGTGATCGGTTGGGAGGTTTTTCGGCACGAGTTCGTCAACAAATACTTTCCAAAGACATATCTGGATGAGAAGATCAGCTAGTTTGAGTGCTTGCGCCAAGGAACGATGAACATCACCAAGTATGAAGCCAAGTTCATGGATCTATTGAGGTTTTGTCCTCACATGGCTGCAACAGATGAAGGACGGATCGATGCGGTTATGTATAGATTACCGACAGTTGAACAAGGTCACGATCAAGAACAAGTACCCGTTAATGAGGATAGATGATCTGTTTGATCAGTTGCGTGGTGCTATAGTGTTTTCGAAGATCGATCTATGATCTAGATATCATCAGTTGAGGATTAAGGCGGATGACATACCAAAGTTAGCTTTTAGGATGAGGTATGGTCACTACGAGTTTGTGGTTATGCCGTTCGGGCTAACCAATGCACCTGCTGCTTTCATGTATTTGATGAACAGAGTGTTCCGTCCGTTCCTAGATCAGTTTGTTGTAGTCTTTATAGATGACATCTTGATCTATAGTCGGGACAGGTTAGAACATGAGAGACATCTTTGACTAGCGTTGACTCTTCTTCGCCAACATCAGTTGTACGCCAAGTTTAGTAAGTGTGAGTTTTGGTTGGAAGAAGTAACCTTTTTGGGTTATGTGATATCTACTAAAGGAGTCAAAGTGGATCCGAAGAAGGTGGAGTCCGTTGCAGATTGGGAGAAACCAAAGACGCCGACAGAAGTTCGTAGTTTCCTGGGTTTGGCAGGATACTACCAAAGGTTTATCAAGGACTTTAGTACGATCGCATTGCCGATGATGAAGTTGACTAGAAAGGATGTACCTTTTGTTTGGAATGATCGTTGTCAGCAAGCTTTCTAGAGTTTGAAGGAGAAGATGACCAGTGCTCCAATGCTAGTGCTGCCAGAACCTGGAAAGGGCTATGTTGTTTTCTGCGATGCTTCCAAGAAAGGTTTAGGTTGTGTGCTGATGCAGGAGGATCATGTGGTTTCTTTTGCTTCGTGACAACTTAAGAAACACGAGGAGAACTATCTGACTCATGATTTGGAGTTGGAAACCGTGGTTCATGCGTTAAAGATTTGGAGACACTATCTTTATGGGGAGGTGTGTCAGATCTTTACGGATCTTAAGAATCTGAAGTACATCTTTTCACAGCATGAGTTAAGCATGCGACAACGTCGATGGATGGAGTTCATCAATGATTACGACTGCACCATCGAGTATCATCCTGGTAAGGTGAATGTGGTAGCTGATGCGCTTAGCCGAAAGTCTTCCTCTCTTTCTTCAAAGAAGGCACAATTGAGTTCCCTAGTATGACATAGACAGGACATGTTTGTCTCTTTACGAAAGATGAATGTGCAGATGGAAGTTTCCTTGTTAGCTGAACTTTTAGCACAGATACAAGTCAAGCCTACGCTGAGACAACAGATCAAAGATGCACAACAAACAGATGATACAGTACAATTGATCAGATCAGAGTTTGGCAGCAAAAAGCATAATGGGTTCCATGAGTCTGAGGATGGACTAGTTTGCTATCATGATAGGATGGTGGTCCCCAATGCTGATGATATCAGAAAGCTTGTGCTTAAGGAAGCACACACGTCAATGTATGCTATGCATCCAGGTGTCACCAAGATGTATCATAGTCTAAAGGACTTGTATTGGTGGCCCATCTTGAAGAAAGATGTAGCTGAGTTTGTGGCTAGATGTGCGGTATGTCAGTAAGTCAAGGCTGAGCATCAAAAGCCGGCTGGTACGTTGCAGCCCCTGCCAATACCGTAGTGGAAATGGGATCATATAACCATGGATTTCGTAGTTGGTCTACCCAGGACAACTAGGAATCATGATTCCATTTGGGTGATAGTGGACAGATTGACAAAGTCTGCCCATTTCATACCAGTAAAGACAACGTATACAGCCGAGAAACTCGCTCAAGTATACATGGATGAGATAGTACGTTTGCATGGTATGCCAGCGACGATAGTTACTGACAGAGGTCCTCAGTTCACGAGTCGTTTCTGGGAACAGTTGCAGAAAGCGTTGGGAACACAGTTGAGGTTCAGTACCGCCTTCCACCCACATACAGATGGACAGTCTGAAAGGACTATTCAGACTTTGGAGGATCTCCTTCGAGCTTGTGTTTTGCAGTTCTTAGGCAGTTGGGACATACATCTCAGTTTGATAGAATTTGCCTATAACAACAGTTATCAGTAGAGCATTGACATGGCTCCTTATGAAGCCTTATATGTAAGAAAGTGCAGATCTCCTTTGTGTTGGTATGAGTCTGGTGAATATCAGCTTTTAGGTCCTGAGTTAGTACAACATACGTCAGAAAAGATCAAAGTGATACAGCAAAAGTTGAAAGTGGCACAGGACAGGTAGAACTCTTATGCAGACAATCGCCAACGACCTTTGGAGTTCTAGGTAGGAAACAAAGTGTATCTTAAAGTCTCACCGTGGAAAGGTGTGCTAAGGTTTGGCCGAAAGGGTAAGCTAGCACCCAGATATATGGGACCTTACCCAGTCATAGCATGTGTGGGAAAGGTAGCTTACAAGTTAGAGCTGCCGCCAGAGTTACATAGGTTACATCCAGTGTTCCATGTCAGAATGTTGAAGAAAAGTCATCCGGATATAGGGACAGTGATACATCCAGACGAAGTTGAGCTTGATGAAGATGTGACCTACGAGGAAGGTCCTGTGATAATCCTTGACAAAAGAGTTAAGAAGATGAAGAGGAAGGACCTGGTTCTTGTGAAGGTTCTTTGGCATCATCGTGACGTTGAGGAAGCAACATGGGAGCTTGAGGAAGAGATGAGTTGGAAGTATCCCTCACTTTTCTCTTCGGATTTCGGGGACGAAATCCCTTTCAAGGGAGTTAGCTTGTAAGGACCCTGACCTCTGTTTAGGGTTTACCCTGTTTGTTTTTCTTAACCCTGATGCTTAGTTGCTTGCTAATCACCTTTAGTGGTGATTAGGGTTTGTTTGTGCTTGTTGAGAGCTGGGGGTGCTGCTTGCAATTAACCCAAGTCTAGGGTTTGTGGGCAAGTTTGTCACCTTGTGAGGTGTTCCTCCCTCTCCTTGCTTCCTCTAGTGTTGAGAGGAAGGTTCAGGCTCGTTGCTTGAGTTCCTTTGGGCTTGGTTGAGCTTGTTGGGCCTTGTGGTGTGTTGCCTTTGCTTCTTTGGACCTTGTATCGGGCAATAGAGCCCTGTGTCAGCTAGTGGTGTGTCGGCCATGCTTGTGTCGCCCAGGGTGTGTGTCGGCCGTGGTGGAGGTGTGTCGCCCTTGGACCCCTTTGACCTTCTTTGACCTCGTTTGTGTCACCACTAGTGGACACTTGGAAATGGCCTTGGACATGTGTTTAGGGCATGTTAGAATGGTGGCCTTGCTCATGGACAAGTGTCCTTAGGTGGGCGAAACCTTGCCTTGTTCTACCTTGGTTTGTCCTCCAATCCCATTCTATATATGTGTTTCCTTTCCCTTGCTAAGGATCCCTTTAGTTCCCTAGTCTCCTTCTTCCTTGGTGCATGACACCCTCTTCTTTTGCAAGCTTGGTGGTCGATCCTTCTTGGAGTCTCCTTCTTCCTCTAGTGGTGGCCGAACCCTAGGGTGCCTTGCTCTCCTTCTTCCTTGGTGGTGCTTGGAGCTTGGTGCTAGGAGCTTGGAGCTTGCTTAAGGCGGGTTACATAACTCCTACCCTAACTACACTACCTTATTTTATGTTCTTATATGTTGCTTATGATCATATGGGCTATGCATGTTGTTTGTTTGGTTTCTTGCTTAGTTGCACCTTGTTGGCCGAACCTATGTTCTAGGGTTCTTGGTGAGCAACACTCCTTTCTCTCCTTGGTCTAGAGGAGTGAGCTTGAGTGCTAGTAATATGGGAAATACCCCTCTCTCGTTTAAGTTGAGAGGTGAGCTTGTGTTCTAGTTACTTGAGCAACACCCTCCTCTCACCATGGACTTGAAAGGTGAGCTTTGTGGTAGATGTGGACCTTGGCTATGGTTGTCCTTTTTGTTGCCCGATTCGTGATAAGGGATGTGCAAGACCCCTCTCTCTTAGTTGTTGAGAGGTGAGCCATCTTCTTGATCCATTAGGGTTTGGTGCCCTTGTGCTTAAGGTTGAAGACGACCTTGTGGTGTTGCATCTTGACCGTTATGATCTTGGGGGAGGTGCTGCCTGATATCCCTCTTGATCTTGAGCCCTGGACGACACATGTTATAGTTGTTTCGGGCGATGCTCCCTGGTCCTTGCCTTGTTGTGTCGGGCGTCACACATAGATGGTTACCTTGACCGATACATATAACCTAGAAGGTGGAATAGTATCGTTATGCCTTGTTGTGGTGGAACGTTGCTAGCTAGTCTGTGGTGGGCATCACCCTTTGGCCTTAGCTATGTGTGTGTTGGACAACAACATGACTCTTGATGGGCATTGCACGACACCACAACGCCCGATACATGTGCTGACTGATATGCCATGAGGCACACCACACCGTTGCGGGACACGCTTCTTTGGCTAGTTTCATGATAGACCCTACTGCACAACACATCATTGCATGGTACACCGTTGCTGTTATGCTTGGCTGATATGTGCTGGTGGGTGATAGGAGAGAAAATCCTGCCCGATACCATCTCTAGTGAGGGTGCCCTACCCGTCACACCTCTTGTGAGGGTAGTGGGCACTTCTAGTGAGGGTCTTGCTTCTTATATGGAAAACCAATATGCTGATTCTTGTTCTTGATATCATGCTTAATATATGAGAGTGACCCTTGATATGCTTGATGGTAATTGCTATAGTAAGTGCACATCTATGTAACTTAACATGACATCTTGTGTATCTATGATCATCTGGAAATATATGTATGATGCTGAGGAAATGGTAATCATATAAGATGCTTTGCGTAATGATATGACCTATGTCTATGGTCGCAGGTTGAGGCATGAATGATAACACATATAATCATCAATGTTGCCCTATGTTGATAACATGAATCTTCTGTTAATCCATGATGACTGTGTATATTAACCATGCAGGTGAGTCATACATTTGCATAGCCAGGAATAAGGGGCTATGAGGTATATATATATGTTTGAGTAACACTGGTTTGATGGTTACTCTTGATGTTAAGATAATATGCTTGATGTGCTTTGGTCTGAGGACCTGGGTTGGCTATAATGCCTAGATGAGGTATTATCCCTGGATGATGATCTGGGATTGCTATCCCATGGTGATGATGTAAGCCTTGAGAGACAATGACACTATGTGATGAGGGATTGAGATACCATGGCAATGTGATGATCCTTGTGATGGATCTAGATGATTGGCAAGAGGCCAAGTGATAACATGTAATGTTGGATCCTTGTGATGGATCAGGATGATGTTGATTACAATAAAAGCATAATATTGAGTTTCATATGTTTATTCTTGTTATAGTTTACATGTTATATAACTTGGTTGAATCTTGCAATCCACTTAAAATATACTAACTAATCACAGTGGGACATATCATGGAACCGGCTCCGGGTTTCGCAGCCGTCGGTTGGATTTGAGCGGTACGACTCACTTCCTCAGGGCATAATAATAACACATAATCCAGCCGTATAGTATTTACTGCTTAAGGCAAAACACAGAACATTGGTTGAGGCCTTGCTTGTGTAGTTAATCTTGTTATACCTTGCAGTTACTTATACATGTCTCAGGTTATGTGGTAAGACCTTATAAATATTATCTTGTTAATCATGTTCCATAAAGGATTACTTGGGTATATGCCTTCCGTACATCTGGTAAGTTTGATGGTATGAATAGCTTTTCCATATAAACTGCTCTTGTTCTACGCTTTATTAGTTATCTGCTTTTGTTGCTCTTATCTTTCTAAGGTTTTGTAGTTTCGGCGGGGAGTTATGTTTCTCGCTGGGACTGTGTGTCTCACCCCGTTGGTTTACACCCTTTTTAGGTGTTCGAGCTAGATGTGGTAGTGGTCGCAGAGTTGTGGCCGAGAAGCAAGATGTGCAGTAGAAGGCAAGAGACGAATATGCTGCTGTTTTAGTCATTTTGTAGTAGAGTCTTAGAGTCATCCCTGTACTCTCAGGTCCTTGGAGATGTTTTGATGTTGTTTCACGATGTATAGCTGATGAAGTTTTGTATATCCTGCTGGTGGCCGGTTGTGGGCCGTTATGTATGTATAAACAGGTGATGAACTCATGTGATGGCTAGACATCTAACCTCCTAAGCTGTGGACACATATCAAGCTCTTGTAAATGTTCATATAATATGTTTCCCCTGGAGGCTGAGGACCCAAATGTAATAGTTTCTCAGTTATTCCGCTTTCCGCAATTGGTTTTAATTAACCTGTGTTTTTGGTAATATGTGGTTTATGGTGATCTCCGCACGTTTTTGCGTAACACCTCGCTATCTATGTGATAGTGGGATGTGTTGCCACATCATATGTTAGGGGTTTATGCTTTGCATAAATATAAACATTGATAAGGTTGAATTAATGAAAGGAACTTTGTGTGGATTATAGAATCCATGATATCTCCATAATATTAAGATATTATTTGGAGACTTGAGGGTATGATAACTGAATAAATCAATCCCTCCTTTTCCTGGGATTTCGGGGACGAAATCCTTGTTAGGGGTTTATAATTTGTAACATCCCTGACCTGGGTTATGTGTTAACCCTAGATGTTTTGCCTAATAAGGTTAATTAGATGCTTAATGTTATCTTGGGAAAAGTAATTAGGGGTCATGAGAAACTTATGTTTCAATTTTGGCCCTGTTTGAACAATGTTGAAGCAATGTTTGCTTATTTTGGACTAAAGTGCAAATTACCCAAGTTGAGGGGTTAAATTGCAAATGTTGTATGATAATATGTTCATATGATTTTGAGACATAATAATAATGAATATGATGCAGTGGTATGGTTTTCACAAGCTTGGGCACCAAGATTAAGCTTGTAAAGCAATCCTTGTGCATTAAAACCTAGTTTTGGTGTAATGTGCAATATACCCAAAACCTAGGGTTCAATATGAAAATTACCACTTCAACAAGGTCCCTAATGTTTCTTGGCAACATTTAGAGAAAATAAAATGAGAGGGGCGCCTCATTTGAATTAAGTTGGAGGAGAGAGAATCTTGATATTAAAATAATCAAGATTTAATCCTAAGTGAAACCCTAATTCAATTTAGGGCAAAATGAATATATTAATTAAAGGGCCTTCAACCAAAATTAAAATGGTTGGATTCAGATGTGTTTGGATGATCTTAAAGCCTTGCAAAGGCACGAGCATATACTAAGGAGGTGAAATTCCACTCACCATTATTATAAGGAAAAGAATTTCCACTCAAATATGGATATTCTTATTATAAGGGTTAAGGTGCTTAATTTATTTTCCTTTAATTCATGGATAATGGAAGGGATTTAGGTGGGGATAGAGATTCCCTTGCATGCAGGAAACCAAGGGGGAAGTGGTGGCAACAATTTTGGAATTAAAAGACTTTTATAAAAGATTTTCTCTCTCATCAATTTTCTTATAAAAGTACCCTTTCCAAGCCAAAACAAAGGCTTTTTAGGATTCTTTTCTTTCCCCTTGCTTGGAAAAGGATCAAGGAGCTGTGGCGGATTAGGAGGATGACCCCCAACCTGTTGGTAAGGTTCTTGACCTCATTTCACCTTGAATCCATGGTGAAAATCGAAAATCAATGCATGGATTCTTCATATCTCGATCCCCTCTTCAATTCTAATCAATTCTTTTCACTCAAAGCTTGAGGACGACACTTGGAATAGTGAAAGGAGTTTCATCCACCATTGTTTCCGTGAGCTTGGAGCTTTGGAGCTCAATTGGAGGCGGGTTTTATAACTTGAACCCTTAATTTTATTATTGCAATCAATACCTTATCAATTGGTGATCATTTCTACATTTTCGAAATTAAGTTTGGTTGATTGATGCAATATCCATGGAAAACACAGTAGATTTCCTGAGTTTGGAGCTTGATGATGATTACATCATCATAAGCACACACCTTCCCAAATATCTAGGGCAAACGATTTTGATGTTTCCAAACCGTTTGGTGGTTTGGGTCCCAAACCGTTTGGGATGGTTGACCGTTTGAAATGGTTGACCATTTGGAGATATATGATGTGGTACTTGGATATTGATCCAATGGTTTCAATTGGTTTATCTTGAAAGTTTCAATTGTGTATGATTCATTAATTGCAAACCCTAATCGGCTAAGTGCTGATTTTGAAATTGATTGAGATGATGTTTTGGGTTGATTGACCCAAGCGGTTTCAAAACCATTTGGGGATCACCCAAACGGTCTCAAGACCGTTTGGGGGTCACCCAAGACCGTTTGGAGGTCTAGGGTTAAGTATGGCTATGTGTTTGAAGGTCCAAAGGTACCAAATTGAATTGCAACTAAGTGTTGATTTGATAATCAATCCAATGGTCCAAAATCCTAATTGGATGTCATGGATTTTGATGATGGAATGGGAAAACGGTCTCAAGACCATTTGGAGATCAACCAAATGGTCTCAAGACCGTTTGGTGGTCATCCAAGACCGTTTGAGGTCAGGTCATATCATGTGATGATGATAGATCATTGATTTCAATTGAATTGATTCCACAATGTCAACCATTGATGGATTCTCGATTTCAAACCCTAAGTGATGGTTCCTTGATTATCAAACCTAGTTCAATTGGGTTCAAAAACCTAATTTGAAGGTCTAATTGAATGGTGATTCAGTGGTCCAATTGATGAATACTTTAGTGGTTCAATTTACAATTGGTCCATGGATTGAAACATTGAGTCGATTGAGTGTTGAAGTGCCTTTTTGGTCCATGCGGTTTTGAGAAGGTTTGGACCAAACATTCTCAAGACCGTTTGGGTCCAAACGGTCTCAAGACCGTTTGGGACCAAACAATCTCAAACCGTTTGGAGACCCAAAGTGCAAACGGTTTCAATACTTACCTTGTCTAATTGATTTCAAGTACAACTTGTTCAAATGGTTTTCAACCAATTGGTTTATGAGAACCAAGATCATTGAGGGTCTAAGTAATTAACTTTGTGAAGATCAAAATTAATCCATTTGAATATCTCATGTAATTGAAGGTCCAATATGGTGAACCTATTTAGATACTTATTGCATTTGAAGATTTCAATGGTTAACCCAATTGATCACTTTATAGGATTGGAAGTTTAATTGGTCAATCCTTTTGAATTCTTTATATAATTGATGGTTTAATTGATTAGACCATTTGGACATCTAATATGATCAAAGGTCAATTAGCTATGTGATTATTAAAGATGTAGACCCATGATGATTGTGAAGGTTAACCCTAGCTATGTGTACTCAAGTGAAGAGTTGACCAAGATTAATCTTGGAGTAGTTAACATCCTAAAGAGGATGAGAGAGAATGAGAGAGATGAATGCTTATATAATTAAGCTCTAATTCTCTCATTATGAGTAATCTATGTGATAAGGGTTGATCCATAATAATGAGATCATGAATCCCTAATCAATGAGCCTTAACCCTAATTAGAGTAATCCTATGTATGAAACCCTAATTAGAGCAATGTTATGTGTGAAACCCTAATTAGAGCAATACTATGTGTGAAACCCTAATTAGAGAAATGCTATGTATGAAATCCTAATTATAGCAATACTATGTGTGAAACCCTAATTAGAGCAATGCTATCTGTGAAACCCTAATTAGAGCAATGCTATGTGTGAAACTCTAATTAGAACGAAGCTATGTGTGAAACCTAATCTAGGGAAAAGCTGAGAGTTATCATAAATCCAGGGTGATGATGTAGCCCTAACTTAGTGTAACAATGAAGGAAGCCCTAATTTAATGGGAATTGTATATCCTAACCCTAATTTGGGTATGAGGTAAGAGAAACCTTACTTGGATATGAATAGAAAACCTTAATCCCTAAAATGGGGTAAGGTGCATGAAACCCTAATATAGGGTAGTGCCACTAATCCTATGTGAAGACCTAGCACTGGGTCATGTGTTGTGAAATCTTAATTTCACATAATACTAGGTAAATTCTTGATATAGAAGGATGATTATATGAAACTCTATTGAAGAGTATTACTATGAGAAATCCATAAATGTATGGAATATTCTATGTGAATCCTGAAATTATAAATATGGAGAATACTATTCCTAATTAATCTAAAGGGGTTGGATGATGGCAGCCGTGGTGGTGTAAAACGGTCGTGGTGATCTTTTATAGCACGATCGTGCAAGGTAGCACGACCGTGGTGGCTTTCCCTTGCACGACCGTTCTTGGCTGCATGGCCGTGGTGCTCTATGCTTGACTTGGAGTTGATTTGCAAGTGACCTGGCATGGCCGCTTTGTTAGTCCCAAACTTAAGGATGAGTCCATAGTATTGGAATGGTTGTATATTCTAAGTGAGTGACTAATGACCACTACCTTACATGATAAATGTGTTGAATTGGTGCATAAAGTAGTAGGATGGGTAATACCCTAATACAAGCTAAGTGTATGAACTCAAGTAAGATAAAGGTGTTAAGGGAAGTGATACATCAAGATATGATAGATATCACATCCAACACCCCAAATATTGGTATACCTTGATGTGTTATAAGTCCAATATAATTGGATGAATGATACATGAGATGTGTCATGTCAATGGTTACATTGAGATGTAATGCACTCTGTTGAATGTAGGCTAGCATGCCTTGTGAAAAGGTTAGTTCAAACCTAGAAACTATGATGTAATCATATTATGGAAAAGATGAGAGAGAAACTCATGCTATGTGTTGATAATACGTTCAATGATGAATGATGAGAATAAATAAGTATGATTGAATACTTATGTTATTCATATTGATTCCTTGCTATGAAAACCCTAATACAGGGTAATGCTATGTGAAACCTTAGTACATGATGATGCTATGTGAAGTCTTAACACAGAGAGATCCTAAGTGAAACTCTACTACAGATTGATGAGTTATGAATGAAATAAGATAGCCCTTGTCTTGTATAGTGATGATGTGAAGGATATACCATGAACCCTAAAGAGGGAATAGTGATACTACTTAGTGTTGCATGATACTGATTTGAAAGCATTATAATTGTTATCATGAATACTAATCATGCAGGGATGATGAGATGAGATGCATAGCCAGGTATGGGCTATGATGTTTGTTTATTGAGAATGTTTTATAGGCTTTATAAGCTTTCATATTCTTAGTGTAGTAAGAATCATTGAACTTTGTGTACTATGTGCAATACTTTGTGAAGTAAGATTTATAATGTCCTTGGTCAGGTGACCTGAAGGTATGAAGTTACCTAATAAGTGGTAAAAAGTGATCTATGATGAGATAAGGGTTCAAATTCCCAGATTCTATAATCATAATGATGAACTTGTTAAGAAATGGAATTATACTTGATGAGTTGAGGGATTAAGATCCCAATACTTTGTGAAAAGAGTGTGGCTACAGGCCATGACTCCACTATGACAATGCCAGGCATTAGGTATATGATCTAAGCCTGAAGAGAGAGTTAATGTTGTGGTAATGATTCTATAGTGAATAATTGTTATACATGTTCTTCATATTCCTTAAAGGATAAGTGACATATTTCTCTATCAAGTTATAGCTGCAATGCTTCTAATAAGAATGATGTTCTAATGTGTTAGACATTGAATTAACTGCTACCAAACAAATATAATTCCTTTGTGTATATTTATCTTTTTAAGCTGCAATAAAAATGTTTCTGGAGGAGAGTTATATCTCTAGCTGGGGCAATTTACAATTGTCTCACCCCCATGGGAATCACATTTTTAGGTGGATGCGGGCGAGGAGGCAGGAATCCTTTAGTAGGTGAAGGACATCAACAGCAGTAGAAGGGACAACAGTGAAGTCTCAGGTGGAGACACTGGCTGTTATGCCTTGTAAAGATATAAATAGAGTCCTATGTGTCGTCTCTGTACTCTCAGGTCCTCGGAGTAGTAATTAGTGCTTTCGAGATTTCGGCTCAGTGCCTTGAGATTTTATGTTGCCTGTGTTTAGCTTGACAGGATAGTTAATGCTTGTAATTCCCAAAAGGAGTTGATACAAAATATGTACCTTTGAACAAGAATATGAATATGTTACTTTGGTTCTATGTGAGAAAGTTTTCCTTTGATGGATCTCTTGATAAAAAGGTTTTAATTTTTAGTGATTTGTTTGGTAATCCGCTACTTAGTGAACGCTTCCGCATTAGTTAATCTTGTTTTCGTGAGACAGACGTTACACTTAGTGTTACCTAGAGCAAAGAGAAAGAAGGAGGCAATATGGTTGAAGCATCTTGGAGTGTTAGCACTCTTAATAATGAAGAAAATAGGAAAAGGCATGAGTTGAAGTCATACATATGAGCCATATTGATTGAGGACTAAGGGAAGGAGCCCCTATCGACCATAGAGCCATAAGGAGGGAATCCTATTAGTTTGTGGAGCCTTGGTTTGACCCATTAAGGGCAAGGCACTTCGAGAAAGATATAAGGCATTGATTTGCTTTTGTCTTGGAAATGATGGAGTGGAATATAATAATAAGTTAGTGGACGAGAGCTTGCCCTAGGAGGAAACTCAAGGGCTGCCCCTTTATCTTTTATTTATCCTTTTTGCATGGAAAATAATAGTGGCATGCATGCAAGAGCATGTGTTGACCTTGCATGGCTAGGTGGCATGAAGCACCTTAAGTAAGTGACACATACGACTCTCTTTTCTATAAAACTCAAGTATAAATACCTTGACCTTCATTTGTTGGAAAGATTTCCAGATCTAGCAAGTGCCCTTTCTCTTGTATCGTGAAACACCACTTATTATGTCACCCATGGTGAAGAGGGTTGAGTGGTATTGTCTAAAGAAGAGGGATATCGGCCAAGGAAGGTTGAAGAAACCAATTAAGGTGATATCACCCAAGATGATGAAGGATATCATACAAGAGCTTGGAGCCCAATTCTTGGAGCTTGGAGAAGGTCCATCCACATCCTTGGAACATGAGGAAGTGAGGCTTGAAGCTTGGAAGCTCATAAGAGGCGGGTTATATAGCTCAAACCCTTCAATATTATTATCCTTCTTCAATAATTATTCAATTTGTTAATTATTTGCAAATTAGGGTTTCTTATGATCAATTGATATAATCATGAGTTCCAAAATGTAATTAGGATTGTTATCCATAGTTTTGAATAAGATTAGTGATCTTGGGGTTGATGATGATGACATCATCATTAGTTACCCTATATGAGTTGATTACTCTTGTTTAACCCGATATGGGTTGAAGACCTTGCAACCCGACATGGGTTGAAGACTTGGGAAAAATGATATGGGACCCAATATGGGGACTTTCCCGGTATGTAGGTAAGTCATAGTAGGTCTTATGGATGATATGAAAGATCCTTATCTATTGCTTGTACTTAGTACAAAGGTAAAACAATAACCTTGTACTCGATATTGAGTTAATGATCATCTGCTAAGTGGTGACAGTGCTCGGTGATGAATGAAGGGTTGAATACCCAAGAGAGATGATGACAAGAGGTTGAGATTCTAAGTGATCTACATGACTCCGTGAATATGAAAGTGTCTGATGAATGCTTTTATGCTTTCCTTTATAGTATTTGTTGTTAATCTTGTTTGTAACTTGATTGATGCTAAAAATATATAGTAATACACTTAATTAAGCAAGATAAATATTATCATGTAGTTGCCCAGACCATAGATCCATTCAGTGTTAGCAATTGATGAATGGTGAAACGAGTTTTTCTTGGAACACATATTTTTTGTGAATATGTGATAATATAAGAGTGCTCAGTGGACTCCCAAACTAAAATAAGGGTGCTTAGTGGACTCCCCAAATACATCAGGTTGCTTAGTGTACTTCCTGATAAAATCAACAAGGATCGCTCAGTGGTCATCCTGATAATCCAGGAAAGCTAACTGGTCTTCTCCCAAAGAGAGTATATGTTACGGCAGTAACTCTATAGCAAGGATACCGCTATACCCCAGCATAGCTAATTCCAGAAGACACAAGATGTCATGCTAAACCTAAGTGTTACCTAAGTGTTCTCGAGCTGACTAAGAAAGAAGAGGTCTTGACAGTCGATTCTTCCATTGACCTTTTATGGTACCGACTTCAAATTACTAGTGGTCGGTTGGAGTATGAGTGGTATATCTCATCTTCTTTGGGCATAAGTATGAATGTGATCATGTAATCAGCCGCATAGTATATTCGTTTGAGTATCAAATATGGAAACATTGGTTGATGCCTTATTACTTTTATACATCTTGTTAGATATATGTTATACATGTTCTTTATATTCCGTTTCAAGCAAAAGATGAATTGTAGAGCTATTATTAATATCCTTGTTCAGTACTTGAAGATATATCTATCAAACAAATAGAATACCTGCAGTTTAGTTTTTATTATTTTTTTGTGATATTAATATTGTTGGTAGAGAGTTATATCTCTCGCTGGGACAATAGTCTCACCCCATGGGATCCAAAATTTTAGGTAATACGTGAATGAGAGACTAAGAAACGGGCCGCAGAAGAAGGAGCGTATCAGCAAGGATCATAGTTGCATTTCAAGTTGAGTACGCTATTTGTAATGTCCTGTAGATAGAAGTCCTATGTGTCATCTCTGTACTCTCAGGTCCTTGGGAGATAGTCTTAGTGGTTTTCACAAGTGATTCAAGATTTTTGTTTGCTTATCTCGAGGATTTTATGTTGTGATTATGTGTATTAAAGCAAAGCAGCTAGTACATGTTATCCTCGAGAAGAGACAAAACATTGAATGTATAATGTGAACCATGTGTATATGAGGCTTTGGTTCTTTATGTAAGAATTTTCTGGAAGATGGACCTATGTGCAAAATGGTTTTAAATTTTAGTATTTTTGTTAATCCACTATTTATGGTTATTCTGTTTAATTAATAACGATTTGTTTGTCAGTTTGAGAACGGTCGTTACATCTAGAGAGACTTATTCTATGATACATGGGTAAGATTTCTCTCTTAGGCTCTTACATGCTAAACCTTTCCAACACTTTGTCAATGTATGCTTTGACTTAGACCAAGAAGCCTTCTATATCTATCTCTACAGATCTTGATTCCTGGTATATAGAATTCTTCTTCTAACTCCTTCATGGAGAAGATATTTTCCTACCATGTTTTAGCAAACTATATAGTAGTATTGACATTCCCATTAATAGTCTGTCATCTACATACAATATTAGAAATACAATTATGATCTCACTAGCCTTCTTGTACAAACAAGGTTCATCTTCATTTTTAAGAAATCCAAATTATTTAAAGGTATCATTAAATGAAAGATTCTATCTCCTAGATTCTTTATTTTATCTATATATTGACTTTTGTAGCTTATAGACCTTACTTGCTTCAAGCAGAGTAATAAAACCTTTAGATTGTGTCATGTTTACACCCTCAAGGATATTTCCATTAAGTATTGTAGTTATAACATATATATTTTATATTTTATAGTCATGATAAGATGTAATGGCAATGACAATCCTAGAGGAATTAACCATGAAAAGAAATAGTGAAAAAGTTGATTGGTAGTCAACATCTTGAACTTGTTTGAAACCTTTTGCCACCGGTTGACCTATTTAGTTTTGTACATTACCATACATGTCATTATGCTTCATGAAGATCCATCTGACCTATGGATTTTACCCCTTCAAATTGATCCACCAAGGCTCATACCTTATTTTTATACATAAAGTCCATCTTAAATTCATGACTTCTAGCCATTTCTTAGAATTTGGTCCTATAATGGCCTCATTGTAGGTTGTTGATTTATCATTAGACCAACACATCTTCTTGTTGAGTCATAAGAAATACATATCTCTCTAACTTAAGACGTGCCATAATAGATCTTCGAGGTTCGTGTGTTATAAGATCTTGAGATTTCTCAGTAGTTTGTGATTCCTTCTATTCCTTTTTAATATTAATTGGTTAATTTTTATCTTGTTGGATTGAAACTTCTTAAAGTTCTATTTTACATCAACTAGTTCCTCTAGAAATAAATTCCTTATCTAGGAATGCAACAATTATGGCACTAAGCATTTGATCTCATATAGAATATAGAACTAATACTCCTTGGTTTTCATTAGGATATTCAACAAAATAACATGTGTCAGATTTGGGTCCAAGCTTTTCAGAAAACTAGTTCTAGACATAAGCATTCCCAAATCTTCATAAAAGAAACATTGGGTCATTTCACAATCAGTATCTCATACGGTGTCTTTTGAACTGATTTGTAAGGTACATGGCTAAGTGTAAATGTTGCAATTCCTAGAGCATATACCCAGAAGGATGTTGGAATAACAAAAAATCTCATCATAGATCATACCATATCCAATCGGGTGGAATTCCTCCTTTTTGACACACCATTATGTTGTGGTGTTCCAAGTGGAGTCTGTTTTGATATAATACCACCTTCCCTCATAAGGTGTCAAACTCTTAGCTTAATTATTCATCACCTATATATGATAAAAGTGATTTAATACTCTTTCCAAGTTGATTTTGTACTTCATTCATGAATTCCTTCATTTTTTTAATGGATTTTGACTTTTGTTTCATTAGATACGCATAGCCAAATCTACTAAGGTTATCAGTAAATGTGATGAAGTACTGATAACCAACCCTAGCATTTGTTCTAAGAGGTCAACATATGTCACTATATATGAGTCCTACTAAGTCACTTGACCTTACACCACTACCAGTATAGGAGGTTTTTTTCATCTTACCTAATAAATAAAATGTGTGTCTCAATTATATCAAAGTCAACTACCCATGTTGAAGAAGTATTAAGTCACTTCCCTTTTATTCAAGGGTCTACTTATTTCTAGATCATGCATATTTGAGCATGTGTGAGATCCACATCCAATATCTAATACCAATGTGCTTAAGAAGTAGTTAAGTTCATCTCTCTCTCTCTCTCTCTATATATATATATATATATATATATATATATATATATACCTAAAGTGTATATCTCTATCACCTACTTCTTGTTCTTCAATACCTCTAGGTAGAGAGGGCAATTCCTCTTCCAATGTATGTCCCAGTGAGAATGATGACAATTGTCTCCCTTATTCACTCTTCCTTTTTCCTTAAGTGCAGAAAACTTTTGGCCAAACTTAGAATAATCTTAGCTTTATTTCTTCCCTTGAACTTTCCTTTTCCTTTTATAACTATCGATAGGGATTTGGATTTGTCTCTAACTTTCCCTTGTGTGGTTCTCAACACGCCAAATAGCTCAGCCAACAGTTTAACAAAATTGTCATATTGTAGCTTATGACATATTGTTGTATGAATCCAAAATTGATTGAAAATACATTTGTGTCCAACTCTTGGACTAAATAAAATTATAGTCTAGCTAGAATTTCCACATACCCTATAAACTTGAGTGCATACTGTATAACTGGATCACCTTTTGCCATCTTGCACTTAAATAATGCCTTGGTGTCAACATACCTCTCTCACTTTGCTTGTTCTTGGTACATGCTCTTCAGATGTGTTATGATCTTAATAACATCCATAGTATCATGTTTCTTCTAAATCTCGTGATTCATTGAGCATAGCATATGCCACTTAATGTCCATGGCATCATGAAAATGCTTCTTATGAGATGCTCTTTCCTCCCTCGTACGAATTTGGAGTTGGTTCATTTAGTACTGGTGTTTTGGTAACCTACCATAATATATGCAACTACTCAAAACTAAAATGTCAATCAAACTCTAGATAACCATTCTATCAAAAAGGTACATAATTAAAACCAAATAAAATTTCCAAACATTTCAAATTTACACAAAGGTCCAAATTCATATATAGATATTTGTATATATATGTATGTGTATATATATATAGATATATATATATATAAGATCTCTTTACATGAGAGCAATGGCCTCATCTACAATCAGTATATAAAATTGTTTTTCACATAATTACAACATTTATGTCATTCATGATATACAACTAAAAAATTGAGTCAAAGTAAAATCCCTCTGCCCAGACTTGAGAGTATAGGGACAACTCTAGGACTCTACACAACACCACACCAACCTCTCAAGATATATTGATCTCCAAACTAAGCCTCCTCAACACCATGAGCCTGACCGTGATGTTGATCACCTAAAAAGGTAAGACATGTGTCACAAAGATATGTTATAACTGCTAATAATATTTATTGATTACAAGTGGATATGCAATTAAACTAGTTTAAGTAGATAGTACAACAATTTACAAAACCGAGCATTGTACATAAAGTAATCAAGCATGACTAAAATTATAGGTATAAGTAACTACACATGGGGAGATATGAAACACATACAATGCTAGCAAGAAAATAAAAACAATTATTATCATTGAATGTTATTTGTAAAAGAAACCCTAATAGGTATAGTACATGGTTAAATTACTTATTTTATTAAACCCTAGGTAGTTTGATACATACCTCTCAAACTACTAGTTGACTATTGTAAAGTCACAATCAGCTCCGTATAAGATCTAGGATGACCAAGATCTTAAAGATCTCTTCCCCTTAGTCAGTACGAGTGACAAATTGTAGTGGCTCATTAGCCTAAACTACTAAAATACAACTTGGTCCATCCTTGGTACACTATCCACGACACCAAACCGGGGTATAAATCCCCAAATCTAAGTTAGGACCGTAATCCTTCATTGTTACATTAAATCTGAGACATGACTTTAACTTCTCTCTAAAATATTAAAATTGGGACGTTAGAGATATACCCTCTCTACACCACATGTATTATATAGTATATGACCCGAGAACCTTTTGGATTACTCATTTCACTATCAAGAAAATTTTGACTTCATGATAATTATGTAGTCACAAGCCACTACATGATTATGGTTACACTGGATTAAATTAAGTCATTCAACTATTTTTAACTGCATCAATCACGTTACATACGAGCTCCTACATGATTATTGTAAAATAAATTACGGATTGAAACTTCAGAAGATATAAACATGTAAAATAATTCTATGTTACTCCATCATGACATATTCATCTATTCTTGGCCATAAGGAGGGCCATACCCTCAAACCAAGACACACAAAAGTCCAATTTGTCATTTAGACCAAAATAGTAACAACATTTCACATAAAATTTCTTAGCATATGAGATTTTATAGACAAATTAATGAGTCACAAAAAGATGGCACCTAAAATTTCAACACGAAATTCCAATGAATGTAAACATTATGGTATTTTTAAGAACTAGGCCTTCATATGTTTGAATCCTAACATGGATGAGCTACTTTCAGTACTATGATTTTATCTAGCTATCGTTACAACATCATAATAGTAAATAAAGGCATTGCAAACTCCATAGGTTAACCACTATACAATAAGGTTTAATGTGTGGGTCAGATTTCTATTCAGTGAGTATATGACATTTTAGGAGTCATTACATCTGCATTTTTTATTGCAGACTTTACATGTTCAAAGAAATACTCATTTTTTAGAAGAAAACATTCATAGAGTCAATGTAAGGATTAAGAAATCATATTATCATCATCCTCTTGTCAAATAGTGCATGAGAGACCATCTTTTCTCATATTACATGTTTTCTAGAACAAGATATACATAACGCATTTTATAAGTAGGAAAAAAACATGTTAAAAGTTATATCACTCACCTCAAGAGTGAAGAAAACATAAAACAATGATAATCATGAAAAAGAGAAGCTAAGCTCTGATGTTTATCCTCAAAAGCTCCAGGGAATCTCCTATCTTCAAGAATGAGGTGTATCTAGAGTAAGGAGAGAAGAAAAGAGGGTTTATTCATACATATGCATGAGTATCTAGTTGAAGCACAATCAATCTTGACCATGGTGAAGGGTAGAAGAAGGAAACATTAAGAAATAGAGGTTAGGAGAAAAGACATTATGTTTATGAAGTAGGAAACTAAGGAAGAAGGCATCAAATAGAACTAGGAGTGCAAGATCGGAGGCTTGCATCCACATACAACCATGATCATGCAAGGATTCGACCCCAAGAAGCCTCTCCTTCAACAATGAATGATTTCTCTTAGGTCCAACAGAAAGAACTCTGGTAAAAGGTTCGTCTAAAGGAAGAGATGAGGGATATTTATAGCTAGGATGAAAGAGAAATAATGTCAAAGGTTTCAAAGTTGTGTTTCCATCGGTCAAAAAAACCCTTCTTTTACGAATGTGTAAAACTTCCTTTGGTTTGTCAACATGTAGAAAAATCTTTTCTTGTTGATCGTCGTACAACAATCACCAATTGTTGAACACCCAAAACAACCATCGTTTGTTAGCACCTAGAACAACCATCGGTTGTAGAACATGAAGAATAACCTTCTATTGTTGAAGCTAAACAAACATCGGAAGGTGCAAATACCGTCATCTCCACACAAAACTAACATAAGAGAATATACCTTTATGCAACTAGGTTCAAAAGAATTAAATTAAAGTGAAACTCTATCAGATTATAAGGAATACCATATAAAAAACGATTCATGTGTTGAAATTTCACTTAGGTCCCTGAAAAATGGGAAAATTGCAGATAAGTTGACAAAATGCATAAAATTGCAAAACATGATCAAACGAAGTTCAAATTGGCTCAAAGTTAAAATATAACTGCATCAAATGATTTTAAAACATAAACTGATGTTTCAATAGGAAATGAAGCACCTAATTTAAATAAACTAGAATTTTTAATCCTTAAACCAGGTTACGGGTTTAACAATTATGAACCCCTAACAAGGATTTCACCCTCAAAATCCTATACAAATAGGGATGGATACTTCCTATGCATCTCATCCTCCCACTCCCACATGACGTCCTATACAGCAAGGCAATGCCACAACACCTTCACTATGACTATATCCTTCTTCCTCAATGTCTGCACATGTCTGTCTAAGATCAAAATTGGACCTCAATAAAAGAAAATTCATCATTCAACTCCACCTCCACTGGTTTTAACGTCTGCTCCATGTCTTGGTGACACTTCCTCAACATCTAAACATAAAATATGTTGTGAAACATGTGCAACTATGGTTGTAGCTCCAACTTGTAGGATACTTTTCCAACTCGAATTGTGATAGGGTAAGGTCCCATTAACATAGGGACCACCTTATCTTTCTTCCCAAGCCTCATAACACCCTTTCATGGGGAGACATTCAGATACACACAGTCTCCAACTTGGAATTTTAACGGTCTACACCGATTGTCTTGGTATGACTTCTGCCCCGCTTGTGTTGCCTTCAACTATTTTTGGATCACCTTGACCTTCTATATAGTCTGTTGAACCAAATTGGAACCTAGCAATTGATATTCACCTATCCCATACCAACAAAGGGTGACCTAAAACACCTTATGTGTAATGCCTCATATGGTGAAATATCTATGCTCCTCTAGTAGATTTTATTGTAGGAAAACTCAAATAAGATCAAGATAATATCCCAAATCCCAAGAAACTAAAGTACACATGCTCTCAATATATCCTCCATTGTCTGAATGGTCATTTCTAACTGACCATCCGTCTACGAGTGAAATATGTACTTAAACTCAATTGTGTCCCCAACACTGTTTGTAGATGTTCCCAAAACCTACTCATAAATTGAGGACCTCAGTCTAAAGCTACAATAACCATATGTCATGTAGATGAACAATCTCATCAGCATATATTTGTGCCAAGTCCTCTATGGTGTAGGTGATCTTGACAGACAAAAAGTGATCCAACTTTGTCAATCGATCAACAATCACCCAAATTAAAATAATGAACCTTAGTTGTCCTTGTAGACCAACCAAAAAGTACATAGTTATGTGATCCCATGTCCATAGTGGAATTAGTAAAGGTTGCAACGTCCTTGTAGGATTTTGATGTTCTGTCCTAACCTCCTAAAACATTGGACACTCGAACACAAACTCTGCCACATCATGTTTCGGACCTAGTGACTCGTACAAGTCCTTAAGGTTATGATACATTTTTTCACTTCTAGGATGCATCACGTACATTGAGTAATGGGCCTCCTCAAGTATCATCCCTCTTAGACCACCAACATCAGGAACCACCATTCGGTTGTAAAAAGGTACTACTTTGTCATTTATCTCATGAAAATCATCATGCTTCCCTTTGCCAAACTCTATTCTAATATTCTTTATCATAGTATCATCCCATTGTGCATCTCTTGTCTACTATATCCATGTCAGTTTGACTTGTAACTGTGCCAAAAAAACCTGCCAACAAGGAGACTTCTAACAATACATTCATATGTCTAAGCAACTCTAACATATCCCTCTTGTGACATACTATGGAGTACAATTATACTTTATATGTTAACAATGATGAATATGAAGTTGAATTCCTACTCAACGCATCAACAACTACATTTGGCTTTATAGGATGATATTATATTGTACTGTCATAATCCTTGATCATCTCCATCCATCTCCTTTGCCTCATGTTTAGATCCTGCTTCGACAAGATGTACTGAAGATTCTTGTGATATGTGAAGTTGACACTTTTCTCAATACAGGTAGTGCCTCGAAATCTATATAGAAAGAACCCACAACTGCTAACTCTAGATCATGAGTTGGGTAGTTCTCCCCATATTTCATAAGCTGTTGAGAAGAAAAAGAAATCACATTCTTATCATACATCATCACACACTCGAACCTATTCTTTGAAGCACAACAAAATGATGTAACCTTTCCTAGGATTTGGAATCATTAGCATAGGATCACTTGTCAATTTTCTACTTTAATAATAGGAAAGAATGATGACATTTCTCATCCCAAACAAAAGTCACACCCTCCCTAGTTAACTGGGTTAAAGGTAAAGCTACTACACTGAAATTCTTGATGGACCTCTTGTAATAACTAGCTAGACCTAGGAACCTAGTCAATGGATTGGGCTTCTCCCACTCCAACACTGACTCAACCTTCTTAGGGTCTACATAGACATCCTTCTCTAAATGACATGACTAAGAAAATACACTTCAGTCAACCAAAACTCACACTTACTGAACTTAGCATAAAGCCAATGTTTCCTCAACAACTCCAACGCCTGATCGAGATGATGCTCATGTTGCTCGTTGTCCCTAGATTATATCAATATGTCATCTATGATCACCACCACAAACGGATCAAGGTATTGTATGAAAACTCTACCCATTAGATCCATAAACACTATTTCTACATTAGTTAGCCCAAATGGCATAAACACAAACTCATAATGACCACACCTAGTCCTAAAAGTAGTCTTAGGTATATCATCTACCTTGATCATCAACTAATGATACCATGGCCTCCAGTCTATCTTGGGAAATTCTATAACTCCTCTCAATTGGTCATACATTCATCTATCCTCGACAATGAGTACTTGTTCCTCATTATGACCTTTTTCAACTATTGATAGTCTATGAAAAGACTCATACAACCATCCTTATTCTTCACAAACAAACTGGATCACCCCAAGGGAACATGATCCACCGTTTGAAATGCTTCTCAAACAACTCTTGCAACTGCTTCTTCAACTCCTCATTTCAGTTGGAGCCATCCTATAAGGTGCATGTGGTATAGGTTGTGTGTCAGGAACTAGATTGATTTCAAAATCAATCTCTCATGGGGTGGAACACCCAGAAAATATTTGGGGAAAATATCCTCAAACTCATTCACTATAGGTACATCCTAGATACTAGGACTCCTTACCTTAGTATCCATGATGCGAAACAAGAAAGCCTCACATCCATGTCTCATCAACTTCTCTGCTATCACAACCAACTCTAGAGAGGTAGGAAGAATCTTCCTATCTCCTTAGAAAGTCCAATCAAAATCACCATCACAAAACATATGAACTTTGAAACCACATTCTAAAACAACCTTGTACTTCTCCAAGGTATCCATACATAGTATCACATCAAATCCATACAATGTAGCATAAGATCTACTTGAATGTTTCATTTTGAGAAAGAAAGAATGCAAGATGGATACACTCCCCGCAACACGTCAAAACCAACCATAGGGGTTTCTAACAAGAGGTTATCAATTCTACTACAAATAAGTAAGTTATAACTATTTATCACCTATTTTGTTACAAACAATTGTGTTGAACCTAGGTCAACAAAGATAGATGCACAAGTAGATGTAGATAAGTTTGAATGAAAAAAAATGACATGACAAAGAAAAGACACTTGAGTTAGCCAAAACTCACACTTACCGAACTTAGCATAAAGCCTATGTTGCCTTGACAACTCCAACGCCTGACGGAGATGATGTTGATGTTGTTGGTTGTCCCTGGAGTATATCAAGATGTTATCTATGAGAACCACCACAAACTGATCAAGGTATTGTCTGAAAATTCTATCCATCAGGTCCACAAACACTATTTGTGCATTAATTAGCCCAAATGGCATAACCACAACTCATAATGACCACACCTAGTCCTAAAAGTAGTTTTAGGTATATCATCTACCTTGATCATCAACTCATGATACCCTAACCTCCAGTCTATCTTGGAAAACACTATAAATCATCTCAATTGGTAAAACAAATCATCTATGCTCAACAATGAGTACTGGTTCCTCATTATGAACTTTTTCAACTATCGATAGTCTATGCAAAGTCTCATTTAACCATGCTTATTCTACACAAACAACACAGGATCACCCCAAGGGATCATGCTCCACCATATGAAACCATTCTCAAACAACTCTTGCAACTGCTTTTTCAACTCCTCATCTTAGCTAGACCCATCCTATAAGGTGCATGTGCTATGGGTTGTGTGGCAGGAACTAGATTTATTTCAAAATCAATCTCTCACACGGTGGAACACCCAAAAAATCTTTGGGGAAAATATCCTCAAACTCATTCACTACATGTACATCCTGGATACTAGGACTCCTCACCTTAGTATCCACCACGTGAGCCAAGAAAGACTCACATCCATATCTCATCAACTTCCTTGCTATCACAACCAACACTAGACAGGTAGGAAGAGTCTTCCTATATCTTTGAAAAATCCAATAAAAATCACCATCACAAAACATAAAAACATTGGAACCACAGTCTAAAACAACCTTGTACTTCTTCAAGGTATCCATCCTTAGGATTACATCAATTCCATACATATCATGTGGCATCAGATCTACTTGAATGTTGCATTCTGAGAAAGAAATAATTGAAGATGGACACACTTCCCACAACATGTCAGAACCAACCAAAGGGGTTTCTAACAAGAGGTTATTTTTTCTACTATAGATAAGAAAGTGACAACTATTTATCACCCCTTTTGTCATAAAAAAGTGTGTCACACCTGGGCCAAAAAAACATATGCACATGTATATGTAGATAAGTTAGAATAAAATAATTCTATCTGACCGATCACGACTCATGAGTTGACCACTCCTTCTAGCTGAATCATAGTATAGAATCTTGCCATTTCTTATTGTCATCCTCAACCTATACCTATTATTCTTGAAGACCCTGCCTACAATGTCTAGCTACATCCTCTATTGCACCGCTACTGTATTTATAATACTATGAGCCATTTAGGCTCTACCTTGGCTCCTAAGTAACCTCCTAATTCTTCATGGGGAAAGACCACTTCACATGCCCAACTTGACCACAGTCGAAGTAGGTCCTCATATCATATTGTGGCCTAGATGGCCCTGTCATCGACATGGAATTAGAACTGTTCACTCTAGTTAGCTAGAAATTGCAACCTCTCCCATTGCTAGGAGACCACTATGATTATACTTGTATCCTTGGCTCAGAAAATGACGATCTTTACTATATTTGTTGAGGGGTACAAAAACCATTGCTTCTTGAAACTGCTAGATGATTGTCCTCAGAAATGAGCTGACCACTTCCTTACACTAGCTTCTCGCTGATATACATTTTCTTCCTCTATCCTCCTCACTGACTCCACAAAGGTAGAAAAATCCTTATGTGACTCCAAAGCAGATGCGTCCTTTCCAACTCAGCATTCAAGCCCTTTCTCAAACCTTATAATCATCTCCTTCTCCAGATAGAACCTCAAAAATTTCATAAACTTTTCCTTGTAGTCATTCACAAACCATGATCCTTGGTGAAACTTCTCAAACTGAGCCATCCACTCCTCTAGATATGTCTTAGGGAAGTACCAGCTAACAAACTCTTGCCAAAACTCCTCCCAAATGATTGCCTCACTGGGTTTGTTCTCCTCTTCTATGACCCACTAGTGGCCAACACTTCCCTTCAAGAGGTAGATCACATGCTTCACCTTGTCCTCCTCAGAGATATTCAGGATTTTTAATGCCTTCTCTAACTCTGTTAGCCACATATTTGTGTCTGTTTGGTCAGTTTTGCATGCATACTCAGTGGCTCCCATATGCTTCAATATCTCAAAGGTCTTCCCAGGACCCTAAGATTCAACATTGGGGATAGGTACCCTTGGATGAGGTGCAAGCATCATGTCTGCCAAATGCATGACTGTCTCCATTAAATGTCCAAAAACTAATTGTAAGGATAGATCATCTGTGGTCGTAGGGTTAATAGGATGCATGATGGGTTGTTCTGGCCCCTTCTTGGGTACTCTCCCATGTAGTATTTGTCTCCTAGCACCATCTTCAAGTGCCACATAACTATCTCAGTATCTTCTTCACGTTCTCTAAATATATTTACATAACCATAAACTAGGGTTAGATATATTGGATACATAAGAAAAAACACAACATCCTAAGTCCTATGTCCATGTAGACTTAGTGAACGTAAAACATTGATACCATCTGATGTTTTAACCTACCATGCTATACGATATTACTCAAAACTAAAATGTCGATCGAACTCTAATTAACCATATTGTAAAAAAGGTACATAAATAAAACCAAATGAAATTTCCAAACAATATGGAAGAACCATTTTCACAAAGATCCAACTTCAGATATATATAGATTTCAAGTATATTTACATGAATGCAGTGACCTTAGCCACAACATGTTTATAAAAAGTATTTTCCAGATAATTACAACATTTACATTGTTCAGGATATACAATTGAAAATTTGAGTCTATGTACAAATCCCCCTTCCTAGACCTTAGAGTACCAGGAAGACTCTAGTTCTCTTACACAAAACCACACCAACCTCTCGAGCTCTATTGATAACCAAATTGAGCCTCTTAAGCACCACAAGTCTGGTCATGTTGTTGATCACCTAAAAAGGTGTGGAAACCACGAGGTGAAACCCATGTCCCAGTGATATGATATAACCTCTAATAACATTTATTGCTTATAAGAAGATTATGTAATTAAACCGGTTTAAGAAGATAGTATGACAATTTAAAAATTGAAGATTGTACATAAAGTGATAAAAATGACTAAAATTATAGGTATAGGTAACCACATATGGGAAGATATGACTCACATATAATGCTAGCATGAAATGTAAAACAACAATTATCATCTAATGTGATTCATAAAAAAACCTAAAAGGTATACCGTATGAATATATTACTTATTTTAATAAACCCTCGGTAGTTTGAGGCGTACCTCTCAAACTATTAGCTGACCACTTCAAAGTTATAATCAGCCCTGTATAAGATTTAGGATAACCAAAATCCTAAAGATCTCTTCCCTCGGTCATTACTAGTGACAAATTGTAGTGTCTCATCGTCCTAAACTACTAAAACCCAACACGGTTCATCCTTGGTACACACCTTATAACTCCAGATTGGCATATAAACTTCCATATTAGAGTTATGACCATAGTCGCTCTCTATTACATTCAGTCTATGATAGGGCCTCAACCTCTCTCTAAAACCTTGAAATTGGGATGTTAGAGATATACCCTCTCTGCACCTACATATACTCATTAGTATATGACTCTGAGCTCCTTTCAGATTACTCGTTTCATTATCTAGAAAGTTCTGACCCTAAGATAGTTCTACGGTCATAGGGTACTACATGATTATGGTTAGATTTGATTAATTTATCCAATTAAGTATTCTTGATTTCATAAATCAAGTTTCATTCGGGCTCCTACACAATTCTTGTTAAATAAATTATGGATTGCAACTTTAGCAGATATAAATATATAAAATAATTCTATGTTACTCCAACGTCGCATATTCATCTATTCTCAGCTATATGGAGGGCCATACCTCAAACCATGACACAGAAAAATGTTCGATTTGTCCTTTAGACCAAAATAATAATAACTCTTCACATAAACTTTCTTAGCATCTGATGTTTTGCAGAGAGCCTAACGAGTCACAAACAGTAGCATGCAAAATGTTAGCATAAAAGTCCTATGAATGTAAAGTTATCGTATTTTTATGAATTAGGCCTTCATATGTTCGAATCCTAATATGGATGAGATACTTTTAGTACTATACTTTTGTCTAGCTGTAACTACAACATCATAATAGTAAATAAAATAATCGTAAACTCCATAAGTTAACCACTATGCATCAAGGTTTAATGTGTGGGTCAAATGTTTTGTTCATTGGGTAACATAACATCACATATATGACATTTTTAGGAGTCACTACACCTGTATTTCAAATTTCAATCTTTTCATGTTCAAAGAAATGCTCATTTTATAGAAGAAAACGTTCATAGAGTCTAACTAAGACTCAATAACTCATAGTATCATCATCCTCATGTCAAATAGTGCATGAAAGACCATCTTTTCTCATAATATGAGTTTCCTATAACAAGATATGCATATTGCAATTTAGAAGTAGGTAAGAAATGTGCTAAAAGTTACATCACTCACCTCAAGGGTGAAAAAACATCAAAATAATAAAAAATAATGAAAAAGAGAAGTCAAGCTCCAAGCTTTATCATCAAAAGCTCCAGGGAAGCTCCCATCTTAAAAAAACAAGGTGTATCTAGAGCAAGGAGAGAAAGAAAGGGGATTCTTCATCCATATGCACAAAATTCCATGTGGAAGCACCATGGATCTTGAACCATGGTGAAGGGGAGAATATGGAAACATTAAGAAAAATAGGTAAGGATAGAAGATATTATGTGTACAAAGTAGGAAACTAAGCAATAAGGCTTTGAATAGTCCTAGGAGAGTAAGATCAGAGGCTTGCACCCACATGAAACCACGATCACACAAGGCTTAGACCCCAAGAAGCCTTTCCCTTAACAACTGATGGTTTCTCATAGGTACAACAGAAAGAACTTTGATAAAAGGTTCATTTGAAGGAAGTGGGGAGGGGTATTTATAGCTAGTATGAAAAAGAAGAAAATCAAAGTTCTAAAGATGGGTTTCCATTAGTCAAAGTCCAGGTTCCCTTTCCATTTTTACAATCAGAACCTCCATCAATTTGCAACCATTCTGAAAAAACTTTGAGTTATGAATATGGAGAACTTCCTTTGGTTTGTGAGCATGTAGAAAAACCTTTGGTAGTTGATCGCGTTGAACAACCATCGTTTGTTGAACACCCAGAACAACCATCATTTGTTAACACCCAGGACAATCATCAATTTTCAAAACTCAGAACAACCATCAGTTGTTAGTACCCAAAATAACCATTAGTTTTTGAACATCTTGAACAACCTTCGATTGTTGAAGCTAAGCAAGCATCAAATGGTGCAAATACTTTCACTTCCACACAAAACTAACATAAGAGAATGGTACCTTTATGCAACCATGTTAAGAAGCATTCAAATAAAGTGAAAATTTATCATATTTTAAAGAATGTCATCTAAAAAATGTTTATATGTAAAAATTGCAGTTAGGTCCCTAAAAAGGGGGAAAATTGCATGTAAGTCCACAAAGTGCATAAACTTGCAAAACATGGGAAAATGAAGTCCAAATTGGCTCATATTTGAAACATAGCTCCTTGAAATACTATTAAAGCATAAACTAATGTTTAAGTAGGAAACAAAGAAAATAATTAAAACAAATAAGCATTTTTTAGACTTAAACTAGGTTAGGGGTCTTACAGGTGTATCTAGGGCATAGAGCTTACACTCATGTGTGAAAACAACTCTCAATGTCCTGAACAAGTCATTGAACTTACTCCCATTTAGTTTTTCTTTCTCAAGGATAGATCATAGTGAAAAGAGGTTATATTTTTCGTTTGATATTTGATCTGCATGAAGTATTTGTAAGAGTTTATATTTAATTTGAAAAGATTTTAACAATATTAATTTATCCTTTAATTATATATTACTCCCACTACTTTATTTCAAATAAATAGATCTCACTATTCATTCTAAAGATCTACATCATACAATATTCTAGTAAGATAAGATCCATATTTCCTCAAGTGATGAATCATCTTTGCCTAATTTCCCACAACATGACTATTTAGGTAAGAAACATTTTCCAATTGAATCTAATGTAACTCTTGGTAGATGGATGTGCAACCCTTTTTCATAACCATCTTCATACCTCTAGGTGATTAATCCTATTAAGGCCACCTTGTAAAGTTTGACCCAAAGTACAATATAATATAATATATGTCCCTCTTTGGTAGACACATATCTATTTTCACATTTCCATGAGATAGACATGCAACATGCTTCGGTGTGCCCAAACTCCGTTGATCAACATTTTCATGTGTATTGCACATTGAAAAGCATCTTAGACTTAATTTTTTGGAGGTTTTACATATAGAATATACATATCTATGCAACACATATTTTTAATAACACACTTTATCAATAATCTACAATAGAAATCCACAATCAAACAACCTTGGTTATGGGCATGCTAATTTAATCCTTAGGAGCCACCAAATATTATTATCCATCTAATGTATATTGCATCATATGCATCATTAATTTGTGAATCTACATTTGTGTAGAACAATGATCAATAGTTCCATGGATGATCCTTGGACCTTTATGGGTTTCTCATTACACCAAGTTCTCTAATGCTTATCCTATTCCTATCTAATAATTATATGAATAGTGAAAACCTAAAGCTACATTCGAGGGGAATAAGAAGGAATAGAAACCATTACAAATGGAATAAAATGATGGGGTTTGGCAAGAACAATACTAGTAAACCAAAATGAGGAATCCATTCTCATACACTTCATGCATACACTAAAGGGGTCTTTGTCTATAACCATCCACACATGTGTCAATAAAATAGATTTCAATTTATACATGTATGATTTATAGATATATCATATCTTATAATATAATTAAAGATTGCATCTTTTCCATACAAGACAATCCATATTATTTTTGACATCCACACAAAGGTATTTTTACTTCCACACATCACAAAAAATCATATTCGTCTTAGTTGACCCCATCCGTCATTTAAAAAATTCATGTTGCTATGCATGTGGGAATTATAGAATGTGCATATTAATAGTTAGTCATTCAAATCACATGTAATGACACAAACAATATAAAACAAATTCAATCATATTGATTATAAATCCTGATATATTGTAGATTGTCTTGGCTCTGATACCATTGTAGGAATCTTTAGAGAGAGGACAAAGGAAGAAATATAAAAAAATTATCTCTGTGTATCCATGATCATATCTTGTCAATAACAATATAATAGGAAGGAATGTTTGTGCGATTATACCATTTTTGTAGAGTAGATCTAGCACACAACTCATAAGAACATAGGACGAAGACGGTGTCAGATACCATCTCCCTATATAGCCACATGCATGTCCATATCTCTATATCATCTGCCTTGATGATTGAGACCTCAACATTGTACTCCAATAATTGATGTGAAAGGCTAGCCTTTCCATTGGCAATGTGCTAGCACAGCATGATCTCAACTTTTCTCTATCTTTCCTTTTTAGTAATGACTATTGACAAAATTCCTCTCAAAAGGTGTCTCTTTATGTGTAACTTAAAACATGGCTTCCATACCCGTATTTATAGGAAAGGTAGGAAGATTGGTTTCTAATATAACCTTGGGAAATGAAAAGACAATGACTGATTTTCAAGACCCTTCTTGTGGATTGTCTAGTCGAGCAATTAGAGATAGTACATTTGGATGACTAGAGTCAATCCACCTGGCCGACTAGGCTTCCAATAACTCCATCAATGATTCAATCAATTACCTAAACCTTTTTCGTAACCAATTAATCATATTACATGATTACACCCCACTTTCCTATGGATACTATGTGTGTCAGCCTATAGGCTCCAAATTTAGTAGTGATGTTCACAATCATATTATGACTTCACAGACAATGATTGGTATCTATCAAGACTTCATTGCTACCCATGTAAGTGTAGAAGTTGAATAACAACTTTAACCTAGTATTGCGAAACTTTTTGAGGGGATCACATAATCCCTTTGATTCTGATATCTAGATTTAATACAAGGTGTGCAAATGTCATATTCTCAAAATTAAATCTTCATTTCTTGATCCAAAGTAGACTATATGAAATGCATTTGATCTCAACATCACATGTTGACTCATATGATTGTGGCCATGCATTTATAGTCTCACTCATCAGGTGTCTAGGAATGTCACTCTAATAAGAGGGACAAATTCCATCTACATCACTCACATTAATCCACATGTGTAACAATATACCCAAGAACTACTTGTATGCAAACCCTTATTAAAGGTTGGATAATGTTAAGGTTCATCGAACAACATGTCACCATTGTAGTGTCTTTAGGTCAAAGGACAACAATCACCACGTCACATTAAGGTATGATTCTGACTGCCATTTCTAGCTTATGTGTATCATACTTGGGTCTATGTAGTATGACATATTCTCTAACAAGTACCCATGTATTTGAGTTGATATCCAATATCATACTAAAGAGACATAGTTATAACTCATCATACACACTAGTGTTACATGTTAAAATTGTCCCATATTATCCATAACAATGGATGACTAGGGATAAAACAATAATGAATATCTAAAGTATACATATGATCTCGTGTTTAGGTCCTCAACTTGAACCATATGCCACTAAGTCATTCATTCTTAGGACATTATTATATTTATTCATTATCTCATATTGAAGTGAACATAATAATTGGAATTTCCTTTATTAATAATCAAATCAATTACAAAGTGTGCCACTACAATCACCAAATAATTGGCTCTCAGGGCATACTACCAACATGAACCTCCTATACACTCAACCTAGATATTTCTACAGATGATTCAAGATCTTTGTTTTTCTTTCACCATTGGTAAGGCATGATCCGTCCAAGAACATTGATGAGTTGGTCTCTCATACACTAGTATCAGATACAACATTCAGACTGATCTCGACCCTAGTAAGACCTTCATCTATTTTGACATATGGGTAGAATGCATGGGAGATTTTGATATCAGTAATGGATTCTAACTAACAATGACATATATTTCCCATGACCACCTCCACCTATCTTGAAATAAGCTCAGTAATATAACCTCCTATCTATAGTCAATTATGTAATTTTACAAGTCTAGTGAATCCTTCCATGTAAGTCTCTATTGACTCATCATAGGAAGAGTGTGATAGGATTGAACCCAATAGTGAGAATGATTAATTTGGTTCTCGACCCATCCCACTTCATTGTCTCTTCTAGATACACAAAGTCTAATCTTCCTCCTTCATTTTACTTTACCCAAGTATTGATGATACATAATGAAACAGCTGCGATTTTCAAAGACCTCATTACCTTAGATCACCTTCCCATGGCCCCATCTCATGTCATGGTGGATCTCAAAATTTTGCACTACACACCATTGAGCTCGTTGAACAACAATTGGCAATCCTTGAAGGGTGACTATGTTATCATTGGATGGAGGCTTTTGAATCCACTAGAAGGACTATCTCAACTAGTTATCCACTTCTTACAACTGGCCATTGGTTGGCTCCTTTGAAGGTTTAATCCCTCCTCCAATTCTAAAGTTGTTTTCTTAACTAGTGTCATTCCTACTTCAATTTTTTCTTCTCATCCCAAATATATTTTTTCATAACCAGAACTAACCCCAAATGAAAGATTTCATCCCAACCGCACAAGAAACATATCAAGACAACATAAAATTATTAAGCACAATAACCTTGTACGATCTTGAATATGATTAAATGTGGTAAAGATGGTCACATATCTTCTAACCACTACTTTACTAATTGTCCTTATGGACAAAATCCCACTCCAAAAAGAAAGAAACACATTTCTTAACCAAGAATTGCTACTTCACCCCCATACAAAAAAATACCCCATCTCTAATGCATTCTTTCCTAATAACATTAACAACCTAGCCGCTAACCAAAAAGACATAAAATACAATACCATTAAAAAATCCTATTATCATCACTGCCCACCTCACTCAATGTTTTTATAACTTGACCTTCAAAGATCACAATACGCACACCAGCCTCGTTCTAGCACCACCACTGTCATGCAATGAGAACCAACACATGCAATGTTGCCACACATAATGGCACCCAAAGCTCCTCTGGTTTGGCTTTTCCATGTGTCCATCAAACCACAATAAATACAATAAGGCTTCAATTGCTCATGTCCCCCATCCAATTACTCACCATAGTGGATTTTTATAATAAATATAACATTCAATCACATTTTTAACATCCATAAAAACCCCAACCATCTATCTATTAGTCCCACCCCTCGACCACATCTACCCATCTAGTAATGATATAGCCCAACACCCCTCTATCGCACACCTTTCCTAGACACTCATCTCACCATCTTTCCTCTCTAACTCTAAACCCTAACACTACTCCAAAAATTGTTTTGGATCCTAAGAACAACATCTCCTCAGCTCTAGATAAGCATGTGGACTCTCCATGCAAAAGTGATTCTAAGTTATAATTTGACATTCACCAAGCTCACGTCCTTACTAGCAAAGGGATCGTCTTTTACATATACTTATGCTTTGGTTTGCATCTATTCTTGGTTCCATACATATGGAAACATCTTAGATCTCTAATTCCTGACACAATCATTCCACCAAATCCTTCCATAACTTAGATCTTTTGTACATTCTCAACTCCTCCTTTGATGTAGAAAATGTAGAAAGCTTCTCATTCTTTTATAAAGTTTCAACTACACAAATTGAGGTTTCCATGTTCCACTGGGATACTTCCATTAGGGATTCAGTCGACCCTCTGATGCTCCATCAACTTATTCATTCTATTGAGACTACATGCTCACCTATGGCTACAATATGTCTTCAAATAAGGTTGTACACACATGGAGTGTCTTCCTTACAGACTTCCATGAGGAAATTTCCTACTCATCTAACTAAAGATGTACAAAGCTCATAATTTTACACCCTTGAAGATTTTACTCCCCAAAAATTTATCAGGAGACCAATCATATCCCTTGATAGTCAATAAATCTTACATTGGCAGATACTTCAGTTTCAAAATCCTATTTTGTCCACCAACCATAACCCTTCTACTTGATCCACCAACCAAATATCCATGCACATACTAAAAAAAACCACCTACATAACTTTGATAAGGCCCTAAAAAGTGGAAACCATTTGATATATTTAGGAAACCTAAAGAAAAAACTTAAAACCAACACCCCGGAACTAGCCTCAACCTTCTAATAAAATACTATATAACCAAGAAAACTTCCACACAAAATAGTAATAAATATTCTATAGTACGGGTTTACAAAGTTGATACTTGATCTTAAGTTGCAACAATTACTGAAAAAGATCATGCCTCTTCGTAGTCTCCAAAAACTCAATTCCAATAATACATTTAAATTGTGTACACATCCTTCTATTGTTGTGAAGGTTCCATCTCACTCATCTCCATAATTCCATCAGTATATAAAAACTAAAATAAATCATGAATCGAGTTGTAACGACTTCTTCGGGCTCCTTACAACTATTTTATCTTCCACTACTAACATAAAATAATGATTGCTTGCCTCTATGGAGGACATGATAGTGAATTCCTTCGAACTACCATCAACATCTCCAGGTTTTCCCCTATCTTATTTCATAATACTATGGCTCCTAATTGCAATACATAATGAGACACATTTATTTCGTCATCATTAAAATCAATCTCTCCTCCTCCTTAACCATTACGCTTGTCCCTTTATCTCCATAGCGTCGGGAGCATTGACCTTCCAAAAGCTAGTTACCTCAACTTGTATAATGTAAGGACTAGGCCCACTGCCCAAGGTGCTAGTGGAGTTTCAAGAATGAAGATTGGCCCCACATACCACCACTACACGTAACTATGTGCTTTGTCCTCACTCACATGCAAGCTAGGATAAACTCCCCGACTAGTCACCCATCCTAGTACTACTCTGGGTTGAGCACGCTTAATCATAGAGTTATTTAGTGATTGGATCTATCAAAAGGAAGTGCACCTTGGTGATATGGATAGTCAAACCATTCCTTTTAATATCATTTTATCTGAGGCCTCAAATCCTAGGATGTTACAATCTCCCCCACTTAGACTCTTTATGTCCTCACTAAAGCTGAACTATATGACCTCATAATATTTTCCCATTTTAGTGTAGACTCATAATGACCCATGGACACCCAACTCCTAATCATAGAGTACTAGTGCAAGGGTGTATACATCACCATGGATAGCCCTTTCCAACATGTTTCAACAACACGGCTCAAGACTAGCATACCACATGCCCATTGGACCCCAACAAGGATAAACTTCCCAAATGGTCACCCGTCCTAGTACTACTTTGGATTGAGCACTCTTAATTATAGAGTTCTTTAGTGATGGGATCCATGAAAAGGAGGTACACAGTTACAACCCCAATTTTTGGGTTCTCTTGGTGAGAAATGTAATTTCTCATATTAAAGATATTTGAACAAGTAATGATATAATTTATTTGGAATAAATGGATTTCGTTTACAATAGCCTTGATGGTTGTGTTGTGGGCTTTATTGGCTATTGGGTCCAAATAACAAGAAAATTCAATTAGTAAAAGAATAATTGAGTTTTTGAGAAAAGAATGAGATAGAAACCTCTAGAAGGCAAAGGGATGTAATCCAAAGATGGATTTCGTGCCTCTTGGGTTCCTTGGGTTCCAAGGACTCAAAAGTTGCAAAGAAAAGGTAATAAGAAAAGAAAAGAAAAGATTAATTAAGTATTTCTTTATTAAGAAAGAAATTGAAAACAATGGTAAAACGTGGAAAACAAGGGGAAAGAGGTGTAATTGAGTTATCCTTGGTGGAATTTCGTATCCCAAGGATTTCTAATGATAAAAGGAATACTAATGAGGAAAATAAAAGAGAAATAAAGAGAAATCCTCAAAAAGAGATATTTTAACAAGAAATAAACATGATTATGAAAAATAATGCATATATATGCATCTAGAAGGATAATAAATATCCATGAAAAGGATATTTCGAAATCTTTGAATTTCTTGGGGTCCAAGGAGCCCCAATAAAGAGGAAAGAAAGAGAAAATACCAAAATTACAAAATAAAAGGATAATGTGATACATTATTAATGAATTTTGTGATATTATTAAAAAGGAAGTATTTTCTACTTTAGAAAATATGATTTCGTGCTTATGGATTAAAAGTCAAGCATAAGGGAGAGAATTTTTGTATTTCTAATCATCCATGGAATAAAGAATATCAAAGGAATATTAAGGAGATAAGCAAGAGAGAGAAGATTGCTTATTCATGAAGGAATATACTTTCCTAGTAGAAAAGAGACTTAGATATGGTAGATAGCCGACCTAGGGCTTCGTTTCCCACCCCTATATAAAGGGATAGAGCCCAGGGTCGAGTTCATAAGGATTCCACGTATTCTTCTCTTCTTTCTCCCTCCTTCTTCTTCCTCTTTCCCCAAACCTTAATCGTGAGGGTAGAGTAACCCTGGAGCGAACGAAGGGCCATGGAGAGGTCTGGAGGGTGGCCTGCTATTCCCACCACATCTGAGGTTGACCAAACGTCCTCCCTGGACTCTCGCTTAAGCAACTACATCAGCAGGAGGGTTGCACCACGGCTGCAGGATGCAGACCTATCCAGCCTGATCCCCACCACCTCGGTCACCATTTGGAACCTCCACAGGCACAACATAGGGAGGCAGAGGCATGGTGCTGGTTGTCAGTGCCCCTCGGGCCTTGGGGACGGGAGGAGACACCTCCACGAGACGCTGCTAGTTGGCTACAGGTTGGATGCTGGTTGGTTATGGCCGCCGACCAGCCGGGTTGGATTCCGGTCATCCTGGATGCATATCAAGGCACCCTCACCTACGTGGGGCACGAAAAAGGCAAGGGAGGCACTTGGGTGGCTGTCGAAGGCTGGAAGGAGGGCAACAGGGACACATCTTGACCTTGCTGCAGTGCCAGCTAGGTCACGCGAGGTGGGAGACGACCGAAGGCGACATGTGATGGAAATACCCCTTCAGGCCTTGCTAAACTAGTAACTTATGCAAGGGTAAATTGGACAATTTGTTATGTTTCCAAAGCCAAGCAACATTGCATGAGATTGACGACGTGGCACTCTCTGATTGGCCGAAAGGTATATTTTCTTGCATAAATCATAACTAAAGATTGGTAGCTCCGATGGAAATATGCAAAATATGAAAATTGATCAGGAGAACGCATATAATTCAATAAAAATACTTTTAGAATCTGATTTTTTTCCTATTTGCAAACGTATGCTAAATTAATGGAAAGTGCTTGGAAATCATGTTAGGAACCCTAATTGAAGTTAATGGTTAAATTCATGATACTTAATTGACAAAATTAAGTAATAGCAACATGTTGAAATGTTAATGATGAACTTGAACCTAATGTAGATGAATTATCACATGGCTTAGGATTTTACACCAATTATGAATGATTAAGCAATTAGAAACCCTAACTTAGGGTAAAAGAGGAGAAGATCATTTTTATTTTGAATAATGTGAAAATATGTTGCTAACTGATGGTTCTAAGATCTTTAAAGTGTAAAATCCCCTAACTATGGATGAAAACCCTTAATTTGATAACTAGGGTTTTAATGTGAAATTAATGACAAATAGAGTTCATATGCGACTTAAACCATAATGAACCATGAATTGATGATAAATGAGCATAATGATCTTTCCATGGATTAACAGGATAAAAATAGTAGCTTTAATGTAAAAGAGGCTTAATGAACTTAATTAATGGTTAATGGTGCCTTTAATCCGAAAATAGGGTTATATGTTGTTAAGATAACCTTAATGTTGAAGAATAGATGAGATAATTAGGGTTTATGAGTAATGGTATAAAATTAGGGTTTAAAATAGTAAAAGATGAAGGGAAACCCTACTTGCAACGGAAACCCTAAAAGTGAACTAGAAACCCTAGGAAGCGAGCTAGGTTTAATAGATCTTGATGACCTGAGTAATAAAAGGAAATTGTATGCATGTTTTAGGATCTTATTGAATGCTTGCTTGCCTATTGTTGACTGGATTATTTTTATCTCACATCAGCTTGACAAGTATGCGGTTACACTTATGAATAATCGCTCTAGTTTCACGGCGATTCCCAAACGCTTTATCAGTTGCTTGGAAATAACTGTTGGATGCCTATTTATTTCATGCAACTATAAAGTGACTATGATTATCACTATAAATGTGCATACATGACTGGCTCAGATCCTGGTCCACCTATGTGTCTTTACAAAGGCTAAAAATGGGTAACCTAGAGTAAGGTCTAGGTTATCGTGAGTTAGAAATTGGGCTACCCACGTGTAGTGCCATGAGACTCTTTAGCATGCCATGAGTTAAGGAGTGGGCTACCTACAGGTAGTACCATGTGACTCAACCCTAGAAACTGGTTCACCTGTTAGGTGGGATCATGAGGGGTTTAATGGGGATCTACCATAAGGAAGGTAGTATCCAGGTCCACTGCAGGGATAACACAGAGGCTAGGGTATGTAGGGATTGAGCAGTTATGTGGAAAACGTAAAGTTGTTTGTTTAACTCATAATTGAATGATTACATTGTTATCATAGTTGCACGATTATTTCTTCCCCCACATACCAACTTTTTGCTGACCGACGTTTTGTTTTTCGGTGTTTTAGGTACAAAGCCAAAAGGACAAATAGTAAATCATCATATTGTGAAATACATGCATTAAAATACAAGGATGATTAGTTATAGTAGAATTCATATGTGGATAGAAGTTTAGAGATCCAAGTTTTCAAAAGGTAAGCAAAGTTCTTATTTTTACCATATTTCAGTATAGCTGGTAGAATTTAATAATTGTTATTGATCCTGTTAATTGGTATAATGGCTCTGACCTTCTGGTCTCCCTTAATTGGGGGTTACCAGGAGGCGGGGTCGTTACATTTGGTATCAAAGCATAGGTTCCTCACTTAATCTTTAATAAGTATTAAATTTTACAAATTCCATAGAACCGAGGGAGTTATTAGAGGATTGTCCAAAAGACTAAGGTGTCTAGAAAAGGGTCATGTCCGGGGGCTGGCAATATTTTCCTCCGCACCGCTAGTCAGAATACAAGGACTCCTGGATTGTGTGACTGACTAGCCAATGTCTTAGGATACGACTCAAAATAAGATACCTTTAGGACTCTTTCATCTTGTTCATCCCTTCTCAACTCAAATTCTGATAAGGACCTTAAGGATTAGGGTTTTCTCTCTTCTCCTCACCCTCTTGAGGTATGGGTAAGGTTAATAAGGTCTAAGGAATCCTCCACTAAATTAATGAAAACCATGTAAATAAGATGTCATGGACATAAGCTTAATAGATTAAGCGTAAACTAAAGAATAGATACATGCTTAGGTCGTATGACATGAGTTGTCATTGCCCTCAGGAGAGACCTGAGGCTAGACCTTCTTGTCGGGAGGATACGTAAAGAGAGTTAGTCTTGGAGGTAGAGATCTCCATTATAAGTAGAGACCTGACTCATCCTATGAGGATGATGTTAATCCTAACCCTAAGTGGTGGTTAGAGAGAGATGACATGATGAGTTAGATGTCACGATCGAATTAGTGTGTGGGCATGCCTTTGGATGCCATATGAGCCATGAGAGGTTGGATGACCTAGTACCCTTGGCAACTCAACCCTGTGAAGGGTCATGCACGTTAGAGTGAAGGATAGCTCATTCTTTGATGAGGTTAGAGAAGAACGTATGGAAACCCTATGAGCTTATATGGGCTTTGCATAGTTTGCACCCAGTATATGTCTGTAGTGCGGGTAGTAGTTTGAAATCCTGGCCAAGAGAGTATGATGGATAGCTTATGAGATAAGATTAAATGGGTTGGGGGTAACCTTGAGAAAACATAAGCTTGAACATAGGATTCACCATGTAGAGGTAGGCTTGTGAGCCTGATCCATCTTCATGGAGAGAGGACCTGTAGTAGTAAGGCTGAATGTGGAGTTAGCTCTAGAGAGAGAAAGCATGACTCAAGCAAGAAGGTTGGAAGCTTAGTTTCTGAGATATGAGGAAAAGTGGGGAGTTGAGGATGATGTGACCTAAGTGGATGATAGTGGTTGCCTCATGCTTGATCCCTGGAGGCTGGTGGTTCCTTGATTGCCTTTAGAGAAACCAAACCCTAGAGAGAGGATGAGGCTTCTGGTACCTATGTGCTTCACCTTCTAAGATAGGAAGAAGAGTTCCTTAGACCTGGAGAGGTTTAGTAACAGGTTGTAAGACCTTGTACCTTGTTGGTTGTCCTTGAGGAGGACTCAACTCTGAAGTGTTGCTCGAGTAAAAGGATGACAAGAAGTGCATGTTATGCCTTATACATGCTTGATTCATGGTTAAAAGTTGAATAGGAAGTTGGACACCCAAAAGTGAATCTAGGGTTCCTAGGCATAAGAGGGGAAGTGGTGTACCTGATGCTCATGAAGGGATTTGAGTTTCTATAGATTCGAGCATGGTACTCCTTATGTTCAGAGGAAAGGGAAACCCCCTTAAGTTTAAGGTATGTTTGATGAACCCCTCACATATAAGTTGATGACATAGGAAGGTATGATCTTGATTCAGTGTTGAGGAAAGAGAACAAGTATGACCTAACATGGTTTAGTAGGTGGTATTCTTGTGCCTTAGTAGCTTGCTAGGGTTAAGCATGCTAGACCTAAGCACATTTGTGACCTTGTTGTTAAGATGTAGTTCCTCCCATCCTAGGAGAGAGACCCTCTTGTAGGGTGTATACCAATCTTGGTGGTTTTAAAGTAACCTAAAGAGGTCTCATAGGATCTTGAGAAGCTAATTGAAAAGTACATGGTAGGAGAATGAACCTGTAGACCCATATATATCCATCTCTAAGTGCATGTGGATGTGTTACCATGGAGGTAACTAGTATGGGGCCTGACCAAGGAAGACAGGTCACCATGACCCCTATGAAAGGATGAAAGTCAGCCCATGAATGCAGAGAGAGATGATGAAGGCTTGGGAAAGGTTCTAAGTTGGACATGTACTATAATGGAATCCTAAGTCTATCCTAGGGTTAGGTGGGGATGAGACCGATGAAAGTGGGAGTTTCCCAATTCCCTAGTGCACATGACCATAAGGTCGGGAGGTAACAACTATCATTGTCTGAGGGCCATGGGTTAGGAGATTGATCACCTTCATGAACTCATGGGACCCAAAGGGCAGATGAGTAGGACACTCTCTGGATGCATAAGGGAAGAGGATGACCCCAAAAGTACCGACACCCTATAGACCTAGAGGTGATGACCAAGGATTGTGTAATGACCCAAGTAGGTTCGAGACCAATTTTCCATGGAAGTAATTTTGATATCATGATGTTTGTGATGTAGAGACATATGTGGCACATTTCAACCTAGATTTAAAGGTGTATTGGCAAGGTGGGATGTACCATCTCTACTCTTGGAACAGGAAGAACTCTATATTTGGACTGCAGCCAAATGCTTATTTCCTCTTGTTATGGGAGTGAGGGATAGGACAATACACATGCCATACACCAAGGATAAAAGGTGATGTGAGTTGGAACGTCGCCATGAGGTATGAGAATAGGGATGATACAAGGTAGTCATCTTACAAGGATGATTTTATCATGAGCTATGAGTCATACAAGGTTGAGTTCAAAAACCAAGAGGATGAGCTCAAAGTTTTCTCGATGAAGATAGACTTAGAGCTGAGATGAGATAATAAGTGGAATACATGGAAGTGTATGTCTTCAACATTACCTAATACCTAAGGATGTGAAGTGGTAATGGATGCTCTGGTTGAGATATAGCTGCCTAGTTTGGCTAGAAGAGGTTGTTAGGCTAACCGTAAGTTTGGAAAGGAGATGTGTTTGGCTAACACTCAGATGTAACGAGATATGTTGAAAAAGTTAATGGTTGTTTGGGTAGCCAGTCTAGTCCTTGATATAATGAAAGGATGGTGATAGAACCTCAGATACACTTCTTTGGATAGGAAGGTAATAAAACTCTAATGAGAGTGGTTTAGGGTTTCTGAGGAATCAATTTTAAGGAATCATGACAATACAAGAGATCATGATTTAAGATTACCATATGCCATGGTACTACCAAGATAATAGGTGACATTAGTACTTTGGATGCCTAAGATGAAGTTGCATGTGGTATGTTTCCATGCATGACAGGAGGTGAAGGACGAACACCAGTAACCCAGTGCATTGATATAAGAGATAAAGAGTCCCCGAGAGGGAATGGAAGTTCATCACTATGGATGATGTGAAAAGTCTCCCCTTGACCAAGGAAGGTCATGATGCAATATGGGTTATGCTAGATCGCCTTACCTAGATGACATGAGAAACAAAGAGTTCTATCAAGGGACAAATCTGGTTGAACCACACATGAGAGAGATGGTTCAACTACACCATGATGTGAGTTTAAAAGTTCTTGAGTATGACCTAAAGGTTCACTTCCATAAGGTGGAAGTAGGTGCATGAAGAACTCGATGTTAGTACCAGTTATCACCCCTAACTAATGGTTAGTATGATCCAGACTAGAGGGTCTGATGAGAGCATGTGTGCTCATTCAGGGTGACACATGGAGATAGTTCTTGCTTTCTGTAAGATGTGATGATAACCACCATAGCCAGTATCAGGTTGTAAAGAAGCTCTGTAAGGAGGTTGAGTCAGACACCACTTCATTAAGATGATGTTGGTGAATGGGCCTCACAAAGGTCAGAAAAGGACCACTATGTGCAGGTAGAGTCGCTTTGATCGTGCAATGGCTGAAAGGAGCTTAGAGACAACATGAGTCATGTGTTGATGCAAAGTAGACTCACATGCAGTTCACTGTGGGAAAATATGTGACATGAAAATCTGACCCCTCTAAGTTACAGCTAAGAGAGCTGAGTCCCCGATATATGGGTTCGTTTGAGATGGATTTGTGGAGAAGGTTAAGTTTGATCTCACCCCTCAGGATAAAGTAATGTGTGATGAGTTCCAGGTGTCCAATTCAGAGCACTATGTGAGGTACCCAGACCATGTGCTGAGCAATGAACCTAGTGAGCCCCAAGGGAGGCTGAAATGGCCTGAGTCATCTGTACAGTTTATACATTCCAGGATGAAAGAAATCAGAGAAAAGAATATGTGATGATAAATGTTCTTTGGAAGTGCCATGAGTATAGTAAAGCCACATAGGGGCAAATGATGGACATGGAAAAGTCTTATCCTAAATTGTTTATTTGCTTGATAGAATTTTGAGGACAAAATTCCTATAAGAGGGGAAGGATGTTACAACCCCAATTTTTGGGTTCTCTTGGTGAGAAATGTAATTTCTCATATTAAAGATATTTGAAAAAATAATGATATAATTTGTTTGGAATAAATGGATTTCATTTACAATAGCCTTGATGATTGTGTTGTGGGCTTTATTGGCTATTGGGCCCAAATAACAAGAAAATTCAATTAGTAAATGAATAATTGAGTTTTTGAGAAAAGAATGAGATCGAAACCTCTAGATGGCAAAGGGATGTAATACAAAGATGGATTTCGTTCCTCTTGGGTTCCAATGAGTCCAAAGTTGCAAAGAAAAGGCAATACGAAAAGAAAAGATTAATTAAGTATTTCTTTATTAAGAAAGAAATTGAAAACAATGGTAAAATGTGGAAAACAAGGGGAAAGAGGTGTAATTGAGTTATCCTTGGTGTAATTTCGTACCCCAAGGATTTCTAATGATAAAAGGAATACCAATGAGGAAAATAAAAGAGAAATAAAGAGAAATCCTCAAAAAGAGATATTTTAACAAGAAATAAACATGATAATGAAAAATAATGCATATAGATGCATCTAGAAGGATAATAAATATCCTTGAAAAGGATATTTCGAAATCTTTGAATTTCTTGGGGTCCAAGGAGCCCCAATAAAGAGGAAAGAAAGAGAAAATACCAAAATTGCAAAATAAAAGGATAATGTGATACATTATTAATGAATTTTGTGATATTGTTAAAAAGGAAGTATTTTCTACTTAAGAAAATATAATTTCATGCTTATGGATTAAAAGTCAAGCATAAGGGAGAGAATTTTTGTATTTCTAATCATCCATGGAATAAAGAATATCAAAGGAATATTAAGGAGATAAGCAAGAGAGAGAAGATTGATTATTCATGAAGGAATATACTTTCCTAGTAGGAAAGAGACTTAGATCTCGTGGATAGCTGACCTAGGGCTTCGTTTCCCACCCCTATATAAAGGGGTAGAGCCCAGGGTCGAGTTCATAAGGATTCCACGTATTGTTCTCTACTTTCTCCCTCCTTCTTCTTCTTCTTTCCCCAAACCCTAATCGTGAGGGTAGAGTAACCCTGGAGCAAACGAAGGGCCATGGAGAGGTCTGGAGGGTGGCCTGATGTTCCCACCACGTCCGAGGTTGATCGAACGTCCTCCCTGGACTCTCTCTTAAGCAACTACATCGGCAGGAGGGTTGCACTACGGCTGCAGGTTGCAGACCTATCCAGCCCGATCCCCGCCGCCTCAGTCACCACTTGGAACCTCCACAGGCACAGTAGAGGGCGAAGGAGGTAGGGCACAGGTCGCCAATGCCCCTCGGGCCTTGGGGATGGGAGGAGACACCTCCACGAGCCGTCGCTAGTTGGCTACAGGTTGGATGCAGGTTGGTTATGGCCGCCGACCAGCTGGGTTGGATTCCGGCCATCCTGGCCACATATCAAGGCACCCTCACCTGCGTGGGGCATGGAAGAGGCAAGGGAGGCACTTGAGTGGCCATCGAAGGCTAGAAGGAGGGCGGCAGGGCCGCATCTTGACCTTGCTGCAGCGACAGCTAGGTCACGTGAGGTGGGAGACGACCAAAGGTGACATTTGACGGAAATACCCCTCCGTGCCTTGCTAAAATAGTAACATACACAAGGGTAAATTGGACAATCCGTTATGTTTCCAAAGCCAAGAAACATTGCATGAGATTGACGACGTGGCACTCTCTAATTGGCCGAAAGGTATATTTTCTTGCATAAATCATAACTAAAGATTGGTAGCTCCGATGGAAATATGCAACATATGAAAATTGATTAGGAGAATGCATAGAATTCAATAAAAATACTTTTAGAATCTGATTTTGTTCCTATATGCAAAAGTATGCTAAATTATTGGAAAGTGCTTTGAAATCATGTTAGAAACCCTAATTGAAGTTAATGGTTAAATTCATGATACTTAATTGACGAAATTAAGTAATAGCAACCTGTTGAAATGTTAATGATGAACTTGAACCTGATGTAGATGAATTATCACACGGCTTAGGATTTTACACCAATTATGAACGATTAAGCAGTTAGAAACCCTAACTTAGGGTAAAAGAGGAGAAGATCATATTTATTTTTAAAAATGTGAAAATATGTTGTTAAATGATGGTTCTAAGCTCTTTCAAGTATAAAATCTCCTAACTATAGATGAAAACCCTTAATTTGATAACAAGGGTTTTAATGTCAAATTAATGACAAATAGAGTTCATATGTGACTTAGACCATAATGAACCATGAATTGATGATAAATGAGCATAATGATCTTGCCATGGATTAAAAGGATAAAAATAGTAGCTTTAACATAAAAGAGGCTTAATGAACTTAATTAATGGTTAATGGTTCCTTTAATTCAAAAATAGGGTCATATGTTGTTAAGATAACCTTAATGTTGAAGAATAGATGAGATAAGTAGGGTTTATGAGTAATGGTATAAAATTAGGGTTTAAAATAGTAAAAGATGAAGGGAAACCCTAATTGCAATGGAAACCCTAAAAGTGAACTAGAAACCCTAGGAAGCGAGCTAGGTTTAATAGTTCTTGATGACATGAGTAATAAATGGAAATTGTATGCAGGTTTCTGGATCTTATTGAATGCTTGCTTGCCTATTGTTGATTGGATTATTTCTGTCTCACATCATCTTGATAGGTATGTGGTTACACTTATGAATAATCGCTCTAGTTTCACAGAAATTCCCGAACGCTTTATCGGTTGCTTGAAAATAACTGTTGGATGCCTATTTATTTCATGCAACTATAAAGTTACTATGATTATCACTATAAATGTGCATACATGAATGGCTCAGATCCTGGTCCACCTCTATGGCTTTGGAAAGGCTAAAAAATGGGTAACCTAGAGTAAGGTCTAGGTTATCGTGAGTTAGAAATTGGGCTACCCACGTGTAGTGCCATGAGACTCTTTACATGCCATGAGTTAAGGAGTGAGCTACCTACGGGTAGTGCCATGTGACTCAACCCTAGAAACTGGTTCACCTATTAGGTGGGATCATGAGGGGTTTAATGGGGATCTACCATAAGGAAGGTAGTATCCAGGTCCACTACAGGGACATTGCAGAGGCTAGGGTATGTAGGGATTGAGCAGTTATGCAGAAAATGTAAAGTTGTTTGTTTAAATCATAATTGACTGATTACATTGTTATCATAGTTGCACGATTATTTCTTCCCCCACATACCAGCCTTTTGCTGACCGACATTTCGTTTATCTACATTTTAGGTACAAAGTCAAAAGGACAAATAGTAAATCGTCATATTGTGAAATGCATGCATTAAAATACAAGGAGGATTAGTTAGAGCAGAATTCATATGTGGATAGAAGTTTAGAGATCCAAGTTTTCAAAAGGTATGAACTTTTTTTATTTTTACCATATTTCAGTATAGCTGGTAGAATTTAATAATTGTTATTAATTATTTGTCGAACCTTTGATCCTGTTAATTGGGATAATGGCTCTGACCTTCTGGTCTCCCTTAATTTGGGGTTATCGGGAGGTGGGGTCGTGACATACACCTTGGTGATATGGGTATTCATATAATTTCTCTTAAGATCATTTTATCCAATGCCTCAAATCCTAGGAAGTTATATATAATATGGACAATTACATTTTCTTTTGATAGGTATTTCATTCCTAGACAATTATGTTAGCATAGATTCTGAAGATCACCTTGGACCGTTGATGGAATAATTAGAATGAGTGTCATAGTTTTGATATGTTGTTTTCATCTTTGAAGTTACACTTTCTCTTTACTACCTTATCTTTATAAAATACCAATTCATTTTTCTCTTGGTATAGCTATGCTTTAGTTTCTTCAAATAGGAAAGGAAGCTCAAACATTTCATAAGAAAACAAAATTAGATATCATTATCATATAAGAAACAAAATTCAATCTCAACAACCAACACTATCTATGCACCTTAGGTGGCTCTATAGTCAATTCATGGCTTCAAATACAATTTCAAGTCCTTAGCGTTATTATTGTTTTGATTTGGAACAAAATATAACCACAATTCATATTTTATATACCACAAAAACCTTCATGGACATCATTGCAAATAGGCATGAAACCTTGACTTTATGGTGTTCCTTATTCAAATAAAACTAGGTTCTTTTAGGAACTTAACATGCTTTGTACACACATATCCAAAAGTCATGGTTTATTTGTGGGTTTTATATTGTGGAGGGATGCACCCACATAGACATACTACTTTTATGACTCCCCCCATAAAACATAAAACCCTCAAGACCTGGACGTCCATTCCACCCAAGAACCAGTAAAACCTCTCAGTTGGCTAACCTACATGATTGGTACCATTTTGGAGGCGACCACTAGTTTTTGAACCTGGGTCCATTTGTTAGGGGACAACATGGCGAACCATTTAAACCACTCCTACCTGATTATTGATGGGGTTTCAATGTCATCGGTTTATTCATGAAAAATCTAGGCTAAGCAATACCTAAAACAAAAATATGACGACCTTCAACTATCTTATTAACAACTATAATCTCTTAGATATTAATGAATCTATCTACAACTATACTTTGACAAATAATAGGTCTCTTCCTATTTGTCAAACTAGATACATTCCTATCAAACCATGAATGGCTTGACATTTCCCCCTAGCACACTCATAGACATCCGCATACCTCATTTCATACCACAATCTTATAACTTTGGGTCAAAAAGCCTATTCTTTGGGGCCCCAAATCTTTCTACTTTGAAAGATTCTAGATAACACACATAAATTTATCCAACAATATGAAATCCCTTAACCATATATCGATCCAGTCATCCACAATCCATCGAGTGTTCTTAATTATAAAATTAAACCCTTCCAATATGCACCCAACACCTGTTCTTGAAAGACTTGGGGCTCTCTCTCAACCAATATAAATGACATGCATGACACCGAAATATTATTAGACCTTTACAATCCTATCCACCTTAACCCCACTATATTTCACTCAAGATCACAAATCCACTTCAATTAATAGGACTATCTTCCATTCTAAGAAACTTATTGGAATTAAAGATCCAATTTTCTTTGGTTCAATGAAGTGAAAAATGATATCTTTAACCACACAATCTCACACTTAAAATTTATATAGAACCAATACCCATCCTCACAAGATTTTACTATTAATTATACATCCACCATTTTCTTCCAATGATTGGTTGACATCACTCAAACTCCTAAATTCCCTTTCACAACTGCTGAAATAGGGTCAACCACAAAAAATAACAACCATGACAAGTCCCACATCTAACTTGACTTTACTCAAGGATGACTCCTAAATATATTCCAAATAGGTCATGCAAGCCACAACCCCAACATTCTAAATACTAAACTTAACACTACATAAATAGGTCTTATTTCAAAGAAACCAAACCCTAGATTCATATATGAGTTTAACCCAATTATCCTCCTCAAATATATCTATAAAGTAATAGCTAATGTGCTCAACACTAGACTTTCTTCCAAGATTGACAATGGATTTCTAGAAACCAAGAAACTTTTATTAAAGGGTGCACACTACATGGTGCCTTTCTCTCATCCAGTGACTTCATCTACCATTTTTACCAAACCACCACCCTTTATCCATCCTCAAACTAGACTTTGAAAAAGCTTTTGATCACATAAAATGGCCCTTCCTTTGAAGATTCTTCACAAGACATGGCTTCCCAAACCATTGGACCAGATGGATTAAGATATGTGTTACTACTAGCTCCTTTTCTATCCTAGTTAGTAAATATCCACATGGTTTCTTAAATATCAACAAGGGTCTCTACCAAATTGAACCCATCTTCCCCTCAATTATACACCTTAGGCATACAATGCCTTAGCATATTACTTCAACTAGACACCAATTAGAACATCATTGATAAAATCATAGTATCAGACATTAAATTAGATCCATATCTAAACTTTGTCGTTTAAACTATCATATTCATTATTCATTCTCCTCATAAATTCATTATATCAAAAACATCCTCACCATTTTTCAATCAATTTCTAGACTCAATATCAACATGTCAAAATTACCTTGCTTAGCTTCCACAATTTATCTTAACAGCCTAAGTTGATATTCTCATATCCTACAATATACCATAGAATCCTTCCCTACTAAATACCTTGGTTTACTATTGGCCACACAATTTTTACCCATATCGATACATTACTGTATCATAAAATCTCCCTCAAAAGAAAACTTAATGGATGGACAAACTTTACCCTATTACAAGATAGTCACTTAGTTCTAGTCAATAGAGTTCTATCTCACCTGCCATCTTACTCCTTGAGCTATATACTCCTACCTACTAATAAAAAAATAAGAGAGATAAAATTCAAAGAGACTCCTTTAGAATTGCACTAATATTCACCCATTCACCTTGGACACCCTAAACCAGATAGACATTTGTAACATAGACAACTAAACCACATTATATGCCATCAACAACCTACAAACGACAACCAATAACCCCTCTATACTACTAGTCAATATAAAGTACTACAAGAAATTCATTGGTGGAACTTTATCCATCGATAAGATGCCCCTTTATTTGTAAAAATATGAAAAAAGACAACAAATCTGATTAGGTCATATCCAGAATACCTATTAACAAACTCCTTCTTTTATCCTTCTAGTTTGACCCCTGAGCTCTTGGTTACAACTTTACTTTACACTCAAATATTCCCAACCCTTGTCTTCCACACAACACTTTGGCCAAAGATACTAGGCTTCTTCACATCTCAGGAGATAACTCACTTGAAGGACTTATGACTCAAATGAATTCCAAATCATATGATCATCTTATTCACCAATTCATATACTTTTTGAAATCTAACCCGAAAATCACATAGCTTTGAGGTGATGAATTCTCCATATCAAAAAGCATAAAAATACCTCTCTTCAGAGGCTATTATACACCCTTCTCGAAAATATATTTTGGCATTTAAATCTCAGATCGAACATTACTTAATTTATATTGCACCTATATACAAATGATGTCCTTGAATAATTAGAGTTTACACAAACACAATATTCATGGACCTTTCCTTGCATTCTACGTTGGAATAACGAGAAGTCCTTACATCACATTTGCATTTGATTGTATGTCTACCCAATCAATTTGAGCTACTTTAAACATCATATTTGTAACACTTGACATTGAAAATCACCCAATGAGATTCTTTCATAACCTCTTAATACATATAGCCATACCAAAACCATTATACACCAATTCCTCTAGCACATTTGAATTGAACAACACTTGAAATTATTTGATAATGCTTGCATTATTCCTCTAGATGTTATTATTGAAAATATTTATGTTTTTGTTTTTCCACCCTTCTCATTCACATCTTGCTCATCTAGGAGCTCCTCATACTATTGCTTGACTCCCACTTCACTCAGCCCAATGCATCCCATACAAGATGACACTCCCATTGATACAAGAACCTACAATAAGAACCAACTAAGCATCAGTAATGATGCACAATACTCCCCATGATCAGACGATGTTACAACCTTGGCTACTAGTTTAATTATATCTATTTTGGGGCTTGTTATAAGGAATACCACTTCTGCAAAACATTATTGCCGATCATACTTTTGGGGCCATGTTTTGGGAGGTACCTCAATCCCTCCTAAATAAACTCCACTTGATGCATATTACTATAGTGCTTTCCCCTAGTAAGTTAACTATTGGCAGTTATATGTTGCTCTTATCTACCTAGCCTAAGAATCAGTGTACCATTCTAAGGTTACCACATGCCCATGTGATGTACCTTCTTATATCATAATATATTGTTTATCCTATTGTAAAAAATTGCCCTAAGTCTTAAAGCATACTAATAAATCTATGGGGAAATATAATAATTATTATAAAATTATAATCAGGTACTCAAATTATGGAATTTACAATCTGTTTGCATTGATTTACAATGAGACAGAAGGCATGTGGAAAACAACTCGTGTCACCATCCCTTATAGAAAAATCAATTCTCTGATAATACACACACACACACACACACACACACACACATATATATATATATATATATATATATATATATATATATATATATATATATATATATGTATGCGATAATGTTACTATTCATAAATCTTTTAACCCTCTCAAGATGCCCCACATCATCTTGTGCTAAGAAACCAAAGGTATAAAATTTAAAAGGCATAAAAACATGTTAATTGTCGAGACACACTTTCTCATACTCTGTCACTTTGGCTAGGGCAACTTGGAGAGCATCTCATCCCATGGTAAATGCCATGTCCTCAAGCCCGCAGTGGATAAACCAAAGTTAGACCAATACATACATGCTTTTCACCAACCCATATAAAATCAAGACATTATCTGGTCTATGTTTTGATCTTTCCACATGCATACTAGTCAAAAAGTTCACATGTACTTCTTTCTTAGTAGAAACTCCCACATGTCTGAGTACAATATAGAAAAAATCCCTAACAAGATTATCTCTATATTTGAAACTTGGGATCTCCCTACAATGAGTTGCATACTCTCCAAAAGCATTGAAACATGCTTCATAGTAAATAGGGCATACCTTGTCAATTGAAAATAAAAAAATCATAAGATGATACATGAAGATAGTTTGATACTCCAATGGTGACATGTGTAGGACTAAACCATCAATAGGAATAGTGAGAAGAAGGTCTTGCATATGATCAACTTATAGACACCCAAAAGCTATTTTCTATGTCACGGTCATATCAAACTAAACTTTCATACCCTCAACAATTTTATTAAAAAGGGAACTTGGCAAAGCAATTTGGAATTTAGGGGGACAATGTCCTTTTTAGTAAAAATATTAAGGTCAATAAGTGAAAATCATGACACAAAGACAATTTAAAATACTAGAATCTATATTGGAAATTCCACCACCACACAAAATATGATCTTGAAACACCTAGGATTGGGCCTTGGAGGCCATAAAAACATATGAGGAAGCCTCTAGTGTTGAGTCAGCCCCAAGCCACTGAGTGAAGAAGCCATCCTCCTTTGAAGGTCCCCAAAGAAGAGGCATCTACAAGCCATGATGTCCTCAATAGACTCCATAAATCATTGTCGAATAATGTTGACGCCTTCTCCATATGTACATGTTGGCGTGGCCTCTAGCCAAACAAAAGCATAGCGATACCAATGCATCCATCGCAGCAAAAGGAGCTCACTTTGTGAATTACACATTTATGATAAAAGATGCATCAACTCAACAACCTCCACAACCCTCCTCATGGACAACCCTTTAATAAAATCTCTATTTCCTCTAACAACTCCTCTGAATAACTTCGCTCCTGGCAAAGGGTTCTCAATGTCCTCGGGCGACAACCCCTTATGAAACTTTCTACCACCATACGTGGGCAGGAAAACTCAGCTTTACAAATATTCAGTTGAAGACCCAAACTAGAATCAATCATCTAAATGATGTAAAGCACCTTGGTCACCTCATTTGTATTTCCAATAACAGTCCCATCATTAAAATACCGAGCATGAAGAACAAGGTTATAGTTGTCTTTAATCTCATGAAGATATAGACGTTGTACGTGTGACACATAGAAGTGACACCAAAGGATCTCGTGTTGTATTGGAAAAAAATCTACTGTAAACATAGACACTTAAATCCTTCCATACGGTTTACTTGGATTGGCAAACGGGAAAACTATTCATAAGAGATCTAGAAGGATGGGAAAGCAGATAAGCTCGTAGGTAATGATGATCGGTTGAAGCCCTACTGCCCCGCCATCACGTTGAGTAGAAATTATAGTTTCTAGACGAACATATGCAACGTGTACCCAGATATGGACGGCAGTAAAGTTCATATTTGGGTCGTAAAGTGCCCATCCTTGGAAGCACCGCCGTTCGCGTACCTCGGATTGTACTGGTTTGAAGGAAGCAAGACCCGTGGCCACGAGGCCCATGAGCAGGGACAGCTGAGAGGTTGATAGTACAGAGCGGCGGTACGGGCACACGCGTGCAAGCTGTATATCCAACTAATAAATAGCGACGGTGGTGATCTCCGCCGAAGCCGAACATTCGTCAACCTCTTACCTATCTACGCATGGATGGGGAAGCTCACCACCCACACTCCCACCAGTGCCAGTACCAGCACCAGTACAGCTGCATGGACTGACGTGTATAATGACGGTGCTGTGGATGGGCAATGCAAGCTGTTACCCAACAAGCCAAGCCCACGTTCGCGTCTGATTAGGACGGTGGATTTTTACTTCAATCGATTATTAATTGTCATGCTAGCTAGCAGATCTGCTCTTTATGGGGGTAAGTACAACAAGCTCTACCTAAGTCATAAGTGATGGCCGGAAGGTGTCTGCAACCAAAACAAGAGGCTGCAGCAGCCGTTTATACTATACTGCCATTGCTCTTATGAGGGAGGAAGCTTCCTCATGTTTGGTGAATGGGGTACATTGTTAAAAGATATTAGATCCTGGTCAATGTGTATGGATAAGGGGGGAGGGAGAGAGAGAGAGAGATGGGGATGAGGGATTCTCTTGTGTTGCAAAGATGCGCTGTAACGAGGGAGCAGGGTCTTTATAAAAATATGAGCAAATACACCAATTTCTTTGGGATTGTCATCAACGCTCACCAAATCGTAGCGTGGCACGAGGGGTGATTCTTATACGATATATGGCCTCCTATATGAGATTGGGACTGGTTTGGTGGCATCTGATTTGGTTTATGAGATTGAGAAAAGATTTAACTAGAAGCCCGGTCTAATCTAGAAATATGTTCTCCATTCAGTTTGGTGACTCTTCACATATTGAAGTTCGACCAAATGATAAAAGAAGGAATCTGCTGTTTCATGGGGTATAAGGTTTCCTAAGGGTTAGTTTATAACAGATAAAGTATGTTTTTTATATAAACAGAGTCCAAGCACGTTTGCTGCTAATCCAATTTTCATATGGTGTAAATAAGGCCAATAAACTCAACATAGCGAAACATTTCGTAGCACATCAGCTATTTCTTAATGTTTTTTGCTCTTCATCATCTCTTTCCTGTTTCATTGCAGTCTTATATTTTTCTTTGATAAATGATGATTTGTGAATAGGATAAGTACATCACAGGTCCGCGAAGTACTACAAGAGGGTAGGAAAAGTAAACAAACATAATAGTTCAAAGTCTAAGGGACATCAACAACTTGTAAGAAGCAAGAGGGAAGATGGCATGTATTCGTTAGCAAAATAAAAGGCATCTTGTGGCAGAAAAGGGGCACTCCTTAGTACAAATCTCAATAGGAGAAAAGGCTAAGGCGGCTTAAATATATCATGTTGAAGAGGATGGACTAAGCAGATCCTGATCAACCAAGGTTCTCAGAGTTGGAAGGGTCAACACTGTTTTGGCCAGTTGAAACATCATTAGTAATACCAATAGAGTTTTGACTGATCTCGTTTAGTGGCGGGGGATATAACGACCTCTCATTTAAACTCATGGTGTTGTGTACTTGAAAATCTTCATGATCGCTAAGGTTCTATTTTGTTTGCATAATTGTATGTAGGATATGATTCTAATCATATTAGTAACCTGCATACCATGTTTGGTTCGAGAAAAGCCATATCAAGATTGCATTTGGGAAGCAAAGAGTCCCAAACCAATGGGACTTGTTGGGCATGTAGTATTTCCAGCCCAATAGTGTGGCCCATTAGGGCTTTATTTTGCTGCCACGAGGGGTTATAAATCCCAGCCAGCGGTAGCTGCAAGAAGTGCAGCCAACGAATTGCCAAGCCGCAACCACTAATCCAAAGGATGCAATAGCCACGAGCCAAAAGGGAACTAGCAAAAGGGAAACCGTCAAGCAGAAAAAGGCAACGCCTTGGAGACGGGGAAGAAGGCAAAGGAAGAAGAAAGAAAAAGAAAAGAAAGAAGAAAAGAAGCGGGGCAGGATTGTCAAAGCATCCAGGTGTCTTCTTCATGCCATATACTACAATACATTTTGTGAAAGAGTATGTCTATCTGGAAGTCCTAGAGTAGTAGAATTATAGTGATCTCTCCCTACGGTGTGATATCTTCTTATTTCTCCTTGATATATTATCCCAGATTTGGGTCAAAACTTGAGAAGAAAAATTGTATCTTTGCTTGTTATAGTGGATTTGCCCGTGGTTGACTCTGTGGTTTTTCCCTCACACATCTTGAGGATTTTCAATATAAAATTTGGTGCTTTATCTTCCATATGCTTGCAATTATATCTTAGGTTTACACGTTCACCAATAAGACTTCTGCATATATTCTTTTTTGTTGCAGCGTAGTTACATAGCGGACGTGTACATATTTCCCATCAAACAAACCTATCAAGTGGTATCAGAGCCCAGGTTGGATAGATCCAGATGAGGAAGGATGATGATGCAACGATGGTAAAATTGACGAGCACAAAGTGGCAGATCTAGAAACCCAAAATGGAAGATATTCTTTATTGTAAGGATTTGTACGACCTGATAGAGGGACAAAAGTCAAGATATGATGTAGATTGGAAGAAACTAAATAGGGAGACGGTTGGAATAGTACAAAAGTGACTCAATATTTCCGTGTTCCATCACATCTCAAAGGAGACCGATGTCAAATATCTGTGGGAAAAACTCAAGAAATTATATGAGCTGAAGACTTCCACAAATAAAAATTTCTTAATTAGGAAGTTGGTGAACCTAAAGTACCGATGGTACAAGCATTATCGAGCACATGAATGAATTCCAAAACTATGTAAATCAACTGGGGTCCATGAAGATAGTTCTTCATGATGAACTCGAGACTTTACTTCCTCTAAGATCATTACCTGACAACTGTGAGATGCTTGTTGTGACTGTCAGCAATTCTGCACAAGAAGGCAAGTTGACACATGACTATGTGAAGAACAATCTACAAAATGAAGAGCCTCAACGATGAGCCTCAAGCGACAGCAGATCAGAGGTGCACTTCAAAGAGGACAGGGGCACTGACATACGGAAAGACTATGGCATATCTCAAAGCCGCGATGAGTACCAGGATCACGGGAAGTCCTGTGGTAGGTCAAAGTCTAAGAGTTAGGGGTTCTTTCATTTTGGCAAGTCGATCATTTCCAGAAGGATTGCAAGGTTTGGAAAAGGAAACATGGGTCTAAACACAAAGATAAAAAGGACGGCAACAAGAATACTACAGTTGTAATTTTAGATGGCAGGGACGATGATGATGATGTGGTCTTGACAATCCAGGAGTAGTGTTTGCATGCAAGGATGATGATTCTAAGTGGATGGTGGATACCGCAACTTCTTACCATGCTTCACTGAGTAAGGAGTTCTTCACTTCATACAAGAGGGGAGACTTTGGGAGGGTGAACATGGGAAATTCTAGCTTCTCTAGAATTATTAGGATTAGGGATATTTGTGTTCAAACAAGTGTTGGTTGCACACTCACACTCAAGCATGTCCCTCACATTCTAGATTTGTGGCTTAGTTTAATATCTGGTTCTATCTTTGATAAAGAAGCTTGTCATCTGGATTTTAGTGGTGGAAAATGCAAGATCACCAAGGGGCTTTGGTTATTGTACGAGGCAAACTGTATCGCACATTGTACAAGATCCATCTTAAAGTGCTCAAAGACAATGATATACATGCAATTAAGGATCACCAGGCAGACCCATAGCACAAATGGCTAGGTTATAGAGTGAGATGGGCTTGCAACTACTATCAAAGTAGGGGTTGATTTCTTTTGGCAAAGACACCAGTCTCAACTCATGTGATTCATGTCAGACAAGAAAGCATTGGCGAGTTTCTTTCAAGACAAGATCAAAGGTGAAGCGAGATGTTGTACAATTGATTCATTTGGATGTTTGCGGTCCATTTAAGGTGGCTACACTGGGTGGTAATAGGTATTTTGTCACATTCATTGATGACACATGGGTCTACTTACTGAAGACCAAGGATCAGGTCTTTTATTATTTCCAGAAATTGCATGCCATGGTAGAGCGGGAGACAAAGAAAAGGCTGAAGTGTCTCTACACAGACAATCGAGGAGAGTAAACCTCTCGAGATTTCCAGGATTGTTGTACCCAACACAAGATACAACATAAAAGGACAAAGCCCAACACACCACAACATAATAGTACAGATGAGAGGATGAACCATACCAAGTAGAGAAAGTCAGATGCATGTTTAATACTGTAAATTTTCGAAAGACATCATGGGGCGAGGAAGTGAGCATTGTCTGCTATCTTATTAATCGATATTCATTAGTTCCTTTAGGATTTGATATTACCTGAGAAGGTATGGACAAGCAAAGGATGTTTCTTATGATCATTTGTGAGTATCTGGGTGCAAGGCTTATGCACATGTTTCAAAGAAAAAGAGGCAAAAGATGGTTGATAAAGCAATGTCATGTATCTTTTTTGGCTATGTTGATCAGCAGTTTGGCTACATGATATGGAATCTTGTTACAAAAGACCATGAGCAGACACATAGATGTGACTTTATGTGAGATTCAGACAATCACCGAGCCTGAGGGTTATGATGCATAGACTGTAGGATTAGATGATAGTTCTTCTTCTGATGAGTATGAAGATGCTTTATCATGATGTGGCCGAGACATATTACCTTGAGTTATGGTCGAGATGCCTTTGAATTGCCTTATTCGATACATTATGTCTTGTGTAGATCGACACACCTACTTCTGTTTCGGTCGAGATGCTATCCTTTGAAGATGGTCAAGACATGTGATGATGGTTGTAACGCCCTACTGTGATGGCAGAATGCAATGCCTTGTTGAGATAGTTGGCATAATGCCATGTTCTCATTCGTGATGTTGTCATGCGTTTGGTCGGGATGTTGCATTGCTTTGGGTCATGACACTATGTTGCTTTATATTGAGACACCATGTTTTACTTTTGGTCGAGATGCCTTGTTTTGGTGTATTTCGTGACGCCATGTAGGTGTTGTTTCATGGTTGCAACCCAGTTTGGATGGAGGTCAAGACATATGGTTGGTTACGATCGAAGCACCTAGCCATGTTGCAGTCGCGACACCATGTGGGATGGTGGTCGAGACACTTAGTTGTTGTAGTCATGACATCTACATTGAAGGTGGTCGAGACACCCCTTATGTTTCTTGTTCATAACACATGCATGACATGATGAGGTGGTACACGTACACATGTATATGAAGGTGATACTTAGCACTATGAGGTAATGATCTAATAATGTTCAACCAATGATGTTAATTCCTAATCAGTTCCAAGAAAGTGGGAAGTGACTCAATTAGGGTATGGTGCTATAATCATGTGTAAACTCTAAATGGCTATGTGAGTGAACCCTAACCCTAATCTTAGGATATGTTATACTTGTTGAACGTGCATGGATGAATAGCATGCGATTATACTTTCTATTTCTCCTACTTGTATAGTTCTAACTTGCAGGTTAATTGAGTGTCATATCTTGTGAATGCTATGAAGATGATTAAATGATACTAGATGACAGCCATGGGCCTTAATGTGGTGCACTAGAATTGTAAATATGTGAATGTGTACACTTAGCTATAATTTGTATTGCTTAAACTTGATACATTCCAAACTTGTGGGAAGAAATGAAATAAGATATTGATAAATAAATAATGCCATAGAACCCTATGAGGTTAAGCATGAAACCCTAACCCTAAATTGAGGGGACATATGATGTAACAACCCCGCTTCCCGGTAACCCCCAGTTAAGGAAGACCAAGAAGTCTGAGGCGTTATCCCAAAAATAGGATCAATGGTTTTGCAAATAATAAAAAATAATTGATAAATTCTACCAAAATTGAACTGGAAATCTGGAATAAAAATTTTATTTTCACATACCTTTCAAATATAGGAAACTGGAACTTCTACCCTCAATAGAATTCTATATATCTAAATCCTCCTTTATAATTTAACTTTAATCTTCATAGGTTCCACTTTACTATTTGTCCAATTTCAGATATTCCTAAAATGCTGACAAACAAAAGTCGACCAGTATAAATGAATATCCCAGTACACGGGGACAACCAAAACATTGCACATATTATCTAACAACATAACCTCATCAAATAGTTGTTTAGCAATGCAAATTTACATTTTCCAATATGACTTCCCAACCACTTTTACTCATACTCCGGGATACCCTCTCTTAGGGTTTAGTACATGCAAGGGACTTAAGGCCACCTTCTCCATCCTGAGCTTGGTGCCTGGGGTCACCTCTTTGGGTGCCCAGTGGTCTTCCCTCTGGGGCTTGACCACTTCAGACCTTCCCTCCGGGGCTTGGTCTTGCATCATACAACCAGAGATGGTATGTAGGTTCGAGATAGTTACACATGTACTTAAATTGTGATACACATAGTCACTTTAAAGATTGTAGAAATAAAATCATCCAAGCAGTTTATTTCCATTGCAATAGATAAAACATCAGGATAATGCCAGGAAGCTAAAGCGTGTACTTAGAAATAACCACATACCTGATTTGTAGATTTCATAGGAAATAAGCACAGTCCAATCAATCAAACAATCCAATCCAAGCAAGCAAATTAACCACATAGAAGCACAGATCCTGAGAAGTATACACAACCTATTTACTACACACTTCATCAAGAATCTACTTTTATGACTACTTTCTAGGGTTTCTAATCCGAATTAGGGTTTCATTAGGGTTCCTTTAGATCTATTTACAATTTTCCTCTTTTATGTCCACAAAACCCTAAAACAGCAATTCTAGGTACAAAAACCCTATTTTCCACTTTGTACATATTAAAGCCTTCTTATCATCTATTAGGCTTAGGATTAACCAATTATCACTTTTATACAATAATCTAAAAATATATCTCATCAAAACCCATTAACTCTTAGATTAGGGTTTCTAAGCCCATTAAAGCACATTAAACATATAAAACCCTAAATATGGCAATTAATCACATGGATCATCTATTGAGGCATCAAAACATATTTTTATTAACAATAGGTTAATATGATCATAGATCACCCATATTAATCTTCCCAATTTCATAGAACATCAAATTAAGGTTTTTCTTAGTCATAAAGCATTAAGGTTAGCAACTTTAGACACTTTTTGAACTATGATCAGACTCAGGCTCTAAAATTATTTTTATTGGATTCCTTGCATTTTTTTGAGAAATTTTCATATATAACATTGCTTCATCAAAGTTACCAATTTGTTTCTAGAATTTTTACAATCTAAAACATTTATGAACCAATCAAGCGATGCCACGTGTACCTTTTTATTTCTTATTCTGGCGAACCCTTTTCTTGGCTCGCGGATCTCCCGCTGGGCCTGCCTACTCGGATACCTGATCGGCCCCCCATCTTCATTCTTGTAGAGCCCGCGTGGATAGGTTCCGCTTCTGCTGCTCTGTTTTAGCGGAAGAATAGAGGACTGCTGCCTCCTCCTCGGCGGTGACCACTCTCCCTCCACGGCTTGGCTCGTGAGGACGCCAAGCATTACGAACCATGCAACTCACTCTCTTCCTAGCTACGCCATCCTTGGGGTGCTCCCAACATCGATAGAGAAGGAAGGAGCAAGGAAACAATATCATCATCCTTGGCGACGAGAAGGGGATTCGGGGCTAAGAAAAAAGGGACTTCGTGTGGAGGTTTCTCACGCTATGACTCGCAAGTTCCTCCTTGAAACTATGAGAGATTACTGACCCCTTTTATAGGCATTGAATACCATAAATTACAGTGCCCCGAGTCCAACAAAGTTCTTGTCCAAGAAGGATTTGGAGAAAGTCCTGGATACTCACGCAACCAGTAGAAGAAAGGGACCAGAAGGTGCGCTTTGTTTCCTGGATCCAATGGAACAATTTCCAGATTCGTACGTTGATCATATGGGGAGAGAATTGAGTGGGAAATCTCCCTCTATTGTTCCTCTTTCCCAATCTCACTCGGAAAGCATCTACTATTGGATCATCATCCAACGGCTGTCAGGCCTCATATAAGAACACAAGTCAGAATCAAATTGTGACATTTAATGTGACTCCTCTCACTTTAGGGATTCTTTAAAAATCCATAACTCTCAGACCGTATATCCTTTTAATCCCAAATTTTACAGTAAAGTCCATAATGAATTAAACTACTTGTGTGCAGAGTTTATGACTCAAACACAAAAGTATGAGAGACTTTTCTTTATATGCAAGTTATCACTTATTAAGGCATATTTTGTGCATGTTTTCTATCTCTTACTCTTTTATATTCCTTATTTGGATTCCTTTTACCAATAGAAACCTTGTGGACTCAAAATATCATCCATGATTATTCCATTATACATATTTCCACATATTTCTCATATTTTCATTATTATCTCAAATTTCCTTCTTAATAATGCATTCATTGATTTCTTCTTTTTCTTGTAATCATATTGGACTCATTAACATTTTATGATCCATAAAATCACATGCACACAAGAAATATTGCAAAAAAAAATCCATTCAATACACATAAATCATATAATTCCCATAATCATACATTTATAGGGGAAATTGCATTTACAACCATATGAACCCAAAAATTGGAGTTGTAACATCCTTCCCCTCTTATAGGAATTTTTCCCTCAAAATTCCACCAAACATACAAACAATTCAAGATAAGACTTTTCCATGTCCATCATTGGCTCCCATGTGGCTCCATCCTCTCCATGGTTCTTCTAAAGAACTTTTGTCAACTTATATTCTTACATCTGAGTTCTTTCACCTTGGTATCTAGAATCCGCATAGGCGACTTAGGAAATTTTAGCCTCCCTTGAAGCTCAATAGGTTCATGGCTCAACACATGGCTCGGGTACATCACATAGTTCCCTAGATCAGACTCATGGAACACATCATGCATCATGTTATCCTAATGGGTAAGGCAAACATAATCATCTCCACCAATCCATCTCAAATGGACCCATGTGACCGGCCTAAATCGCGCGTCCTAAAATTGGAGGCGTATTTGAGGTAGTCGAGCCTTCGCATTTATAACCCGAATCCTTCTAGGCCCCCGCAACTTTGTTTACGGGGTCGAAGTAGTCATACGGTGTCGTGCCCCAATCTCACATTAACCACAAACCATGAAATTAGGGCACGACAGGTGGGATTAACGCATAACCAACCACTTGTCACTTTTTAAAACAATCCAAAGCATTTAAATGATAACCAAGTTTAAACTGTAAACAGAAAACTGAGCAAACTGCAGGAACTTTTCTATTTAACTGATTAAAGATACAAGCAAGGTCTACAGCATAATACATTGATTAACATAAAGAAATCACAACATTAATTTACATCTGTGTACACATTCTCTCTCTCACTCACACCTTGTCCCGAGGACCGAGGGGAATGGACTAAGAGACCTCTAACTAGACTAACCACAAACCTTCTATTGACTAAGCGTTAGGGTGATACGATCCTTCTGATTCCTGATGCTGATGCTGACCTGAAAATGTTTGAGTAGAGGGATGAGCCTACTCGCTTAGTGAATAACATTTCACTTAGCTATCACTAAACAACTCGTCAGGTTTATAAACTGAAATAAAAACAAATATACAGTTCAAGCAGGGCAGTTCCATTAGCATAGCAGATATACAGATAATAACCACACTTCTAAGCATCAACAGGTGTTTCAGGTAAATAAACAGTTATATAAATTTACTGTGAACTTACTTGATTATTTATTCATTTTATTATTATGCCCTAAATATATGCAGTGTACTCTGCATATAAAGATCCACAGCAAGTTCATGCTACGGTCCCACCGTACAAGACTTAGCGACACACCCGGGAAATGCTAAGTCTTACGCCAGCCCTGCTCTGCCACAGGGTCATTGGATCGCCGGCTAGAAACATAGGCTCTACGGCCTTAAAGCACTACTCTGAGTGCAGCAGACTCCTCCTTTAACCTGAGTACACCGGCGGAGAGTCTCACGGGGTTATCTCCATGACACAAGCACAGATAATGTTGCAATAACCCCCACTTTCCTCCAGTGCCACCGTGACACAAGCACGCGTTGTTGTTGGACACTGCCTCTCTATCCTCGTGTCTCCATGACATCGCACGGATAATGTTGCAACACGAGTTTCACCCCTAAGTTGCAGATACCTCTTAGGGGTTCTACGGTGTTAGGGCATCTAAGTCTATTAACTGTTTAACAGAAATACAATTAAACAAGATTATTTCATATCAACTGTAAGACATAGAATTTCCCTCTTTTCCATCTTTCATATCACGCATTTCAAGTTCCATTGAACTAATCATACTAAGAAGTACATACTACACTGTTTAGAAGTCATATCAACTAATACTGAGGCAATTAAGCATTTAAAATGAGTTTAATAATGATTTCTAAATGAACTGCCACTCACCACTTGAAACTCGGCCGAACACTATGGAACTCGGCCGAACGCTTCCCAGATTCTGAAACTCAGCCGACCAACCTCGGCCGACCAACACACCGCTTTATATACCTACAAGGAAACTCGGCCGATCAGGACCCAAACTCGGCCGACAAAAACACTGTTTGGCTACCTAATTAAGAAACTCGGCCGATCCGAGACCCAAACTCGGCCGACCCAAAATCACAGTACGATTGCCCTAAGAAGGAACTCGGCCGACCGAATAGAAACTCGGCCGATCCGCGCACAGGTAGAAAGCAAAAACGGCCTGCACAAGTTGATTTCTCTCGAATCGACGGGCAAATCTCGAACAAACACCACAAAACATTCGCAATCGATGCATATGACTAAACCGCACCTGAAGGGGAGAAAGAAACAAGCTAGGGCTGCACCGTGCACCCCAATCTCATGGCCGTTTTCCTTGCAACCGTAGCTCCAGCTGCAAACCCGGATCAAATCGACGGAGAAGAAGATCAACGAAGGGAAGAGGACGAGCTGTAGCAGCTGATCGGAGCAAAACGGAGCTCCGACGTCTCTCCCTACTCAGCTCCCTCTCTCTCTCTCTCTCTCTTTCTCACGCAAGGAAGAAGAACGCAGAAGCGTTCTCTCGTTTCTATGAAAGTGAAATGAGATAAGTGAGAAGGAGAGAATAAGGAAGAAAACCTAGGGGTCAAATCGCAAAGTTCGAAACTTTCAAAAATTACAATTGGGTCCCTAAAAGCCCAAAAACATGCAACTTTTGACTCAAAAGTCGGATTCGAACGATTTCTCTGGAAACGCTTCAAGCGTAAGATCCTACATGCTTTAGAAGCTAGAAAACAAACTAAGCACATATCGTAACCATTTTAAACATTATTAAAAAAAACAGGCTTATAACCCAACACATCAGCTAAACACATGCTTAACAACATACTTACGGGATAAGCTCGACGCGGGTCGTAACAATCTCCCTCCCTTATAAGAATTTCGTCCCGAAATTCCTAGAAGAGAAAAGGAAACTTGCCACGCATCTCAGACTCTAGTTCCCACGTAGCTTCCTCAAGATTATGGTTTCTCCATAAAACCTTCACTAAAGGTATCTCCCAGTTCTTATGCTTTTTGATCTGGTGATCAACTATCTGCACTGGTCCTTCAAAATAGGACACATCTGTTCTAAGTTGTGCCGGTTCTGGATCTACAATCTTTTCCGTACCGGGATGACACTTTTTCAGCATAGACACGTGGAAAACATCATGAAGATTTGCAAACTCAGACGGAAAATCCAACCTGTAAGCTACAGGTCCAATCCTCTCAACAATAGGATATGGACCCATATACCTAGGGGCCAACTTACCCCTCTTGCCAAACCTCAGCACTCCTTTCCATGGTGAAACCTTCAAATAAACCTCATCACCAACCTCAAACTCAAGAGGTCGACGTCGTCTTTTTGCATAACTTTTCTATCTGTCCTAAGCAGCTTTTAACTGATCCCTGATCACATATATCTTTTCTGTAGTTACATCAACTAGCTCAGGTCCAAGAATTTCCTTCTCACCCACCTCGTACCAACAAACTGGCGATCTACACTTCCTGCCACAAAGAGCTTCATATGGGGCCATTCCAAGACTTGAATGGTAGCTATTATTATATGCAAACTCCATTAGGCTTAAGTGTTCTTCCCAGTTGCCTCTAAACTGTAGCACGCATGCTCTCAGCATGTCTTCAAGGGTTTGAATGGTCCTCTCAGATTGACCATCTGTTTGTGGGTGAAAGGCTGTACTGAACTTCAGCCTTGTGCCCAACGCACGATGTAACTGATTCCAGAATCTAGATGTGAACTTTGGATCTCTGTCAGAAATAATAGAAACTGGAATCCCATGCAACCTGATTACCTCATCCACATAAACTTTAGCCAGCTTTGGAACGTCAAAGGTTGACTTGACAGGAAGGAAGTGAGTAGACTTAGTTAGTCTATCCACAATCACCCATATCGAGTCTGAACCCTTAGGCGTTCTGGGTAATCCTACCACAAAGTCCATCGTGATGTGTTCCCATTTCCATTCTGGTATAGGAAGCGACTGCAAAGTACCAGTAGATTTATGATGCTCAGCCTTAACCTGCTGACACACCCCGCACCTAGCCATGTAATCAGCCACATCCTTTTTCATGCCAGACCACCAGTACAACTCTTTGAGGTTCCTGTACATCTTTGTGTTACCTGGATGCATAACATACATAGAAGTATGCGCTTCCTCAAGAATCTGCTCTTTCAACTCACTGTTCTTAGGTACACACAACCTATCATGAAGATACAACACACCATCATTAGAAAACCTGAACTCTGTTCTCTTACCTTCTGACATTTCCTGCATGATTTGCCACAACTCATCATCACTCTGTTGTAATTCCTTAATCTGATTATAAAAAGTAGGTCTGACTTGCATCTGAGCAATTAACCCACTCTGTCCTATCACCTCCAAGTCCAAGTTCAACCTTCGCATATCTACAAGCAAGTCTCTCTTGAAACATGCCATAGAAAATGCATTGGCTGTTGAACTTGACTTTCTACTCAAAGCATCAGCTACAACATTCACTTTACCAGGATGGTAATCGATTGTCACATCATAGTCCTTGATCAGCTCAAGCCATCTGCGCTGTCTCAAATTCAAGTCTTTCTGAGTGAAGATATATTTCAAGCTCTTATGGTCTGTAAACACCTGACATGTCTCACCATACAAGTAGTGACGCCATGTTTTAAGAGCATGAACTATAGCAGCTAATTACAAATCATGAACAGGGTAATTCTCTTCATTCTTCTTGAGCTGTCTAGATGTGTAAGCCACAACTTTGCCTTCTTGCATCAGTACACAGCCCACACCTCTCCTGGAAGCATCACATAACACTGTATAGCCTTTTTCTGCTTCAGGCAAAACTAACACTGGTGCTGAAGTCAACTTTTTCTTCAAAATCTGAAAACTTTTCTCGCAGTTATCTGACCAAACAAACGGTACATCCTTCCTCGTCAAGCGTGTCAAAGGTGATGCTAACACACTGAAGTTCTGTATGAACCTTCTGTAATAACCTGCTAATCCCAAGAAACTTCTGATCTCAGTAGGAGTCCTAGGTTGTTCCCACTGAAGTACAGAATCAACTTTCTTAGGGTCAACACTAACTCCACCTCTCGAGATAACATGTCCAAGAAATGCTACCTCGGCCAACCAGAACTCGCATTTGCTAAATTTAGCAAACAACTGGTGTTGTCTCAACAACTGTAACACTACTCTCAGATGTTGCTCATGCTGTGCATCGTCTCTGGAGTAGATCAGAATATCATCTATAAAGACTACAATAAACTGATCTAGGAACGGTTTGAAAATCCGGTTCATCATATCCATAAAGGCTGCTGGGGCATTGGTCAGCCCAAACGACATGACCAAAAACTCATAATGCCCATACCTGGTTCTGAAAGCTATTTTGGAAATATCAGAAGCCTTTATCCTAAGCTGATGATATCCAGATCTCAAATCAATCTTAGAAAAGATCGTCGCTCCACGCAACTGATCAAACAGATCATCTATCCTCGGCAAAGGATACTTATTCTTTATAGTGATCTTGTTCAATTGCCTGTAATCTATACAGAGACGCATGGTACCATCCTTTTTCTTAACAAACAGGACTGGAGCACCCCACGGTGAGGAACTGGGTCTAATGAAACCTTTATCTAACAACTCCTGTAACTGCACCTTGAGTTCTTTCAACTCTGCAGGTGCCATTCTATAGGCTGGTAGTGCTACTGGATGACTACCTGGATATACCTGAATTTCAAAATCAATGTCTCTGACAGGAGGTAAGCCTGGTAATTCTTCTGGGAAAACGTCAGAGAACTCACGAACCACAGGCACACCATAAACACTGGCGGTGCTCTTTTCTGCTCTGGTGTCAACCACATGAGCAAGAAACGCTTCACATCCTTTCTGTAAGATCTTATCAGCTACAGTAGCTGATACTATGCATGTAGGCAGAACTTTCCTATCTCCAGTAAAGACATAAGAAAATTCCCCTAGTTGAAAGGTAGCTTCCTTCTTCCAACAATCGAGTTGCACTCGATATGTCTCAAGACAATCCATACCTAAGATGACTTGAAAGGTATTTACATCCAAGGGTATGAGATTTGCAGCAAAGGTAAAACCTCCAAAAGATAACAAGCATCCGGGGCAAGACTCGGATAGAACTGTTGGTCCACCTAGTGGAACCCTCAACACTAACTCATCTGCCGACTCTTGAGTTAACAGATTAAGTTCACCAACTAAAGAACGTCGTATAAAAGAATGAGTAGCTCCCGGATCTATCAAAACTGAAATTGGTATACTATTAAATAAAAGCATCTCTCCTGTAACAACTTGTGAAGAGATTATACCTTCCTGGGGTGTCAAAGAAAAGAAACGTGCTGAAGCTCTCCCTCTGACACGCTGTCCTTTCTGACCACTCCTGCCACTAGACACTCCACCACCTCTGGAACCAGAAGCCACAGATGAACTCGGAACGTCATGGTGCTGAGGCTGGAAAGCTTGTGATGTTGCTTGCTGAAGCTGAGGGCAAAACCTTCTTATGTGTCCTTCCTGTCCACAGACAAAACAACTTAGAACCCGACACTGTCCAGAATGTGATTTTCCACATTTGTCACATGGCGGTATTTCCTGTCCTTGGGGACCTATCACTGACATTGACGATCCAGAAGACTGTCCACTATCGGCACTACCCCATCTTCCTGAGTTATATCCTCCTCTGCCTCTAGAAGTAGTGACATCCTCAGATCTCTGCCTGCCGAAACAACCAAAACCACGCCCAAGTTTAGAAAAGAAACCTCTACCTCCACCTCTGTATCCACTACTGGATTGCCCTCTACTGAAGTCTGCAGATCTCTTCTTAGACTCAGGCACCTTGTCAGCATTCACAGATTCTTCAAACTGTCTAGCAGCCTCGACAAACTCACCAAAGTTCTCTTTGTTCCTCCTTCTAGTAGCAGAAACTGTATGCCGAATCTCTGGCCTTAGTCCTTCCTGAAACCTTCTGCATCTTTCTATGTTGTCAGGAACAAGCTATAGACAAAAGTTCGCTAACCGTGTGAAAAGCACTTCATACTCTGTAACTGTCATGTTCCCCTGCTTGATATTCTGTAACTGCCTGATTTTGTCATTAAGAAAAGTGGGTGGATAGAATTTGAGATGAAACTCCTCAGAGAAATCCTTCCAGGAAAGCTCTGTACCTCTCCTCTTTTCTTCCACACCACGCCACCACAACTCTGCATCGCCTGTTAAAAGGTAGACCGCATGATTGATCTTCTTATCTTCAAGAAGCTCCATCAGGCGAAAGACCTTTTCTATCTGTCTAAACCATTCATCGGCCTCTGCTGGATCTGTAGTGCCACTAAACTCCGTGCCACCAAGCTTCTTTACAAGCTCATACGATCGCATCAGATCCTTACTGCTGGTAGAAGTAGAAGCTCGCCTATCAGCCTTGTACTTCTCCCTGGTCTCCAGAAACATCCTGTACATCCGGGATTCTTCATCCACGTGGTCACCACCACCTGGACCCAAGTACAAAGGATCGGGGCCAACATGACTCTCGGACTGATACTCACGATCAAAGCCTCTTCCTGCCATCTGCAATGATATAACAGAATATTTCTTGTTAGAAAACTACAGATAGAAGAAAGACACCTAAATCTTAATCCTATTGGTCTCTTATCGTCCCCTGATCTTGAGTAACTAAGTACTCAAACCTATGGCTCTGATACCAAGAATTGTCGCGCCCCAATCTCACATTAACCACAAACCACGAAATTAGGGCACGACAGGTGGGATTTATGCATAACCAACCACTTGTCACTTTTTAAAACAATCCAAAGCATTTAAATGATAACCAAGTTTAAACTGTAAACAGAAAACTGAGCAAACTGCAGGAACTTTTCTATTTAACTGATTAAAGATACAAGCAAGGTCTACATCATAATACATTGATTAACATAAAGAAATCACAACATTAATTTACATCTGTGTACACATTCTCTCTCTCACTCACACCTTGTCCCGAGGATCGAGGGGAATGGACTAAGAGACCTCTAACTAGACTAACCACAAACCTTCTATCGACTAAGCGTTAGGGTGATACGATCCTTCTGATTCCTGATGCTGATGCTGACCTGAAAATGTTTGAGTAGAGGGATGAGCCTACTCGCTCAGTGAATAACATTTCACTTAGCTATCACTAAACAACTCGTCAGGTTTATAAACTGAAATAAAAACAAATATACAGTTCAAGCAGGGCAGTTCCATTAGCATAGCAGATATACAGATAATAACCACACTTCTAAGCATCAACAGGTGTTTCAGGTAAATAAATAGTTATATAAATTTACTGTGAACTTACTTGATTATTTATTCATTTTATTATTATGCCCTAAATTTATGCAGTGTACTATGCATATAAAGATCCGCAACAAGTTCATGCTACGGTCCCACCGTACAAGACTTAGCGACACACCCGGGAAATGCTAAGTCTGACGCCAGCCCTGCTCTGCCACAGGGTCATTGGCTCGCCGGCTAGAAACATAGGCTCTACGGCCTTAAAGCACTACTCTGAGTGCAGCATACTCCTCCTTTAACCTGAGTACACCGGCGGAGAGTCTCACAGGGTTATCTCCATGACACAAGCACGGATAATGTTGCAATAACCCCCACTTTCCTCCAGTGCCATCGTGACACAAGCACGCGTTGTTGTTGGACACTGCCTCTCTATCCTCGTGTCTCCATGACATCGCACGAATAATGTTGCAACATGAGTTTCACCCCTAAGTTGCAGATACCTCTTAGGGGTTCTACGGTGTTAGGGCATCTAAGTCTATTAACTGTTTAACAGAAATACAATTAAACAATATTATTTCATATCAACTGTAAGACATAGAATTTCCCTCTTTTCCATCTTTCATATCACGCATTTCAAGTTCCATTGAACTAATCATACTAAGAAGTACATACTACACTGTTTAGAAGTCATATCAACTAATACTGAGGCAATTAAGCATTTAAAATGAGTTTAATAATGATTTCTAAATGAACTGCCACTCACCACTTGAAACTCGGCCGAACACTATGGAACTCGGCCGAACGCTTCCCAGATTCTGAAACTCGGCCGACCAACCTCGGCCGACCAACACACCGCTTTATATACCTACAAGGAAACTCGGCCGATCAGGACCCAAACTCGGCCGAAAAAAACGCTGTTTGGCTACCTAATTAAGAAACTCGGTCGATCCGAGACCCAAACTCGGCCGACCCAAAATCACAGTACGATTGCCCTAAGAAGGAACTCGGCCGACCGAATAGAAACTCGGCCGATCCGCGCACAGGCAGAAAGCAAAAACGGCCTGCACAAGTCGATTTCTCTCGAATCGATGGGCAAATCTCGAACAAACACCACAAAACATTCGCAATCGATGCATATGACTAAACTGTACCTGAAGGGGAGAAAGAAACAAGCTAGGGATGCACCGTGCACCCCAATCTCATGGCCGTTTTCCTTGCAACCACAGATCCAGCTGCAAACCCGGATCAAATCGACGGAGAAGAAGATCAACGGAGGGAAGAGGATGAGCTGTAGCAGCTGATCGGAGCAAAACGGAGCTCCGACGTCTCTCCCTACTCAGCTCCCTCTCTCTCTCTCTCTCTCTCTCTCTCTCTCTCTCTCACGCAAGGAAGAAGAACGCTGAAGCGTTCTCTCATTTCTGTGAAACTGAAACGAGATAAGTGAGAAGGAGAGAATAAGGAAGAAAACCTAGGGGCCGAATCGCAAAGTTCAAAACTTTCAAAAATTACAATCGGGTCCCTAAAAGCCCAAAAACATGCAACTTTTGACTCGAAAGTCGGATTCGAACGATTTCTCTGGCAATGCTTCAAGCGTAAGATCCTACATGCTTTAGAATCTAGAAAACACACTAAGCACATATCATAACCATTTTAAACATTATTAACAAAAACAGGCTTATAACCCAACACATCAGCTAAACACATGCTTAACAGCATACTTACGGGATAAGCTCGACGCGGGTCGTAACAATCTCCCTCCCTTATAAGAATTTCATCTCGAAATTCCTAGAAGAGAAAAGGAAACTTGCCACGCATCTCAGACTCTAGTTCCCACGTAGCTTCCTCAAGATTATGGTTTCTCCATAAAACCTTCACTAAAGGTATCTTTCAGTTCTTAAGCTTTTTGATCCGGTGATCAACTATCTGCACTGGTCCTTCAACATAGGACACATCTGTTCTAAGTTGCGCCGGTTCTGGATCTACAATCTTTTTCGTACCGGGATGACACTTTTTCAGCATAGACACGTGGAAAACATCATGAAGATTTGCCAACTCAGACGGCAAATCCAACCTGTAAGCTACAGGTCCAATCCTCTCAACAATAGGATATGGACCCATATACCTAGGGGCCAACTTACCCCTCTTGCCAAACCTCAGCACTCCTTTCCATGGTGAAACCTTCAAATAAACCTCGTCACCAACCTCAAACTCAAGAGGTCGACGTCGTCTTTCTGCATAACTTTTCTGTCTGTCCTGAGCAGCTTTTAACTGATCCCTGATCACAGATATCTTTTCTGTAGTTACATCGACTAGCTCAGGTCCAAGAATTTCCTTCTCACCCACCTCGTACCAACAAACTGGCGATCTACACTTCCTGCCATAAAGAGCTTCATATGGGGCCATTCCAAGACTTGAATGGTAGCTATTATTATATGCAAACTCCATTAGGCTTAAGTGTTCTTCCCAGTTGCCTCTAAACTGTAGAACGCATGCTCTCAGCATGTCTTCAAGGGTTTGAATGGTCCTCTCAGATTGACCATCTGTTTGTGGGTGAAACGCTGTACTGAACTTCAGCCTTGTGCCCAACGCACGATGTAACTGATTCCAGAATCTAGATGTGAACTTTGGATCTCTGTCAGAAATAATAGAAACTGGAATCCCATGCAACCTGATTACCTCATCCACATAAACGTTAGCCAGCTTTGGAATGTCAAAGGTTGACTTGACAGGAAGGAAGTGAGCAGACTTAGTTAGTCTATCCACAATCACCCATATCGAGTCTGAACCCTTAGGCGTTCTGGGTAATCCTACCACAAAGTCCATCGTGATGTGTTCCCATTTCCATTCTGGTATAGGAAGCGACTGCAAAGTACCAGCAGGTTTCTGATGCTCAGCCTTAACCTGCTGACACACCCCGCACCTAGCCACATAATCAGCCACATCCTTTTTCATGCCAGACCACCAGTACAGCTCTTTGAGGTTCCTGTACATCTTTGTGTTACCTGGATGCATAGCATACATAGAAGTATGCGCTTCCTCAAGAATCTGCTCTTTCAACTCACTGTTCTTAGGTACACACAACCTAACATGAAGATACAACACGCCATCATCAGAAAACCTGAACTCTGTTCTCTTACCTTCTGAAATTTCCTGCATGATTTGCCACAACTCATCATCACTCTGCTGTAATTCCTTAATCTGATTATAAAAAGTAGGTCTGACTTGCATCTGAGCAATTAACCCACTCTGTCCTGTCACCTCCAAGTCCAAGTTCAACCTTTGCATATCTACAAGCAAGTCTCTCTTGAAACATGCCATAGAAAATGCATTGGCTGTTGAACTTGACTTTCTACTCAGCATCAGCTACAACATTCGCTTTACCAGGATGGTAATCGATTGTCACATCATAATCCTTGATCAGCTCAAGCCATCTGCGCTGTCTCAAATTCAAGTCTTTCTGAGTGAAGATATATTTCAAGCTCTTATGGTATGTAAACACCTGACATGTCTCACCATACAAGTAGTGACGCCATGTTTTAAGAGCATGAACTATAGCAGCTAATTCCAAATCATGAACAGGGTAATTCTCTTCATTCTTCTTGAGCTGTCTAGATGCGTAAGCCACAACTTTGCCTTCTTGCATCAGTACACAGCCCACACCTCTCCTGGAAGCATCACAGAACACTGTATAGCCTTTTTCTACTTCAGGCAAAACTAACACTGGTGGTGAAGTCAACTTTTTCTTCAAAATCTGAAAACTTTTCTCGCAGTTATCCGACCAAACAAACGGTACATCCTTCCTCGTCAAGCGTGTCAAAGGTGATGCTAACACACTGAAGTTCTGTATGAACCTTCTGTAATAACCTGCTAATCCCAAGAAACTTCTGATCTCAGTAGGAGTCCTAGGCTGTTCCCACTGAAGTATAGAATCAACTTTCTTAGGGTCAACACTAACTCCACCTCTCGAGATAACATGTCCAAGAAATGCTACCTCGGCCAACCAGAACTCGCATTTGCTAAATTTAGCAAACAACTGGTGTTGTCTCAACAACTGCAACACTACTCTCAGATGTTGCTCATGCTGTGCATTGTCTCTGGAGTAGATCAGAATATTATCTATAAAGACTACAATAAACTGATCTAGGAACGGTTTGAAAATCCGGTTCATCATATCCATAAAGGCTGCTGGGGCATTGGTCAGCCCAAACGACATGACCAAAAACTCATAATGCCCATACCTGGTTCTGAAAGCTGTTTTGGGAATATCAGAAGCCTTTATCCTAAGCTGATGATATCCAGATCTCAAATCAATCTTAGAAAAGATCGTCGCTCCACGCAACTGATCAAACAGATCATCTATCCTCGGCAAAGGATACTTATTCTTTATAGTGATCTTGTTCAATTGCCTGTAATCTATACAGAGACGCATGGTACCATCCTTTTTCTTAACAAACAGGACTGGAGCACCCCACGATGAGGAACTGGGTCTAATGAAACCTTTATCTAACAACTCCTGTAACTGCACCTTGAGTTCTTTCAACTCTGCAGGTGCCATTCTATAGGCTGGTAGTGCTACTGGATGACTACCTGGATATACCTGAATTTCAAAATCAATGTCTCTGACAGGAGGTAAGCTTGGTAATTCTTCTGGGAAAACGTCAGAGAACTCACGAACCACAGGGACACCATAAACACTGGCGGTGCTCTTTTCTGCTCTGGTGTCAACCACATGAGCAAGAAATGCTTCACATCCTTTCTGTAAGATCTTATCAGCTACAACAGCTAATACTATGCATGTAGGCAGAACTTTCCTGTCTCCAGTAAAGACACAAGAAAATTCCCCTAGTTGAAAGGTAGCTTCCTTCTTCCAACAATCGAGTTGCACTCGATATGTCTCAAGACAATCCATACCTAAGATGACTTGAAAGGTATTTACATCCAAGGGTATGAGATTTGCAGCAAAGGTAAAACCTCCAAAAGATAACAAGCATCCGGGGCAAGACTCGGATAGAACTGTTGGTCCACCTAGTGGAACCCTCAACACTAACTCATCTGCCAACTCTTGAGTTAACAGATTAAGTTCACCAACTAAAGAACGTCGTATAAAAGAATGAGTAGCTCCCGGATCTATTAAAACTGAAACTAGTATACTATTAAACAAAAGCATCTCTCCTGTAACAACTTGTGAAGAGATTATACCTTCCTGGGGTGTCAAAGAAAAGAAACGTGCTGAAGCTCTCCCTCTGACACGCTGTCCTTTCTGACCACTCCTACCACTAGACACTCCACCACCTCTGGAACCAGAAGCCACAGAAGAACTCAGAACGTCATGGTGCTGAGGCTGGAAAGCTTGTGATGCTGCTTGCTGAAGCTGAGGGCAAAACCTTCTTATGTGTCCTGCCTGTCCACAGACAAAACAACTTAGAACCCGACACTGTCCAGAATGTGATTTTCCACATTTGTCACATGGCGGTATTTCCTGTCCTTGGGGACCTGTCACTGACATTGACGATCCAGAAGACTGTCCACTATCGGCACTACCCCATCTTCCTGAGTTATATCCTCCTCTGCCTCTAGAAGTAGTGACATCCTCAGATCTCTGCCTGCCGAAACAACCAAAACCATGCCCAAGTTTAGAAAAAGAAACCTCTACCTCCACCTCTGTATCCACTACTGGATTGCCCTCTACTGAAGTATGCAGATCTCTTCTTAGACTCAGGCACCTTGTCAGCATTCACAGATTCTTCAACCTGTCTATCAGCCTCGACAAACTCACCAAAGTTCTCTCTGTTCCTCCTGCTAGTAGAAGAAAACTGTATGCCGAATCTCTGGCCTTAGTCCTTCCTGAAACCTTCTGCATCTTTCTATGTTGTCAGGAACAAGCTGTGGACAAAAGTTCGCTAACCATGTGAAAAGCGCTTCATACTCTGTAACTGTCATGTTCCCCTGCTTGATATTCTGTAACTGCCTGATTTTCTCATTAAGAAAAGTGGGTGGATAGAATTTGAGATGAAACTCCTCAGAGAAATCCTTCCAGGAAAGCTCTGTACCTCTCCTCTTTTCTTCCACACCACGCCACCACAACTATGCATCGCCTGTTAAAAGGTAGACCGCATGATTGATCTTCTTATCTTCTGGAAGCTCCATCAGGCGAAAGACCTTTTCTATCTGTCTAAACCATTCATCAGCCTCTGCTGGATCTGTAGTGCCACTAAACTCCGTGCCACCAAGCTTCTTTACAAGCTCATACGATCGCATCAGATCCTTACTGCTGGTAGAAGTAGAAGCTCGCCTATCAGCCTTGTACTTCTCCCTGGTCTCCAGAAACATCCTGTACATCCGGGATTCTTCATCCACGTGGTCACCACCACCTGGACCCAAGTACAAAGGATCGGGGCCAACATGACTCTCGGCCTGATCCTCACGATCAAAGCCTCTTCCTGCCATCTGCAATGATATAACAGAATATTTCCTGTTAGAAAACTACAGATAGAAGAAAGACACCTAAATCTTAATCCTATTGGTCTCTTATCGTCCCCTGATCTTGAGTAACTAAGTACTCAAACCTATGGCTCTGATACCAAGAATTGTCGCGCCCCAATCTCACATTAACCACAAACCACGAAATTAGGGCACGACAGGTGGGATTTATGCATAACCAACCACTTGTCACTTTTTAAAACAATCCAAAGCATTTAAATGATAACCAAGTTTAAACTGTAAACAGAAAACTGAGCAAACTGCAGGAACTTTTCTATTTAACTGATTAAAGATACAAGCAAGGTCTACAGCATAATACATTGATTAACATAAAGAAATCACAACATTAATTTACATCTGTGTACACATTCTCTCTCTCACTCACACCTTGTCCCGAGGATCGAGGGGAATGGACTAAGAGACCTCTAACTAGACTAACCACAAACCTTCTATCGACTAAGCGTTAGGGTGATACGATCCTTCTGATTCCTGATGCTGATGCTGACCTGAAAATGTTTGAGTAGAGGGATGAGCCTACTCGCTCAGTGAATAACATTTCACTTAGCTATCACTAAACAACTCGTCAGGTTTATAAACTGAAATAAAAACAAATATACAGTTCAAGCAGGGCAGTTCCATTAGCATAGCAGATATACAGATAATAACCACACTTCTAAGCATCAACAGGTGTTTCAGGTAAATAAACAGTTATATAAATTTACTATGAACTTACTTGATTATTTATTCATTTTATTATTATGCCCTAAATATATGCAGTGTACTCTGCATATAAAGATCCACAGCAAGTTCATGCTACGGTCCCACCGTACAAGACTTAGCGACACACCCGGGAAATGCTAAGTCTGACGCCAGCCCTGCTCTGCCACAGGGTCACTGGCTCGCCGGCTAGAAACATAGGCTCTACGGCCTTAAAGCACTACTCTGAGTGCAGCAGACTCCTCCTTTAACCTGAGTACACCGGCGGAGAGTCTCACGGGGTTATCTCCATGACACAAGCACGGATAATGTTGCAATAACCCCCACTTTCCTCCAGTGCCACCGTGACACAAGCACGCGTTGTTGTTGGACACTGCCTCTCTATCCTCGTGTCTCCATGACATCGCACGGATAATGTTGCAACACGAGTTTCACCCCTAAGTTGCAGATACCTCTTAGGGGTTCTACGGTGTTAGGGCATCTAAGTCTATTAACTATTTAACAGAAATACAATTAAACAAGATTATTTCATATCAACTGTAAGACATAGAATTTCCCTCTTTTCCATCTTTCATATCACGCATTTCAAGTTCCATTGAACTAATCATACTAAGAAGTACATACTACACTGTTTAGAAGTCATATCAACTAAAACTGAGGCAATTAAGCATTTAAAATGAGTTTAATAATGATTTCTAAATGAACTGCCACTCACCACTTGAAACTCGGCCGAACACTATGGAACTCGGCCGAACGCTTCCCAGATTCTGAAACTCGGCCGACCAACCTCGGCCGACCAACACACCGCTTTATATACCTACAAGGAAACTCGGCCGATCAGGACCCAAACTCGGCCGACAAAAACGCTGTTTGGCTACCTAATTAAGAAACTCGACTGATCCGAGACCCAAACTCGGCCGACCCAAAATCACAGTACGATTGCCCTAAGAAGGAACTCGGCCGACCGAATAGAAACTCGGCCGATCCGCGCACAGGCAGAAAGCAAAAACGGCCTGCACAAGTCGATTTCTCTCGAATCGACGGGCAAATCTCGAACAAACACCACAAAACATTCGCAATCGATGCATATGACTAAACCGTACCTGAAGGGGAGAAAGAAACAAGCTAGGGATGCACCGTGCACCCCAATCTCATGGCCGTTTTCCTTGCAACCGCAGCTCCAGCTGCAAACCCGGATCAAATCGACGGAGAAGAAGATCAACGGAGGGAAGAGGACGAGCTGTAGCAGCTGATCGGAGCAAAACGGAGCTCCGACGTCTCTCCCTACTCAGCTCCCTCCCTCTCTCTCTCTCTCTCTCTCTCTTTCTCACGCAAGGAAGAAGAACGCAGAAGCGTTCTCTCGTTTCTGTGAAAGTGAAACGAGATAAGTAAGAAGGAGAGAATAAGGAAGAAAACCTAGGGGCCGAATCGCAAAGTTCGAAACTTTCAAAAATTACAATCGGGTCCCTAAAAGCCCAAAAACATGCAACTTTTGACTCGAAAGTCGGATTCGAACGATTTCTCTGGCAACGCTTCAAGCGTAAGATCCTACATGCTTTATAAGCTAGAAAACACACTAAGCACATATCATAACCATTTTAAACATTATTAACAAAAACAGGCTTATAACCCAACACATCAGCTAAACACATGCTTAACAGCATACTTACGGGATAAGCTCGACGCGGGTCGTAACATACGGGGTCGAACACAGGGACAAGGTGGGTTGTGTTGACGACTCTGAATCGACACTCTACACTCCAGTGGATATAAAGAGATAATGAAGTTCCCCGAAGGGAACAACCAGATGTCACTATTAAATCAAAGAAAACTATCTCCAACTGGAGTTACAAGAAAGATTAAGATTTTGTCATTTAGTAGTTTTTAGGAATTTTCATGCAACAGAAAATAGGAAGGTAAAATGCAGTTTAAGGCGTAATGCAAGGGATAAGACTTTTAGAAATACAAGCGGTAGCAGTAACACCCTGCACCCCTCCTCTCAGAGCGGGTGCCTCTAACCAAGCTTCAACACCCCTCTCGAGGTTGCTGGACTCAAGTTAGAGTGGAATGATACTAAAACAACTCCGTTCCGGGCACTCTCGTACTCCAGAATCTGACCGAACACTAGAGCCACAACCCAACTCTCAAAGTAGTTGCGACGGGAAAGACGATTCGGTAGCTAAGCGAAACGCGATCGAAAACATGCAAGCTAGAGTTCAGATATCCAACATAGTAGTTACCCAATCATAAGGCACTAAGCATTAAACAAAGAGAAATTTAGCATTTCTATTTCTATCAGCAATAAGGGTCTTAATACAATGCATAAGCTAAGAATTTAAATAACAGAATTAAAGATAGATGTCGCCTTCTTGATGTAGAAGGGCGACAGACTACTACTACTCCCAGCCTGATACCGTCTAGGGACCTATCCCGGTACAGCCGTGTCGGGCGGCACGACCTCTCGGACGGCACGCCTGACGGATGACTATATCGTTCGAAGACCCTGGCCGATACGCTCATGCCGGGCGGCACACCCTCTCGAGCGGCACAACTGACGGGGAGAGCGTATCGGTTTCGGTATCGTGTCGGCCAAGGATTCACATATACTACTGTCGGGCATTGCTGTCAGGCACTCGTGTCGCGTATCTACGTCGGCCGATATCGGCCCTCAGTGTCGTCCGGTACAGTCCTAGGTGAACCGATCCCCTCCCTCTCGGGATGAGGAAGAGCTCACCTAGTGTCGCCCGGTACGAGCACTGGGGCACGATACGGTTGCTCTCGCACTTCTCTTGCAGATCGCTCAAGTCCCCAACTGTCCGAACGGGGAACTGGCTAGCCGTCCAGACCTATCCAACCTCTGACGTCTCCGACCTGTCTTTTCGGCTTCCTGTAGCTGCTATTTATACCGGCGGTTGAAGGAGTTATGGTGCTGGAAACGCCACGTAGCCCCCTTATACGCCGGTCGATGGATGTGGATGGCCGATACAGGTATGCCTTCGGCGCGAGGCGCTGGCTATCGGTCACGTGGCTGGCGGCACGCCTGCCGGTGGGTGGCTGTGTCGCTCGACGAGGTTGGTCGTCGATGCGGCTTTGGCTCCCTGTCGGGTAGAAGGTGTGTCGGCCGGTACGTCCCTTTCGCAAGGAGCCCTTCTCCTCCGATCATTCTTGTGTCGCCCAGCCCCTGTCGGGCTGGGTTGTATCGGGCGTCAGGAAGGTCGAGACGAGCTTAGACTTATTGTGGGCCGGAATCGGCCTTATTGCACAAAAATGAGGAAAACCCTGTAAAAGATAGGAAAAACTGGAATAAGAGCGTTGCTTGGCCAATTATTGCGAAAATGCTAATAAAATAGAGGAAAATAGCAGAAAAGGGTAGTTTTGATAACAGAATAAAGGGCAAAAACATCACAAAATTTGGTGTTATCAACTCCCCCAAACTTAGCTTTTTTATTGTCCTCAATCAATATTTAAACTAAACTTTGTGTGGCTTCTTCTTGCACAGCAAAACTTTAAGGCTAAAGGGTAGCACAAGATTTGCGATGTCTTGGAGGTAATGCTGTCTTAAAGCGAGCAAAAGACCTTGCCCTACTTGCCTTATTATTTAAGTAAAATTTTTCTTCTCCACAGCTTCAGCGAGACTTTGGTGTATGATTCCGAAGTTAGCTTCTACACCAAACAGCTTTATTTTAAGGGCAGAAAGTTGTGTATAGGGTAGGCTAAGGCTTTTTGGGTTTTTCTTCTTGTTTCCCATCAGTCCATCCAGGTAAGGGTCCGTTAACGGGCAAGTGGTCCCTGCAGTCCAAGCCAGTTGGCTTTAGAGCAGTGATTTCACATCCTACGTACCACTGCCCCGGATCTACCATACCTAAAGACGGGTACTTTTGGAAAACAAGTGTGTATATATTTTTTTCTTTTCTCTTATTGGGCACAACTCTCATACTTTTATTCACGCTCATAAGGTTTCTTTCTCTTTTTAGGATTTTTGCTGGGTAAGGGAAAACAAAAGAGATATCTGCTGTTTGGGCAGCTTTTTCCTTCTCCATACTCGTCTCTTAGCTGTTTGCGAGATTATTATTTTTCGAAAATTTTTAGATGGCAAGGCACAATCTTTTGTTTGTTTGAGACAACATTATCAGAAAGATATGACAGAACTTGTAACTCGTTGAAATATACAGAAAGTAAACTTTGCAAGAAGTCACAATAGGTTTTTATTATTATTACAACAACTTTGTACAAATGCGTAGGGGCAGGAAATTTGCAAAGGAAAGATTTTTGAAAATTTTTATATGGCATGCATGCGTACATCAGATATACAGGGAGCTATAAGAGCACATCAGGTAAAAGAGAATGAATATCGTAGAAAGCTCGAAGAGATAAAATTTTTATACCTCCCTCACTAGCATACCCCCCCAAACTTACTTTCTACTCTGTCCCAGAGTAGAGAAGAAAGCAAAAGTAAGGTAAAGCTTAGCCAGTGAGGGTTAGCTTTCTGATGTGCTGCAAAATGCTCCTACGAAGTTGCAGCATGCCATTGGGAGGTTGTCTAGTGGGTTCGCTTTGGCGATGTAGCGGTTGAGCTAGAGCGAAACCCTCAAAATTCACTTCTGGCCCCCCTTTCTTCACATCTCCGCTGTGAGCATAAACAAAGGGACTGATTATCCGTCCCTAGTTTAGTTCCCAGGAGTGTGTAGTCAGGGTGGGCCCTCTCCCTTAAGAGTACGGAACCAGGGTGCCTCAAACTTGTTCGGAGGCCTTGGTTGCCGCACCCCTAGCTAGGTGACTCACTATTGGAGCTACCAAATCAAGAAAAATCTTCCTTTCCATTGTTGTTGCCGTTTCTGCCCGACAGTTGTTGCTGATCCCCGCGCTGTGCTTGCTGGCGCGGTAGGTGGTTTGCTCCATATGAGCCATACCTGTTATTTGAAATTTATTTATTCATCCGTTAGGCAAGAAAGATGAAAAGAAAGAAAACTTATTAAAACTGGGCGATAAGCGATCGGACGACATGATGTTGTCGCACGATAAGGTTCGACGCCCGACACAGGTGTATCGGGCGATACGAGGTCACATGAAACAAAAACATGACATCGCAGTGAGAAGCATGGCGCCCGATACGAAACATCGGGAAAACGCTATCGACCGCCGTTATGCGCGAAAGCATGTCGGGCGATAGAAAATCTGCAGGTCATGTAAACTCGATAAGCGGCTCGGTAACAGATACTGGCATCGGGCGACAGGGTTATCGGCCGATAAACGTGTCGGACTACAAACCTATCGGGCGACAAGCCATGTCGTTCGGTAAGAAAACAACAAGCTGGCCGATACGCCTCACACGATACAAAAATCTGTGCCGGGCGAGAGATAGCGTGTCGGGCGAAAGACGTGTCAGGCGAAAGACGTGTCGGGCTATACCTTTGCTCTCAGGAGGCATCGCCCGATATTAGGGCAAAGGCAAGATGGCCGACACACGAGCAAAAGGGAGGATCAAAGCATGCGTTCCAGGTGGCAAAAAGGAGAAAATGATAGCCCGACACGAAGAAACCTCCACGCTATTTATAGAGAACCCAGCTGGGGGGTGAAACGTGCAAAACATGGCACGCGTCGGGCGTTTTAGTCACGCTATTCCCGAGACGCGAAGTCCCATCGGCCAGCCCAAGGGTCATCCGCTGCCCTTGCATTGCCCGGGGCGAGGCTGCCCGATACAAGCGGTTCTGCGCCCAGCTGGTCGACACGGTAGAAAAGCAGGCGGTCAAAAGGCCAAAACTAAACCTGTGTGAAGTAAAAGGCCATTGCAGGGTAAAACATCGTTGGTATAGAGAAGGATCTCTTACCTCAGACGGTATTACTCCTCAATGTTCCGCAAAACACAACGATGGCCCATAAAACAAAAAGAGTCAGCACACGTGCGCATGTACTGACTTGGGCCTTATTACAGTCCATAATGGTTGTTATGTCTGCCTTGCAAGAAAGTAAATAACATCCTATTCTAGGAAAATAAAAGCACGGGCTGCCTCCCGAGGAGCGCTGCATTTCCTGTCTATAGCTAGACATCTTTTAGCTTCTTCATCTTGATCTATCTTTTAGCTGGTTCGGTGTTAGACGGGATCTTCCCTACATGATTCTTCATAATTTCGGCGAGCTGCGCTAGCTGCCGGTCAATTTGGCGCTGATGTGTCTGCATATCTGCCAACTGGACCTACAACGAGCTCAAAACCCCCGAGTTGGACAGCGTACTTTGCTCTAACTGGTGATTAACGGTGTCCTGTTTCTTGACAAAATCGAACAACTGGCCGATCACTTCGGATTGGTTCACTCCTTTCTCCTATTCACGGGGCGGGCCTTGGTACTTTCTTGGTGCTTGGAAATTACCTTTTGCTGGCTGGAACTGGCTGTTCTTAGTGTATTGGCCTGATCCCCCTCTCTTTTCAAAAGGTTGCACGAGCCTGGCCAGGGTGTTTAGCTGATGCGAGTTCTCGGCCGCGTCTTTGTTGCCATAACTAAATCCAGGGTGGTCTGGTCTTTTGAAGCCCATGTAGGATACATTCTCGATCCTTTCTTCTTCCAAGTCAGAGTCGCTGTCGGTGTCGGGTTTGGTGTAGATGCAGTTGTCTACCCCATGTCCTCCTTCACCGTAGGTAACACATTTCATGACTTTCTCAACTTGCTTCTTCCCCTTTCCTCCATGATCCCTCAGTTGTTTCACATCTGTTGCTATCCTTTGAATATGAGAAGTTATGTTTTCCAGAGCCTTGGACTCAAGAGAGATTCCTTCCCCTGCCTTCTTCGCCTGCCCTCTATCGGATCTATCATAGTCAACATCGGCCTTCAACTCAGCCATGTTCCTAATGATCTTTTCGGACTTGCTTGGCTTCTTCCCTAAGAAGTCACTTCCTGCTGCCGCATTCAGCGATACCCTTTCATTGGGAGTTAGCCCATTGTAGAAGGTGGAGACCAGGAAACCCTTCTTGAAATTGTGGTGAGGGCAGTCCCTCTGATATTCCAGATATCGTTCCCAGGCGTCGTGGAGGTTTTCATTTGGCTTTTGCGTGAAAGACGTGATTTTTAACTTGTTTCTCATCGTCTTCTCCGTGGGGTAGAACTTGTTTACAAATGCGTCAGCCAGTTCTCCCCATCCATTCAACGCTTGGTGGGGTAGCCCAAGGTACCATGATAGAGCCTTATCCTCCAAAGAGAAGATGAAACCCTTGCAGTAAATGACCTCTTGGGGAACCCCTCACATCTTTATGGTGTCGCAGATATTTTTGAAAGCATCAAGGTGATGGTAAAGGTTGTCGCTCTTAGAACTCCCCCCTGAAGCTTTTATTTTGAATCATGGAGATCACAGATGGCTTGAGCTCAAAGTTTGTAGCATTGAACCTTGGGATGATAACGGGGCACCTCGATCTATTGGCCTTGGTAGAAGCCAATTCTCTCAGAGTTTTCTCTTCTTCCTCTGAGTCGTCACTGTTGCTGGCGTCTCGGCGTCGCTCCCGGTTATCATGATTCCTCCTGTGTCTCCGACGACGTCTATGCTGATGATGCTCTTCCTCATGCCCTGGTGATTCTAGATCTTCTTGCCGCTCATGATCACTATACCGGTCGTTGTCTTCCGGTGGAGGCGAAGCTGGCCTCCCTCCTGGGCCTTCGTTTCCTGAAGATGGCTCTACGCGAGGAGGCATGGTTGACAGTCTCGGTGTTCAGTAGATCAGAGTACCTGAAAACCGCATAAAAATCATGTTTAGAAAATTATAACTGGGGTAAAGAATAATGCTTAAAGTAAAAGAAAAAGAAAAAGAAGAAAAAGTGCTGTCAAGCCTATTTCTAAGCTTGAGGCACGGGAGTGTAGTTAGTGGATTCGGATTCGTCAACAGTGCCAATTGCCTTGTCCCCGGCAACGGCGCCAAAAAGTTGACCGGCCTAAATCGCGCGTCCTAAAATTGGAGGTGTATTTGAGGTAGTCGAGCCTTCACATTTATAACCCGAATCCTTCTAGGCCCCCATGTAACATACTAAAATTGGGAACTAAATCTACTCTGAGCTAAAATTCCAAATTTCCCCCTAAACTTGTGCCGCTTTACAGATCGGTCCTTCAACCTAAAGTCTCATTTAACTATTTGGATCAATCATCATATTCCTTGATATTTAGTCTTCAGTCGTGTTCTTTTATTAAAATGAGTTGAATCTTGTCAATTGAAAAGTATTTACAAAGTAGTCCCTCAATTTCACTTCAATAATCATTGTAATGTCAGTTGCATTTTTGAGCCTGAGATACCATGATTTTCCCACTCATTCTTGAAATCCTCTTGATTTTCACACCAATGGCTTGGAATTTATGGAAATTATTAATCATATTATAATAAATTTATTCTAGAAATAAATAAGAGAATAATAGAGTTAGGTTTGTCTTTTTATAAATAATTGAACTAGTATTTTATATATGTACTTTTATCGAAAGTTGTTTGATCGTTAACACCATAATGGAATTGAGTTTCTTATTTAGAAGATATGAAATCAACATGTTGAACCACCCTAGAGTTACCAATGAGAGATTTAATACTAGTACAAAGGAGAAGATTTATCACTGGAGTTAGATGGAATTTCAAAAGAAACAGACATATAAATTGAGAGATATAGAACTAATTAAAAAGGGAAGTTATATTGCCAATTTATAAAGTAAGGTTGGGCCTTGAATGAACTAGCCCCATCCCCCGCAGGTTACATCTTCCGTTTTCCCCCTCAGCGCGACAAGGGCGCCCCTCACACGTCGGTTCCCTGAGGCAACAGAACCTCAAGTAAAGCGCCGCCCCCGCTTCAGCCCCGTTTCGACTCCACTAGTCTTCCCTCTGCCACTGGTCTCTCCGTTGAAGGTAACCGAAGGAAGAAACGGCCCGGCCATGAAAGACCAGGAACCGCAAACGTAACGGCCGGCGCGCCGTACTCCAGGCACCTCGCTACCTGACCATGCGCCTGCCTCTATGAGCGAGAACCCTAGGGTCGCACTCCTACATATACCTGGCCACCCTACCTGCAAATGCAAAGCACCGACAAACCCCATCATCTCCTCCCTAACCGATCAACCAACCACAGCCACAACGATGCGCTGCTCCTGACCTCTGAACTTCCTCGGTCTCCTTTCCTCTCCGCTACGGTTTGTAGAGAACTGCCTCACACCCGCCAATAGATCCCTAACATCACGCCCCCTCCTGCCTCTCCCCCTTCGAGCTGCGGTGCACTGGTTACAGCCACAAGCGTCTGCACCACCGACAGGTGTTGTCGCAACGAACCACATGGCCCTGTCGTCTTCATAGGAGAGGTCGTCGCCACAATCACCGGTCACCTTCTCGATCACCCAAGCACCACCATCGCACAGGCGTCACCCTGTTCGACTCTGCCAAGTCAGATCATCATCCACCTTTGCTCCTCCGACCAACCTGCCACTCGACGCAAACTTGCACGCCAACTCGCCGCCCCTCGGATCAGGAAATTCATGATTCAGATCTTGAACCTCCTCGCTATAAGTCTACTATCCTCAAACCTTGCCACAACAAACTTGAAACCTCATGGCCGTAATAGTATGAATATGCAGATCTGCAACCACTGATCATCAATCTCCAACCTATGTCAAGGTCGAGTCTAATGTCTTCCGACACATTTGCTCATGGGCATCGATCTTCCTCTGACCATGGCCATCGAAGTGACTCACACGATGAAGGTTCATCCCTCGATCTAAGAGACACCATGATCAAAATTTCATGAGGCCATTGCTCTCAGCCCCGAAACCTGCCTATCAGTTCTGCTGTTGTTTATGGAGTGCCTCAGATCGTGGTACATGCACATGGAGCATCTATTGATCAATCAATTAGAATCTTGTCACAAGGTCTGCTATGAAGAATCATCAACAAAGATCATCGCTACCTCAACCATGCGTAGGTTAGTATTTCATTGCATTCAGTTTATGGCATTAAGAAGAGGTATAAATGTGAACTTAGAAGGTATAAACAATAAGCCCATCTATACAACTACGCATGAAACCAGTGCGTATATATATAGGTACACTACTAAATACTACTAAAAAGTGAATCTACAAGATGATCAACAATATAACAGCCGACCTGTAAGTCTGTGTTCTACTTTTGCATTCAGATTAAGATGAATAACTAATAGTTAAATCGTAATCAAAACATTCATGGATATGAGACTGAATCACGTTAATATATTAGATGACATAAATCTAGTACAGCTTGATGTTGGCATTCAGCAATCCGTGCACGTACATCCACTCTGCTTTCCAACTAGCTGCTACGTGATTGATGAATAAGAAAGATTTAGATAATAGTTGTTGGGTAATAGGGCTATTCCTAGTAAACAGGTTCAATTCTTAATCGTTTTACTGCACTATATACATGTACCCATATATCTTATTAGCAAGATAGATGTTTGTAATCTCAGTGAGTATACAATATTCATAGTAATTAATTAGATAACCCAACCTGTTATGTACATAAAAAATTATAATATAGTTCAATGGACTGTTTCCAAGTAATAATCCGACTAGTATGTATATTATGAAGGTAAACTGATGTATTAATGCCAATAGCTATAACACTATGGAGGACTTTAGAAATAGAAAGAGAATGTAGGACATTAGATCAAAGTCTAAAATACGAATTTTGGTAATTGAATAGGTAATTGTGAGGATGACATATACACCTAATATTATAGTCTCTAACCAAATAGTGATATGTATATGTGATCACGACCCTACCTTAGAAAGGATGTAAATATACTTATGACTTTATGCCCACTTAATAGCATGACAAACCTTGAGAAAGAATAGAATGAGGTTAATAATAATACAATGTGGTGGTTACCTATAATATGAGGTAAATGGACTAGTAAATTTATTATGTACTCAACTCAACTAGAAACCCTAACAAGAGAAAGAATAGAAAGACTGTGAAATAGTAACAATCCTAAGTGGGAAATAAATAAAAAAACAAAAATAGAAAAAGATTGAACAACATGATTTCAAGTCAAATGGTGACAATATTATTATTCTTTGTAGCTACCTCTTCATAAATTCTTGGAGACACATGATGATTATGCAATCCTTGGAGACCTAAATAATTGAGGTACTGGATCTTCTATTTAAATTGTTGAACTATTTTCCCTTTTGATAGACACACACATATATCTTGATTTGTGGTGAATTCCATATAGTTTTGAAACCTCTACTTGTTCTTGAAAGTTCACCACTCTCATTTTGTAATGGATAAATTATTGTTGATAATTATTTTGGCACTAGACTTGATCTATTTGGAGTTTTGACTCCCTGTGGACTTTGGTCCCTTGGGCTTTGGCCCTATAGAGCTTTGGCTCACTTGAGTGGGCCAAGTACCCCACAACCCTGCGCAGAGGATAGGGATTAGTTGTCCCCCAGTTAACTGGAATAGCTAATAAGGCACTAGTGTCGTTCTCTCCTAGAGTGTGAGAACACAAGGCACTTAGCCCTAGAAAAGATATGATAGGAAGGTGCCAAAACTTGCCAAATAGAATATTTTGAAATTGATATACCTTGTGAATAGCTTGGATAAATTTTGCATACTTGAATTATTGAATCTTGCTTAATGATATTCTTGTGAAAGATTTGCTATTTTGAAGTTGATATTGGAATTTCTTTTTGTAAGCCTTTAGTCCACCAAATAGTCCTTTCCTAACTTTTATTATACATCTAAACCTATTTCGTGCATAGTTCAATTACTTGGATTTAGTACCAGCTTTGCTGACCCTTTATTTTTCCCTTCAATGGGGTCCATGTGTGGTTTCGTTCCCTCCGGGAACTCATGGGCAGGTGATAGATGAAGAACTTGAAGAGACATGCACTGGGTAGTCCTCCGTTGAAGACTAGATAGAATGAATTATATTCCTTAAACTTGTAATCATATTTGTAAGCTTTCGCAACTCTGATGTACAAGCATGATTGTAATAAAGATTGTTTATACTTTTGATACATTTTGTATATATTTGATCATAAAGATCGGGTCTTTACAAGATGGTATCAGAGCCATAAACGGTCGGCACTCGTGCATGTCTCGTGGAAATTAGGGTTAAGTAGGAACACAAATGGAGTAGTAGAACATAGAAGAAGAAAAATAGTTAGACCATGAATCTTGGTATCATTGACCTTGTTATTAGGAAGTACATGGGATACAAGTAGAAAACACACTAGCCTAGGATGTGAGACATGTACCCTAAACTAGAAACTTATGAGACATACCTAGTTAAACTACTAGATTTTGAACTTCTATAGGCATGGATTTACATGAACATATTGTTGAGAAAGAAGTGTTTGAGATACATGTGTGTAATTTTACATTTAGATTATTAAGACGTAAAAAGAAATAATATAGGTATATGAATGGTTTCTCTTTAGATTCTAACACTCACAAATATAAAAAAATATATAGAAATATATAATGGATATATGATATAACCCTAAAATCATATGAACATATGAAAATTTCAACCTAAATCATGAACATGATTAAAATTTGATAAAAAGAAAAAAAATCTACCTAATAAATTATAATAATTCATCACCATGTAAATGGAATGAGCTGAGGTGTCTAAGGAAGGATGTATAGTGAAGGTTCTGGGATAATTACTCCCAATCCATTTAGGTGGTGGTGGGTTTCCTCACTATACATACTGACCTGGCCAAAGTAAATTTCATTACATGGAAAACCCTAATGTTGAATAAAGGCACTAACAAAAAAAAAACTCAAAAGGAAGAAAGAAAAAAATATGTTTACTTAAAAGAATGTGAATGTTTACTTGACCATACATTTGACTTGTATGCCCTCGTTATAAATACTTAATTGAATGAAAAATGTTGATAATACAAATTATGAAACATATATTTCCCTTCAAATATGCGATCACATCTATTGAGAAAAGAAACGACTAAGAAAGCTATAGAAATGGAAATTAAAATAACAATATACTCATATAAGTAGAAAATTGAGAAAAAGAAACAATTGGATAAGACATAGTGAATATTATGTGGAATTAGGATAAAAATGATGAACTCATTATATTTTTTTTTGTGAATTTCTAACATCCATGTACATATAATAGATAATTAATACAACCTAGACATCTTAGAGAAATAAAACTCTACCATGAAATTGAAAAAAAAAATAGAAGTATGTCAACAAACAAAATTAACTCCATAGATCATCACACAAATATATTTGACAAAAATATATAGAAAAAAATAATGATGAAAAAAAAATTCTTTAATCAATTTATGGTCATGACCTTGGGAATTTTGTTAATTAGAGATCACAAGTCACAAATAAAAAATTATATAAATACACATACGTAATAGAAGGTAAAAAAAGTCATAATTTGAACACAATTGAGGTTAAGTTGTAATTAGTAAGCATTGAAAAAAAAATATTAGGACAAGTACATTATTAGACCCTCAACTATACATAGGATTCTTGGGAATAACATGGTTGAAACACTAAAAAAAAAACTACACAACATAAACATCATTGTAACATTAGTGACAAATATGTGAGATTAATAGTATTGATAACCATATATTGATCAATAAGCTTGGGTTTTGACTCAAACTTTTGATAATGATGGCCAAGACGAACAAATTGAATATTTCAACTCTCATATTGGAATATAATGTTGTAAGATTGATGGGTATATTTTTTCAAAGTAGAAATCAAACCTAAACTGATTTAGTGACCCTATAAGTAAGAGGATTGTTGGATCATCATAAATAGGACCTACAATAGAAAAGAAAAATTGTGATTGCATTTTTTTTAAGTTGATACTTCAGCTAGAAAAATTATTGTGCTGGAATATTTTGTGGATCAAACTATAGTAGGAATATCACCACTAAGAAATATTTGATTTCGTGGAAGAAATCATTTTAAGGGGTGGAGAGTTGTAACATACTAAAATTGGGAACTAAATCTACTCTGAGCTAAAATTCCAAATTTCCCCCTAAACTTGTGCCGCTTTACAGATCGGTCCTTCAACCTAAAGTCTCATTTAACTATTTGGATCAATCATCATATTCCTTGATATTTAGTCTTCAGTCGTGTTCTTTTATTAAAATGAGTTGAATCTTGTCAATTTAAAAGTATTTACAAAGTAGTCCCTCAATTTCACTTCAATAATCATTGTAATGTCAGTTGCATTTTTGAGCCTGAGATACCATGATTTTCCCACTCATTCTTGAAATCCTCTTGATTTTCACACCAATGGCTTGGAATTTATGGAAATTATTAATCATATTATAATAAATTTATTCTAGAAATAAATAAGAGAATAATAGAGTTAGGTTTGTCTTTTTATAAATAATTGATCTAGTATTTTATATATGTACTTTTATCGAAAGTTGTTTGATCGTTAACACCATAATGGAATTGAGTTTCTTATTTAGAAGATATGAAATCAACATGTTGAACACCCTAGAGTTACCAATGAGAGATTTAATACTAGTACAAAGGAGAAGATTTATCACTGGAGTTAGATGGAATTTCAAAAGAAACAAACATATAAATTGAGAGATATAGAACTAATTAAAAAGGGAAGTTATATTGCCAATTTATAAAGCAAGGTTGGGCCTTGAATGAACTAGCCCCATCCCCCGCAGGTTACATCTTCCGTTTTCCCCCTCAGCGCGACAAGGGCGCCCCTCACACGTCGGTTCCCTGAGGCAACGGAACCTCAAGTGAAGCGCCGCCCCCGCTTCAGCCCCGTTTCGACTCCACTAGTCTTCCCTCTGCCACTGGTCTCTCCGTTGAAGGTAACCAAAGGAAGAAACGGCCCGGCCATGAAAGACCAGGAACCGCAAACGTAACGGCCGGCGCGCCGTACTCCAGGCACCTCGCTACCTGACCATGCGCCTGCCTCTATGAGCGAGAACCCTAGGGTCGCGCTCCTACATATACCTAGCCACCCTACCTGCAAATGCAAAGCACCGACAAACCCCATCATCTCCTCCCTAACCGATCAACCAACCACAGCCACAACGATGCGCTGCTCCTGACCTCCGAACTTCCTCGGTCTCCTTTCCTCTCCGCTACGGTTTGTAGAGAACTGCCTCACACCCGCCAATAGATCCCTAACATCACGCCCCCTCCTGCCTCTCCCCCTTCGAGTTGCGGTGCACTGGTTACAGCCACAAGCGTCTGCACCACCGACAGGTGTTGTCGCAATGAACCACATGGCCCTGTCGTCTTCATAGGAGAGGTCATCGCCACAATCACCGGTCACCTTCTCGGTCACCCAAGCACCACCATCGCGCATGCGTCGCCCTATTCGACTCTGCCAAGTCAGATCGTCATCCACCTTTGCTCCTCTGACCAACCTGCCACTCGACGCAAACCTGCACGCCAACTCGCCGCCCCTCGGATCAGGAAATTCATGATTTTGATCTTGAACCTCCTCGCTATAAGTCTACTATCCTCAAACCTTGCCACCACAAACTTGAAACCTCATGGCCGTAATAGTATGAATATGTAGATCTGCAACCACTGATCATCAATCTCCAACCTATGTCAAGGTCAAGTCTAATGTCTTCCGACACATTTGCTCATGGGCATCGATCTTCCTCTGACCATGGCCATCAAAGTGACTCACACGATGAAGGTTCATCCCTCGATCTAAGAGACACCATGATCAAAATTTCATGAGGCCATTGCTCTCAGCCCCGAAACCTGCCTATCAGTTCTGCTATTGTTTATGGAGTGCCTCAGATTGTGGTACATGCACATGGAGCATCTATTGATCAATCAATTAGAATCTTGTCACAAGGTCTGCTATGAAGAATCATCAACAAAGATCATCGCTACCTCAACCATGCGTAGGTTAGTATTTCATTGCATTCAGTTTATGGCATTAAGAAGAGGTATAAATGTGAACTTAGAAGGTATAAACAATAAGCCCATCTATACAACTACGTATGAAACCAGTGCGTATATATATAGGTACACTACTAAATACTACTAAAAGGTGAATCTACAAGATGATCAACAATATAACAGCCGACCTGTAAGTCTGTGTTCTACTTTTGCATTCAGATTAAGATGAATAACTAATAGTTAAATCGTAATCAAAACATTCATGGATATGAGACTGAATCACGTTAATATATTAGATGACATAAATCTAGTACAGCTTGATGTTGGCATTCAGCAATCCGTGCACGTACATCCACTCTGCTTTCCAACTAGCTGCTACGTGATTGATGAATAAGAAAGATTTAGATAATAGTTGTTGGGTAATAGGGCTATTCCTAGTAAACAGGTTCAATTCTTAATCGTTTTACTGCACTATATACATGTACCCATATATCTTATTAGCAAGATAGATGTTTGTAATCTCAGTGAGTATACAATATTCATAGTAATTAATTAGATAACCCAACCTGTTATGTACATAACAAATTATAATATAGTTCAATGGACTGTTTCCAAGTAATAATCCGACTAGTATGTATATTATGAAGGTAAACTGATGTATTAATGCCAATAGCTATAACACTATGGAGGACTTTAGAAATAGAAAGAGAATGTAGGACATTAGATCAAAGTCTAAAATACGAATTTTGGTAATTGAATAGGTAATTGTGAGGATGACATATACACCTAATATTATAGTCTCTAACCAAATAGTGATATGTATATGTGATCACGACCCTACCTTAGAAAGGACGTAAATATACTTATGACTTTATGCCCACTTAATAGCATGACAAACCTTGAGAAAGAATAGAATGAGGTTAATAATAATACAATGTGGTGGTTACCTATAATATGAGGTAAATGGACTAGTAAATTTATTATGTACTCAACTCAACTAGAAACCCTAACAAGAGAAAGAATAGAAAGACTGTGCAATAGTAACAATCCTAAGTGGGAAATAAATAAAAAAAACAAAAATAGAAAAAGATTGAACAACATGATTTCAAGTCAAATGGTGACAATATTATTATTCTTTGTAGCTACCTCTTCATAAATTCTTGGAGACACATGATGATTATGCAATCCTTGGAGACCTGAATAATTGAGGTACTGGATCTTCTATTTAAATTGTTGAACTATTTTCCCTTTTGATAGACACACGCATATATCTTGATTTGTGGTGAATTCCATATAGTTTTGAAACCTCTACTTGTTCTTGAAAGTTCACCACTCTCATTTTGTAATGGATAAATTATTGTTGATAATTATTTTGGCACTAGACTTGATCTATTTGGAGTTTTGACTCCCTGTGGACTTTGGTCCCTTGGGCTTTGGCCCTATAGAGCTTTGGCTCACTTGAGTGGGCCAAGTACCCCACAACCCTGCGCAGAGGATAGGGATTAGTTGCCCCCCAGTTAACTGGAATAGCTAATAAGGCACTAGTCTCGTTCTCTCCTAGAGTGTGAGAACACAAGGCACTTAGCCCTAGAAAAGATATGATAGGAAGGTGCCAAGACTTGCCAAATAGAATATTTTGAAATTGATATACCTTGTGAATAGCTTGGATAAATTTTGCATACTTGAATTATTGAATCTTGCTTAATGATATTCTTGTGAAAGATTTGCTATTTTGAAGTTGATATTGGAATTTCTTTTTGTAAGCCTTTAGTCCACCAAATAGTCCTTTCCTAACTTTTATTATACATCTAAACCTATTTCGTGCATAGTTCAATTACTTGGATTTAGTACCAGCTTTGCTGACCCTTTATTTTTCCCTTCAATGGGGTCCATGTGTGGTTTCGTTCCCTCCGGGAACTCATGGGCAGGTGATAGATGAAGAACTTGAAGAGACATGCACTGGGTAGTCCTCCGTTGAAGACTAGATAGAATGAATTATATTCCTTAAACTTGTAATCATATTTGTAAGCTTCCGCAACTCTGATGTACAAGCATGATTGTAATAAAGATTGTTTATACTTTTGATACATTTTGTAAATATTTGATCGTAAAGATCGGGTCTTTACACCCCGCAACTTTGTTTACGGGGTCGAAGTAGTCATACGGGGTCGAACACAGGGACAAGGTGGGTTGTGTTGACGACTCTGAATCGACACTCTACACTCCGGTGGATATAAAGAGATAATGAAGTTCCCCGAAGGGAACAACCAGATGTCACTATTAAATCAAAGAAAACTATCTCCAACTGGAGTTACAAGAAAGATTAAGATCTTGTCATTTAGCAGTTTTTAGGAATTTTCATGCAACAGAAAATAGGAAGGTAAACTGCAGTTTAAGGCGTAATGCAAGGGATAAGACTTTTAGAAAGACAAGCGGTAGCAGTAACACCCTGCACCCCTCCTCTCAGAGTGGGTGCCTCTAACCAAGCTTCAACACCCCTCTCGAGGTTGCTGGACTCAAGTTAGAGTGGAATGATACTAAAACAACTCCGTTCCGGGCACTCTCGTACTCCAGAATCGGACCGAACACTAGAGCCACAACCCAACTCTCGAAGTAGTTGCGACGGGAAAGACGATTCGGTAGCTAAGCGAAACGCGATCCAAAACATGCAAGCTAGAGTTCAGATATCCAACACAGTAGTTACCCAATCATAAGACACTAAGCATTAAACAAAGAGCAATTTAGCATTTCTATTTCTATCAGCAATAAGGGTCTTAATACAATGCATAAGCTAAGAATTTAAATAACAGAATTAAAGATAGATGTCGCCTTCTTGATGTAGAAGGGCGACAGACTACTACTACTCCCAGCCCGATACCGTCCAGGGACCTATCCTGGTACAGCCGTGTCGGGCGGCACGACCTCTCGGACGGCACGCCTGACGGACGACTATATCATTCGAAGACCCTGGCCGATACGCTCATGTCGGGCGGCACACCCTCTCGAGCGGCATGACTGACGGGGAGAGCGTATCAGTTTCGGTATCGTGTCGGCCAAGGATTCACATATACTAATGTCGGGCATTGCTGTCAGGCACTCGTGTCGCGTATCTACATCGGCCGATATTGGCCCTCAGTGTCGTCCGGTACAGTCCTAGGTGAACCGATCCCCTCCCTCTCGGGATGAGGAAGAGCTCACCTAGTGTCGCCCGGTACGAGCACTGGGGCACGATACGGTTGCTCTTGCCCTTCTCTCGCAGATCGCTCAAGTCCCCAACTGTCCGAACGGGGAACTGGCTAGCCGTCCCGACCTATCCAACCTCCGACGTCTCCGACCTATCTTTTCGGCTTCCTGTAGCTGCTATTTATACCGGCGGTTGAAGGAGTTATGGTGCTGGAAACGCCACGTAGCCCCCTTATACGCCGGTCGATGGATGTGGACGGCCGATATAGGTATGCCTTCGGTGTGAGGCGCTGGCTATCGGTCACGTGGCTGGCGGCACGCCTGCCGGTGGGTGGCTGTGTCGCTCGACGAGGTTGGTCGTCGATGCGGCTTTGGCTCCCTGTCGGGTAGAAGGTGTGTCGGCCGGTACGTCCCTTTCGCAAGGCGCCCTTCTCCGCCGATCATTCTTGTGTCGCCCAGCTCCTGTCGGGCTGGGTTGTATCGGGCGTCAAGAAGGTCGAGACGGGCTTAGACTTATTGTGGGCCGGAATCGGCCTTATTGCACAAAAACGAGGAAAACCCTGTAAAAGATAGGAAAAACTGGAATAAGAGCGTTGCTTGGCCAATTATTGCGAAAATGCTAATAAAATAGAGGAAAATAGCAGAAAAGGGTAGTTTTGATAACAGAATAAAGGGCAAAAACGTCACAAAATTGGGTGTTATCACCATGTATCAGGGACTCATCTTTCTTAGCTATAGCTCATAGGGGTCAGGTTTTCATAACACATGTTCACCCACAGTGAACTGCATGTCAGCCTGCTTCGCATCATCTCATGACTCATGTCGCCCCTGGGCTTTCTGATGCAGGGTTTTTGAGTCGCATTTATAGGCTAATTTTGTACTTGTTTTATGCGTTTAATTGTCATTTTGGTGACTATAATGGCATGATTCATTTCCTTTAGCCTATAATCATTGTATGCATCAAATCGATCTTGTTTTATCCTATTTTGAGTGAATTACAAAATTCCATTGATTAACTTGTGTTTTTCTCTCTGATTTAGGTACTTCGTATTCCAGAACCTATCGATACCATTGACGGGTCCGTCGATACTATCGACATGGCAACAGTAACCAAGTTGGAGGGAAAGCATCTAGGTTAATTCCAGCTTTTAGCGACGGAAGTGCACCCTAAGGTGTCGATACCATCAACACCCCATCGATGGTGTATTGATGCCGTCAGATCAGGATTTCGCCCAGAATTGCCACGATCGAGCGGCCATGATCTTTTGGTGGCCGTAAGTCATACCTATACCTAAGAAAAAGACGTACGAGATCGGGGTATCACGTTGCACTCATCCATACAAGTCTCGAAGAAAGGAGAGCAAAGAACAGAGCCCAGAGCTATGCCCCAGATGATTCTAGTGCCATAGATGGGTGATTCTACTACCGAAAGGCTGCAGAACGGACGTCACGCACCGAGAATCACTCAGATCTTCTCCATTTCAGGGGTTACATCATATTCTCATTTGTTTCCCCATGTTTTCCTCTTTCTTCTCTATGTGTATCATTGATATGAACATGCGGGGCTAATACCCATTATCCTTAGGATCGGGAGTAGCCCAGGGAATTGATGTATGACAATTTTACATTGATTATCATAATTTGTCTCAATCTCCCTGATATGTTATCGTGTTTCTATCACAATTTACTATGCTTGATCACCATAGTTAATTTCTAATACTGTTAATTGCTCTTGACAGAGGATTAGTGGTTGAAAAGGCATGATTAACACATTAACTAATAAATTCCTTAGACAAGGTAATGTACGGTTAATGGTGGATACCCAGAGAATTCATTAAAGCACTTAGATTTAGGGTATAAGTTACTAATGACGCGGAACTGACCTAGAACTAGGTAGTGAATTGTATTGCGGAAGTAAGCAATTCTGACTACATGCCATAATCAAGGATAAGGCACAAATTATGCTAGTTGTGTAGAATTGCATGCAGTGAGACCTTGCGGTGAAACCATAATCCTAAGGATTCCCATTCCATTTGATTAAACTTAACATTTAATCATCACTCATTTTTGTTTTCTCTTTATTTTATTTTTATTTTGTTTCAAAACCAACAATCATCTTTTCCAATCGGTCTAGCTGATCACGACCAGTTAGTAGTAGTCTACTGGAATTTACATTTCTCTGAGTTTGACTTGGGCCTCACAAGGCCTATATTACTTCGATACGTGCACTTGCGTTTAACGCACGACTCAAGTGTGTCAAGTTTTTGGCGTCGTTTCCGGAGAAATGGAAAATTTCAGCACTACGAGTGCTGCAAGCGGCCACTCTAGGCCACTTTTTATTTCAATTTTCATTTTAAGCTTAATTGTCTATCTTTCAGATTTCTTTATTTGTTCCAGCATTGTACTTACTTGATTATTCACATTTCAGGTACTAGTGCATGGTGAAGATGCGTAGTACAGACGATGCACAATTGACACTTGAGATTCTGCCATCGGGATCTGCAGACAAGCGAATAAATACACCACCCGAAGACTTTCAACAAGAACTTAAGGTTTTCACAATGGCTGAGGAATAGACCATTTGGGAGAAGATTTAGGCTTCTTCTTCTTCTGTGTAGAAGGGGCCAATCAAGAAACAAGTTATCAACATACCCAACTACAAGATTGACCCAGGGCTCATTCAGTTGGTCAAGTCACAGGCGTTCCATGGACTCAAAAATGAGGACCAAGTGGCCCACATCAGCACGTTTGTGGAGAACTGTGACATGGTGAAAGTGGACAGGTTTCCACAGGAAGCCATTTATCTGAAATTATTTCCATCATCTCTAGCAGGAAATGCAAGGGAGTGGCTCTACAATTTGGATGATGAATATGTTTAATCATGGGACATGATGATTAAAGTGTTCTTTGAGAGGTATTTTCCACCTAAAAAGACAAATGATATCGTGAGGAGGATACACAACTTCAAACAGCAAGCCGGCGAGACATACTCAGAGACATGGGAGCGATTTAATATCATGCTGAGGAAATGTCCACATCATGGGTTGGATTTAGAAACCCAGGCGAAGATCTTTTATTTTGCCCTTAATGAACATGATAGCAGCAATCTAGACTCAGGTGGAACAAGGTTCTTTCTAAACAACAAAGGTTCCAAGTGTCGAGATATTTTAAAGAATATGGCTAAGAAGTAGTCTTGGGATGAAGGAGATGCACTGGAATAGGTCAAAGTTGTAGGGGATGCAACAGCCATTAAAGAATTAAATGACAAAATGGACTTGATAGCAAAGAGACTTCTAGAAAAAGATAATGAAGGGTTTGATGATGAGGCACAGGCTAAGTTCATGAAAACAACAATAGGGCTACAGGAACAATGACTATTCGTGGAGGAAAGACAAGAAATTCTCATGGAAGGATCCAAACAATTTTCTGTAGGATTCGGATCAGAAACCACAGCCAAGTGCAGAGGACAAGAGCAATGAGTTGCTCAATCAAGTAATAAAGCAAAATCAAAAGTTGATGAGCACATTCGGCAATCAAATTAAGGCACAAGGGGAATTTATGAACCAATTTGGTCAGACTCTAGAAAGCCATGGGGCACAGATGAGGACGCTTGAGACGTCCTTAGCGTAGATGGCAGCTGAAATTGCAAGTTTAAAGAAGTCAACACAATAGGTTTTTCTAGGAAATACTGATGTTCCCAGAAAAAACAATCAAGCCAAGGCTATCTTGCTGAGGAGTGGAAAGAAAATTTTAAACTCTAAGGCCGATGAACCAAACACATCACATCCAGAAGCTATAGGTGAGGCCATAGAGGAAGCCGAAGTCACATCAATTGCTGAGAATAGTGCAAAAATTGTTGCGAAGGAACCCATTGCAAAAAAGACACAGAGAAAAGGACGACATACGTACTGCCACACCAGAGAGAACAGATAGTCTCGGTTCCCTATCCCAACATCCTTAAAGCGAAGAAGGTGGATCAACAATTTAAGAAGTTCTTGGACAGTTTTATAAAATTATCTATCAATATCTCACTGCTAGACACAATCGAGTAGATACTTTCTTATGGTAAGTTTCTGAAGGACATTATTACCAAGAAGAGGAAGATTCCAGATACGGAAGTGGTGGTACTCAAAGAACAGGTGAGCGCATTTATTCTAGGGATATTTCCACCTAAGAGATAAGATCCAGGGTGTTTCAATATCTTCTGCTACATTGGAAAGATGAAATTTAGAGAGGCCCTTTGTGACTCAGGAGCGAGCATCAACTTGATGCCTCTCTCCACCCTCAAGAAGCTTAGTCTTAGAGAATCCCAGAGGAGCAACATGACGATCTAATTTGCAGATAATTCAGTCTTAAGGCCTTATGGGATTTGCGAGGATATTCTAGTAAAGGTGGACATATTTCTTTTTCTGGAAGATTTTGTCATGATGGAGATGCGAGATGAGCAAGGGAATGAGCTGCTTCTAGGCAGACCCTTCCAGGCTATAGCTGACATGATTCTGGAAATGGGTAGAGGTCGTCTAACCATGGGCATAGCTGATGACAGGTTTGAAATAAAAATGTCAACTAACCCAAAATCATCACAAGAGCAAGGACAATGTAATAAAGTCAGACACTTTGAGCACAATGTTTCCATTTGACTAGGGAAACCTTTTCTTGACATGGCACATGTCATGACCAAGATAGACAGGGGAACACTTGTTGTGGATATTATAGAGAAAACCAAGGTAGTTTCTCTTGTTAAGGCAGTGGGATATCCAAATGATGAAGACGAAGAAGTTTGTTTGTCCACTGAGGATAATGATGTGAAGATCTCAATGCAAGAATCTTATCCTCAACTACCTATAGAAGCTTGCATGTTCAATATTATTGATGACTGGATGAGGAGAAAATCGCTACAAGAATGTGTGAAGATGCTTCAAGTTTTGCCCTGCTACTATTCTAGGCACTTTGAAGATTTGGGACCACTGCTGCCCCCATTGCAACCTTCGTTGGTGAATCTGCCGGAGTTAGAGCTAAAGTTGTTGCCCCCTCATTTGAAGTATGTATTTTTAGCAGTGGGTGAAAAGCTATCGGTAATTATCTCAGCATATCTGAGTGCCTCTGAAGAAGAACAATTGATGGTCGTGTTGAGGAACCACTGTAGTGCTTTCGGGTGGTCAGTTTCTAACATCAAGGGGATTTCCCCTACTCTATGCCAACACAAGATCTGACTTGTTGAAGGAGCTAAACCTATGATTGAGCCCCAATGCCGCCTAAACCCTACCATGATGGAGGTTGTCAAGAAGGAGGTGATCAAGTTGCTTTCAGTGGGAATTATCTATGCCATCTCAGACTCTACGTGGGTAAGCCCGACACAGGTAGTCCCTTAAAGGGGGGAATTACGGTAACTAAAAATTTGTTAAATGAGCCAGTCACCACCCAGTTGGTTACCGAGTGGTGGGTTTGTATATATTACTATAGATTGAACACTGCAATGCTAAAGGATCATTGTCCTTTACCCTTCATTGATCAGATTTTAGAGCGACTGGCTGGTCACTCTCATTTTTGTTTTCTAGACGGATATTCTGGCTACAACCAAATTTTGATTGAACCTAAGGATCAAGAGAAATCTACTTTCACTTGCCCTTATGGTACTTTTGCTTATCACCGGATGCCTTTTGGACTATGCAACACACCAACCACTTTTCAACATTGTATGCTTGCCATTTTCTCTGACATGGTTGAACGTTGTTTAGAGGTGTTTATGGATGATTTTTTGGTCTATGGTGCGTCTTTTGATGAATGTATTTTTAATCTTAATAAAGTTTTGCAAAGATGTGAGGACACTCATTTGGTCCTCAATTGGGAGAAATGCCACATGATGGTAAACGAGGGGATCGTTCTAGGACACAAGGTGTCTAGCAAGGGACTAGAGGTGGATCTAGTAAAAATCGAGGTTATTTCCAAATTGCCTTCACCAAACTTGGTGAAGGGAGTTAGAAGTTTCCTTGGTCACATGGGATTTTATCGTTGGTTTATTAAGGATTTCTCCAAAATCTCTAAGCCTCTTTCTGAGTTTCTTGAAAAGGATGTGGTTTTTTATTTTAATGAAAAACGTATGAACGCTTTTGAGATCCTCAAGCAACGTTTGATTACCGCACCGATTATGCAGACTCCAGATTGGAGTTGACCATTAAAGCTCATGTGCGATGCATCCGATTTCACCGTGGGGGTCTCTCTTGGGCAACACCATGAGAACACACCCACATTCATTTATTATGCGTCGAAAACATTGAATGATGCATAATTAAATTATACCACCACCGAAAAGGAATTACTTACCGTGATTTTTGCTTTTGAGAAATTTAGGCAACACTTGGTGGGATCTAAAGTGGTGGTATGGATAGATCATGCCACAATAAAATATTTAATGGAAAAGAAAGAGGTGAAACCTAGACTCATTAGGTGGATACTTCTTTTACAAGAATTTGACATTGAGGTTAAAGATAAGGAAGACATTGAAAATGTGGTTGCGGACCATTTGTCTCACCTTGAGAGGGTAGATGAGAAGGATACTAATATACCCATTACTGAGACTTTTCCAGATGAAAAGATTCTTTCGATTAAATACAAAGATCCGTGGTTTTCACACATAGTGAATTATCTTGCATGCAAAGAATTACCCGAGGATTGGAATTATCAAGAGAAGAAGAAGTTTTTCCATTCATTGAGATTTTATTTTTGGTATGACCCTATTATTTTGAGACAGTGCATGGATGGTGTTCTCCACAGGTGTGTGCCAGAGTTTGAGTATGACAACATGCTCCACCATTGTCATACAATGCCCAATGGAGGCCATCATGCTAGCTCGAGGACGGCTACGAAAGTGTTGGAGAGCGGCCTGTATTGGCCCACACTTTTTAGAGTTGCCTATGAGTTTGTAAGCAAATGTGATTCATGTCAGCGGGCAGGCAATATATCAAAAAGACAAGAAATGCCCCTAAATGTGTTTTAAGAGGTTGAAGTCTTTGACTTGTGGGGTATAAATTTCATGGGACCTTTTGTGTCCTCAAATTCCAACTTGTATATTTTACTTGTTGCTGATTATGTTTCAAAGTGGGTAGAAGCGATACCCACTAGGACTAATGATGTTGCGGTAGTGTATAGGTTCGTAAAGGAATGCATCTTCTATAGGTTTGGAGTGCCCCGCATGATCATTAGAGATGGAGGCATGCATTTCACAAATAAGAAGTTTGCTACACTTTTGAGAAAGTATGGGGTAAAGCACAATGTGGGCACCCCATACCTTCTGCAGACGCAGGGTCAAGTAGAGATTTCCATTAGGGAGATAAAGAAAATTCTGGAGCGTACTGTCAATGCCTCAAGGAAGAATTGGAGCACGCTTCTACCAAATGCATTTTGGGCGTATCAGACCGCCTTTAAGACTCCTATTGGCACTACACCATTTAGGTTGGCTTATGGGCATGCATGCCAATTTCCGGTGGAGCTAGAGCACAAGGCGCATTGGGCATTTAGGAAGTTAAATGTGAACATTGATGATGCTGGGAAGAGACGGTTGCTCGAGCTCAATGAGTTAGATGAGTTGAGAATGAACACTTACGAGAACTCCCAGATTTACAAGGAACAGACGAAACAATTACATGATCACCACATTCAAAGGAGGGTTTTCTCAAAAGGCGAGAGTGTATTGTTGTTCAATTCGTGACTAAATCTACATCCCAGGAAGTTGAAGTCCCAATGGAGTAGACCATTTGTTGTGGAGGAAGTGTGTCGACATGGATCCGTGATGGTGAGAGATGGTGAAAGGACGCTCTTGGTAAATGACCAACGTCTTAAGCACTACTATGGAGAGGATTTCACAAAAAAGGTGCATGAGGTAAACCTCATTGCACTTGATGAAGAATGAGCATGATTGCATCTAGCCTAAGACGTTAAAGAAGGGCGTTTTTTGGGAGGCAAGCCAACCTTGGTAGATTACATGTTTAAGTTCTTTATTTTTCATTTTCCTAAATAGTTTTCATTAATTTTGTACTTAGTTTATAAAATTGATATCCTTATGTGTTTATTGAGTGTGCAGGACTGGGAGGATGTCGATACTATCGACACTTGTGTCACTGGTATTGAGTTTGGAACAACGGAGAAGCTACGAAAATTTCATTCCATCGATAGTATCAACGACCTCGTTGATAGTATCGAAACTAGAACAGAGCAAAATAGGATCGAGACTAGAGAAGGTCGATAGTATCAACCATTCTATCGATGGTCGCGAGATGTCTGGAGATTTTCAGAACGGTTTGTCTCAGTAATGTCGATACTATCGACACCCTAGTCGATGGTATCGACGCGCCAATAGTAGCGGCAGCCGTCCGTTATAAAAAGGGATGTATTTCCTCAATAAAACCACACACCTTCAGTGCATATCTTCACCTTCGAGCCCTAGCATCTCCGAGCACCCAGGAGCTGCAGTGATCTTCACCAACGGTCTTCTCCGAGCATCTCCATCGACTTTGCGGGTCTCCATCTCTACGATCTTCACCGACCATCTTCTCTGAGCTCCTTTCTCAATATTTTTCTCTCTCACTCGTTTCCCTTGAAACCATGGTGAGATCCGACGCTTCATCGTCTAGGGCTGCCCCACCTGCCCTACCTGCCCCCATCACAAGGACTAGTTTCACGCCCGAGGCTAGTCCACCCATCCCTGGAGATCAAAAAGGTGTACAAAGAGTTGTGGAAGCACTCCATCGAGCCTACCTGGTATGGAGACCGACAATTAATCAAGGACATGGGATTTGAGGCCAACATGACCTATATGCTTTAGGGGCAATTGAGCAAGTCCCCAATGTTGTGTCGTGACCACAAAGAAGGTCATCCATTTTTCAGTGGGTGGCCAACTTACAAGGAGATTGTCAAAGAGTTTATGGCGTCTCTAGATATCTGTGTCATCCCCAATGAGCTTATACCGGCACATACTGAATGGAAAGAGGGGTAAGTTTCTTTCCGCCTCTACAACAGAGATTACACCATGTCCCTTTGTGAGTTCAATGGGATTTATGGGTGGTCTCATGGGAATAACAACTTGCGCCAACCATCACATAATGCATATTACGATGCCATGTATTCAACATTAGTTACTGTACTGGAGGGGTACTTGATCAGCTGGCACCATGCCTCTATAGCTGATTTTGAGCATCCATTTGTAAAGGTTTTGCATCAGATTTTATCCAACACCTTCTTTATAAGATCTAAATTGTCTCAAAGCAAGTTTCAGGAAACATATATGTTCTTCCTCTATAGTCTGCTGGAGAGGAAATGTATCAACTTTGGAGCTTTCATCCTCACACCCATCATTGTGGTCAAGAGTAACACATCTCGCAGGGCCCCAATTTATTTTGGGGGTCTAATCACTCCGATCTCCATGTACCTTGTCATGGATCTGTCAGAGCTACCCAAATTGGAATGCAAGAATACGCTCAATCTGATCCACTTTGTGAACGTGGGCCTCCTCGAAGTCTGCCACGACACTGTTTATGCCACTTGCCACATGGGAGGTGTTTTTCAAAGGCAGGAACTGCCTGACCCTACATTCAACCTCCGGCCTGGCCAAGCTTACAAGTTGCCCATCATTGATATTGATCAAGATGAAGAACAACAACAAGCTGAAGTAGAAGTACTAGAAGGTTACAATGATGAAGAAGAGGAGGAGGAAGCTACCATTCCTATTCGACGATGAGTTGCTCCACGGAAGAGACCATGACTCTTTGGAGCCTCATCTTATTCCCAGCCACCACCACCACAACCCTCTCAAGGAGGAGAGGATTTCTATTCAATGTAGGGTATGTATACCATGCTGTAGGACATTCAGCAGACACAACATCAACACACCGCTTCTTTTGCGGGAATTCAGGAGATGACGAACAAGCTATTCGAGAATCGGCAAGCCATCTATTAGAATGAACTATTCCTCTTCGTCAACCAAGAAAACATCCACAATAGGTTTCATAGGATGGATATGCAACAACAACCATTTTATGACCATTACTGGAGCCATAATTATTTTGGAGGATACCCACAGCCACCACCGATGCACCCATCTGACATGTCATTATAGGGGCATTATCCTACTTGGGATCCCAACAGCCACCAATACCCACCACACCCACCACCAGAGCAGTAAAGGGGTATCGCTGTTCCACCTCTTAAGTCTAGATTTTGACTATGAGGCCATAGTCGAGTTCAAGCTTGGGGGGGGTGCTAGAACAACATCTATCTAGTTTTTCTTTATTTTATTTCATCTTTTGTTTGTCTTTGCAATTTTCATCCTTCTTTATCTTAGTTTTCTTAATTGCTAGATTCACTGTTTTCTAGGATCCACTATCTATCAAGTGTAATCAGTGGAGTCTAACTTAATTGCATGTCATTTCTATTAATATATGTGTTGTCTTATTTCTGTTATGTTATTTTCCATTATATCTGGACCTTTATGTAATTGTTACATTACTATAAATAGAAGGGTGCACACATTGTACAACCCTAAGCTCTCCAAATCTCATTGTCTGTTACATAGTATCAGAGCAGGCCTAGATCCAGCCGCTGCTCATGCCCTCCCTCCCTTCCCTCTCTCTCCTTCTCTCTTTGGCACCGCCCCCCCACCCACCCCGCCCCTCTCTGGCTGCCGCCCGCCCGCCGGCAGCAGCCAGCCGGCCAGCTGCCACCGCCGGCTTTAGCCTACCGCCGTCGGCAGTGCAGTTCTGCGACATCTTGCCGCTGGGTCGGCCAGGAAGCCGCGCTGCTGCGTCGGGGCATGTAGCCGCCGGGGTCCTCTCTTCCATTTGGTTCTCGACTTCATTTTCCTACGGGTTTGATTTCTATCTAAGGCCGTCTCCAGATCTATTTTTTGTCTGCCTACCCGTGTGACTGGTTGAGTCACCGGGTCCCTTATTGTGCTCCGACGTAGCCGTTATGTGAAGCGGTCCTCTTGATCGGTAGATCTGTGCCTGCTGCTGCCTACCTAGAGACGTAGGCAGCCTTCTTCTGCCTGTACCTGCCTGCTGCTACCTGTACCTCTACGTCTACATCTGTTTCTTCATGATGGCATCTACTCATGAGGATCTGTGATGCCAGGTGACAACTGTGAAGCTGGATAGGCGCAACTACTAGCACTGGGTGTGCTCTATGCAGATATATGTTAAATCCCAAGGGAAAATGTCACACCTGATGCGAGATCTGCCACATGTGCCTTCTACAACAGTTGATTCAAAGGATGTGAAAGCTTATGATGATTGGGTGAAAGACAACTCCACTGTCATGACATGGATTTTGAATAGTAGCAAGACCAAGATTAGTGTCACCCTATTATACCTACAAACAGTGAAGCAGATGTGGGATCAGCTTGCCAGCACTTATTCACACAGTCAGAATCCCAAGAAAGTGTTTGATATCAACAAGCAGCTTAGCTTCCTACATTTCTCTGGATCCGATCCGACGGATTACATTTCTGCTTTCAAAGGAATGTGGGGGGAATTAGAAGCCTACCATCCCTTGTCTACTGATTTGGCTACTATGCAATGCCAACGATAGGAGTTGTAAGTAGTCCAGTTCCTTTGTGGCCTACCTGACTCCTATGCAGGGGTGGTAGATAAGATTCTTGCCAGTGACCCACTGCCTACTCTACAGACTGCCTTTCAGAGACTATAATGCCTTCCTGCATCGTCTTTGGAGATTCCTACTGATACAGGGGATTCAACTGCTTTTGTTGTGATGTCTGGTCGTGGTCGTGGCCATGGACGCAGTCACTCACATGATGCTCATCCTCCTCTTGGTGCTGGCTGGGGGAGGAATTCTTCAGGTCATGGAGCATCCTTTGGGCCTACTACTACTACTATTGTTGCTCGTCCTCAGACTGGCCAACACTTATGCAACTTCTGCGGCTGGTCTAATCATGTTGAAGACAAGTGCTGGGAAAAATATGATAAACCAGCTTGGGCCAATGCAGCCACTGATGCTACTACATCTTATGAGACACCTACCCAACATGATGCCCCAGATACTTCTACTGCTGACTTCATTCGTGCCGAGGTCGAGCGCCTGTTACTGGAGCGTACTGGCTCATCATCTACTGCCACGAAAAGTGGAGCCCATGTTGCGACCTACTCTAGTTGTGATACTGCCTTCCTTAGTACTCCATCATCTAGTGCTGGTAATACAAAATGGGTTATCGATTCGGGCACATCGTCTCACATTTCTGGAAATCAAGATTTATTTAGAAATTTATCTAAACCAACTACTGCTTCTTCTGTTATGCTTGTTGATGGCTCCAAGTCTACGGTTTCTGGGGTTGGAGACATTGTGTCTGAGTTTCTTCTGAAGTCTACTTTATATGTGCCTCATTTTCTAGCAAAATCTTACGCAGCCTGCAATGTAGCCTGACCTTTATACCTAGTTCGTGTGTTTTTCAGGACCTTCACATGAGGATGAAGATTGGTGGGGGGCATGAAGGATCTGATGGACTTTTTTATCTGGATGATCTACCAAAAGTGGACAAGGTTGCGTTGGCTTCTACTTTATCTGCGTTATCTGCATCAGTCTCAACACTCCAATGGCACTACCGACTTGGACATCCCTCTTCTGAAAAACTAAGACATGTTATTTCTAGTGTTGGAACTCATAAGTTTTAGTGTGACTCATTTCAGTTAGGGAAACAAACTAGGGCTGTTTACCCTAAACGTCCTCAAATTAGTAGCAAAAACATTTTTGATCTTATTCATGCTGATGTAAGGGGTCCATGTAATGCGCCTAATTTGTCTAGCTACAAATATTTTTTACTGTTTATTGATGATTTTTCTCAGACCACTTGGTTGTTTCTGTTGAAAAGTAGGTATGAAGTGTTGTCTACTATTAAATTCTTTTTTTCTAAGGTGAAAATACAATATGCTATGCCTGTTAAAGTTTTTCGTATTTATAATGCACTTGAGTCTGTCCAAAATGATGTTGCACTATTTTGCCGATCTGTTGGTACTTTACATCAAACTTCATGTGCATATACACCACAACAAAATGGAGTAGCTGAGAGGAAAAATAGACATTTGTTAGAAGTTGCTAGAACCATTATGCTACACTATCATATACCCAGATCGTTCTGGCCTCAAGCAATATTGACTGCTTGTTTCTTGATTAATCAGATGCCTTCCTATGTGATTGGAAACAAAGTACCTGTCCAAATTCTGCAACCTCATTCACCTTTATTTACTGTATCTCCTCGGATTTTTGGCTGTACGTGTTTTGTGAGATTTCTTGGTTCTACTCATGATAAATTATCTCCTCATGTTGAGAAATGTATTTTCTTAGGGTATTCTCGTACATAAAAAGGATATAGATGTTATAGTCCTACTGTAAAGAAATGGTTCATCAGTAGTGATGTTGTCTTCTTTGAGGATACCCCATACTAGTCCACTAGAGGAGATAATTTGCAACCTGATATTATTGCTTATCCTCTACCTATTACTACTGAATATGTGTTTAAACATTCTGATCAAGTGCCATCTAAGAGTATGACACCACCTCTTCGTGTTTATCAGCACAGGAACATAACACCATCTGAACAAGACCCCCCTACACAACACCAATCTTCTCTTCCAGAAGGTCATGCCACACCTGAGGTAATTTCTGACCTAGATTTACCTATTGCTCTTAGAAAGGGAACTCGTTCTGACACTTCTCATAACATTGCTAACCATGTATCTACTGCACATCTGAGTATTCATGCTAGCAATTTTGTCTCTGCTTTATCTGCTGTCAATATTCCAAAAAATACTCATGATGCCTTGCGAAGTACATCCTGGACTTCTATTATGAAAGAAGAGATGCGTGCTCTTACTGACAGATACACTTGGGAGTTGGTGGATCCTCCTCCTCAATGTAAGCCTGTAGGTTGCAGATGGGTATATGTTGTTAAATATTAACTTGATGGTACTGTAGAACGACTGAAGGCACGCTTGGTTGCAAAAGGGTATACATAGACTTATGATATTGATTACTTTGAAACTTTTTCACCTGTTGCCCGCCTTAATTCAGTCAGAATTCTCCTTTTTGTTGCTATTAATCTAGACTGACCTCTGTTGCAATTAGATGTAAAAAATACCTTTTTGTATGGTGATCTACAAGAGGAAGTTTATATGGAGCAACCCCCTGGGTTTGTTGCTCAGGGGGAGTCACACAAAGTCTACAGGTTGAAGAAGTCTATTTATGGGCTCAAACAAAGTCCTCATGCCTGTTTGATAAATTGAGCAAAATTCTGATTGAGTTTGGATTTCTGAGATCTCAAGTGGATCATTCTGTCTTTACTAAGAATACTACTACTGGAATTATGATTCTTATTGTCTATGTGGATGATATTGTTCTTTCTGGCAGTGACTCTATTTCCATTCAGGCTACTAAAGCCCATCTCTGCAAGCACTTCGTTACTAAAGACTTGGGTAAACTGCGGTACTTTTTGGGCATAGAGGTATCCATAACCTCTAATGCACTAGTGTTGTCTCAGAGGAAATATGTTCTAGATCTTTTACAGGAGACTGGTATGCTTGGAGCTTGACATGCTGACACTCCTCTAGATCCCAATGTCAATTGGGATGATGATTCTTCTCCATTTTTTGCTGATAATAAAAAGTACAGGAGATTGATTGGTAAAATGATATATTTGACTGTGACTAGAGCTGACATATCTACTTCTATGGGTCTTCTTAGAAAGTACCTATATAAACCCAGACACTGCCACTGGGATGCACTATGTCATATTCTACGATATTTGAAAAGTTCTCTCGGCAAAGGACTTCATTATAGGAAAAATGGGCACTGTTCTCTGGAAGGGTATTCTGATTCTGATTATGCAAGGAGTCAGATTGACAGGAAATCCACCTCTGGATACTGTACCTATGTTGGAGGCAATCTAGTCACATGGATATCCAATAAACAAAATGTGGTTGCCAGATCTAGTGCTGAAGCTGAATATAGGGCTATGGCCCATACTGCTTGTGAGCTTCTTTGGGTACACTCTCTTCTAAAAGACTTCGGTGTTGAGTCTTCTTCTTCTATACCCATGCACTGTGATAATAAAGCTGCTATCTTTATTGCTAACAATCTTGTCTATCATGAGCACACCAAGCATATTGAGGTCGACTGTCATTTTATTCAGGAATCTGTTCTGACTGGAAAGATCTACACACCTTTTACTCAATCTGAAGACCAAGTTGCTAATATCTTCACCAAGCTGCTGCCTAAGAAGCATTTCTGTGCTCTGATGGACAAGTTGGGCATAATTGACATCTATGCTCCAACTTGAGGGGGAGTGTTAATATATGTGTTTTCTTATTTTTGTTATGTTATTTTCCATTATATCTTGACCTTTCTGTAATTGCTACATTACTATAAATAGAAGGGTGCACACATTGTGCAACCCTAAGCTCTCCAAATCTCATTATCTTTTACAATTTTGTTGTTTTCACTTGGGGGTTTGTGAGAGAATGATTTTAATGAAAAATCTTAAAGAAATTGTAAGCTTGTCTTGCGAGAACTTGAGGACATCACTTGTGAAATTCATTGGGTAGGTCAACTTTAAAACATATGAACATGATTGAATATCCATATGGTTCATGTTTAGAGGATTGATATGGATGTTGAGCCTAAACTGACCAAACGTTAATGTGACTTTAATTTGAAGTGAGAGAGAGAAATCCCTTGATTAATGGGTATGCAAGTCAGTAAGGCGGGACATATAATTCTTTTTGAAGGTTATGTCAATTAGTCTTGTGATCTGATTCACTGCAATTTCATTCATACTCCACCATAAGAATTGGGAGCACATTAATGCCTTTCACTTTTGATTGCATTCCATGTAGATAGGTAGTGCATCATAGCTATTGTTACATAGTTTTGCATAAGAAAAAAATAGGTGCATGTCATGGTAGTTGCATAATTGTCATTATGTAGTTGCATTCTCAGCTTTTGAGCATATAGCACATCATGTGTCTTATTTTCTTCTGAACCATTATATGTGGTGAACTTGTTCCATACCCTCTGAATAGAATGCATCAAATGTACAAGTTATGTAAAAAATGAAGCCCAACAAATAATCCCTTGCCATTTATGAAATGAGGGTTTGAAAAAAAATATAAAAAAGAGAGAAAAGAAAAAAAAATAAGATTGAGAAGTAGGTATGAATAAGAGGGAGAAAGGAACGTGTTTTCACCAGCATATTAGAAGAACAAGCACATGGTGTAGTTTTCTTAGATATTCCACCTCACTTTGAGATGGAATGATAGTGCATGCACCATTCCACCAAAAATATAGCATTAGGACATGTTCATCTGCATTCTCATCATTATAGGTCATTGTTGTTTTTCGCATGATTGACTGTACTGTGCCTCCATTTCTTCCACAACCATGTATTCCATCCACCCGTTGGTCTAAGTGGTAGGCCACCCATGATTTTCTCCTCATTCATGTACATAAGGAGAGTTGTTTCTATTTAGATGGTAGTTAGAGAAAATGAGCAATGTAGATAGGAGATCACAAGATGCACCAAGCTTGAACCTGAGGATTTTATTATATTAACTGCTTTACTTGATAGTGTTTGTGATATTGGGATGGACATATTTCATGAATGATTATTGTCACCTAAAGGGTAGTTATCATTCTATGGTTGGTAAAGGCCGGTATGTGTTTTGCAGGTGGAAATTATACTGAGATATCATTTATGGGATTATGTTCTTTAGTTGACACTCTCAATCAGATTTTATAGTTTTATGCTCGAGGATGAGCAAGATTCAATCTTAGGGGAGTTTGATGCAGGGTTTTTGAGTCGCATTTATAGGCAAATTTTGTACTTGTTTTATGCGTTTAATTGTCATTTTGGTGACTATAATGGCATGATTCATTTCCTTTAGCCTATAATCATTGTATGCATCAAATCTATCTTATTTTATCCTATTTTGAGTGAATTATGAAATTCCATTGATTGACTTGTGTTTTTCTCTCTGATTCATGTACTTTGTATTCCATAACCTGTCGATACCATCAACGGGTCCGTTGATACTATCGACACGGCAACAGTAACCAAGCTGGAGGGAAAGCATCCATGTTGATTCCAGTTTTTAGCGATGAAAGTGCACCCTAAGGTGTCGATACCATCGACATCCCGTCGATGGTATTGACGTCGTCGGATCAGGATTTCACCCAAAATTGCCACAATCCGGCGGCCGTGATCTTTTGGCGGCCATAAGTCATACCTATACCTAAGAAAAAGACAACCGAGACCGGGGTATCACGTTGCACTCAGCCACACAAATCTTAGAGAAAAGAGAGTGAAGAACGGAGCCCAGAGCTACACCCCGGACGATTCCAGAGCCATAGACAGGCGATTCTACTGCCGGAAGGTTGCAGAATGGACGTCACACACCGAGGATCACCCATATCTTCTCCATTTCAGGGGTTACATCATATTCTCATTCATTTCCCCATGTTTTCCTCTTTCTTCTCCATGTGTATTATTGAGATGAACCTACAGGGCTAATCCCCATTATCCTTAGGACTGGGAGTACCCCGAGGAATCACTGTATGACAATTTTACATTGATTATCATAATTTGTCTCAATATCCCTAATATGTTATCGTGTTTCTATCACAATTTACTATGCTTGATCACCATAGTTAATTTCTAATACTGTTAATTGCTCTTGATGGAGGATTAGTGGTTGAAAAGGCATGATTAACACATTAACTAATAAATTATTTAGACTAGGTAATGTACGGTTAATGGTGGATACCCAGAGAATTCATTAAAGAACTTAGATTCAGGGTATAAGTTACTACTGACGTGGAACTGACCTAGAACTAGGTAGTGCATTATATTGCGGAAGCAAGTAATTCTGACTGCAGGCCATAATCAGGGATAAGGCATGAATTATGCTAGTTGTCTAGAATTGCATGCAGCGAGACCTTGTGGTGAAACTGTAATCCTAAGGATTCCAATTCCATTTGATTAAACTTAACATTTAATCATTGCTCATTTTTGTTTTCTCTTTATTTTATTTTTATTTTGTTTCAAAACCAACAATCATCTTTTCCAATCGGTCTAGCTAATCGCGACCAGTTAGTAGTAGTCTACTGGAATTTACATTTCCCTGGGTTCGAATCGGGCCTCACAAGGCCTATATTACTTCGATACATTCACTTGCATTTAACGCACGACTCAAAATGGGCTCAAAATTTGTATGTAGCGTTGTTATAGTATGACGGTGAAGATCAATGGTTTACATTTTGCAAAAAATAGTCTTGATATGCAAACAAACTTGAGTATATTTGTGCGATCTGTACACTCGAGTGTATTCTAGCTTGACTATATATATATATATATATATATATATATATATATATATAGTTCAACTGGATCTATCGCAATGACAATGCTCTCTCTTAGGCAAGGGATTAGTTCAACTTGGTAAGGCCATCTACCATAACCCATATTGCATCACGACCTCTCTTGGTCTAGGGGAGACCCACCACAACGTCTATGGTGATGTGCTCCTATTCCCCCTTGGGGAGTCCTCATCATCTGTAGCAACTCACTGGGTTACTGGTGTTCGACCTTCACCCTATGGAATGTATGGAAACTAGCCATATGCAACCCTATATCCTTCTTCATCTCAGGTCTTCAAAGTACTACTGCAAACCTTAACCATCTCGGTAGTACCATGGTGTATAGTATACTTAAAATCATGAGCTCCTGCAAGTCATGATTCCTCAAGGTTGACTTCTCAAAACCCTAAAACACTCTAGTAGTGGGTTTCACCACCTTCTTATCCTAAGAGGTGTATTTGTGGTTCTCAAAACAACCCTTTTATCTCATCAAGCTCTGGTCTGGCTAACTAGGCAACCACCAACTTGACTAACGAGCCTAATTATATCTGAATGTTAGCCATACAAGTTTCATCTTCTAACAAACTTAGGGTTCACCTAGGAACCTCTTCCAGCCTCTCTACTGGCTAAATAAGATAGATATATATGAGCTATATTCAACTGAGAACATATCGTTACCACATAAGCTCCTTATGTGTTAGGTGATGGTGAAAACATAGACCTTCATATACTCCACTCATCACCCTTGTCTCGCATTTAGGTCTATTAGAGTCAAGAAAACTTCAAGCTCATCATCTCAGTCATCAAACCCAAACTTATAACTAATACCAGAAGGGTACATCCTCATATGTTGGCTACCTTAGTTCTTTTCGTGTCTGCAAACCATCTATCCAACGTACTCTAAAAAAAGTGGTACTTATTCCATCCTCAAACCTCATAGAAAGGTTTCAACTCATATCACTTTCATCCTTAGTATATGGCATGTGTTTTGTCCTATCTCTCACACCCATAATGAGAGGAAATAAGCATTTGGTTGTAGTCCAAATATAGAGTTCATCCCATTCCAAAAGTAGAGATGGTGCATCACACATCGCCATTACACTTTCCAATATAAGTTGAAACGTACATCACATGTCTCCACACCATGAAAATATCGAATCCATGTTTTCATCAATGAAAAGGCTATTCCCAAACACTCTTAGTTCTACCCATTACTCATATATACATAATCCTTAGTCCTTTCCTCAAAGACTGAAGGGTGTTGATACTTTTGGGGTCATCCCTCTTCCCTTATGCATCTAGGGAGTGCCTCCCTCATTTGCCCTTTAGGTCCCATGAACTCATGAAGGTGATCAATCTCCTAACCCATGGTCCTCGGGTAAAGATAGTTGTTACATCCTAACCCTATGGTCTTGTGCATCTAGGAAAATAGGAAACTCCTACTCCCATCGGTCTTAACCCTACTTGACCTTAGTTTTGACTTTATGTTGGTACATCACAATCTTGAATCCTTACCCAAAACTCCATCATCTCTCTAGGCACTCATGGTTAAACTTACATCCTTTCATAGGGACCATGGATATCTACCTAACTTAGTATAAATGAATATACCAGTATGTGAGGACAACCAAAACATTGCACATATTATCTAACAACATAACCACATCAAATAGTTGTTTAGCAATGCAAATTTACATTTTCCAATATGACTTCCCAACCACTTTTACTCATACTCTGGGATACCCTCTCTTAGGGTTTAGTCCTTGCAAGGGACTTAAGGCCACCTTCTCCATCCCGAGCTTGGTGCCTAGGGTAACCTCTATGGGTGCCCAATGGTCTTCCCTCTGGGGTTTGACCACTTCAGACCTTCCCTCCGGGGCTTGGTCTTGCATCATACATCCAGAGATGGTATGTAGGTTCGAGACAGTTACACATGTACTTAAATTGTGATACACATATTCACTTTAATGATTGCAGAAATAAAATCATCCAAGCAGTTTATTTCCATTGCAATCGATAAAACATCGGGAAAACACTGGGGAACTAAAGCGTGTACTCATAAATAACCACATACCTAATTTGCAGACTTCTAGGAAATAAGCACAGTCCAATCAATCAAACAATCCAATCCAAGCAAGCAAGTCAACCACACAGAAGTGCAGATCCTGAAAAGTATACACAACCTATTTACTACACACTTCATCAAGAATCTACATTAATGACTTGACATTACTTTCTAGGGTTTCTAATACAAATTAGGGTTTCATTAGGGTTCCTTCAGATCTATTTACAACTTTCCTTTTTTATGTCCACAAAACCCTAAAACAACAATTCTAGGTACAAAAACCCAAATTATCCACTTTGTACATATTAAAGCCTTCTTATCATCTATTAGGATTAGTATTAACCTATTATCACTTTTATACAAGAATCTTGAAATATATCTCATCAAAAACCATTAACTCTTAGATTAGGGTTTCTAAGCCCATTAAAACACATTAAACATATAAAAACCTAAATTAGGCAATTAAGCACATGGATCATCTATTGAGGCATCAAAACATCTTTTTATTAACAACTGGTAAATATGCTCATAGATCACCCATATTAATCTTCCCAATTTTATAGAACATCAAATTAGGAATTTTCTTAGTCATAAAGCATTAAGGTTAGCAACTTTAGAAACTTTTTGAAGTATGGTCAGATTTTGGCTCTAAAACTATTTTTATTGAACTCCTTGCATTTTTTAATAAATTTTCGTATATACCATTGCTTCATCAGAGTTACCAATTTGTTTCTAGAATTTTTACAATATAAAACATTTATGGACCAATCAAGCGACGCCACATGTACCTTTTTATTTCTTATTCTGGTGAACCCTTTTCTTATCTAGCGGATCTCCCGCTGGGTCCACCTACCTAGATACTCGATCACCCCCTCTCTTCATTCTCATAGAGCATGCACAGACAGGTTCTGCTTTGGCTGCTCTATTTTAACGGAAGAATAGAGGATTGATGCCTCCTCCTCGGCGACGACCACTCTCCCTCCTCGGGTTGGCTCACGAGGACGCCAAGCAATATGAACCACGACGCTCCCACTCCACTTGGCTCCTCCATCCTCAGGGTTCTCCCAACATCGGTCGAGCAGGATGGAGCAAGGAAACATGACCATCGTCCTTGGTGGCGAGAAGGGGATTTAGGGCCAAGCAGAAAGGGACTTCAGGTGGAGGTTTCTCATGCTCTGACTCGCAAGTTCATCCTTGAAACCACAGGAGACTACCGACCCCTTTTATAGGCATTGAATCCCATAGATACCAGTGTCCCAAGTCCAACAGAGTTCTTCTCCAAGAAGGATTTGGGGAAAGTCCTGGATACTCATGAACCTAGCAGAAGAAAGGGACTAGAAGGTGCAACTTCGTATCCTGGATCCAATGGAACAATTTCCAGATTCGTACGTTGATCGTATGGGGAGAGAATTGAGTGGGAGATCTCCCTCTATTGTTCCTCTTTCCCAATCTCACTCAAAAATCAGCTACCGTTGGATCATCATCCAACGACTGTCAGGCCTCGTATAAGAAAAGTCAGAATCAAATTGTGGCATTTAATGTGACTCCTATCACTTTAGGGATTCTTCAAAAATCCATAACTCTCAAAAGGTATATCCTTTTAATCCAAAATTTTAGAAGAAAGTCCATAATGACTTAAAATACTTGTTTGTAAAGTTTGTTACTCAAACTCAAAAGTACGAGAGCATTTTACTTATATGCAAGTTATCACTTATTAAGGCATATTTTGTGCATATTTTCTCTCTCTTACTATTTTATATTCCTTATTTGGATTACTTTTACCAATAGAAACCTTGTAAATTCGAAATCTCATCAATTATGATTCCATTATACATATTTCCACATATTTCTCATATTTTCATTATTATCTCAAATTTCCTTTTGAATAATGCATTCATTGATTTCTTCTTTTTCTTTTAATCATATTGGACTCATTAACATCTTATGATCAAGAAAATCACATGCACATAGGAAATATTGCAAAGGAAATCCATTCAATACACATAAATCATACAATTCCCATAATCATACATTTATTGGGGAAATTGCATTTCCAACCATATGAACCCTAAAATTGGGGTTGTAACATATGATGTATTGCTTACATTGCCTAAAATATTTAATATGTTGAGATGTTTTCTCTCTGTATTTATATAATGTTAATATTGTAGGAGAGATGATTATCATAGCTAATGATTGCTATGATGTATATGTGTTGTGACACAAGTGATACTTATATGCCTGATGAGGCATTCTGAGATAATAAGGAGTTCCAAGAATGGCGTGATTTTGGTCTTATGACCTAGACAAGGGTTGATGCCTAGTGTGAGGTTATATCCTCCAGTGATGTGATAAGGGGTTATTATCCTATGTGATGTGATGATGATGATTATCCTGGCATGGAAATTTTTACAGATGATGATGATTGATGTCCTTATTTAAGGGAATGAGACAGTGTTGCTCTGAGATGATGTGACAAGTTCATACCTTATTCATTTTATATCTTCTAAAGTTGTTTCAATAGTATGCTTGCTAGATTGAATTGGGGTTTTGTATGTCCACTTGTATAATGGATCCTTAATTCACCCAATTGACATAACTAATAAAGTGAAACCTTAATCATGTAGTTTCCCTATACCATATATCCATCTTCAGCATAAGTATCCAGCTGGATGGTGAAACAAGTAACTTCTATGGGAAATTTGAAGTGCATATTTGTTGAATATGCGGGGTACAACTGGAGATATCTCCGTGTATCCTTAAATTGTTGAAATAGTGGTATGATGGTTTATTATAGAATGGACATGCATGAGTATGTTCTTTGGTGTTGTGCCATTGTACCAAGGTAGGCTAGTTATTTTACAGGAACATAGCTTTGACTATGAGTTGCTGTCTTTACAGGATTATAACTCCGACTATAAGTTTTTGTCTTTGCAGTATGACTATATGCCATTGTGTTGCAGACTCCAACTGACTGAGTAGTGTTGGTGATGATCATGGTGTATGACTCTTCCATTGATCTTGTATGGTACTGATTTCGACTTAGCAGTGGTCAGTTGGATTTGAGTGGTACACTTCAAATCCTCAAGACATAATAATTAAAGACATAACATAGTTGTGTAGTGTTATTACTTAGGGTCATATATGAATAGCATTGGATGACACCCTTGTCATGTTTCTTATACTATTTATTTTAAAATAGTTATACATGTTCTTCATGCTCCTTTTTAAAGTATAAGACATTCTACTGCTCAGTTGTAGATGCTTGAACAGCTTAAACAATGATAATTGCCTTGCTTATATCATTTAGCTGAATCTTCTATTCTATTAATTGTTTAAATTACTATTTTGCTTATCTGTACTTATAAAAGATTTTGGTGAAGAGTTATATCTCTCACTGGGATGTTTGGTCTCACCCTGTGGGTTCCACAACTTCTTAGGTGGATGAGCAGGTTGAGACAGTGAATTTGTGGTTGTAACTGGCAATAAAAGATCATGGATATGTAGTCAGTTCTTAGTAATAGAGTCCTATGTGTTGTCCCTGTACATGCATGTCCTTGTCAGTGTTTTGTGAATATTGTGCATCAATTTGAGTTTTTGGCTTTATGCCATAATAGTAAAAACATGATATGTATATAAGAACAAGTGATTATATGTAAAAGGTTGTGTCTAGAAAGCCAGTGGATATTGATATGTAACCTCTTTTGGTAATAAATGAAATGCAAGTGGCACAAGTTTATAACTTCAATTGTGGTTATTGAGCTTGAGAACCTATCATGAAATCGGATTTAGTTTACCCTATTTTGTGGTATTATTGTTATTAGTGATATTTCTACACATTGTTTTGAGTAATCTCGCTTTGTGTGGCAAAGGGTGTCACACTTACGAGGCACTAGCAACACATGTTTGATGTTTGGTGGTTCTGAACCAATTATGAAAGGATTCGTTGATGCTGGTATGGTAGGTGACATAGATCATAGAAAGTATACCTTTGGTTATGTTTAAACAATGTTACAGGGGAAGCCATATCTTGGTAGTCTAGATTGAAAAAGTGTGTTTCTCTTTCTATGACAGAGGCATAATACATTGCAGTAGTGAAAGTAGGAAAAGAAATACTCTAGATTGTGAGATTTCTGGGAGATTTGGGCATGAATCAGCTTGACCCAACTATTTTCTATGATACTCAGAGTTCTATTGACTTGGGCAAGAGCAAAATGCATCATGCATAGACAAATCATATTGATGTGATATATCATTGGCTTAGTGATGTGATTTATAAGAGGTTGTTGAATTTGAACAAAATCCATATTGAGAAGAATGCTTCTAACATGATGACCAAGAGTGTGACACCATACAAGCTAGAGCTCTATAAAGAGCTCAACTACATACATTCTCAGTGATGATTCTATGATGACAGTCTCCTCATTGGGCTGGAGGGAAGATTGTTGGGTCTGTAGTATTTCCATCCCAATAGTGTGGCCCATTAGGGTTTTATTTTGCTACCATGAGGGATTATAAATCCCAACCAGTGATAGTCACAAGGAGTGCAACCAACGAATTTCCAAACTGCTGGTGCTAATCCAAAGGAGGCAATAGCCAAGAAATAAAAGGCAAATAGAAAAAGGGGAACTGTCAAGCAAAAAAGGCAACACCTTGGAGACGAGGAAGAAGGCAAAGGAAGAAGAAGGAAAAAAAGAAAGGAAAGGAGAAAGGAAGTGGGGCAGGATTGCCAAGGCATCCAAGTGTCTTCTTTGGGCCATCGACTACAATAAACTTTGTGAAAGAGTATGTCTTTCTGAGAAGTTCAGGAGTAGTGGAATCATAGAGATCTCTCCCTATGGTATGGTATCTTCTCACTTCTCCTTCTTGATATATTGTCTCTGGTTTAGGTCAAAACTCTAGAAGAAAAATTATATCTTTGCTTCTTATAGTGGATTTTACAATGGTTGGCCTCATGGTTTTTCCCACACACATCGTGAGGGTTTTCCACTTAGAAATATGGTATTTTTCTCTTCTATCTACTTGCAATTATTATCTTAGGTTTATATACTCATCGATAACACTTCCACATATATTTATTTTTATTACATGGTAGTTGCATAGAATACGTGCACATATTCCCCATCAAACAAACATATAAGGACTTCCATGTTTCACGACATTCCTAGGGATTTTCACACTAAAGAATCCTTTACCCCCCCAAAGCCCATCCCTGACTCCCGTCCACTCTAGGGCTCCCCTCTCCCACTTGTGTGCGTAGCTACACTTGAAGCCATCTGCCTCTGCCTCTACCTACACCTCCACATGTTTCCTTATCCGAATGTTGTCTACTCTCCTTCCTTAGGATACTTGTTGCCACCTACGATCCTTCTCCCTTAATCTATTTCTACAGACAAGGCCTGAAGGCTTTAGATCCAATTTCATACAATCTTTTGTCACAATTTATTTTTGGTAAATTGACACTCACCATCACAATTTTGTTTCACACAAAATGCTTGAAGCCGTCTGTGGTAGAGTGTCCAAAGCACCTCTACCTCTGTGTTCTCTTTCTTTTCTATCATGCATTGGATAATTTTTAAGAGCAACTGATTCACATAATTAGGTAGACAAAAATGACCGTCTCTATCTGCTCCCCAATTACAACATAGTTCTAATGAAGTCGTCCACCCCATATTCCCAGTTTTGCAAACCCCCTTAGTACCACAACAATATAATTGCATCTAACGACTCACAACTTGTACATCACAATTATCGACATGAAATGATTGCAAGCGCTACCCTGTCATAATACTTATAGTTGCTTGAGTGGTCAGGAAGCATCTTGCTAGTAGAGACTGATTACAAGACCCTAGTTGTCGAAGGATTTTCACCCAGTGTGCCTTGGGGGACCTTGCTGGACGTTCATGTAATCCTATGTTGCATCCAAACTTTTCTGTCCTAGTGTGTTATGTTGGATCCTAGGATGGGTGATTAGATGCTCTAGAGAGTGGGTGAATAGAGATGAATGCACTTAAACAAAATTCATTAGACCTTCAAGTATGCACTCTATAGGCACACTTAGAAATGCTTAACCTCATTAAGAGTCTAAGTGTGTCTTCCTCTATATATTCACTTATAAGTGTTACAACACATGACCCATTAAAGGACTTACCTATCTAATACAAAGAGTCATGAACCTTCCTAAGGAATTACCCACTTTGCAACAAGTCTTCAGCCTTCTCCACGGACCTACGCACTCTTGCACAAGTCTTCAGCCTTCTAGGAATTACCCACTCTTCTTGGATCTTCTACCTTTGACTTCACCTGCACTCGGAGAAGCTTTCACCAAGGACTTACCCACTTGATCTAGGAGTCTTTTGCCTTCACCAAGGGCTTACCCACTCTTTCTCCAAGTCTTTTTCCTTGATTTCATCAAGGGACTCCTTCCCTTGTTCTTCTACACTTCTCTTAGCCAAGAGAGATAACCTTCATCTTCATGGTTGAAATGAGAGATTGGGAGGTGGTGCAAGTGAGAGCCTCACAAGATATACATGTAGGACAGGCTCTCTTACAAATCTTCTACTCACTCTAATGGTTGATGCAAGTGATTAAGTTTAGAGAGAGAGGGAGAGAGAGGTGGAGGCTGTAGGATCAGTCAATTATAGAATAGGGACCTTCATAGTGCTTGGCTAACCATGGGATAAAGCCCAAGGGGTCCTATTTATAGTTGGGGATGCCTAAAAGCCTTTGGGAACACTTAAGGATGAATACTAGCCATTTGGGATGTTGCAACAGATATATTTTTGAGTTTTGCAACATTCCAACAGCTAGAAACACTTTTATGCACTTTTCTGTACCATGCTATCGATCGATTTTCTATAAATGTAACTCGACCAAATGCACTATGTGATAAAGCTAATTTGACCAATTAGTCAAGGTTATCCTGGTAGGAACTCGATCAATAGATGAAATCACTTTCATTCCAGTGCAGTGGTCGGTCATGTTCTGAGTATAGGAAACTTGACCGATCAACAACATTCTCAAAATCCATCAAGGATCGGTCGAGATTGTAACTCAACTGATAAAGTACCTGTAATGAATTTTGGAAGATGTCATTAAAGTGCTTAAATATTCTATTTTAGTGCTCCTAATTTTTTCTAAGCATAATTACAAGTCATACAATCATTACAAGTGATTTACAACATGATTCTAATGGATTTACATCATATTCCAAAATGTGCACTTGTATTAACTTTGACTTGTCTTTTCTCCAAGTTAGGATGTGCAATTTAGGGCATTTGGAGTGTGTCTATACATAATCTGAAATCACTCAAGTAGAGACATTAGACACAATTAATTGGAATGGTCTAGTCATCATCAGAATAAGGGTTTGGTCAATTTAGACCTAGAGTCAACATGTTATCTAGACGTAGTCGATCTAACTCACCTTATGCATTTTCTCAAGTCTTCTTTGTTTTGATTGGTAACTATAGATGGAAACGTCGAATGAGAAGAAACCAATATATTGAAGAAAGAGAGACATGCTAGAGTCCATTCTGCTTGTGTTTGGGCAAAAGAAGTTTCATGCATACCTCCAAGCTCATCAAGGAATTCTAAACTTGACCTCTGGATTGTCAATGTTGTCTCTTTATTTATGCATGGTTAAAGTAACAACTTCTTTCTTTTGTCATTAGTATTTTTAGTTATATATTGAATAATCATAGTAAATATTTATTTTCTTGATTATGGTGTCAGATTTGTCAACAACTATCTGAGGAGAGTAGTTATCATTATCACTAATCCTTACTTATATTGTATCCAAATATAGGATGAAAAAATAATCATCCCAACCTTCATTGTTACCACTAATCTAGTCCTTCTGGCATCCCAATAAAATCCTTTCTCTTCATCGAAACATGGCCTAGTATCAACTTGTATATGATTTATAGTATCATATGGCATGGAATAAGCATTGTTGAGGACCCTATTACTTCTTTACAACTAAATACACCATCAAGCAAACCTTTAAAATTTTGTATAGATGTATCCATGCTAATGTGGATTAGTATAAGCTCCTTTCCCAAATTGTAAATGATGGGAGGCAAGTTGATGTTTAGATTTGTCCATATCTTCTTAGAAAATACACATGCAAAGAATGTGCGAGTGCAAATAACCACAAGGTACAATCAAAGCATGCATGTAAATAGGTTGTGGATGTTTCTTTTTTGTAGATGCAAAACCATAAGGAGTTTTTTGGCATAGAGACACCAAATAAACAATATGATGTTTGGCTTAGTGTTAATATGTCTGTATTTATACCCAAAAGGTGTACAAGAACCTATAAATGATAAAAATTAGTAATCATATTTCTTAAAGAGAAGAGGTTGCCTTGATCTGCTTGACTTCAAGGTGACTTGCGGGAAGGATATGAGAAGCCAAAATGTATCTATAGTGTTTTATGGTAGGAATTGTACGAGGGTTATTTTAAAGGCATTTGATTATTGGAATTGTTTAATTTTGTGTCTTTTAAGAGGGAGATATGGAATATGCTAGGAAATCACCCTAAAACCACTTATCAAACCAAAAGGACAAGTGGTAGTGCTTATTTATTGGGATGATAGCAAGATGTATGAAGATCTCATTGGTTTTTTGTATTTCCAGATGGAGGAGGATTTTCATCCAAGTATAGGTCTCCAAGGGGCATTATTGGTTTAGTATTTTGATTCGACAATCTTTCACCAACATAGGTTTGTGTTGGTGATCTGAGTTTTATTACATAAGAAATTCCCTAAGTTAGATTAACCCTAGGTTTTAATCCTTTATCTTACTTGCAATGTCTCTCACCCACATGATAACAAGTCTAAGGTAGTATATATTAAAGGGTCTGACAATTCGATTAAGAAATGACTCATGAACTAATTATTAAGAAGCATAATTAAATCTAATGATCGACAAAATATGTTTAAATGAGATTGAAATAGTTAGTGCAATGTAATTGAAATGACTAAAAGAGGGTTGTAAATAATATTAAAAAGACACTTAGGCAGTTGGCTTTCACCACTATTGCTAGTTTAAATATTCTAATTGTAAAAATCATGGGATTAAGTCTAACTAGATTAGGATTTTGTTAATTCACATCCTTACAGAAAACTAATTGCACAAGGATCGATTTTGACATGGGATCGAGATCTTATTACCCATAGATCATAAACCAGTAATCCTGGTGAACCCCTTCCATGATCACATATGGGTCCAATACTTCCATTTGATAATCTAATCTTAAATTTCGTGGTTTCCACATTCAAGATTATATTGGACATGACAATTGAGTGGTCAATCCAAGAAATAAGTGAAAAACTAATGGGAAACAATCTAGAAAAAATAATCCATGAGCTTGATAACAATTAGAATAAAATAGGTCCGATGAGGCTACTCCTCGTACCCCAACAAGAAAACTAATTGCTCATGTCATAGAATTAGCACAAATATCGAGAAGGGAAGTTGAAATCATGTTACTAACATGGTGAAGAAGTACGACCAATGGTATCTGATAGAACTCCATGCTTCATCACCATGAATCAGGCGATCTTTGAGGGAGGGCATCATATCTCCTTTATTCAATCTGTGCGCCAAAAAAGATATTAAGATGGAAAGAGTTTGATTCCACTAAGCTTGGTTGACATTTTCAATACAAATGGACACTTCCAGTCCCACTCCAACTAACTAGAACAGCCCTGAGGGTGCCCTGTTGCATTTTGGTCTGATGTGCCTATCGATCGATTGCCATACTAGTCAATCAACTTACTTTAAGTGTGAGAGTGCTATATCTTTGTGTTGATTAGACCTATCGTAGGGGTCAGCTAGTTGACTATTCTTTAGTTGCTTCTATGGGATTGTTGATTCACCCAATTGGCTAGATACTCATTTGGTTAACTTCTGATAAGCTTTCTGGAGACATTCTAGTCGATCAATCAACAACCTTGTTGATCGATTGGGAATTTATGGGAGTGTGACCCACCCCATGGGTCAATGAATTGAAAATTTGTGGATTTGTCATAGTAGCTCAAGGAATTGTAATGGATTTATCTTCATTTTGAGTCGACAACACACCTAGTCGATTGATCGGCTGATGTTGCACTAAATTTCTTCTCTGGCATGGTTAATCAGTCGACCCACCAATGGAACATGTCACCTGATTGGCTAGCCAAACTACGTGTAAAAGGGCCTTCTGAGCCTTCATTTGCTTCCAAACTTTGATGGTGGACTTGGGGTTGAATCTTTGTGACATGTTTGAGCTTGGCAGATGATATCCTTGCATAGAAGTGAGAGTTCCCATTAAAAGCTTAAAGGATTGGAATAAAATAAATGAAATGGATATAATCTAGAATAAATGATTAAAACAAAGAAAATCTCACAAATGTAGTCTAAAATAATAAAATTAAATGAGATAAATTTGTATTCATCAAATAACCCCAAACTTAAATATTGCTCATCCTTAAGGAACACATAATCACAAACTGATACCAAATAATACAATTGTTATGTCATCCTATCTTCCTTATCATCGTTTGGGTCCTAACACAAAATAAGACCAAGAAATCCCAAGTTACTAAGATCAAATAATACAACTTCACATCCCTTCCCTAAGTTCTCTTTGCAATTAGAATTCCAAGTCATGATCTATAGTGTAACATATGTCATATCAATGATGCTTCAGACAGTTTTACATATTCTTAGGAGATTTATACATGAATAAGTTTCATATGTGGAAGGGTGGATTGGGGTGTGTTGATTCCTCTGGGTGGAAACTAGAGTGAAGGGAGGTATGGAAGAAAAAATTGAATCTCTCCTCTATTTGACTTGAGAGGACTTTTATTACTACATTTACATTGATTTCACTTTATTTCTTTTTGTGTGCTCATTGACATCTTTTCTTTGGTAGTACATCCCTATTACATGTGAGGATTATGAAAAAAGTGGAACATGGAGAATGGGTGTGCCACCTAGAAGTTAGGGTTTGGCATCTTTGTGGCTTTTTTATATATTTTTGGTGAGCAAGGTGGTAATATGATGATAGAAGAAGTGTAGAAGCAAAACTTTTGCATCTCATATGTTAAAATTTAGCGCATAGGAACAATCTTAACAATAACCAATTTCATCATGTAACATTTCTCAGTAAAGATATTTCCAAAAGATGCTATACTACTTAATAGGGGACAGATTGCATTTGATTCCTCTCAATCCATGTAGCTTGCCATAATTTCCAAGGAATAACACTAATTGAAATCATTGGAAAGATAAAAAAATCCTAATATGTAGGTGATATGGGCTAGGATAAAAACAATATGTCTAGCTATACTAGGAATTAATACACATGTTGAGTTTGGTTTGAATAACATACCTAATGTGTTCCTAGGATGAATACATGACTTTGAAGATCAAGTGTATCTATTGAGTTAACCATTAGTCGAGAACGCCAGGAATGTGTAATCCCTACTTTATTTTGGAAATTGATATGAATGTGATATAAATTTCTATATTGATACATTTACTTGACTACAATACCTTTTTGAAATCCAAAGTTGAACACCCATATTTACTGATACAAAATATTATGAACTTTTGCAGACATTGAATTATTTTATTAAAATAGGTCTTTTGACCCCTCTTGTATGTTCTCAATATGTAATGTGAATTATGACTGGAATGCTAGTCTTGCCACGTTATTTGTACATTCTAAGTATTTGACAAGAATATCTAGAATAGTGGTACTTATGTACAAGCATACTTATAAAAGACATGTGTATTCCACCCAGGTGTGTGTTTCCACAGTTATTTTTTAGGCCATGATTGTATCTTTATCTCAATGTTGAATGCTTATATGATTGTATCGAAAGGGGGAGTGAAGTTCTTCCTTTGCTGCAAGGTATTCAAAATTAAGATACCACTTTAGCCTACAACTTTTTGTAACAAATTCTCCTCTAATCTTGTCCCACAAAATGAATGCCCGACAGGGATATATTTTCTTCACCAGATATGGCACAAGCCATCAGGACCTCAGCTTTAACGTAAACACACTCACCCAAGAGTTGTAGAGAAAAAATTGATCTCCCACTAGGATGTGTTTCCTCTTCAAGTGTATGTCATGCCACATCTTGGTTTGCTCATGTATATGTGTGCATTCTCTTACACAGACATACATAGCTCCTCCAACTCTTGCAAATAAGGTAATCATTTCTCTCCATCAACAAACAAATAAAAATTAAGAAATAGAATTTCCCAACTATCTTTATGTTCCATATCGATAGGGAGGCATGATTTAACATAGATCATATTGAATGGACTAGTGCCTACCAGTGTCTTGACTATTAAATGATATGCCTATAGAGCACTATTAAGCTTAAACACCCAATATTTCATTATGTGTTTGCCTATCTTTTCAAGAATGGCCCTTTGTCTATCTTAGACCTCCACTTGAGTGCTTGTCTGTGGATGGTATGGAGAGGCTTATCGATGATGAATGCAATATTAGTTTAGCATGTGCTTAAATTTTATTTCCAAAAATGAGATTGCCATAAAAAATAACTATGTGGTACCATTGACTTGGGGAAGATGGTTTCCTTGAATAGCTTCATGATAGGATTGGAGTCATTAGAGATGGTGGGGACTGTGGCTACCCACTTTGAGACACAATCTACTGCAACTAGGATGTGAGAGTAGCTACAAGATTGGGGAAATGAACCCATGTTTTCCACCCCACAAATGTCCAATATCTCAATCTCCTACTAAGATTTCAAAGGAATTTCATCCATATTTGATATGTTCCATGTTATTTAGCATTGGTCACAAGATAGGATGAGTTCATGCACATTTTTAATATTTTAGACCAGTAGAATCTGTATTGGAGAACTTTTTATGCCATCTTCTTTGTGCTCATGTGCCCACCAATTGGGACTGAGTGGTACTGCACTAGAATGGACTGACCCTTATCCACTATGACACACCTTTGATATAAACCATTAGCACCGATTTGGAGGATATTTTACTCATCCATATAATAATTTCTTGACATAGAGAAATAAATTTTCTTGGAATTACTCATGTACTCTAGGTGTGTTTATAAAATATGCAAACCAACAAATGTCTTAATAAATTTGCATTAGTTAGTCATCAAGGAAGGAGATGTCTATTGGCATGCTATCATTTTCAGAGAGATGAATCTGGTTGAGATGATCAGCCACCAACATTTTCTTTTTTATTCTTTTCATATATACCTAGATTGAACACTTGTAACAACATGATCCATTGTATCAGCCTGGGCTTGGCTTCCTTCTTTGTCATCAAGTAGCAAATATCAACATGGTCGGTGTAGATGATCACCCTTGATTCAACTTGGTATGGTATGAATCTGTCAAATCCATACACAATGACAAGCAACTCCATTTTGGTTGTATCATAACTTCACCGTGCTTCATCTAAAGTATTGGCATAATAAAGAATGTTTCCTCTTTCTGGACTGTTGTCCCAAAAGTGTTGCTATTGCATAGTCACTAGCATTGCACTTGATCTCAAAGGATTGAAACCCATCCAGTTTCCTGATGATGGTTGTGGTAACAAAAGAAATTTTTAGTTTGGTGAAACTATCCATGCATGTAGAATCAAGAGAGAAAACAACATCCTTTAGAAGAAGACTTGTAAGGGGCTTTGCAATCTTTTACAAATTCTTGATAAATCTTTTATAGAAACTTGCATGTTCCATGAAGGCTCTATCTTCACTTATTGAATATGATGGTGTGAGCTTGGCAATAAATTTAATTCACCTTGTCTATCTCCTCCCCCTAGTTACCTACTCCATGGCCCAGAAAAATGCCCTCCTTCACCATGAAGTGGCAATTCTCCCCATTTAGAACCAAATGTGATTCTTCACATTTAGCTAACACAAGAGAAAGATGATGCATGCAAGAGTCAAAAGAATCTTAATAGACAGAGAATCCATCCATACAAACCTCCATCACTATTTTTGTCAATCCTGACAAGATGGATGTCATGCCACATGAAAATGTGGTGAGGGTGTTGCATGGCCCAAAAGGGATACTAGTGGAGGCATAAGTGCCAAAAGGACATATGAAAGTAGTCTTCTCCTGATTGTACAAGTGGATAGGAATCTCACAGAAACTAGAATAACCATCTAGATTGTAGAAGAATTCTTGACGTGTTAGACATTCTAAGACATTGTCAACAAAGGGAAGGGGGAAGTGATCCTTCCTTGTCTCGTTATTTAGTTTCTCGAAGTCAATGCACATCCTCCATACCTTGAATGAGCGGTAATGAGCTAGTTATTTTAATTATTAACAATTGTAGTACCTGCTTTCTTTGGAACCACCTATTTTGTACTCCTGAAGGTGAATCTGAAATGGGACACATGATTCCATTCATGAACAATTTGAGACTTCTAAGCGATCACCTCTTCATGTTGAGATTCAATCTGCACTGGGGATCTCTAGTTGGCTTATAATCCCCCACCATGAGTATATTATGAATGTAGATATCCTAGATGATGCCCATAAAATCAATCATCTTGTATCCCATGATTGACTTCCTTTTCCTTAGCCCAATCATCAATATGTCCTCCTGGTCCCGAGTGAGATATGAATATATAATCATGGGACACACCTCTTGCTCATAAAGATAGACATACTTCAACCCCTATGGGCTTTCATCTCTAGTGCCTTAGGCATTTATGCCTCTTCTTTGACTATTGATGTCATCTTCAGATCTTTGAATTCAACATTTGATTCTTCTGCATAGGTGTCCAAGTGAAATCAACATTTTTATCAACTTATGTTTCATCAAAATCTGAACTGTCCAAGATGGTTAGGGCTGTTTTCAAAGGGACTTCAGAAACTTCTCTATCTGGTCTAAGATGAGATAGTTTATCAATACATTCAAGTAAGAAGACCTCCTTGTGAGTGCTAGACTCTTCTAAGTTGTCAAACACCATGAACTCGAATGTCTCTTTTCCAAACCTCAAAAGAATAGTGCCCTCTTCTGCATCAATCAAATCTTGGTCTGTGTCAAGGAATGGGTGGCCAAAGATAAGAGGATATCTATGATTCTCTTTGATATTAATGATCACAAAACTACAAGGTACATAAGCATCCTTGCCAACTTTGACAAGAACATCCTCTATGATCCCCATAGGCTTTGTCATAGAGAAGTATGCTAACTGAATTGTCATGGTTGTCGAGAGTTGATCAGTGAATCCAAATATTTGGCAAAGGTTGTATGGCATGATCAAAATTCTAGCACCCAAATATGCTAGTCCCTTCCTGCATGTGGTGTCCACAAAGTAGTAGCCAATCCAAAATGAGGTTGGATCCTTCTTCTTCTTAAGCATATTGTTGCAGACAATATTTGAAGTTGTTCTAGCTAGATTCACTATTTCATACTACTCAATAATATAATTTATGCTCAAGAGAGACTTTAAATATTTTAACTAGGCTAGTATCTCATAAAAGGAATTGAATACAAAGATCTCCATATGAAGCTTCTTCATCAATTCCTTTAACTTCATGAACCTGTCATCTAACTTTGTCTATCTTAGACATGCTTGGTACATGGGACATGTCTTGTAAACTGGCATGTCTAGTTGAACAACATCAAATTGGGCTTTCTCCACATCATTTGCCTTCCCTGCACTGATATCAACAACAGTGTCATGTGCTTGTTCCTTTTCAACAATCATTGTGCCATCATTGTATAAGTAAATAGGAACTATGGCTGGTGACACTAGTGGCGGTGGTGCATACACGTCACTTGAATATGTGGAGACAACCTTGAACTGCTCAATTTTGGGTTGTTCTTTAGTTGTCCACTGGAATCTCCTATAGGAGGGCATAGTGAAGCTGATACTTGAGCCAACTTGACTCAATCATCCTCTAGTTAGCCTGGTATTTGATATCATCATATTCTATGATAATAAAATCTTTCTATTGTTGAAAAGGTGTCCTGGTCGGTAGAAGGGGTACTATCTGATTGTGCCTATGGTGCCTGTACCAGATTCTAAGATTGTTGACCTTGGCTGTACAGATGATTCTAGAAGTTTCCCATGATGTTTTCTTGGTTCCTAAAATTTTTGCTGTTTATTGAATTAGAACCCATGAGGTTCATGATCTTGATTGTTAATTTGAGGTGGTTGTTGATGTGATGTGTATTCTGCTCCTGGCTTATTACCATACTAAAAATCAAGGTGGTTTATATCCTTGTTAGGGTTGTAGTAGTCTTGTGCAAAAATGATGTGAATGGAGATTACATCTTAGAATTGGTTCCCCATGCATTGTTTGTCGTTCAGTCATGCCTGGAGATTGTTAACAAGCACCTCATATAGTTGTTGATAATTGAGAGTAGACTGACCAACACCATGGCATGTGTCACACTATACTACAACTGTCTTAACCAGTTACTAAAATATATAAATCTTTCTTTCATATGCATTGAATGACTTCTCTTAGTTGTCTTGCTTCATAGATAGTGCATGTAGTGAATAATAAATAGAATTAAAATTTTACACGTCCTCTGTGGTGGAAACCTTAAGAGCGATACCTCTAGTTGTCCTGCACCAATTTGATTGATTTTTAGCTCCTAGAGTCACCACTCTCTAGCCATTGTCATAACTCTATCTCATGAAATTTCCTCTAGATGAGGAATCTGGGAACTTCTTGATGTCATCTTCCACATCCATGTAAACTATTTCAATTATCTAATTCTCAAGAATCCCATGGTTGTGCATGTGCAGGGAAGCTATTGTAACATTCCTAGGCCTTTTCTACTAACTCCCCTAGGCCCTATGATAACTGAGTGATATGACACCAGAGTACATAGAGCAACACATGAGGGTAAAATTTCTATGGAAACTTTTTCTCTAGCTGAGCCCATGTAGTGATTGGTTCTCTAAAAAGTGAGTCATACCAATCATTTTCCTTGTCAATCAATGAATACCCGGCCAGTGTGGCTTAGGTGGTTCGGTCTGGCTTGTCCTCCCTGGGGGACCGGGGTTCAAATCCCCCTGAGCACACTGTAATTACCAACTCCTTGGGTCATCCGGGCTCTGGCACCTGTTTGAGGAGGAGGGGGAGCGGGGTCTCCCTAAGACTAAAAAAAATGAATACTTGAATAGTTGATGGTATATTGTGTAGTCTACACCAGTCTTCTTGCTCATAGAAAAAATTTCTATGAACTTCAGTAGGTTCCCTTGGAAATCTTCACCTATCCTCTCTGTAAAGTCACTATTATGAAGAAATGTGAGCCGGTCGACTTAAGTCTCGCAAAGTGGCCCTAGTGTCTAAATCGGATGGTTGATATTTGAAGCCTTAGGCATAGTGAAGTCCCTAAGTTCTTTTCCCCTTTCAGCAACATGAGATGCCTCATGTGCACCCTCCAATTTTGTCCTAGTAGTCACTTGATTCTGCTATGACACACTCGCTTATCGACAATGGTTGTTGTGCCTCATCATTGCATCTCTAGCTCATCCATCCTTTCTTGATCTTATGAATTCAACATGTGAACCATCCTCTCTATTTCTGGGTTGGAAAGAGAAAATGTAGGATCAAATCTAGCTAAACTTCACACACACTAGTGAGGATCCTAATATGAGAGAAGAAAGGGTTAGTTGGACGTGAATGTAAGAATTCAGGAAGAAATGATTTGAAATTTAATTGAAAAAGAGAATTCCAGTAGTTCAATATGGGTTTGTAGGCTATTATGTTGTCATTGCAAATAATGCCAAAATTTTATGTGAGTTATATAACATAAGAAATTCTCTACAATGGATTAACCCTAAGTTTTAATAAGAAAATTTCATGTGCAATCTTGATAACCCACAAGTGGATGAGACTATAGCAATATAGATTAAAGGCTCAAAACTAAAGGACAACTTGATTAAGATATCAATGAGGCATCAATTATCAAGAACAACAATAAACTCCAATGATTGAGAGAATTTGATTATCTAAGATTGAATTAGTACTTGCAGTTCAATTGAAATGATAAAAATACAATTGTAAACAATACTAAAATGACATTGAGGCAATTGTCTTTCACTACCTCCACATTCATAGTTATTCTAACTATATAACTCATAGGATTAGGGCTAACTATATTAGGATTGTATGAACTTGGATGTTTTCTTAATATGAATTGCACAAGGGTTTATTTCCCTGTGGGATCGAAATTTCATTACCCACAAATCATAAACCAATCATCCAAGTGAGACCCTTTGGGATCTCATCAAGGGTTCAACACTTATGCTTGGTAATCTAATTCTATATACATATAGGATTATGTTGGATATGTGAATAAAATAATAAATAAAATAAACAAGTAGAAAATGAATGGGAAAAATATTTCCATGAGCTTGCAAATAATAAGAGAAAATACGGGAAATAGTGCTACTTCCTATTTCCTAACAATAAAACTACTTTCTATGTCCTAGAATAAAAAAATATAAAAAATAAAGATATTATGGCATTGAAGTGGCGAACAAGAACGTTCAATTGTTAGTGGAAAAACTCCAAGCTTTAGTAACACAAATTTGGCAATCTCTGAGGGAGGGCATCACAAATCCTTCTTTCTATGCTCTGTGCACCAGAAACAAGATTAAAATGGCAAAATTTTGATCCCCTAACTCTAGGTTGACTTTTTCAATATATATGGCCACTTCTGGGTCTAGTGCAACTAAATTGTGCGGCCCGTTGGCACCCTGTTTGATTTTGGTATGTCGTATTGCTCTATCGATAGGAAATCTAGTTGGTTGACTGACTTTAAGAGGGTGTACGATGAATCTTTGTGTCGACCAATCCGTAGCATGGGCCAGATGGTTGACAACTTTTCAGCTACTTATGTGGGAATTGTCAACCTCTCGAATGGCTATCCAGTCAGTCAATTGGCTTCTAATAAGCTTCTTTGGAGACATGTGGCTTGATCAATTCAACATCCCTATCAGACAATTGGGAATTGATGGGAGTTGGACTGCTATATGTGAGTCAGGTGACACACACCATAGGTGGATCAAGTGAATTTGTTTGGACTTGTCATTGTAGCTTTAGTAATTGCACTGCCTTTTTCTTCATTTTGAGCCATTTCTCTTGATTTCTTCTTTGGCCTGGGTAACCATTCTATCGACTGGTGGAACATGTTGCCCGACTGGCTAGCCACAGTGAGTGTAAAAGGTCTTTGGAGCCTCTATATATCCTTCCAAACTTTGCTAATGGAGTTGGGGTTGAATGTTGGTGACTTGTTTGAGTTTATTAGTTTATTTCCTTGAATAAAGAGAGAGTTTCCATTAAGAGATTAAATATTGGGATAAAAGAAAACAAACATATAGAAGCAATAATAGATGAATAAACTAAGGAAAGGCTAACAAATCTAACATCAAATAAGAAAAGAAATAAAATAAATATGCATTCATCAGTTAGACATGAGGGCATGTAATTTTTTTAGAGAAAAAATATAGCCACAGTAATAAGATTTCTAACACATGGACCTCCCTCTAATTTTTGAAAGGCAAATTGTGTTCCAAGAAATAGTGTGCAAGGGTTGTACTTCAAAATAAACTTTTCTAGTTAGTTTGTCATGGAGTCTATGAACTATTTTTGAGAAAGGAATAATCCAAAAAATATGAAGGAATTAGGATAGAACTGAGTTGGCTAAGATCCTTCATCTATAATGAGAGAGGGACGAGTTGTCCCAGTCGTTAAGTATTTGTGGAATGAATGTATGATGGGGGTCCAGAACCAGGAGGTAGTGCTTGAGGTGGTAATAGTGGGAAAATGTTTTATAGAATAAAGTCATTTTTTCATTGAAGAATATGGGAGTACATATTTTTGTTTTCATGTGATAAATTACAAAAATAATGAGTATTTTTAATGATTATCTTTAGCACAAAGTGATATTAGAAGATCATTAAATACTTTGATGTTGATGAATTTTTTTATAGTGGGTTTGGGAAAAGTGAGGGTGTCATTGGAAATGTTGATGGAGAGGTCCACTATAGTATATGATATGTTTATGGTCTCATGGTTATTATTTGATGTAGCTAGAATGAACATGTAGGATAGGCATTGGGTTCCGATGATGAACATGTTTGGATATAGGGGATCCCTCTATTAAAGATTGTTTGATATTTTAAAGAAGACATGAGGAGATCCACTAAGAATAATGAGGACGTTCTAACATAGGCTTTGATCCAAAAGCAACCGTATTGGTGGGGAACTATAGGCCACCATATTTTCTTGAGGAAATTTCCATTTAAGATGGTCAAAGTTTTTTTGAAATCTAATTTGAGTGTATTAAAAGTAGTTTCTTAATATGGTGAAATTTTTTTATCTCATTTTCATACATGTATGAATCTTGGATTTTTCTACCTCTCATGAAGGCCACTTAGTTCTAGGAGATAATGTCCTCAAGGTGTGATTATAGTCATCTACTATCTATTTTTGTAATGGTTTTGTAACAATAGTTTATGTGACTGATGGGTTTGAAGTCCAATATGAATGTGGGGTATGTTTTCTTTGGTATGAGGCAAGATGGGCTGCATTCATTTTCTATATTATCATAAATGAGTTTGGTTTATAGTGGATCTTTTGAAAGTTATTGAGGAGATCTTACTTAATTAGTGTCCACATGTAATGTAGAAGGAGACAGAAAACCCATGTGGACTTGGGACTTATCCTAGTCTATGCTAGAAATGGCTGGCCATATTTCATCTTTTGGAAAAGGAACAATGTGGGGTGGATATATGATTGCTAGGTTTTGAAAAAAGAGATGTAGGTTGTATGATAGATTCATACAAGGGGTGGTTTTAGATTAGAAAATTAGTGAACTGGTTAGCGAAGTGTTGGGTTATGTTATCTCTTCAAATTTAGGTGATTGTTTATGGAATAAATAATGTCACAAAATTTGTTTTGTGGATTTTTTGTGTGAAAAACGTAGTTTTTCTAACAAACAGGGAGAGAAATTTGACTTATTTATCTTTGTTTTGAATATGTTTATGGTGTTAATAGAAGTTCTTGAAGTAAATATTATCTTGATACACAATGGATAAAGGGATAGATTGACATGCATGGGTATAAACTATCTATGTGGAAAAGGGAAGAGTAGGGTCTTCTGATTTGGATGAGATGGACCCAAAGGTTGACTTAACCCATAATTTGAGGGATACAAAAAATATTTAAGATTCATGTTTAGATGATTGAGTTTATGAATTTGTTCGTATTTAGAGAGATATTTTGTCCAACAAAAAATGTTTGATATTGAAGAAGGTATGGTTTTGCATCATAATCTTTCAAATTAAGAAGGCTTAGGATCACAGGTGATAGGTTTTATGTCTAGGATAATGGGATTGTGGTACAAGATGAGTTCATGAACAAACAAAGTGTGGGTTAAGGGGATGTTATTGAACCCATATTGGTTACATATGAACCTATCTAATTTGAAAAAAAGAGGTGGAGTTATGTGGTCACACTTGGTGAATTGATAGCCAACACCTCAAGGGTCTATTGGTTTATAATTGCACCAAATTTATTCATATGGTTGAAGAATGTGGTTCTCATCATGATTTATCTTATAGGAATATGGTAAAATATATATGTACAAAATAAGTCTGTCTTTGTAGAGTTGGGATAGTTCATAGAAAATGCTTTTTTTGTAGATATATGCTTTCCATAGATACATGTGAGGGACCAAGGTGCAGTGAAGATGCTTCTTGTAAAGGTGGTCAAGATAGAGTAGTTCAAAATTAAATCTGAAAGGTCAGTAATAAGAAACATGTTCCAACCAATGATGGTGCAACCACTATGGCCTATGAGATTGGATCCATGAGTTCATTCTATATCTACCTTAGGTTTTCAATTTTTGTGATTCTAGGTTCATCTTGGTTTCAAGGATAGTGGAAGAAAAATTCGCATTTCCTAGTTAGGTATCTAAGGTTTTTCTTTCTATTGTCTTTAACAAAACCATATATATTCTAGGCATATATAGGCACTGGAAATTTTGGTTCAAATAATATTATAGGGGAAAAAATATATGGTAATATGTTCAAATATCTTTAGTGACAGGATCCATATTGACTAAAATGATACTAAGGCTAGAATAAGTTTGATGAAATAATGTGCTTTTATCTGGGTCACCTAAAAAGGTTATGCCTATTTTTCCATAGTAAGAGGCACAATTATGGGGTATGTCCACATAAATATATGTGGTTAGAGGATTTCCTAATAATTGATTGGATAAAGAGGAGAATTTGAGGATTTTGAGAATAAATCTGAGTCACATAATGACATGCCCAAGGATTCAGCTAACATGACATCTAAGGAGGGAAGGAAGCTGAGGGGGGTGCTAGTGGAGTTAGAAAGAGCCAAAGAGATAAGATATGGGAACATAATGGAGTTGGTAGTGTGTTCTGTGATGGCCTAGTATATATTTACTAATGTTAGTAGTGATGGGATGTATGAGGTGTTAATTGGGGAGGACAAGGTATGGCTTTGGTAGTTAGGGTTGGACATGTTTTGTTTGCAGTCTAGTAGGGTGATCAATGTTTTCTTGTGTATTCTACCATTTCATGGAATCAAGGATCATCTTTTCTAATACAAAGGAGATATATTTTACTAGTATTGTTATGGAAAGTGGTCCATGCTTTAATTGTAGTATAATTGGTGTTTGAGTTATATGTGGTCTTAGCGTTAGAGTTTTGAATATGTATGGAGTCTTCTATCATAGGTTGTTTCCTAAAGATGTTAAGTTTTTTTTCATATATCTAGGTTTGATTGACTTGATAGAGTTTCATGAGGGGTCATCCATCCAGATTGGTTGGAAAAAGTCAAATGATAGAAGGGTTTCTAGAAGGTGAAGTTGGTGTCATCATAGGGTTGATCAAGGTCATAAACTATAAGAGGGTAACTATGATGCCTCTATGATATTAAATGACGTGGGACAAGAAAAGTCCTTTTAGGCATATACAACTTGTTTAGCATGGTGGTAGTCTTGTGAAGTAGAAATTTATTCTAAAACGTATATGAGGAAACCACCCATGCATGACCAATTTCGTGGAAGAATTCAAAGATCTAGAGGCGAGATAGAAGACAGGAGAGGTTGAACTTATAAATGAGGGTATTTGTTTTTATCTTGTCTATGAAGGAGATATTCCTTTTAAATACGATACATTCCACTTATAGACTAGTGGACTCAAAGAAGGAGGATCATCTAGCTTGCTCACCTTTTAAGTAAGAGTTGAGGATGTATTGGAGCTTTGAGTTGGATATAGATTTAGTTTTTAGGATCATTGTATTGGAGAGAAGGGAGATGAATTGATTGGAAATGACCATGGATAGGAAGAATTTAAAACCTTACTTGAGGTCGACATAAACAAATATAGATTTAATATTGATGATGTGTTCTTTATGAATGACAGAGAGGGGTGAATCCAACCTTATTTCATAATCAAAGGCACAATATTTTTATAGGAAGAGTGTGTGGTTTTTTCTTATGTAGTTAGGTTTCCAGAGTAAAGGTCCATGGTTCCTTTATTCTCTAATCTACATTTCTTGAGTTGGTGAAGGTTTGAGGGAGTTAGGGGCTAGGTACAATGTTTTGAAGAAAAATTTTGGAGGACAATTCTAAAATGGTGTTTCTGTCATATGATCAGAAGCCAATCCCTATCAAAAATCATTTTGCATAACATTGGGTCTTTTGTGATGGCACATACTGACAGAGTCATCATGAGTACAACATTCATAGAAAGAACTTATTAAAAAACATACTAATGATCTATGAACTAAATCTTCGTAATGATAACATAGCAAAGATGTTATATGGGGCATAATACTTCTGAACTTCTATGGGCATCTGGGACAAGCCGTTGGACAATTGATAACTAAAATGTTGTGATGTAGAAGAAAATATATGAGTTGGGATATGAAGGATCTTAGATAGAAAGTAAGAACCAAAAGAACCCATAAAAGTAAACATAAATAGTGGATAAGGGTGAAAAAGAAAACCTTCATTAGCCTCTGGGATGGGAAGTTGTATCTTGTGGATATGTAACATAGATAACCTCTATCGTATAAATTATAACCATTATCCAAGAACATGAAATGAACTTTAGATAAGTTTTAAACACATGACGATATTAATTGCAAGGGGACAAAAGGAGAGTTGTCTAGATATTTAGGTCAAGCTAATGCACTTGATGCACTATTTGTTGAGCTGTTAGGAGGAGATACTTGCAGATGACTTGTGAGGCACCACCTCAAGGGGACCAATAAGGAATTTTGTGGTATAATTTTTGGGTGTAAGTGGTCATTTGTGGAATGATGTTGAGGGAGAAAGAAGCAAGGAGATATAGGGTTTTTGGTGGGAGGCCGTACAATAGAATTACAAAGAGATTTCCTAATAAAGTGCTTATCTAACAAAACCTCCGTAGCAAAAAATTGTCAATATATTAAAGACATAGAATGGATATCAAATATACCTTATCATACACTCAATAATAAGACATGTCTTATGTTATTGTATATTTTCCACTTCTAGATCTGGATATGAAGTGGTTGTTGTTCGTGTCATCTTGTCATCAAAATAACACCTTATCTTATTCTTGAAGAAGTTGCTTGTTCCCAAGCCTCTGCCCAAGGGTCTTGGCCTCTTTGTCATCCACATGGATATGGGAACTCTTGGTGCACAACCTTGGTTGACAAAATAAAGAGGAACTCATAGTTTTTGATGTGCTAGTATCAGTTGCTTATCTTTTCCACCTATTGTTGGATGTTGTCTGTAACATCCCTGACTTGGGTTATGCTTTAACCCTAGGTGTTTTGATTAAGAAAGATGATTATGTGCTTAATCTCATCTTGTGAAAAGTAATTAAGGCTCAAAAGGAACCTATGTTTCAATTTTGGTCCTGTTTGAATAATGTTGAAGCAATGTTTGCTTATTTTGGACTAAAGTGCAAATTACCCAAGTTGAGGGGTTAAATTGCAAATGTTGCATGATAAGATGTTCCTCTGATGTTGAGACATCATAAGAATGAATATGATGTAGTGTTATGGTTTCCGCAAGCTTGGACACCAAGATTAAGCTTGTAAAGCAATCCTTGTGTATTAAAACCTAGTTTTGGTGTAATGTGCAATTTACCCAAAATATAGGGTTCAATATGCAAATTAACACTTCAAAAAGGTCCCTAATGTTTCTTAGCATAATTTAGAGCAAAGAAAATGAGAGGGACTCCTCATTTGAATTAAGTTGTTGGAGAGAGAATCTTGACATTAAAATAATCAAGAATAATGCCTAATTGAAACCCTAATTCGATTTAGGGCAAAAATGAATAAAAATAATTGAAGGGCTTTCAACCAAAATGTTTTGGGTTGATTTTGAATAAGTATGGACGTTCCGTTAACAAGATAATGAACGAAAATATCTTAAGTAGGTGAAATTCCACTCACCTTTTTATAAAGAAAAGTAATATCCACTCACATGTGGGATATTATATTATAAGCATTAAGGTGCTTAATTTTCTTTTCTTTAAATTGAGGATAATGAAGGATAATAAAGGCAAGGAAGGTGCCTCGTACCCAAGGTAGTTGAGGGGGAAGAGGCGGCCACTTTATTGGGATTAATTGAATTTTTTATAAGGCATTTTCTCTCTCATCAATTTCCTTATAAAAGTGCCTTTTCCAAATGAATTGAAAGGCTTTTTCGGCCCTTTCTTCTTCATTTTCTTGGGATGAGCTCAAGGGGACTTAGGAGCAACAGGAGGACGAGCCCCAACCTGTTGCTAAGCTTCTTGACCCTCGTTCTTCATGATTTCATGGTGGAAATCATAAATAAATTATGGATTCCTTCTTATTTCGATCTCCTCTTCAACCCTAGCCAACTTTTGCAATCAAACGTTTGAGGACGAGCCTAGGGGGAGTTGCTAGAGCTTCATCCACCATTGATGGCGTGATCTTGGAGCTTTGGAGCTCAATTGGAGGCGGGTTTTATAACTTAAACCCTCAAACATTGCTATTGCATCAATCTTCTATGCTTTGTTGATTGATTTCTTCAATTTTATACACTTTTGTTTCTTTGCTGCAAATTCCATCAAGAACGGTTGCTGTTCTTGGGTGCACGAAGGAAGATGATGATGACATCATCATAAGAAAGCACCTCACCAAATATCTTAGGAGCAAACGATCTCAAAAGTTAGGACCAAATGGTTTCACCAAAACCGTTTGGTGACCAAACGGGTTGCAAACCGTTTGGTGGAAAACGGGTTCGAACCCGTTTGAAGGAGTTGACCAAGCGTTGACCGTTTGAGAATCTCGTTCCTAATTATGTAGGCTAAAGACCCTCCATATTTGAGTGGTTAAATCCAAAGGAATCATAGGTTGAAGGCCAATCAATTAGACAAATCGAATTGAATTAAGTGCTGATTTTCAACCTGAATAACTTGACCTGCTTGGGAAAACGGGTTCAAGACCGTTTGAGATGGTTGACCAAGTGTTGAAAGTTTGGGATTCCTGTTCCTAATGATGTTTGTTAATGACCCTCCAAATTTTAGGGGTTAACTCAAAAGGAATCATAGGTTGAAGGCTAATCAATTAGGAAAACCGAATTGGATTAAGTGCTGATTTTCAACCTGATTAACTTGCCCTTCTTGGGCAAACGGGTTCAAGACCGTTTGAGATGGTTGACCAAGTGTTAACCGTTTGGGATTCCTGTTCATAATGATTTTGGTTAATGACCCTTCAAATTTTAGGGGTTAAAGCAAAAGGAATCATAGGTTGAAGGCTAATCAATTAGGAAAACCTAATTGGATTAAGTGCTGATTTTCAACCTGATTAACTTGACCTGCTTGGGAAAACGGGTTCAAGACCATTTGCGTGAGTTGACCAAGCGTTGAACGTTTGGGATTCCTGTTCATTATTATGTTTGTTAATGACTCTCTAAATTTGAGGGGTTAACTCCAAAGGAATCGTGAGTTGAAGGCTATTCAATTAGGCAAACCCTAATTGAAAACAGTGCTGAAATTCCAATGAGTTAAGTTGAGATTTTGGGTTGATTAGCCCAAACGGGTTCAAGACCGTTTGGGGATCATCCAAACGGGTTCAAGACCGTTTGGGGATCACCCCAAGACCGTTTGGAGGTCTGGGGTCAAGTATAGTGGACCAATTGAAGGTCCAAAGGTACCAAATCATACTGCAACTCAATGCTGATTTGTTGATCAACTCGATAGACCAATCCATGATGATTTCTCACTAAAGTCCAAAGGTTGGACGAGCATAACGGTCTCAAGACCGTTTGGAGCTCATCCAAACGGTCTCAAGACCGTTTGGTGGTCACCCAAGACCGTTTGGAGGTCTAGGGTTGAGTATGATTAGGTGTTTGAAGGCCTAAAGGTACCAAGTTGATCTGCAATAAATTGCTGAATTGGTGAGCACTTCAATAATCCAAACCCTACTTGGATGGCTTGGTTTTGAGTGATATGATGGGCAAACGGTCTCAAGACCGTTTGGAGGTCATACAAACGACCTCAAGACCGTTTGGGGTCAGGTCATACCCAATTTGGATGATGGTTCAATGGTTTCAAAGCAACCAGTCTTACATTGATTAGTGTTGTTGAATCATCGATTCCAAACCCTAATTCAATTGAATCAAACCCTAATTGATGATCAATTGAGGGTCAATTGAGAGTCAAATCAGTTGAAGGTTGACCTATTAAACTCAATTAAAGTATGAGGGTAGGTCCAATTGATGATTGGTTCCATGAATTCAATGATTGAAGGAATCAACATTGAAAACCCTAATTCAATTGGATACCCTATGTAATGGAGGTCCAATGTGATTGAATCTCTTGAGAATCAAGATGATGAATGATCCATTGATCCAATGTTGATTAGTAATGATAATCAAAGAAGGTACAAAGGTTGAAACCCGAATAGTACCTAAGGGATTAGTGCCAATTAAGGGATGAATTCCTAATTGCTTATAGGGTCAATGACTTGATACACTATGTTAATCATAGTTGTATGTACTCAACTAAAGGGTGATATGACCTATTCAAGTTGAGAAGTTGATAGCATGAATTCATACATGAATATGATTCATGTGGTGGTTAAGAGTTATGATCCTTAAGTAAAGAGATCATGAAACACTAAACATGAACATAAACCCTAATTGACAGGGTTATTGAACTCAAACCCTAGTTGAGGGTGTATCCTTATGAAACCCTAGTTGAGGGTGTATCCATGTGAAACCCTAGTTGAGGGTGTATCCATGTGAAACCCTAACTGAGGGTGTATCCATGTGAAACCCTAGTTGAGGGTGCATCCATGTGAAACCCTAATTGAGGATGATTTCATGAGAAACCCTAATTGGGAATGATTACCAAACCTTGAATATGGGAAACGTGATATGAAACCCTAATGAAGGGTGATGCTATATGTAATCCCTATTATAAAGAAGGGAGATGGTATGTGAAACCCTAATCCCTAATGAAAGAATAGAATTCATACTTGAATATGATTCATGAGGGGAACTTCTGTAGCACGACCGTGGTAGCTTCACTTTGCACGACCGTGCAAGGTAGCACGGCCGTGGTGGCTTCCCTTCGCACGGCCGTTCTTGGTTGCACGGCCGTGGTGCTCTATGCTTGATTTAGAGGTGATTTGAAAGTGACCACATATGATCGTATACCTTGATATTATTATAAGTCCAATATAATTGGATGAAGGATACATAAGATATGTGATGAGAAACCCTAATTGAGGGTGTATCATTGTGATTGTTTATAAGCAACTTTATAATAAAGTCATGCCTTAAACTAAGATAAGTCCATATCATGTGAGATAGCTGTACAATTCTAATGTGTGGCCTCTGCATTATATGCTAAAGGTAAGAGATTAGTGATGGAATGTATTAAGAGGGAAATACCTTAATATAAGATTAGATGGATAACTCAATAGAGTTTGAAATGATGAGAAAGCGATACATCAAGATATGATAGTTATCACATTCAGCTTTTCAGGGTTTATATGCCTTGATGTACTTCAAATACAATATAATTGGGTAAGAAACATATGAAGTGTGTTATGAAACTATTACAATGAAATTTAATGAGTTGTTACACCTTGATGAGTGTTAATTAATGTACCTTGAGAATGGGGTTAAGCCCAAATAATGTGTATGATATAATCATACCATGATAAGGATGAGAAATGAACTCATACCTTGAATTGATGATCATTAATGCTATATGATGAAAGTAATGTTCTAGAATAATCAAATATGATATCCTTGAATGCCCCAGAGGTATGGAATAATGTATTAAGGGTTGGACAGATAATGAGATCATGAACTCTTTATTAATGAGAAATAGGGAACCCTAACCCTAATTTGGGTAAAGGGAATGAAAAGCCCTATTTGATAGTAAACCCTAATTCCTGGTAGAGGAATAATGGTGTTACTATCACATCACATGATGTGATGAATATCTTGTATGACTGTTATCATGCCTAATAACCATACAGATATTATGAGATGATGTATATAGCTAGTGTGAGCTGTGACATTTATATAATAAATGTTGATTGGCATTATGTGCCTTAATGTTGTTGTTTCTTAGTAAAAGAAGCAATATGCATGGACTTTTATGAGTCACATGAGTAAGTTGTTACCTAGTGAGAGGTGACAAGATATTTCATGGCCTTGTGAGCCAGGTGTGATGCTTGTGTAACAAGTATCATGAATGCATTGGTCAGATGACCTGAAGGTGATAGTTACCTGAAAAAGGTATAATAATGCTCAATGATGAGTTAAGGGTTTGAATACCCAGAACCATATGATTATGGTGATGAGAAAGTGAAGGGATGATAATTCCCAGTATTGAAATGAGGGACTGAGTTCCCAGGGTCTTTGAAAGACTGATAAATATCTGATAAAAGTAGTACATGTCTCTTTATAGCATTGTTGTAATAAGTTATGTTTGAGAACTTGGCTGATGCTAAAAGAATATGAGAATGTACTTAATAAATCAAGTGAAATCTATTCATGTAGTGCTCTGACCATAGATCCATCATCGTCAGGAATAGGTGATGGTGAAACGGGTGCCCGCGGCAAAACCCGGAGCACATATTTTGAATATGTGCGGGTAAATGGGTGAAAATATCCTTACGTCCTCTTGAAGAGATTGTTGGAAGGTAAACAAGAAACCTCTCAATCCTTCATGAATATGTCGGGATGGATGTATCATGAATATCCCAATGATACTTAATGTCGGATCGAGGAGATAAATAAGAAATCTCTCGATTGGCGATGAGAGTGCAGTTGACGTTGTAACTCTGTAGCGAAGGTGCCACAATACCCTGGCTAGCTAGTTAGCAGAGACACGAGATGTCCTGCATGTGGTCTCGTACTGACCGAGACAGATGAGGTCATAAGAATCCGGCTCTTTTGATGACCTATGTATGGTACCGAGGCGATTTCACAATGGTTGGTTGGAGTATGAGCGGTATATCTCATCTCCTCAGAGCATAAGTGTGATTGTAAAATGTAATCAGCCGTATAGCATGTTTGCTTAAGGATTGAATACGGAGATTCATTGGCTGATGTTGCATTTCTTTGTGCATTCCTTAGTAGATAAATGTTAATTATGTTTCTTTATATTCTCTACAAAGTAGACAGATGAATTACTTATCTACCATGGGTAGATGCAATGACCTCCTTGAGAATGGAGATTATCTTATTCTGTTCTATGATGAATAATTCTACCTGATAATGTAAAAGTAACCCCTACTCAGTTTTAATTTGATAAACTGCAATAACAATGTTTTTGGCGGAGAGTTATATCTCTCGCTGGGGCAATTTTCAATTGTCTCACCCCCGTGGGAAACATTTTTAGGTATACATGGAAGGCAGAGCAGAAACCCTAGAACAGGGAAAGAGCAGCAGCAACAGCAGGGACAGCAATAAGATCTCAGGTGGAAATATTGTCTGTATAGTCATATAGATAGTAGTCTTATGTGTCGTCTCTGTACTCTCAGGTCCTCGGAGTTTTAAATGTATCAATCTGAGTTTTGTCTTAGTGCCTCGAAGTTTTTATACTGCCTGTGTATATTTGTTAACAGGGCAGTCAATGTTGTAATCCTTGAAAAGGAATGGTACAGGTTGTGTACTTGTGAACCAGGATGAATTTGGAATACTTTGGTTCATGGTTAAAGAGTTTTCCTGTGAATGGATCGCTTTGCAAAAAGTTTTAAATTTTCAGTGATTTTCAGTGATCCGCTGCAAATAATTCGCTTCCGCATTAGTTAATCCTGTTTTCGCGAGACGGTCGTTTCAATTAGTGGTATCAGAGCTCTAGGTTCGCTGAGTCTACAGAGATATAGGACTAAGTTGTTGAGTCTGTGTTAGTGTCCTCCAGTATACCCTATAATGATTTCTGCTTGTGCAAAGAAAGGGTAAAGTTTAAAATGACTGGAGAGCATAAGGAACACATTGCTAAGGGCAATGTTGTTGCACCAAGAAGAGGTGCAAGGGATCATGCAAGAATAGAATGAGTGCCTGAGAATCCCCATTAAGACCTGATCAGGATAGAGAATCCTATGATCATGCTCTTGTTGGGTAGATTAGAGCAACAGTAATGCATATGAGTGGACTGGATGCTAGGCTTATAACCTAGGTAATCAGTCCTTAATACAGAAAGCTTGATCTTAAAATGAGTTCCTAAATGACTTAGTCATGTTGGAACAAGGGAAAATATGGAAAAGATTAACTTATGGCAAGAAAGTAGACTCTGCCATGAGCTTAGACAGATAATAAATATGTGATGGCAGTGCCCAAGAAGGGGCAATAAGCTGAGAAGTAGGTGATGATCTCTATAATTTTAGAGACATTTGCCTAATGGTTCTAAAAAGCCAAGGTTTTTGGTACAAATAGTGCAATAAATGCCTAGTGTACAAGGGCAGCAGCCCCTAAGTAAGTGTAAAGGTCTTAACCTTTCACCTGTAAAATTCCATGGCTTAGTTTTTGCATCAGTAATAAGACTAATAAGACCATGATGTGAGGACAATGTATGTTATAAATGTGTACATGTTGAGTACACTAAACCCCTTTTGTTATAAAAAGGAGGACTGCTGATTTGGTTTTCCCTATTAGTTGTCATATAGGGAAGAAATGATGAGAATTAGAATTTGAATTCTATTCAAGTATTCTTTTAAATGTTCTATATTGATCTTACCTCTATGAAAGAGGAAGAGGTATAGAAGAGATGCCTGGATAAAATCCAGGGATGTTAAATCTTATGTTATGATAATATGAAAAACAAGAAATATGATAGCATGTAAGTGCATACTACTTGATCTCAGTACTTGTAAACCCTGATCAAGTTTACAACTATTGATGATAAAGTGAGTATGGAAACTCTTAGATTGATATCTTTTTGATTGCCCTGATCAAGAAATCATTCTGATACAATCTAATGAGTATCATGAAATAAGAAATATGGTATGGATAAATGTATCATACCTTAAGTATAAGAAAGAATGATCTGATAGGAATTCAGATCAGTATGTGTATATGAGGAAGTAAAAGTATGACCCTCATATGATGAGAAAGAGAACAAGGGAGGTGATCCCTGTTCAATAAAGTTGTAAATATGATAAAAGAAAGATGAGAATATGATGTGTTTTCAACACATGTGACTGATACCAGGGTAATGGATTCTGGTATCTGAGAATTATCAGATGGTTTAGATTAGCTACCTGGAGTGGTCAACTATGAAATCAGTCTGATTATATAAAATGATATGAACATCATATGTTAGGGGTTTATGCTTTGCATAAACATAACAACTAAATATGTCTTTAAGATAAGTTCTCATTTGACTCTATGAGAATATTGTGTGAAGGAACTTTGTGCTGATCAAAGTTCTATGATGTCTACATAACAATGAGGTGTTACGAAGAGACATGATGATATGATGAATGAATGATATCTGTTCCCTTTATTTGGGATTTCGGGGACGAAATCCTTGTTAGGGGTTTATAATTTGTAACACCCCTGACCTGGGTTATGCTTTAACCCTAGGTTTTTTTATTAAGAAATATGATTATATTCTTAATCTCATCTTGTGAAAAGTAATTAAGGCTCAAAAGGAACCTATGTTTCAATTTTGGTCCTATTTGAATAATGTTGAAGCAATGTTTGCTTATTTTGGACTAAAGTGCAAATTACCCAAGTTGAGGGATTAAATTGCAAATGTTGCATGATAAGATGTTCCTATGATGTTGAGACATCATAAGAATGAATATGATGTAGTGGTATGGTTTCCACAAGCTTGGACACCAAGATTAAGCTTGTAAAGCAATCCTTGTGCATTAAAACCTAGTTTTGGTGTAATGTGCAATTTACCCAAAATATAGGGTTCAATATGCAAATTACCACTTCAAAAAGGTCCCTAATGTTTCTTATCATCATTTATATCAAAGAAAATGAGAGGGACTCCTCATTTGAATTAAGTTGTAGGAGAGAGAATCTTGACATTAAAATAATCAAGAATAATGCCTAATTGAAACCCTAATTCGATTTAGGGCAAAAATGAATAAAAATAATTGAAGGGCTTTCAACCAAAATGTTTTGGGTTGATTTTGAATAAGGATGGACGTTCCTTTAAAAAGATAAGGAACGAAAATATCTTAAGTAGGTGAAATTCCACTCACCTTTTTATAAAGAAAAGTAATATCCACTCACATGTGGGATATTATATTATAAGCATTAAGGTGCTTAATTTGCTTTTTTTTTAATTGAGGATAATGAAGGAGAATTAAAGGCAAGGAAGGTGCCTCGTACCCAAGGTAGTTGAGGGGGAAGAGGCGGCCACTTTATTGGGATTAATTGGATTTTTTATAAGGCATTTTCTCTCTCATAAATTTCCTTATAAAAGTGCCTTTTCCAAATGAATTGAAAGGCTTTTTCGGCCCTTTCTTCTTCCTTTGCTTGGGATGAGCTCAAGAGGACTTAGGAGCAACAGGAGAACGATCACCAACCTGTTGGTAAGCTTCTTGACCCTCGTTCTTCATGATTTCATGGTGGAAATCGAAAATAAATTATGGATTCCTTCTTATTTCGATCTCCTCTTCAACCCTAGCCAACTTTTGCAATCAAAAGCTTGAGGACGAGCCTAGGGGGAGTTGCTAGAGCTTCATCCACCATTGATGGCGTGATCTTGGAGCTTTGGAGCTAAATTGGAGGTGGGTTTTATAACTTAAACCCTCAAACATTGCTATTGCATCAATCTTCTATGCTTTGTTGATTGATTTCTTCAATTTTATACACATTTGTTTCTTTGCTACAAATTCCATCAAGAACGGTTGCTGTTCTTGGGTGCACGAAGTAAGATGATGATGACATAATCATAAGCAAGCACCTCACCAAATATCTTAGGAGAAAACGATCTCAAAAGTTAGGACCAAACGGTTTCACCAAAACCGTTTGGTGACCAAACGGGTTGCAAACCGTTTGGTGGCAAACGGGTTCAAACCCGTTTGAAGGAGTTGACCAAGCGTTGACCGTTTGGGAATATCGTTCCTAATTATGTAGGATAATGACCCTCCAAATTTGAGGGGTTAACTCCAAAGTAATCATAGGTTGAAGGCCAATCAATTAGACAAATTGAATTGAATTAAGTGCTGATTTTCAACCTGAATAACTTGACCTCCTTGGGAAAACGGGTTCAAGACCGTTTGATATGGTTGACCAAGTGTTGAACGTTTGGGATTCCTTTTCATAATGATGTTGGTTAATGACCCTCCAAATTTGAGGGGTTAACGCAAAAGGAATCATAGGTTGAAGGCTAATCAATTAGGAAAACCTAATTGGATTAAGTGCTGCTTTTCAACCTGATTAACTTGACCTGCTTGGGAAAACGGGTTCAAGACCATTTGAGATGGTTGACCAAGTCTTTACCGTTTGGTATTACTGTTCATAATGACGTTGGTTAATGACCCTCAAAATTTTAGGGGTTAACCCAAAAGGAATCATAGGTTGAAGGCTAATCAATTAGGAAAACCTAATTGGATTAAGTGCTGATTTTCAACCTGATTAACTTGACCTGCTTGGGAAAACGGGTTCAAGACCGTTTGAGTGAGTTGACCAAGCATTTACCGTTTGGGATTCCTGTTCATTATTATGTTGGTTAATGACTCTACAAATTTTAGGGGTTAACTCCAAAGGAATCGTGAGTTGAAGGCTTTTCAATTAGGAAAACCCTAATTGCAAACAGTGCTGAAATTCCAATGAGTTAAGTTGAGATTTTGGGTTGATTAGCCCAAACGGGTTCAAGACCGTTTGGGGATCATCCAAACGGGTTCAAGACCGTTTGGGGATCACCCCAAGACCGTTTGGAGGTCTGGGGTAAAGTATAGTTGACCAATTGAAGGTCCAAAGGTACCAAATCATACTGCAACTCAATGCTGATTTGTTGATCAACTTGATAGACCAATCCATGATGATTTTTCACTAAAGTCCAAAGGTTGGATGAGCCAAACGGTCTCAAGACCATTTGGAGCTCATCCAAACGGTCTCAAGACCGTTTGGTGGTCACCCAAGACCGTTTGGAGGTCTAGGGTTGAGTATGATTAGGTGTTTGAAGGCCTAAAGGTACCAAGTTGATCTGCAATAAATTGCTGAATTGGTGAGCACTTCAATAATCCAAACCCTACTTGGATGGCTTGGTTTTGAGTGATATGATGGGCAAACGGTCTCAAGACCGTTTGGAGGTCATCCAAACGACCTCAAGACCGTTTGGGGTCAGGTCATACCCAGTTTGGATGATGGTTCAATGGTTTCAAAGCAACTAGTCTTACATTGATTAGTGTTGTTGAATCATCGATTCCAAACCCTAATTCAATTGAATCAAACCCTAATTGATGATCAATTGAGGGTAAATTGAGAGTCATATCAGTTGAAGTTTGACCTATTAAACTCAATTGAAGTATGAGGGTAGGTCCAATTGATGACTGGTTCCATGAATTCAATGATTGAAGGAATCAACATTGAAAACCCTAATTCAATTGGATACCCTATGTGATGGAGGTCCAATGTGATTGAATCCCTTGAGAATCAAGATGATGAATGATCCATTGATCCAATGTTGATTAGTAATGATAATAAAATAAGGTACAAAGGTTGAAACCCGAATAGTACCTAAGGGATTAGTGCCAATTAAGGGATAATTCCTAATTGCTTATAGGGTCAATGACTTGATACACTATGTTAATCATAGTTGTATGTACTCAACTAAAGGGTGATATGACCTATTCAAGTTGAGAAGTTGATAGCATGAATTCATACATGAATATGATTCATGTGGTGGTTAAGAGTTATGATCCTTAAGTAAAGAGATCATGAAACCCTAAACATGAACATAAACCCTAATTGACAGGATTATTGAACTCAAACCCTAGTTGAGGGTGTATCCTTATGAAACCCTAGTTGAGGGTGTATCCATGTGAAACCCTAGTTGAGGGTGTATCCATGTGAAACCCTAACTGAGGGTGTATCCATGTGAAACCCTAGTTGAGGGTGTATCCATGTGAAACCCTAATTGAGGGTGATTTCATGAGAAACCCTAATTGGGAATGATTAGCAAACCTTGAATATGGGAAACGTGATATGAAACCCTAATGAAGGGTGATGCTATATGTAATCCCCATTCTAAAGAAGGGAGATGGTATGTGAAACCCTAATCCCTAATGAAAGAATAGAATTCATACTTGAATATGATTCATGAGGGGAACTTCTGTAGCACGACCGTGGTAGCTTCACTTTGCACGACCGTGCAAGGTAGCACGGCCGTGGTGGCTTCCCTTCGCACGACTGTTCTTGGTTGCACGGCCGTGGTGCTCTATGCTTGATTTAGAGGTGATTTGAAAGTGATCTCATATGATCGTATACCTTGATATGATTATAAGTCCAATATAATTGGATGAAGGATACATAAGATATGTGATGAGAAACCCTAGTTGAGGGTGTATCATTGTGATTGTTTATAAGCAACTTTATAATAAAGTCATGCCTTAAACTAAGATAAGTCCATATCATGTGAGATAGTTGTACAATTCTAATGTGTGGCCTTTGCATTATATGATAAAGGTAAGAGATTAGTGATGGAATGTATTAAGAGGGAAATACCTTAATACAAGATAAGATGGATAACTCAACAGAGTTTGAAATGATGAGAAAGTGATACATCAAGATATGATAGTTATCACATTCAGCATTTCAGGGTTTATATGCCTTGATGTACTTCAAATACAATATAATTGGGTAAGAAACATATGAAGTGTGTTATGAAACTATTACAATGAAATGTAATGAGTTGTTACACCTTGATGAGTGTTAATTAATGTACCTTGAGAATGGGGTTAAGCTCAAATAATGTGTATGATATAATCATACCATGATAAGGATGAGAAATGAACTCATACCTTGAATTGATGATCATTAATGCTATATGATGAAAGTAATGTTCTAGAATAATCAAATATGATATCCTTGAATGCCCCAGAGGTATGGAATAATGTATTAAGGGTTGGACAGATAATGAGATCATGAACTCTTTATTAATGAGAAATGGGGAACCCTAACCCTAATTTGGGTAAAGGGATTGAAAAGCCCTATTTGATAGTAAACCCTAATTCCTGGTAGAGGAATAATGGTGTTACTATCACATCACATGATGTGATGAATATCTTGTATGACTGTTATCATGCCTAATAACCATACATATATTATGAGATGATGTATATAGCTAGTGTGAGCTGTGACATTTATATAATAAATGTTGATTGGCATTATGTGCCTTAATGTTGTTGTTGCTTAGTAAAAGAAGCAATATGCATGGACTTTTATGAGTCACATGAGTAAGTTGTTACCTAGTGAGAGGTGACAAGATATTTCATGGCCTTGTGAGCCAGGTGTGATGCTTGTGTAACAAGTATCATGAATGCCTTGGTCAGATGACCTGAAGGTGATAGTTACCTGAAAAAGGTATAATAATGCTCAATGATGAGTTAAGGGTTTGAATACCCAGAACCATATGATTATGGTGATGAGAAAGTGAAGGGATGATAATTCCCAGTATTGAAATGAGGGACTGAGTTCCCAGGGTCTTTGAAAGACTGATAAATATCTGATAAAAGTAGTACATGTCTCTTTATAGCATTGTTGTAATAAGTTATGTTTGAGAACTTGGCTGATGCTAAAAGAATATGAGAATGTACTTAATAAATCAAGTGAAATCTATTCATGTAGTGCTCTGACCATAGATCCATCATCGTCAGGAATAGGTGATGGTGAAACGGGTTCCCGCGGCAAAACCCGGAGCACATATTTTGAATATGTGGGGGTAAATGGGCGAAAATATCCTTACGTCCTCTTGAAGAGATTGTTGGAAGGTAAACAAGAAACCTCTCAATCCTTCATGAATATGTCGGGATGGATGTATCATGAATCTCCCAATGATACTTAATGTCGGATCGAGGAGATAAACAAGAAATCTCTCGATTGGCGATGAGAGTGCAGTTGACGCTGTAACTCTGTAGCGAAGGTGCCACAATACCCTGGCTAGCTAGTTAGCAGAGACACGAGATGTCCTGCATGTGGTCTCATACTGACCGAGACAGATGAGGTCATAAGAATCCGGCTCTTTTGATGACCTATGTATGGTACCGAGGCGATTTCGTAATGGTTGGTTGGAGTATGAGTGGTATATCTCATCTCCTCAGAGCATAAGTGTGATTGTAAAATGTAATCAGCCGTATAGCATGTTTGCTTAAGGATTGAATATGGAGATTCATTGGTTGATGTTGCATTTCTTTGTGCATTCCTTAGTAGATAAATGTTAATTATGTTTCTTTATATTCTCTGCAAAGTAGAAAGATGAATTACTTATCTACCATGGGTAGATGCAATGACCTCCTTGAGAATGGAGATTATCTTATTCTGTTCTATGATGAATAATTCTACCTGATAATGTAAAAGTAACCCCTAGTCAGTTTTAATTTGATAAACTGCAATAACAATGTTTTTGGCGGAGAGTTATATCTCTCGCTGGGGCAATTTTCAATTGTCTCACCCCTGTGGGAAACATTTTTAGGTATACATGGAAGGCAGAGCAGAAACCCTAGAACAGGGAAAGAGCAGCAGCAACAGCAGGGACATCAATAAGATCTCAGGTGGAAATATTGTCTGTATAGTCATATAGATAGTAGTCTTATGTGTCGTCTCTGTACTCTCAGGTCCTCGGAGTTTTAAATGTATCAATCTGAGTTTTGGCTTAGTGCCTCGAAGTTTTTATACTGCCTGTGTATATTTGTTAACAGGGCAGTCAATGTTGTAATCCTTGAAAAGGAATGGTACATGTTGTGTACTTGTGAACCAGGATGAATTTGGAATACTTTGGTTCATGGTTAAAGAGTTTTCCTATGAATGTATCTCTTTGCAAAAATTTTTAAATTTTCAGTGATTTTCAGTAATCCGCTGCAAATAATTCGCTTCCGCATTAGTTAATCCTGTTTTCGCGAGACGGTCGTTTCAATTAGTGGTATCAGAGCTCTAGGTTCGCTGAGTCTACAGAGACATAGGACTATAATGATTTCTGCTTGTGCAGAGAAAGGGTAAAGTTTAAAATGACTGGAGAGCACAAGGAACAAATTGCTAAGGGCAATGTTGTTGCACCAAGAAGAGGTGCAAGGGATCATGCAAGAATAGAATGAGTGCCTGAGAATCCCCATTAAGACCTGATCAGGATAGAGAATCCTATGATCATGCTCTTGTTGGGTAGATTAGGGCAACAGTAATGCATATGAGTGGACTGGATGCTAGGCTTATAACCTAGGTAATCAGTCCTTAATACAGAAAGCTTGATCTTAAAATGAGTTCCTAAATGACTTAGTCATGTTGGAACAAAGGAAAATATGGAAAAGATTAACTTATGGCAAGAAAGTAGACTCTGCCATGAGCTTAGACAGATAATAAATATGTGATGGCAGTGCCCAAGAAGGGGCAATAAGCTGAGAAGTAGGTGATGATCTCTATAATTTTAGAGACATTTGCCTAATGGTTCTAAAAAGCTAAGGTTTTTGGTACAAATAGTGCAATAAATGCCTAGTGTACCAGGGCAGTAGCCCCTAAGTAAGTGTAAAGGTCTTAACCTTTCACCTGTAAAATTCCATGGCTTAGTTTTTGCATCAGTAATAAGACTAATAAGACCATGATGTGAGGACAATGTATGTTATAAATGTGTACATGTTGAGTACACTAAACCCCTTTTGTTATAAAAAGGAGGACTGCTGATTTGGTTTTCCCTATTAGTTGTCATATAGGGAAGAAATGATGAGAATTAGAATTTGAATTCTGTTCAAGTATTCTTTTAAATGTTCTATATTGATCTTACCTCTATGAAAGAGGAAGAGGTATAGAAGAGATGCCTGGATAAAATCCAGGGATGTTAAATCTTATGTTATGATAATATGAAAAACAAGAAATATGATAGCATGTAAGTGCATACTTCTTGATCTCAGTACTTGTAAACCCTGATCAGGTTTACAACTATTGATGATAAAGTGAGTATGTAAACTCTTAGATTGATATCTTTTTGATTGCCCTGATCAAGCAATCATTTTGATACAATCTAATGAGTATCATGAAATAAGAAATATGGTATGGATAAATGTATCACACCTTAAGTACAAGAAAGAAGGATCTGATAGGAATTCAGATCAGTATGTATATATGAGGAAGTAAAAGTATGACCCTCATATGATGAGAAAGAGAACAAGGGAGGTGATCCCTGTTCAATAAAGTTGTAAATATGATAAAAGAAAGATGAGAATATGATGTGTTTTCAACACATGTGACTGATACCAGGGTAATGGATTCTGGTATCTGAGAATTATCAGATGGTTTAGATTAGCTACATGGAGTGGTCAACTATGAAATCAGTCGGATTATATAAAATGATATGAACATCATATGTTAGGGGTTTATGCTTTGCATAAACATAACAACTAAATATGTCTTTAAGATAAGTTCTCATTTGACTCTATGAGAATATTGTGTGAAGGAACTTTGTGCTGATCAAAGTTCTATTATGTCTACATAACAATGAGGTGTTATGAAGAGACATGATGATATGATGAATGAATGATATCTATTCCCTTTATTTGGGATTTCGGGGATGAAATCTGTGTTAGGGGTTTATAATTTATAACATCCCTGACCTGGGTTATGCTTTAACCCTAGGTGTTTTGATTAAGAAAGATGATTATATGCTTAATCTCATCTTGTGAAAAGTAATTAAGGCTCAAAAGGAACCTATGTTTCAATTTTGGTCTTGTTTGAATAATGTTGAAGCAATGTTTGCTTATTTTGGACTAAAGTGCAAATTACCCAAGTTGAGGGGTTAAATTGCAAATGTTTCATGATAAGATGTTCCTATGATGTTGAGACATCATAAGAATGAATATGATGTAGTGGTATGGTTTCCACAAGCTTGGACACCAAGATTAAGCTTGTAAAGCAATCCTTGTGCATTAAAACCTAGTTTTGGTGTAATGTGCAATTTACCCAAAATCTAGGGTTCAATATGCAAATTACCACTTCAACAAGGTCCCTAATGTTTCTTAGAATCATTTAGAGCAAAGAAAATGAGAGGGACTCCTCATTTGAATTAAGTTGTAGGAGAGAGAATCTTGACATTAAAATAATCAAGAATGATGCCTAATTGAAACCCTAATTCGATTTAGGGCAAAAATGAATAAAAATAATTGAAGGGCTTTCAACCAAAATGTTTTGGGTTGATTTTGAATAAGGATGGACGTTCCTTTAACAAGATAAGGAACCAAAATATCTTAAGTAGGTGAAATTCCACTCACCTTTTTATAAAGAAAAGTAATATCCACTCACATGTGGGATATTATATTATAAGCATTAAGGTGCTTAATTTGCTTTTCTTTAAATTGAGGATAATGAAGGAGAATTAAAGGCAAGGAAGGTGCCTCGTACCCAAGGTAGTTGAGGGGGAAGAGGCGGCCACTTTATTGGGATTAATTGGATTTTTTATAAGGCATTTTCTCTCTCATCAATTTCCTTATAAAAGTGCCTTTTCCAAATGAATTGAAAGGATTTTTCGGCCCTTTCTTCTTCCTTTGCTTGGGATGAGCTCAAGGGGACTTAGGAGCAACAGGAGGACGAGCCCCAACCTGTTGGTAAGCTTCTTGACCCTCGTTCTTCATGATTTCATGGTGGAAATCGAAAATAAATTATGGATTCCTTCTTATTTCGATCTCCTCTTCAACCCTAGCCAACTTTTGCAATCAAAAGCTTGAGGACGATCCTAGGGGGAGTTGCTAGAGCTTCATCCACCATTGATGTCGTGATCTTGGAGCTTTGGAGCTCAATTGGAGGTGGGTTTTATAACTTAAACCCTCAAACATTGCTATTGCATCAATCTTCTATGTTTTGTTGATTGATTTCTTCAATTTTATACACTTTTGTTTCTTTGCTACAAATTCCATCAAGAACGGTTGCTGTTATTGGGTGCACGAAGGAAGATGATGATGACATCATCATAAGCAAGCACCTCACCAAATATCTTACGAGCAAACGATCTCAAAAGTTAGGACCAAACGGTTTCACCAAAACCGTTTGGTGACCAAACGGGTTGCAAACCGTTTGGTGGAAAACGGGTTCAAACCCGTTTGAAGGAGTTGACCAAGCGTTTACCGTTTGGGAATATCGTTTCTAATTATGTAGGCTAATGACCCTCCAAATTTTAGGGGTTAACTCTAAAGTAATCATAGGTTGAAGTCCAATCCATTAGACAAATCGAATTGAATTAAGTGCTGATTTTCAACCTGAATAACTTGACCTGCTTGGGCAAACGGGTTCAAGACCGTTTGAGATGGTTGACCAAGTGTTGACCGTTTGGTATTCCTGTTAATAATGATGTTGGTTAATGAACCTCCAAATTTGAGGGGTTAACTCAAAAGGAATCATAGTTTGAAGGCTAATCAATTAGGAAAACCTAATTGGATTAAGTGCTGATTTTCAACCTGATTAACTTGACCTTCTTGGGAAAACGGGTTCAAGACCGTTTGAGATGGTTGACCAAGTGTTTACCGTTTGGGATTCCTGTTCATAATGCTGTTGGTTAATGACCCTCCAAATTTGAGGGGTTAACTCAAAAGGAATCATAGGTTGAAGGCTAATCAATTAGGAAAACCTAATTGGATTAAGTGTTGATTTTCAACCTGATTAACTTGACCTGCTTGGGAAAACGGGTTCAAGACCGTTTGAGTGAGTTGACCAAGCATTGACCGTTTGGGATTCCTGTTCATTATTATGTTGGTTAATGACTCTTTAAATTTTAGTTGTAAAATCCAAAGGAATCGTGAGTTGAAGGCTATTCAATTAGGAAAACCCTAATTGAAAACAGTGTTGAAATTCCAATGAGTTAAGTTGAGATTTTGGGTTGATTAGCCCAAACGGGTTCAAGACCGTTTGGGGATCATCCAAACGGGTTCAAGACCGTTTGGGGATCACCCCAAGACCGTTTGGAGGTCTGGGGTAAAGTATAGTTGACCAATTGAAGGTCCAAAGGTACCAAATCATACTGCAACTCAATGCTGATTTGTTGATCAACTCGATAGACCAATCCATGATGATTTTTCACTAAAGTCCAAAGGTTGGATGAGCCAAACGGTCTCAAGACCGTTTGGAGCTCATCCAAACGGTCTCAAGACCGTTTGGTGGTCACCCAAGACCGTTTGGAGGTCTAGGGTTGAGTATGATTAGGTGTTTGAAGGCCTAAAGGTACCAAGTTGATCTGCAATAAATTGCTGAATTGGTGAGCACTTCAGTAATCCAAACCCTACTTGGATGGCTTGGTTTTGAGTGATATGATGGGAAAACGGTCTCAAGACCGTTTGGAGGTCATCCAAACGACCTCAAGACCGTTTGGGGTCAGGTCATACCCAATTTGGATGATGGTTCAATGATTTCAAAGCAACTAGTCTTACATTGATTAGTGTTGTTGAATCATCGATTCCAAACCCTAATTCAATTGAATCAAACCCTAATTGATGATCAATTGAGGGTCAATTGAGATTCAAATCAATTGAAGGTTGACCTATTAAACTCAATTGAAGTATGAGGGTAGGTCCAATTGATGACTGGTTCCATGAATTCAATGATTGAAGGAATCAACATTGAAAACCCTAATTCAATTGGATACCCTATGTAATGGAGGTCCAATGTGATTGAATCTCTTGAGAATCAAGATGATGAATGATCCATTGATCCAATGTTGATTAGTAATGATAATAAAAGAAGGTACAAAGGTTGAAACCCAAATAGTACCTAAGGGATTAGTGCCAATTAAGGGATGAATTCCTAATTGCTTATAGGGTCAATGACTTGATACACTATGTTAATCATAGTTGTATGTACTCAACTAAAGGGTGATATGACCTATTCAAGTTGAGAAGTTGATAGCATGAATTCATACATGAATATGATTCATGTGGTGGTTAAGAGTTATGATCCTTAAGTAAAGAGATCATGAAACCCTAAACATGAACATAAACCCTAATTGACAGGGTTATTGAACTCAAACCCTAGTTGAGGGTGTATCCTTATGAAACCCTAGTTGAGGGTGTATCCATGTGAAACCCTAGTTGAGGGTGTATCCATGTGAAACCCTAACTGAGGGTGTATCCATGTGAAACCCTAGTTGAGGGTGTATCCATGTGAACACCTAATTGAGGGTGATTTCATGAGAAACCCTAATTGGGAATGATTAGCAAACCTTGAATATGGGAAACGTGATATGAAACCCTAATGAAGGGTGATGCTATATGTAATCCCTATTCTAAAGAAGGGATATGGTATGTGAAACCCTAATCCCTAATGAAAGAATAGAATTCATACTTGAATATGATTCATGAGGGGAACTTCTGTAGCACGACCGTGGTAGCTTCACTTTGCACGACCGTGCAAGGTAGCACGGCCGTGGTGGCTTCCCTTCGCACGGCCGTTCTTGGTTGCACGGCCGTGGTGCTCTATGCTTGATTTAGAGGTGATTTGAAAGTAACCTAATATGATCGTATACCTTGATATGATTATAAGTCCAATATAATTGGATGAAGGATACATAAGATATGTGATGAGAAACCCTAGTTGAGGGTATATCATTGTGATTGTTTATAAGCAACTTTATAATAAAGTCATGCCTTAAACTAATATAAGTCCATATCATGTGAGATAGCTGTACAATTCTAATGTGTGGCCTTTGCATTATATGCTAAAGGTAAGAGATTAGTGATGGAATGTATTAAGAGGGAAATACCTTAATACAAGATAAGATGGATAACTCAACAGAGTTTGAAATGATGAGAAAGTGATACATCAAGATATGATAGTTATCACATTCAGCATTTCAGGGTTTATATGCCTTGATGTACTTCAAATACAATATAATTGGGTAAGAAACATATGAAGTGTGTTATGAAACTATTACAATGAAATGTAATGAGTTGTTACACCTTGATGAGTGTTAATTAATGTACCTTGAGAATGGGGTTAAGCCCAAATAATGTGTATGATATAATCATACCATGATAAGGATGAGAAATGAACTCATACCTTGAATTGATGATCATTAATGCTATATGATGAAAGTAATGTTCTAGAATAATCAAATATGATATCCTTGAATGCCCCAGAGGTATGGAATAATGTATTAAGGGTTGGACAGATAATGAGATCATGAACTCTTTATTAATGAGAAATGGAGAACCCTAACCCTAATTTGGGTAAAGGGAATGAAAAGCCCTATTTGATAGTAAACCCTAATTCCTAGTAGAGGAATAATGGTGTTACTATCACATCACATGATGTGATGAAAATCTTGTATGACTGTTATCATGCCTAATAACCATACAGATATTATGAGATGATGTATATAGCTAGTGTGAGCTGTGACATTTATATAATAAATGTTGATTGGCATTATGTGCCTTAATGTTGTTGTTGCTTAGTAAAAGAAGCAATATGCATGGACTTTTATGAGTCACATGAGTAAGTTGTTACCTAATGAGAGGTGACAAGATATTTCATGGCCTTGTGAGCCAGGTGTGATGCTTGTGTAACAAGTATCATGAATGCCTTGGTCAGATGACCTGAAGGTGATAGTTACCTGAAAAAGGTATAATAATGCTCAATGATGAGTTAAGGGTTTGAATACCCAGAACCATATGATTATGGTGATGAGAAAGTGAAGGGATGATAATTCCCAGTATTGAAATGAGGGACTGAGTTCCCAGGGTCTTTGAAAGACTGATAAATATCTGATAAAAGTAGTACATGTCTCTTTATAGCATTGTTGTAATAAGTTATGTTTGAGAACTTGGCTGATGCTAAAAGAATATGAGAATGTACTTAATAAATCAAGCGAAATCTATTCATGTAGTGCTCTGACCATAGATCCATCATCGTCACGAATAGGTGATTGTGAAACGGGTGCCCGCGGCAAAACCCGGAGCACATATTTTGAATATGTGGGGGTAAATGGGTGAAAATATCCTTACGTCCTCTTGAAGAGATTGTTGGAAGGTAAACAAGAAACCTCTCAATCCTTCATGAATATGTCGGGATGGATGTATCATGAATCTTCCAATGATACTTAATGTCAGATCGAGGAGATAAATAAGAAATCTCTCGATTGGCGATGAGAGTGCAGTTGACGCTGTAACTCTGTAGCGAAGGTGCCACAATACCCTGGCTAGCTAGTTAGCAGAGACACGAGATGTCCTGCATGTGGTCTCGTACTGACCGAGACAGATGAGGTCATAAGAATCTGGCTCTTTTGATGACCTATGTATGGTACCGAGGCGATTTCGTAATGGTTGGTTGGAGTATGAGTGGTATATCTCATCTCCTCAGAGCATAAGTGTGATTGTAAAATGTAATCAGCCGTATAGCATGTTTGCTTAAGGATTGAATACGGAGATTCATTGGCTGATGTTGCATTTCTTTGTGCATTCCTTAGTAGATAAATGTTAATTATGTTTCTTTATATTCTCTGCAAAGTAGACAGATGAATTACTTATCTACCATGGGTAGATGCAATGACCTCCTTGAGAATGGAGATTATCTTATTATGTTCTATGATGAATAATTCTACCTGATAATGTAAAAGTAACCCCTACTCAGTTTTAATTTGATAAACTGCAATAACAATGTTTTTGGCGGAGAGTTATATCTCTCGCTGGGGAAATTTTCAATTGTCTCACCCCCGTGGGAAACATTTTTAGGTATACATGGAAGGCAGAGCAAAAACCCTAGAACAGGGAAAGAGCAGCAGCAACAGCAGGGACAACAATAAGATCTCAGGTGGAAATATTGTCTGTCTAGTCATATAGATAGTAGTCTTATGTGTCGTCTCTGTACTCTCAGGTCCTCGGAGTTTTAAATGTATCAATCTGAGTTTTGGCTTAGTGCCTCGAAGTTTTTATACTGTCTGTGTATATTTGTTAATAGGGCAGTCAATGTTGTAATCCTTGAAAAGGAATGGTACATGTTGTGTACTTGTGAACCAGGATGAATTTGGAATACTTTGGTTCATGGTTAAAGAGTTTTCCTGTGAATGGATCTCTTTGCAAAAAGTTTTAAATTTTCAGTGATTTTCAGTAATCCGCTGCAAATAATTCGCTTCCGCATTAGTTAATCCTATTTTCGCGAGACGGTCATTTCATTGTCTTTGGGGTGAGTTTATATCTCTCTACAAGGAGTAAATCCTTGACAACTTGTCTCACAATGTTGTTTTAAGTGTGTATCACCCTATGGACATCCACCCATATTTATAGGAGAGTCATTGTATTGGAATTTTGAAAATCCAATCACATTCCTAATCACAACTTAAAAAATAGAAATAAACTTTGAATGTTTTTGAAATCTCAGTTGCCTGATTAAACTATACACTTGATCAACTAAGACTAATTTGTTCATCCAATCAACCAATTATGTTATCTAGTCAGACAACAAATGATGAATGTATTTTCATCCTAATTTTAGTTTCATTTTAACTTAGTTTTGCATTCACATACATACTTCATTTTACTTCAGAATGAGCTCCAGTTTAAGTTTACATAATCTTTTTTTTTAATTTTAACGTTTTGACCCATTTATTTGGTTTACATGGAAGTATTGAGCTTCATTCTATATGTACCAATGTAGGAGACAATGGTCCCACTAACTGGGTGGAAAACACAAGAAATAATGTGGACCAGATTTTCATAGAACTATTGCTTCATCACTTGATGCTTTCATCTATCAAAATATTCAGAGGCATAGGCCCTTGCCTAAATGACAATAGCGCCCCTGGTTGGTTTGCATCTTTCTAGAATCTCATCAGTCCGCTCACTTTGGCTTTCCATCAGTTTGTCCGTGATAGAGATTCCCATGTACCAAATGAAAATAAGTATGCATGTTCAACATACCAATGTCCAACCTTCCATCGAGCATCAATGATTGACCCTCCGATAAAGCATGTCCTCTGATGACCATTCCGCCACCATGCTCAAATGATCAACCCGCCACCATGTTCCAATGTCAAATTGCCATCGCATACTGATGTCTTGGAAGTCTCCAACCCTGTGATGGAAATCCTATGTTGACTCTCAGATGGGTGTCTTGCATGTAGCAACCAATGAGTGACTTGCACCTCCACTGATGCCTGACCAGTGCCTACCTCCTATGGAAGACTTACACTTGTCAACCAATGACAACCCTGTGCTCGACCACCAATGCAATTGTTGCATCATGCATTGATGAAATTCATGCATCCACACACCTATGGCCGAAATGTGCTCAACCTCTAATGAAACTTCTACGCAACTCAAATGGCACTCCTGACACCAGTGGGAATATTGAGGGTCTTAAGATTCTTTGTCAAACTCTTGTCATTTTGCCTTTACATCTGTGGTGGTTGAGACTCAAGTTCAAGGTAGATAGGAAGGATTCCAAACCCTAATCTCTGTTATAAATACAACGTCACACATTTAAGAAAAGGGATATGCCTTTCACGGCCCCGAGTATCAAATTTAGTTCTAAACAATCCATCTCCAGTTTCCATTGATTGATTTTTTTGGTCAAGAAACTAACTAGATCTCAACCTCCACTAAGAGTCCGAGGTCCTTAATTTTAAATAAGCAATATAAAGCCATCCACTTCCATCGACCCATCATCATTCTTCACATGTTTTGCCTCTAGGGAGGTATATCAAATCCACAAGGAAGAGAGATCAATAAATCCCAATCCATCTCTGATAAAGGTCAAGGGTTTTCCAGTTATTTGTTTGATATCTAAGTATGAAGAATTGCTTATACCTACTATGACTATGTTTCTCTCTTAAATTGTGATGATGGATTTCTCTCTCCTTTCCCTGTCTAAACTTGTTATTACTACCATGAGTGAGTTGTCTTCTCATTAGGGCATGAGGAGTAACCCCGCTACCCAATTTTGTTCTATTTATTGCATCTACTATTATATGAACCATTATATGTTTAGAATCAATCAGTAATGCTTGTATTGTTGTCTGATTATCAAGTTTACATATTTATTATATTTTTTTGTAGAAAACTTCAACGCCATGATCTAGAATGTCGATTGAATCTTGATAAACCTTTGATGAGAATTTCAAATAGGCGTTCCTAAGGTAATAGATGTATGATCTCTAGATAATGTGACAACGAACTTGGAGTGGTATCTATATGGTTTTTAATCCTAATGCCAAAAGGGAAATCTCCCCATTTATGTATTTCCATGCTTATTATGATACAGTGAGAGAGAATGATAGATAGTAGTAGTGAAACCCATTATGCCCTACTGTTTCCATCCATTAATAAATACAACCTTCATCTAACTTTTTTCATTATTACAATTCTCACTAAATCAAACCAAATCCAATCTTGTATAAAATATTAGCTCTTGTGTGGTTACTTTGACCGGATTATTATTAAATACATTATCCTTTGAGTTTGATCCTAAACTATACTACACTAAGATCCATCCACTTGCAGGTAGTGATTATGGTATGCAATCTTGGTAAAGGTGTAAGGACTTCTCCTTAGGTTAATCTACCTATGCAATAACAACACATCAATTGACCAGCTAGTTCTGATGTCAATTGACCAATTCAATTCAAATGAAACATTCCAAATATCATTGTTGTTTCTCAACTTCAATCCGGCCAACTATTTGGTCAGTTTCCCAAATAGGTGATTGGTTGATTGATTAAAATTCAATTGGCCAGTTGATCCAAACCATCCAGTTAATTAATATGCTTTCCTAGTCAATCAATTGGGTAGGAAATCTTCCTATACATGATTCCAAACCATTCTAATCATATGTTTTATTGGTAACTTCAATTCCCTTATGCATGCTTATGTATGTGACTCCATATGTTCTACATTGCACTAGTAGTTTTACTCATAAGAAAATATCGATATCTATCAATACATCATTTCTACCCAAGTAATTGAAATAAGTTGAGAATGAATTTAACTTATTAGTGACCAATGTTACCATGAAATTATAATCCCTTTTTGTCAGATATCTAGATTGAAGCTGGCATGGAGTTTTCATCATCTTAACATTCAATCTACGTTTCATGAACTAGAATAGACTATAAAGATTATGTGATCTCAATATCACATTTTGACTCACATGAGGAAATGCATGCATTTCATAGGTTGACTTGTCAAGTGGTTTGGATATGACCCCAATGATGGAAAAAATTTCATCAACATAACTCACAGTAATCTACAAGTGTCTTAGTGAACCTAGTCACCACATGTGTGGTTACCATTACTCAGAGTCACATTGGGCTTGTTAAAGTACACAGAAAAACATGTAATTACTATAGGGACTTCAAGTCCAATGATCACAATAACCACTTTCAACATTTAAATATGACTCTTACTTGCCATGGCATGGCTTTTGACACGCGTATAACGTGCGTGTAATACGCAAGTGTACGTGTCAAAGTAATATGGGATTATGAGTCCCGAGTTATCGAACACAGGGAGTTGTGAGGTTAAAGACTATTACTAATTAGTATTGATCAGCTAAGCCGATTAAAATGATTTGAGAGTTGACTGAAAAAGAAAAAGAAAATAAGAGAAAACAAAGCAATTGATTAAATGTTTAGTTTAATCAATTTAGATGGAGATCTTTAGGATGGCGGTCTCACCGCGGGTTATCATTGCATGAATTTCTATCTAATCACTCAGATTTATCTCTCTATCCGGGTAGTGGCCTGAAATCAGAATTGCCCACTGTCATGGTACAATTCACTACCTATGTCTAGGTCGGTTCCACTGTCATAGTAACCTATACCCTAAACTAGGTGCATTAAAAACGATCTCTCGGTATCCACCATTAACCTTACACCTCCTTGTTCAAGGGATTTGTCAATTAATGTGATATTCATTTCTTTTTCAACCGTTAATTCTTCTTTCAAAGAAATTAAGGGCATTAGGTTATTATTATGGTGATCAAGCATAACAATAAAATTGAGACAACGAATTCATACCACGAATTTGAGAGATAAATGATGAATTATTATGATAAAAACTTCATACAATGACTTCCCGGGATACTCCCGGTCCTAAAGATATATAGTTTTTAGCCGAAAATAGACGACATGGTATCACAGTAACTCGAGAATATGCAAAACATGAATTTCGAGATACAGTAAATAGGAGAAAGGGTTAAAGAGTGGATCTGGAGAAGATGGAGAGAATTTGCCGTCGTTTTCACTGCAAAAACGCCTCCGAGGTCTTCCGTGTAGGGTTCCTCTACTTTTCTCTCTCCGTTCGGCTGCCGTATCGTCCCCCCGTGATAGATATCCCAATTGCGGTTTTAATGGTGTCTTTTATAGCTGTCGTACATGTTTAGGTCAAGAGGAAATCTAAAATGTATTTTTGAATACAAACATGTGTTAGATTTAACACATTAAAATTTGGTCCGCAGCGTCTGAGTCGATGGTATCGACTTGGAAGTCGATAGTATCGACTTCTTCACAGTAAAACGTCCTTTTTATTTTCAATCTGGAGAAAAAAATATTTGTACTCTGATGCCATGTCGCTACCATCGAGTTGCAAGTCGATGGTATCGACTTTGCTCCAGTAAATAATAATTATCTGCAATAAAATAATCAATGAATAAAATCAAATAATTACTATAATAATTAAAACATGTAAAATGCATGTAAAATACATGTAAAAATATAAGAAATGATGGACAAGTGATTTTTACTAATTTGGTAAAATATGTATTAAAAAGATATTCAATTAAGCACATATGACACAGAAAATAACCAAATTAGATATCAAAATAACGACAATTTGTCCATACATCACACCCCTAAGCTTGAATATTGCTCGTCCTCGAGCAACACTACTCTTAGATTTGTTTTAAATAGTCAGCAAGAAGACAGGTACCTATGAATTATTTTTCCTAACCACCCTCCACTAGTCGGTCCCAAACCGGTCCTTGCCAACCACTGAACAAGTAACTACTCTAAAGCGATCAATAATGTTCATAATAGATGTCCACAATAAGATTAATGAAAAACACTATCAATATGAAGCAGTTAATATCATGGCTAGTAGGACACATGCTTGATGCACCATGTGATCTCCCTATCTACATTGCTCTGATCTACCTAAATAAGCTACTTGGAAGTAGATCCCCAAATAAACATGGATGAGGGGATTAATTGTGATGGTGGCCTACCATACAGAGCAATGGGTGGAAAAGATGGGTGGCTATGAAAATTGGATTCACAAGAATCATCCAAATTATTTATGCAAAAAAGTAAAAATATGATGCACCTGTATGATGGATAAAATGTGAATGTATGACTTTTAATGACTATTTTTTTCATTTTGGTGGAATGATCCATGCAATGAATGTCCCATCCTAATGATGAGTATAAGTGGAAAGGTTCTTACAAAAAAAAAATCCATAATTCCCTTATTTATTGCTTAGAGAGAATATGACATTGAACTTGAAATTCTTTTCCTCCTTTTCTCCTCTTTTTTTTCTTTTTCAATAATTCTTTTTTTCTTACCCTATTTTTAGCAAGATGAACAGTTCATGCTTGGGTTTTTTTTTGCTTTTTGTTTTATTTGGAGAAGGAGTAAGGAGATACAACTTTTTCTTTACGCTCTTTCATGAGAGAAGACCGTAGAAGATAATAAATGTGTAACATCTTATGAAATATGTAATGCAAATGTAACTATATGAAATTTTGTTATGCAAACTGTTGGATCAATGGGCTCTAGAAGGGGGGGTTGAATAGAGCTTCACAAACTTCACAAAAGTGATTAGACCACCAAATTATATTAAGTGCAGAACTTAATTCAAAACAGCAATTTGATTGTCCTAAACTAGCATACAAAGCAAGGATAAGAGACAAGGAAAGCATGCACTTGGACAGGTGGTTTAGAGTGGTTCCATGTCCTAAGCTTAGGAGCAATGTCAGTCCACTACCTAGAGTTGGTTAGGCTCTAGGATTTGTAACTTGGTTCTCTTATATATATCATACAATAAGATTACAAGCTACAACTACCAACCATCCAAGGACTTATATATCAAGCCAAGATCTTCTACCTCACCAAGGACTTACCCACCAAGCAAGTAGTCTTCAGCCTTCTTCAAAGGACTTACCTACTCTTGCTCTAGTCTTCGGCCTTGCAGGAATTACCCATCTTGCTTGAGCTTTGCCTTGCACCTCTCCTTCTCTTGGAGAGCTTTAGCACCTTCCTCCTTCACTCGGAGGCCTGGAGCAGCTAGCCTTCTTCTCCTTCACTTGGGGAAGAACAGCAACCTTCTTCTCTTTCACTCGGAGAAGAAACTTCAATCAATCTTCATAGAGAATGGAGATGGGAGAAGTGGAAAGGAGAGCTTTACACGATTACAAATGATAGCTCTCATACATGGGATCCTAACTCACTCATACTCACGAATTTGCTTTGAAGGTAGAGAGAGAAAGGGGCTCAAAGGATTAGAAACCACTCAACTAAGGCTAGGACCAAGCATATGTGAATGAGCAACCTTGGAATGAAGTCCAAGAGGTCCTATTTATAGTTGAGGGTGTCCCTTTGAGGTTGGGAGAGTTAAGTGGCACAAACTAGCCGTTTTACAACTTGCAACAGATCTATTTTGAGTCCCACCAACTCCTCCAACGGTTGGAATTGCTTTTTCTGCATTCCAGTACAGTCCGATCGGCCGAGTTTCATTAAAGGCAACTCGGCCGACACACTAGGCGACAAGTCTGAGAGGCAGACTGTCGGCCGAGTTTCCATGGGGAAACTCGACCGATCGGTCGACCTTCAGTCTTGACCAACCAGTGGATCGGCCGAGTTTCCTATCATTGAAACTCGACCGAACAGGGATCGACTGAGTTGGAAACTCGGCCGACAGCCCAGAAAATTCCAGAATATATGGATCGGCCGAGTTTGGAATTCGGCCGACAAAATCCCTGTTAAGGGTATTTTGGAATTTTCATAAACTGTACAAACGATGGATTTTTGAGTCCCAATCATTTTATCCATCTTAGATACAATGCAAAACATGATTATGAGTGATTACATAAAATGTTCTAAGCCTCTAAGGGCTATATTACAAAGCGGTTACAAGTCACATGTTTTGCATGTGCCGGAAGAGTAGCTTTGGAGATAAAGGAGATTCTTTTCTTGTATCTAATATCTGCAATGATCTCAAATAGATTTGTTAGATACATATGAATGGAATGGTTAAGTCATTATCAAAATATGGGCAATGTGCGACACCTAGGTCAACACAAACAACAAATGCTCAAAAGAGATTATGAATTTTTTTTCCTTTTCTAATGCATAATAAAATGTACTAACTATATGCTTCCTATCATGCCTTGTAATGCAAACAAGAGGAAAATAACTTGGATTACACTTTATCATCCTATGGTGGTGATTGAAGATGAATGGAAGGTGGATGAGATCACATGACTAAGAGACAATGTCTTTCCCAACCATGATATGTCCCTCTTCTATCAACTTATGTAACAGGGTAACCTTAGAGTTTATTTCTAGAATTCACATTAAAGATCACGTTACTGTTTGGTTGGTTTGGACTCAAACATCATCGTCATAACACAAGCCATAGGGTTAAGTTAGGTTTTTCATTCAATCAGTATGTCTTCAAGCTGACTAATCCAAACAATTCCTCCAGTTATGTACTCTTAAACATAGCAAATTTAGCTTAAAGTGCAAAGCATAAGAGCACATTCAGTTTTCAACAATTATCAGAATTGATACCACATCATCAAGAAACGGCTAATCCTAACCATAATTTTATATTTTTTTTTTCCACAAGTACACTAGATAGAAGTGGACGCTAAAAACAATTTCAAACAACAAAAGCAAAACATGTAGAGATATGATAAAAAGTAAAGATGCAAGATAAAGATAGAAGTGTCATTCCATTCCTCCCCCTAAGCTTGAATATGACATTGTCCTCAATGTCAAAAGCAAAGGAAGATACATGGAACGACTGTACCAGTATGGACGGTGAACTCTAGGGTCAAATATGAGTAGTTGCGATCCACATGATAGTCTGCCCTCCAATATGCACTCAAGCTCAGTGAAGTGTCTATGCTTGCTCAGCTTGTGAGATGTCACTAATGAAAACTCAGTACTACCGACAGTGAAGTCGGTGGTACCGACTCAGTGCGTCCCTGCACACTGAATGCACATATCAAGGCACCTTTTTTACTTGCATCAAAACTAGATATCACAATCTACAAATAGGAATGTAAAAATAGAATTGAAAGTTTAACAAAATAAATCTAATTGGTGGGTTGCCTCCCACAAGCTTCCTTGTTTAACGTCCTAGGATGGACACATGTCAATCAACAATAATCAGGTGGTCGTGGAGGAGGGTAAAGCTCTCTCCGCCTCTTCCTTCTAAACTTTTGGTTCCTTGCAACAATGAGAAAAAATAAATAATAGTTAGAAGACCAACATGTATGGTTGACGTTCCATTTTAACAGTAAATTATCATTGCAATGATCATGAACATGAACACGACTCATAGTCAAATATTGATGTGGGAGCACATGTAGAAATAGATAGCCATGAGGTGAAAGGTATAATGATGATTGCTCCTTAATTTCTATGACCATCCCCAATGGATCACTCCTATCTACACATAATGGAGGGGTTATATCAAAGGTGAATTTATGTGCCTCCTCCTCTAGTAATTCAATTCCCCCACATTTAATATCCTCACAAAAACTTTCAAAATTATCATCTGGATATATATCCCATATAGGATCCCCCATAAGGAAATGAAGAGATGGGTCTTGTGGTGAAGGAATTATGTGATGAGTAATGGGAAATTCCTCCACCTTTTCACTCTCAATATCCTCTTCCTCATTCTCTTCCTCCTCTCTAAGATCACTATCAAATAAAGCACCTTCTGGATCCTCCTCTCCTTCACTCATATCCCAAACACATGTATCAAAATTGTCTTCCACCTTATTTGCACCATTATTCTCATCTTCCTCATCAGATCCCCAATCATATTCAAAATAAATCCTAGGATTCGAGGGTGTGGGTGTGGGCTCAATGGAAGGACATGATAGAGGTGATTCTAAAACTTCTTCCAGTATGTTATCCTCACTCTCTAATTCCTTATCCTCAATCTCAACTTCTTCCATTTTCTCTATTCTACCCCATCCTCCATTAGAAATAGGACCTTTGCGATTTAAAACATATTGAACCAAAATCCTAATATGCTCACGATGAATTTCCTTTAAGGTTTTCTCATGATGTAATGAAGGTGGACTCAGACATTTATAACCTACATGTGCATTTCCACACTCAGAACAAATAGGGGCCATGTGCTTTTTTTATTTATTTTTTTAATGAAAGAAAACTAACTACAAAGAAATATTTAGATGAATATGTACAATGCCTAAACTAAAAGTAAAGTTTTATGTAATGAAAAATGGGAAGAATAAAAAAAAATTATAAAAAAAAGAAAATAAATACAATGGCCTAGAGTGGACGATCCTAACTTTTCATAGTGTTAACCATGCCAACTCCCCGGCAACGGCGCCAAAAACTTGACACGCGTATAACGTGCGTGTAATACGCAAGTGTACGTGTCGAAGTAATATGGGATTATGAGTCCCGAGTTATCGAACACAGGGAGTTGTGAGGTTAAAGACTATTACTAATTAGTATTGATCAGCTAAGCCGATTAAAATGATTTGAGAGTTGACTGAAAAAGAAAAAGAAAATAAGAGAAAACAAAGCAATTGATTAAATGTTTAGTTTAATCAATTTAGATGGAGATCTTTAGGATGGCGGTTTCACCGCGGGTTATCATTGCATGAATTTCTATCTAATCACTCAGATTTATCTCTCTATCCGGGTAGTGGCCTGAAATCAGAATTGCCCACTGTCATGGTACAATTCACTACCTATGTCTATGTCGGTTCCACTGTCATAGTAACCTATACCCTAAACTAGGTGCATTAAAAACGATCTCTCGGTATCCACCATTAACCTTACACCTCCTTGTTCAAGGGATTTGTCAATTAATGTGATATTCATTTCTTTTTCAACCGTTAATTCTTCTTTCAAAGAAATTAAGGGCATTAGGTTATTATTATGGTGATCAAGCATAACAATAAAATTGAGACAACGAATTCATACCACGAATTTGAGAGATAAATGATGAATTATTATGATAAAAACTTCATACAATGACTTCCCGGGATACTCCCGGTCCTAAAGATATATGGTTTTTAGCCGAAAATAGACGACATGGTATCACAGTAACTCGAGAATATGCAAAACATGAATTTCGAGATACAATAAATAGGAGAAAGGGTTAAAGAGTGGATCTGGAGAAGATGGAGAGAATTTGCCGTCGTTTTCGCCGCAAAAACGCCTCCGAGGTCTTCCGTGTAGGGTTCCTCTACTTTTCTCTCTCCGTTCGGCTGCCGTATCGTCCCCCCGTGATAGATATCCCAATTGCGGTTTTAATGGTGTCTTTTATAGCTGTCGTACATGTTTAGGTCAAGAGGAAACCTAAAATGTATTTTTGAATACAAACATGTGTTAGATTTAACACATTAAAATTTGGTCCGCAGCGTCTGAGTCGATGGTATCGACTTGGAAGTCGATAGTATCGACTTCTTCACAGTAAAACGTCCTTTTCCTTTTCAATCTGGAGAAAAAAATATTTGTACTCTGATGCCATGTCGCTACCATCGAGTTGCAAGTCGATGGTATCGACTTTGCTCCAGTAAATAATAATTATCTGCAATAAAATAATCAATGAATAAAATCAAATAATTACTATAATAATTAAAACATGTAAAATGCATGTAAAATACATGTAAAAATATAAGAAATGATGGACAAGTGATTTTTACTAATTTGGTAAAATATGTATTAAAAAGATATTCAATTAAGCACATATGACACAGAAAATAACCAAATTAGATATCAAAATAACGACAATTTGTCCATACATCAGCTTTCTTGTGTCATTCTAAAAGTGGTTAGGTAAAGTACAAATTGTTATCTAACAAGTACCCATGTGTTTGAGTTGAAGTCCAATATCTTGACTAAAGACACATAGGCACCACTCAACATTCACACCCGTCTGATGTATTTTTTTCCCTATAATATCCACAATGATAACTGAATGGGGACATAAAAAGAATGAATACTTTTTAATATAAATTAGACCCTCAAACCAGACCATATTTCATTGAGTAAAAGCATTTTGAGCTCCTCCTATATACCTGATTTCACCTATAATAAAGGTGGAAAACACTTAGTTAAATTCATTATCGACACAAACATATATATGAACCATGTCATCAGAAGTAAATGATCTATTACCTACCAAATCCGTATTTATCAAACATCTATTTCATTAAGGATTTTTTAGATGGAAGTTGAGACCCTACCCATATCTTTGTGTAGCATTTTCATCTTTGATGTGAGAAGTGATTTAAAAAATATCAAATTTATATATTTATGCACCATTCTTGATGACCATTCATGATCAAGCTAATAGATCAAATAAAAAATGTATAACTTTTAGCATTCCATCCTACTTAGCATAGAATGATGCCCTAGGATAGGGATGCAAGTTTATCTATAAGTCTAAATATGACAATATATAGTTTTTTGGCATGTGGGACATATGATTGAACTATATTCTATACAGTAAAGATGGGAATCATGACATGAAATTTCAATTAACAAAGGTTATGAATGAAAATTTTGGTATACAAAATAGGATGAGTATGTGTTCATATCTAGGGTTTAGGTAAATGATAGTGTCAAAGATCTAGTGATATGATCATTCCAATGGGATACTTCATATTCTATTTGATTATTAATAAAGACAATTCCTTTAATTATGTTTGTTTTATTTTGAGATAATGATTAAGAACCATAATGTTCTAATATTTTTGACTTAATGACACATAACTTTAAGTTGATGAGATGAACATGAGATCATATGTATGCTAAGAGTGTTCATTCTTGTGTGGTCCCTAGTCAATTATTATTGTACAAATAGAACAACAATAATACATAAAGAATAATATGTATGGTGACTGACTACTAGATATTAGTAGTCACGATATCGGAAATCAAGTCAAACACATTGGTACTTGTTGAAGGACAAGTGTATTGTGGAACCATCATGGGAAGGATAGATGGAGAGCATAGAATAACAGTCAGAATCATATCTCAATGTTATAATGTTGACTATCATCCTTCACCCAAAGTCAGTGCAATCATCATTTGTTGTCCAGTGTACTTTAACACTATCCAACATGACCTTGAATAAGAGTTTCCATAAAAGTAGGGAATAGTTCATTGTGACACATGTGGATCATTGTGAGTGATGTAGTTAGGAACTTTTCCTTTTACTAGTGTGGTATCCTAGGCACTTGATGATTTTGACTATGAAATACATGGCCATGCTCGTCTGGGACAATATTGTATATTGATCTCTGATGACAAGAATTATCAAACTAACAAAATTATGAGAAATATAAATCCTAATCTTTTACCAAAAGAAACATGCAATAATACCACTCACAAGAGGTTACATCTTGTCACAATTTTAGTTAAGGATGGAATCCCAAGATATAATCTTTTTAAGAATCCTTCTAATTTTATTTAGTTGAAACTAAAATTTGATTGATTTGAATTAATCTATGTGCAAGAAAAATAAAGATGTAAGTAAATTAAATCTAACTCAAATGATGGAAATTATTGGTTCAGAATCTATGTTCATATCACTACTAACACCTATGAATTTATTGCATATACAAATTTTTATAAAAATAATTAATTGAAGCTATGAAATTTTCAATCCTTTCAGCTTGAGAAATAAATATCATGGTAATATTGATGTATCCTTACTTATAGATCCCATTTTTATTGTTCTAGAGATTTTGTATATCAAGTTCCCATCTAGGCATCAAAGTTAAATGATATTCAAATTAATCTTAAATATCAAAATTCTAGCAGTCTAAGATTATTATAAATCACATAAAGTAGGGTGATCAATAAACAAAACATGCATTAAAATGATTAATAGTGAATAAAAACAAGATTCATACAAGACACAAAATAAAATCTCAAAATAATCATGGCTATTCTCCACATCCCAATGGAAAAACTATGCACTCCACAAAGATATATCAATACAACTAGAGAAAGAAGAAAGTGTAGTCATTTTAATGAATGCAGGCCAAGGGTGACACAACATGTTGTGCGATGGTCAACCTTGGTCCTTCTTCTTCCACATGTATTGACCACTTACATGGGCCAGACAGGTGACGTGACAATGCATATCTTTGTTCCCAAATCATTTCCTAGAAAGACTTCCTCACCACTGTCCCAACATCAAGTATGTCTTAGAGTTACATGAGGGTTTATAGAGACTTGCAAAGCAATAAGAATGCATATGATTCCACATTGAACGTTTTAAAAAAGGTGATAAAAGGACATTCTTTGTTCCATTAGTAGAAATGGAAGTGAATGGAGGTATGGAAGGAAAATTTGAATATCTTTTCTATTAGAATCAGTATTACATTTTATTTTCAAGAATACATATATCACAATACTTTTTTATCTTTGTGTTTGAATTGACATATTTTCTTTATTTTTTCTGGTATGCTCTTATTACACAGTGAGGGGTATGGAAGAAGTAGATAATGAGAAGGGATGTGCCATCCCAAATCTAGAATTTAGAACTCTTTTTGGTGGGTGGAGGTACAAAGATGGGAGAACATATATAGAAGAGGGGTTAGATCATAATACAACTTGCTTACAATTTAGCGCATCATGCTATCCTCCTTGTCACACTACACTCAAATAATGATTTGATGGGGAGTGAGTGGTAATTTTATGCAATTGTTACACTAGTTAGTAGGATGAATTATGTGTTTGATCCCTCTTGATTCATCCAAGACTTACCATATTTTCCAACACAACATGATGATTATGTTCATATGTCACATAAGGTAATTTTAAGTCATTGTTCAGATTCAGAAATTGGTCATGTTAAGGCTTTTCTTTAAATAAGGAGAACTGAATTATGCAAACATGCATGTACACAAACAAAAAATTTTGAATGTTACCCGGATAGGAAATGGCTAAAATAATTCTAAATAGAATACTTTTGAAATTTTTACTAAAAAGCAATGCATGTATGCGATGATAAGATCCTAGAATTGCAAAATAGAAATTGGTAAATAGAGGTGGGTGGAGTGAAATACGTACCACCCAACCTCCAGCTTGAAAATAGAAATGTTCTCGTCCCTGAGCAAACACAAAATCCTTAATGGAGGAAAACAATTTCCATGGGGTTCATCTAGGTAATCTTGGTAATAAAAGTAGGTCCAACTGAAAGGAATGTAGACGATTGTTGAGACCTTGATTAGAAGAGTGCCATAGTGTAACCTAGTGATTGGGTGTCCTTGACAACTCAAAAGGGATTTCTAGATGATAAATTTGTTTTTCACCTCACAATCCATCAAGTAAGATCTATATATGTTCCACCATTAATATAGGACGTGCTATATATGTGAGTGGATATCCAAAGAAAGGTACATAATAGAAATGGTTCCTATATGGGTTCTTCATGAGTGTTTCATCTAAGAATACCAAATCTGGACTACCTTTAATCTGAGGCTAAGGTAGTGGATAAAGAATCCACCACATATAATTCCTAGTGTGTAGGTTCAGGTGGAGGGTTTGGCTTAAGTTTTTCCTTATCACCTGGATCTATATGTAAGAGGAGTGGTGCAGGTGTTAAAGGAATTATCTCAATAGTAAAAGCATCATCATAAATTTTTTAATATGGTTGTGTATACTCATGAAAAATCATGCAATCAACACATGGGTCAACAGGGCAATAGGGTACATTGTTGACTCCACATGTTTCTCTAGTTCCTCCTTGCAATGTGTACCCAAGTCATATGTGGGGTCAAGAGGATTTAGGATAGAGATATCATCATCATCCTTAAATAGTGGATGCATGTGAAGTTCTTTAGTGGAGATGAATCCCCATCTAGAATAGTCATATATATAATAAAAGCTGACTATGGTGGAGTGTATGGCACATCTGAGACAATCCCTCTTCATCGTAATCCACCCAGTATGCATTGGAAGTTGATGGTTCATTATCTAAAATAGGCTCGACTAAGGTTGGTTGATAACTAAATACATCCAAAATGGGGCCTACAAGAGGGACTGTTGGTGGAACGTGGGAATCTTTTTTGTGCAAAAGTCATTAGCCTACCGACTTATATCATATTGTCATTTTCAAAACAAGTTAATCTTCATATAACTGTTATTAATCATGAATGAGATATTTAGAACAACTATATTGAACAAAGATAATGTGGCTAATTAAGCTTCGAGATGTTAGATTTAGTCTAATGTTAGCCTACACGAAATTACTTCGATTAAGAGATCATTTTCATAGAAATAACTATTTACTTTCTGATTAATTCAATGAGTGTATTTTCATTTATTGGATAGGAAACAATTACAAGTAATTTGCATTGCATTATAAGCTTGAATTCCCCTCAGTCCAATAAATAAGGTCCCCTGAGTGTATGCATGTCCAACACACTAATCCAAGCAACAAATTTATGAATCACTGGCATCATCTTCCACACTAAGATTGTTCTCCCCCATATTAGTGTAAGATAGGAAAATACTTTTTAAAGTTAACTGGAACTAAATTTATCTCATTGGCTAAACGAGCTCATTTATGGTATTGTTTATGCACTTGTATCAAATGTTAAAGCAACACCCTTTTGTTTTTTTCACTCTGTGTGTTGTATTGTACTTGTGTGAAATCCTAAATTTCTACAACAATGACTGAATTTCAAGTAGGTTTTCCACTCAACCCCACTAGAGGGGAGGTGTTAATGACGAATGAATTGAACATTCTTCACCAATTTGGTCATGCAATGGGCTGCCCCAGTCTGGTCAAAGGGATTGTTTGCTTTCCTTCTAATAGGAGGCCATTGTACTTGCCCTTCACATTGACATTTCCCAACATTTTTGTCATCGGCGCTCATTCTCTAAAAAGATATACAAGGTTTTGTCCCGAAACAGATTACAATGCATTCTTTCCTATTTTGTTGTTTATTTATTTATTATTATTTATGAATAAACTAGTTGCACTCAACATACCGATGTATTTCTTATTATTCAAGTCAAAATAAGCATATTCCTAAAGGAGCCATTGGTAAATGCTATTCCAGTTGTAAGTAATTACAAAGTGGTCTACATGCTGCTCTAACACCAGCCCTTCCCGCCTCTCGTAAGCTGTCGAAACAGCTGATCTAACGTTTCACAAACACTGCATCTACGGTTTGCAGTTGTCCCTGCCAAGTTGCAGTCTCGCTCCTTAGACATAGACACCGTCCGTCGGCCTCTTCCTCTGGCAACAATGGCAGCGTGAAGACATGAAGCTGCGACAAAAAAGGCCGATGCGGAACTATGCATTAGCTTCAGACCACACGATCTGCCACCCCCCCACCCCCTCCCCCTTTAGGCCACTGAGCCCATGCGGCCATCCGACTTGATCTACCCGTACCATCGCGGTATCGCTCAACCTGCAACCGAGCCTGCATTGGTTGGTACACACAATAGATGATGGGCGGTCGTTGAGTAGCCTCTTATTCTTAGTTTAAACTGAAAAGATCAATGAAACATACGCTGTGCACGAGTATGGTGTTCCAACCTGAGTTTGGGCTATATCGATCAGGAAATCTTTTTAACTGGTGTCTCGATGCCCCACACCCCCAAGCGAGAGGGTTATGAATCTGGTGCCCAGTGCTCCTTACGGGGTCACCACTCAATCTGGTCCACTTATTGGATTTTTGCTCATGGTACATACGTCGGTTTTTTTTCTTATCGCAACTTTTCATTTATATTAAGGGCAAAAAAAATCCAGATAGTACACTTGTGAATGAAAAATATCCAATTATCATCCTCCGAAACATATTAATCGGAATAGCATCCTTTTTGACAGAAACACTGCATAAATTGGCATTTTGGGCTTAGCCTACAGAAAACTGTCATAAGATTTGGCGCTTTTGAATGAACAACTTGGCGTTTTGTGTGGAGTTAGGGTGCATTTCTGCCAGTCTGGCTACTGGTTGGGAAGAATGGGAGCCACAGCTATGAAGAACAAAAATTTACAAGTGCCAAATAGACTATGGGGTGAGATTTGGAACGGACGATGGCCTCCAAAAGCTTCACATTTCCTTTGGCATATTGTTACGGGCAACCATGCTACACGGGGTCATCTTTAAGATAGACATATCACCAGTGAGTGAATCTTTCCTCTTTGTGCGGTACAAGAAGAAACCATTCCTCATCTCTTGTATGCATGCCCATGAGCACTGGTGGTGATGGCTGAAAGTGAAATAGGGTCCAAACACTCACTGGCGAAAGACAACTAGTAACAAGAGGAATTTCTCAGTGAAGTCTGGCTACTGGTTGGGAAGAATGGGAGCCACAGCTATGAAGAACAAAAATTTACAAGTGCCAAATAGACTATGGGGTGAGATTTGGAACGGACGATGGCCTCCAAAAGTTTCACACTTCCTTTGGTAGATTGCTACGGGCAACCATGCTACACGGGGTCATCTTTAAGATAGACATATCACCAGTGAGTGAATCTTTCCTCTTTGTGCGGTACAAGAAGAAACCATTCCTCGTCTCTTGTATGCATGCCCATGAGCACTGGTGGTGATGGCTGAAAGTGAAATAGGGTCCACACACTCACTGGCGAAAGACAAAGATGTTCAAAAAGTCAAGGGTGAGCTTCTTGAAGGATGTTCAAAAGAAGAAAAGGATGAAGTGGTGGATGTATGGTGGGCCATTTGGACTTGTAGAAACAACAAGGTCTTTAAAGATGAACCTCCATTCCCAAGACCATTTCTACAGTATGTATGGGCGCTGATCACCGACTTTAGGCCGATGAAGTTGAGTCACTCTCCAAGGACATGTACTGCAATCGACGAGGGGGGAGGAGCAAATGGGGGTTGCGCTGGATAGTATCTTCATGCACACAAACACTGCCCTGATTGCAGATGGAAGAAGGGAACTGGGCATGGTTTGTAGAGGAATGGATGGGAGTTGGCGGGAGTCAATCCAACAAGCAAGACGATCAGACTGGTCAAGTATAATGGTAGAAGTAGAGGCGACAAGATTGGGTGTAGTAGAGGCACGGAGGCAAGGATGGAGGAAAGTAATCCTTGTTTCAGATTCTCTCTAGCTCATACAAATGTTGGAATCTCACGGTTTGAGAGCAGACTTCCTGGGTCTATTTGCACTCGATATTCAGAACATTGCTTCTAGCTTCTCTTCTTTTGCTTTCTTTCATGTAAAACATGACTAGAACACCATGGCACATTATGTGGCTCATGATGCTCTTGGTATAGGGGGCCATATTCTTAGATATGACTCTCTACCAAATAGGTGGAGACATGTGGCCGAGAATGATGTATTTTTCTTCCCATGATTTAATATAGTTGGAAGAGTCTTAAAAAGAAAATATGAACGTATATCAAACGTTGTCAAAACTTGTGACACCCGCAACTTTCAACAATGAAATTGTCACTGACTCTACTATGTCACAAATTCATCTATTCAACATCACTAAAATTGAGCCATTTAACGAATCTCAATACTGACACTAATAATAACTTTTTTATTACTCTCAAGGTTTCCAATATAGATTTTGCTTTATATGAACTGAAATGTGCATATGATATTGGTAAGGAGAAAAAACAACCACATTTTCAAACATATTTTTCTAAATACAATTTCTAATTTGTTTGACACATGCTTTAATTTGGAAAATATTTAAGAAAAATATATTTTTAAAGCGGCTTCTATCCAAAATTTAACTATCATAAATTAGTTAAAATTATGGTATAAATGACAAAAAAGAATATACAACTGAGATTCATGAAGTTTAGGTTTTACTTGATTATTTGAAAAACAAAAAGTTAAACTTTCTGAATCTTTTATTTCAAGTGCTTTAGTAGAACCATTTTCTAATAATTAAAATAATTATATGAATAATTTAAATTATAAAAGAAAGACTATGATGCCACATGATGTAATAATTCAACTCTAGTTTGTATAAAGATAAAGTAGCATGGTATTAGGGTCCTCTCATGGTGACTACGGTAGTTGTGGTAGGGGTTCTGGTGGTGGAAGACGCCAAGCCCAACAAGATTGGTCACCATATCCCTCCTATAAAACTATAATGACAAGATAATTTCACATGATGGTCAAGTTGTCGATAACTAAGCCTCAATGCACCAAGATTCAGAAGCTTTAGAGAACATAAATGTATGAGACATTGACATGAAGAGCAAGGGAGAGTAAGGTGAACATTACAAATTCTACAAGGATGTTACTAGCCAAAAATTGGTAGAATCCTTACCTACTTGAATCCAATCTTATATACCCTATAAATGATACATATATCAATGTTAGTCGTAACGACATTCTTTTGAGTTTCACATTATGTAATAAAGTCATGCAACCTCAGAAGAGTTGGAATTGCTCACCTTATTTGTAGAAGTTGTAATTAAAAAAAGGACCATAAAACATAACCCTATATATAAATAATGTAGTTATTTATGTTTAACCTTGAGTCTTTTGGTGCCTTAAATATAGATTCATCCTTCAATTGAGAAAATATCTATTATTTTGTATCATTTCTAACTATTATACTATCCTAAAAAGTTATATTTAGGATTTGAACACTTTATCAGATAATGTGTGTTTTTGGATACTTTTACTTGAGTTTAATATAAGGGTGACATGAAGGCCACAGAAAAGGATGCTAAACTAACTATTTTTATTTCCATATTTCTATGATAGAAAAATGAGACAAAAATAAAGAAGATCTTAGAATTTCAAGTGATTTAGACTTTCCTATGGATCTAATATATTGGTTATCTATTATGGGTAATATATATATGCATGCCTTATTGGTTTTAGTTTCAAAATCAAATGTTTTCATAATGAGATGAGACTTGGTCAAAGTTGATATTTACTAATAAGAAAGTAGTGGATGGAATCTCAAGTCAATCAGAGCTATGTTTTTTCTAATATTTGTATAAAGTTCTCATTTAATGGCTTATTTGATTGATTAATCAATCACTATGACAAATAACGTCAACTTGGGGCTAATCTTGACTTTCGACATGCTATTTATTAACTCAGTGGATGCATGACCCTATGATAATGATACAACACCAAATACATGGTATTCAACCTCCAGAATATAAGGAAATGTAGGGGACGGAAAGTCATATCTCACTTTGGAGATTGAATGGTCTATCACAAATGAAACAACCTTTTTGCTGGAGAGATTATTGATGACGAACACCCTAGTTTTAGCATTGACATTGAGGGAAATGATGCAACATAGAAGGAGAACAAACCAACCCTCCCATCCTCCCCCTCTAGTGTTGTGCACTATAAGAAGATCAGAGTGCAACAAAGTGATCTCTTCACACCACACGACGACCGTCTTTCCATAGATCCGACCCCAAGATACCTTTTGAAATCTTCTCCTAAGTTTTCAATGCCTAAAATCAACATAGAAGTGGTTATCGATCACCCTGAAACCTTCTAATTACCACCTCACTGAGATGGAGGTCTAGAGAGAGTCATGGCTCAAGGAGTGACCGCCTTAGCCTCTAGAATGGACATGAAACCAAGGGAGTCCTCATGTGGTAACATTGATGCTTGATCCCCTTTTTGGGTTTCATCAGAATTCCTTCTTGGACGCACAAAGCATCGTCAAGGACTTTGTCCCTCACAAGGACTCCACCCTATGAAGCAGCATGTGAGGATGAAGAGTCCTCAACAAGTCTAGATGTAATACGGGCATACTATACCAACAAGATGGCCTCACAACCTTTCCACTGGGCCCAATAAGGCTAGAAGGTCAGCCCATGAGGTCTACAGTGCCTCCTTGGAACTCAAGTGACACATGGCAGCGTTAGGGAGTATACAAACCACCAAATTAACCACGATATTATGTAGGTGAAGGTAATTCTCAAAAACCATTTAGAAAATGGTAGTATCCTCTAACTATCGAAAAATTATATATAAAATTGATTTAAAAACATGAAAAATCCAATGATTACGCTTCCATAGTCTGATTAAAAATGTATTTCCATGAGTTATTGTAATAACCATTCCTTAATGTGTATCTTGTGGACTAATAATTAGATTTATGACCATGTGAAATTGGATATCATAAGTGGATCTAAAGACTTAACCATCCTTTGAAATATGATTAAGAACGAAGTGTTTCATCTACCTAGTATGGTACGATATGTGATAAAACTTAACTTTTTTAAACCTAATGAATCTATGACCTGAAAATGTTGATCTGATATTGAAACTCTAATATAAATACATCAGGTGAATAAAGAATCAAATTTCCAAAGCTAATGTAGGTTTATTTGAACAACGAAGTTATACTCAAAGATAATTAAAGTTCAACATGACGTATTGAGGTTTTTGTTGGATCTAGGATGGGCTCTAGAGGGGATGAATAGAGCTAAAATTACTTAAATAACATTCATTAGACCTTCAAGATATTTCTAAGAAAATATGCAAAACAAACTTTGTATTCAACTAAAATATACAAAGCAAGGGAGAGAGAGATTGAACAAGACCAAGTAACACAACCTATGTATAGTGGTTCCTACTTCCAAACTAGGAGAAGTACGCCCACTACCTAGAGAGATCAACCTATAGGATTTTTCAACCATGTCTCACTCCTTATATTCCATTATAAGAGCTATAACATATGACCTTTCTTTTCTAGGCCAAGGATACCCAACCTTCCTTTGAAGACAAGGGAGCCACTAACCTTACAAAGGACTTACCTAACGAAAACCAAGAATCTTCAAACTCACCAAGGACTTACCCACTTTTTCATCGAGTCTTCCGCATTCACCAAGGACTTACCCACTCTTGCAACAAGTCTTCCGCCTTGAAGGAATTACCCACTCTTCTTAGATATTCCGCCTTTGACTTCACCTTTGCCAAGGAGAAACTTTCACCAAGGTACTCCTTCCCTTATTCTTCTTCACCTCTCATATCTAAGAGAGAGAACCTTCATCTTCATGGTAGAAAGAGAGATTGGGGGTGGAGGAAGTGATGGCGTCACAAGATATACATGTAGGACTAGCTCTCTTACAAATCTCCTACTCACTCTAATGGGTGTAGCAAGTGATTAAGCTTGAGAGTGGAAAGATACACTCAAATATAACATAGGAACCTTCATAGTGCTTGGTTGACCATGGGATGAAGCCTAAGGGGTCCTATTTATAGTTGAGGATGTCTACTAGCCAGTAGAAACAATTAAGGATAAATTCTAGTCATTTGGGGTGTTACAACCAATCTATTTTTGATGTTTGCAACACTCACATAAATCGAAACACTTTTTCTACACATTTTGTACAATGTAGTTGGTCCAGTTTCAATAAATGCAAATCAACCGATGAAACTATCCGACAAACTAATTTTGAGTTGTTGTTTGAGTTTATAATGGATGAAACTTGACCGATGGATTGAAATCACTTTGTCGGTGTAGGGTGTCGGTCAAGTTTGACCTGGGAAAAACTCAGACGAACCTAGCATTTTCAAAGACCCATCCTAGGCATCAGTCGAGTTTTTGAGAGGGAAAATCAGCCGAACTGTGTTCCTATGATGCATTTTGGAATTTTTCATTGAAGTTCTTAAATGTTTCTTTATGTGCTCATCATTTGTTTCTAAGCTTAATTACAATTCATACAATCATCAAGTGATTTACAACATGATTCTAATAAAGATACACCATATTCAACAAAAGTGCACTTGCATTGGTTTTGACTTGTCTTATCTCCAAGTTAGGATGCGTAAGTTAGGGCATTTGGTGTGTGTCTATACCTAAACTAAAATCACTCAAGTAGAAACATTAGACACATATAAGTGGAATGGTTAGCAATCATCAAAACAAGGGTTTAGTCAAATAGGCTTTGGGAGTCAATTAGACTTTGAGTCAATATTCTCCCTCTTTTTGAAGATGACAAACCATTCCATAAATGTATTGAAAGAATTTAAGTAAAATCATACCTTTGGAGAAACCTAGGGGCTTTAGTATAATTGAGTTCATATGGTCCCCCTCAATTGAAGCTAATGGAGTTCTCATACTCCCCCTCGATTGATTTTATTTCTCTTGCAAGGTTAGCTTTCATAACATTTATATAAACTATGTCTTCTACTCATATATGTTTTACATATATGTGTTCTCCCCTTTAGATCTCCCCTTACATAAGACATGTCTTCTCCCCCTTTTTCATTTCAAAAAGTGAGGGGATTGAAGAACACAACTTGTTAGTAAAAGGAGATACTGACTATTAGAAAGGAGAGTAGAAAAGAAAGACTAGGGGCTTTTCCAAGCATAGTATATAAAGCAAATCAAGACATGCATTAGAACAACCCTAGATGTAATTCTAGAAAATATCAAGGCAATGCTACACAAACAAGCAACTCAAAATAGTAGATATGCAAGTTCAGGAGCAAGCTTGAGTAGAATGAAATAGGATACATGCATATCATATAATTGAGTATCAAAAGATGAAAAAAGCTAGAACCACATGTATATGAACTATTAGTAGATGATTTTACAAGATAGGACTACTATTAGGATCCATGTCATAGCAAAGATGCATAGGTTAAAGAACAAGCTATGATTGGATGAAGAGTAATATCCAAACAAAGAGATATGTAATTTTAGAAACATTGGAGGATATTACTCACTAGAAAATATGCATAATTACCAAAAGATGATTAGCATTAAGAACTTCATGTTGCATTAAAAGATATACTACAAGATAGATGTAGCAAGTTTGAGCACAACAGAAACAATTTAAGACACAACCAAGAGATCCAAAGGGATCATCATCAAAACTTGCATAACAACTCAATTGATATGAAGAAACCACTCACAATTAGAGAGACAGAGTTGTATGCAATGTAGGAAAAATAAAACATGGCAATATGGAGATAAAGGTACCAAGGGAGTGCCAAAGAATAAGGTTATTGGGTGAGGAATTCTAGTTGAGAGGGAAATTCTCATCCAAAAGCCAACTGTACATTCTGTGCACAGTGTTGTGGGTCAAGTTTTTGGGTTGAGATTCTTGGCAGACAAAAGCTATTGGCAACACCCATTGATGCTTATCGGATGAGTTTCTTTCAAGACAAACTCGGCCGACAACAACTACTGTCAAAAAATATTTATATATCAGAAAAACATTTCTAGAGGTATGATAAAAATATAAAACATATCCAAACATGCGTAAGTTAATAATGCACTATGAAAGCATCATGGGTTTGTCTCCAAAACCATGTGTATAGTGCATATAAACTTGGAAAAAGCACACAAATATTTGATATGATCAAGAATAACATTACTTTTTTTCTTACCATTTGTTTTCCACTTATTTCCACCCCATACACATCTCACCTTTCTCCCTTCATGTGGATTGAGAAACCAATTTGCAAATTGATAGCTAATGTCAATCCATTTGTAAGTACCTACAAGAAGAAATATGAAATGGTCCCCAATCATATTTTTGGATCTAGAAGGGTTAGTTTAGTAGCCCAACTTCCATTACTCTTGGGTGCTTTTCGAAAAGGACATTATGTAAAATAATGACCGATTTCATTACAATGATTCCATGATCTCCTAGGATTGGAACTATAGGATTCTTCATTTAAAATTGAAGGTCCATTGTCTTTGTTGTTCCTTTGGCAACTACCAAGTCCAAAACCATCTCTACCCATTTGTGCGCTAGTATGATCTAGGATTTGATTAAGATTATTTTTATCATCTAAGACTCTTTGCATATAGGATCTCAACTATGATTTTCATGCATAAGAGAGGAAATAGTAGAAGATAGATGATTCATATAATCTCTAACATGCATAGATTGGTTTCTAAACAAAGAGCTTTGGTGATACACGAATCTTTTTCAATATGAAGAGAAACAACAATATTCTCTCTACTAGTAGAACTAGATCAATATTCAAGGACATTAACTTTAGCAAGGAAGGAAGCATGTTCTTTTTCAAGCAAAGCAATGCTAGAAAGATAGACACTATTTTCAGATTATATTCCTTGCAAAACAAATTCTTTGTCCTCATTTTTAGTTTTAAGAACATCAATATCAAGCAAGAGAGAATTCATAATGTTACTATGCTCATCACTAGAACTAGGCATAAGAGGTTGAGCTTCTAGAAATCTAATATTATCAAGAAAATTAGCATTTTCAAGTTTAAGAACATCTACTTGACTAAGATAAGCATTGTTTTCATCTAGCAAGTAAATATTAGCATGTTCAAGATTCTTCTTTTTCTACATGCAAATTATCAACAATTCTAGAAAGTTTTTTCTTTTTCTTTATAGAAGAATTAAGAGAGGCATGAGTAGCATGAATAATTGTAATTAAATATTCTTAATCTAAAGAGTTTAGATTTACCTCATTTGAGTCTACACTTGTTGGGGCCATGAGAGCAAAATGACATTCTCCATCTTCACTAGAACTAGATCTTGATCCTCCACTTGATTCTTCACATGAGCTTGAGTTGGAGGAGTCACTAGAGATTTTTTACCATTTCTTCTTCTTGTACTTCTCTTTTCTTCTCTTGTGATGATGGGTCTTTTTGTCTTGTGGACAATCTTCCTTGAAGTGACCCTTCTTTCCATACTTGAAGCACCGGATAGAGGAGGAAGACTTGCCTTTATAGAGTCTACCCTTTGAGTACATTGCATCTTATTCAACTTGAAAGTATGGGGAGGATTGATTAACAAAAGCTTCAATGTGGGCCTTGATTTCAGCTTTCTTCATTCTCTTGATCTCTTTCTTTTCTTCTCAATCTTCTTCCTCTTTCTTATGAAGTGTAACTTCATGGGCTTGTAGATTTCCTGTGAGTTCTTCAATAGGAATATCATCAAGAGACTTTGCCTCTTCAATGGAAGTCACCTTACCTCTTGGGGAGAGTCCTAAGGATTTTTTAATTTATCTCTCCTTCAGCCATAGGATGACCTAGGATGGAAAGACCATTTACAATGGTTTTGAGCATTTAGTACATCTCAGCTACCCTCTCCTACTTTACCATTTTGAATTTTTCAAGGAGGCATTTGATCATGTAGACTTTTATTTTGTTCAGTTTCTTTGTCCCCTCATAAGTGACACATAGCTTTCTCCATACTTCATAGGCCATGTCACAAGAGGAATTATGATTGAACTCAACGGGGGAGATGGAGGAATAGAGAATGTTGATGGGTCTTGCATTCATGGTTGCTTTCTTTAAGGAAGCTTCATCCCATTATTCTATTTTTGTCTCTGATAGCTTGTATTGGAGGTCCACCATTCTCCATAGCTTAAGACTTGATCCTTGAATGTAGTATTGTAACCTTCTCCTCCAATAGAAGAAGTTACTCCCATCAAAGATTGGAACGTTGATGAGGTACCTCCCACCTTGATAATCATCCATCTTCTCCTACTTCTGGAAGTATATCTTGGAGAAGACCTTCTCTAATACCACTTCTTGAATCAAAAGAATGGGCTCTATAGGGAGGGTGAATAGATATAAAAATACTTCAACAAAATGCATTATACCTTCAAGATATATCTAAGAAAATAGGGAAAATATGAAATTTGAGTGCAACTAAAACATACTAAGAAAGGGAGAGAGAGATTGAACAAGCCCAAGTAATACAAGCTATGTATAGTGGTCCCTACCTCCAAACTAGGAGAAGTACGTACAATACCTAGATAGGTCAACCTCTAGGAATTTTCAACCATGTCTCACTCCTTATATTCCATTATAAGAGTTACAACATATGACCTTCCTTTTCCATGCCAAGGATACCCAACCTTCCCTTTGAGGATATGGGAGCCACTAACCTTACAAAGGACATACCTATTCAAGACCAAGAGTCTTCAACCTTACCAAGCTCTTACCCACTTTTACACTAGGTCTTCGGAATTCACCAAGGACTTATCCACTCTTGTAACAGTCTTCCGCCTTGAAGGAATTACCCACTCTTCTTGGATCTTCTACCTTTTACTTCACCTTCTCTAAGGAGAAGTTTTCACTAAGGGACTCCTTCCCTTGTTCTTCTTCACCTCTCTAAGACAAGAGAGAGAACTTTCATCTTCATGGTAGAAAGAGAGATTAGGAGGTGGAGGAGGTGAGATCCTCACAAGATATACATGTGGGATTAGCTCTCTTACAAATATCCAACTCACTCTAATGGATGTAGTGTTGGGTTTTATGGCCTCAAAGTAGGAAACAGAAATAAAAATTTAACTAGCCATTAACCCATAACAAGAGATCGCATCAATGACTATGTAATGGTAAGGATGGTTTTAGCGATATATACCTAGTCCTGGGGCTTGCCCAGTGACAATACCTCATAACCATGTGTGATCTTCAACTCCATGTCTTGAACAGTGTTTGTGCAGCTCCTGGTCTTCGCCATGGGCTCTGGCCTCCACCACAGACTATGGCTGATGTGTCCTCCTGAGCGGCAGACATCTCCCGCCTCTGTAGGTAGTCCACATGGACCACCTAGAACTCCTACCATTCTAGAAGAACTGGAAGGAAGGAGACGACCCTCCTGTTAGTGTACTAGTACCAACCTACTCTCCTGAACTCAGACTACTTTTTTGTAGTTGTCTTTCCCATGTTGTGCCTCCCTAGTCGGGTAGCACTTGATCGGGATCTCTCAGTTACCAGAACCAGAGAGGACAACAACTTTACAGAGAAACTGATGTTCTGATTTGTGTGTTTTGAGAAGCCTCTAGTACCCCTCTATTTATACTAGAGGGAAGGGTCAGGGTCCCCAGTCTGTTTGGGAGTAGAAGGATCCAGAAATTCCATGAATAACTTGCACTGCGGCAGGAGAATCGATCTTTCACAACTGAAATTGTCATTTGGGAAGGTGAGTCGATCAGTTCTCTAGTGAACCGGTCATTTCATTTCCCAGACTTGCCTATAATTGACTTTCCCCAATCGTTTCCAACTAATTCAAAGATAAATCCTTATTCCAATCAAATTGAACAAGTGAAACGTGAAAGTTTTCTTCCAACTGGACAAATCCCAATTTCCTCAATTGGCAGGACTGTGAGCCGCCCAGTTCACCAAGTGAACTGGTCGGTTGGCTCACACCAGCCGATCGGCTCATAAGGGTAAATTGGTCGATTGACACACACCAGCCGACCGGCTCACCAAGGTGAACTGGTCGGTTGGTAGTCCTGACATTGCGAATGCAGTCTCCAATCGACCTGACACTCTAACCAGCTAGTTCAACACTTGAACTTGATAGTTCTGAGTCCAGTCAGTCAATTGTATGTTTAATTGAGTACCTAAACACCTTTAGTCTCAATATAAACATCATTCATGGACAATCTCCTCTTCCATGGGTATCCTATGTGTGTTACCCTACATGTTCCAATTTACATTGGCAGTGAATGTTCATAACAATTTGTGACATCACAAGCAATGAGCGGAATCTAGTAACTCATCGTTGCTACCCAAGTAACTCAGAAAGTTGGAAAACAACTTCAACCTACAATCTATGATTAGTGTTACAGTGACCGTATAGTTCTTTTGTGGTTGACATCCGAATTGAACTCGAGGCATGGAACGTCATCCTCTTCAACATTCAATCCATGTTCCTTGACCTAGATCAGACTGTCTAAGATGCATGTGAGTTCACATATCATATATTGAATCACATGAGTATGGCCATACAATTCTCAGTCTCGCTTATCAAGGGGCCCTGGATATCATATTCCTTGTAGGAGGGACAAATCCCATATATCACTCACAGTCAAGTCCCCATGTATCAAAGTCACCTAATCATCACCGTTATAACAATCCATGTTTCAGGACTGCATTTGATGATGTCAAAGTGTACCCAATCACATGTGATGAGTACAATGATTTCAGGTCTAAGAACCACTATCACCACTATTACTATGTGAGATGATTGTGATTACCATTCCATGGTATCCATGTATCACTCTCATGGTGGGTCTGTCTGATATACTGTTCTCTAACATATGTCTGTGTGCTTGACTTGATATCATATATCATGACTAATGAGACTCTGTCATCAGTGAACACACACTCTAGTCTTATGTATTAATTTTGTCTATTTTGCTTCCACAATAATATCCGACTAGGGACATATCAGGAATGTATGTACTCTTATCATACATATGGTCTCATTGTTCAGGTCCTCAACCTGAAGACATATGTCATTGAGTCACATCATTCTTTATACATCTATCATGTATGTGTCATCATCTCATGACTGAGACAAACATAATAGATGGAATTACCTTTATTATTATCAAATCAGGTATCTAATGCCTCATCACAATCATCATATGATTAGCTCTCTGGGCATACTATACCAACAAACTCCCACTTGCACTTAGAGTTAATCACCCATGAATCATATTCCAAGTGATCTTGACATGTCCATCATGTTTCTGCTACACACGTGCTTTTATAGCGGGTAAGTGACATTTGTTTCAAGTCAGTTATATTGCATCTTTCACATCCCCTCATTGTATGAGAACTCGTATGAGATGGAAGTGTCGTAGTATGCTATCTGAAATTCCTTTTCCTAACTGGTAGCTCGATTGTTGTTACAGTATTGCTACTGAGTCATCAATGGTCGGAACCTCCCACAAGTTCATCCATATGAACTTCTAAATCCATACAATATCCTTTACAGTGTTCGCAACACTAAGGTACTCAACTTCTTATTGTAGAATTAATCAATTGTTTTATTGTTGGAACATTTCCAACTAACAATTCTTATTCCAAGGTCAAATACAATTTTGTCATTTCAGAAGCTTGCATCAATGTAACTCTTTACACCCAATCTTCATGGTTACCATAACTAAAGAACTAATCCTTTTAGTACTTCACAAGTACATAAAGATGCCCTTCATGGTATTCCAGTAACTCTTACTGGAGTTTGACATATATTTATTTGTCATGTCCAATACATACAAAATAACTGGATATTTATATCATCTTGTCATACAAGATGATGATTTCATATCTTCTTGTCATGTCCAATACGTACAAGATTATGAGTTTGTTTATTCTTGTCATGTCCAATACATACAAGATGATGAGTTTGTTTATTCTTGGCATGTCCAATACATACAAGATGATGAGTTTGTTTATTCTTGTCATGTCCAATACATACAAGATAATCAGTTCATATTTTCTTGTCATGTCCAATACATACAAGATAACAAGATGAGTTCATACGTGATAGATCCAATTGCGAATGCATATGGCATCTATCTACTTGTTCCTTATTCTTCATAAAAATTAGGACACTTGGCTCTTGAGAGACTAACTCCATGGAACATGGATATGTTTTCTCTCACCATGCTGAACCCTTTCAGCATCTTGCCAAAGTATGTTCTCTTTCCTAGGATAAGAAGCCCTCTTGATCTATCTCTATAGATCTTGATTCCTATCACATAGGATGCTTCTTTAAAACTTTAGAATGCACTTCGTTTTCAGGTTTTGTAGTATAAGGATGATATTCCCCATCAATATGTGGAATATATATATATGCTCCCACTAAATTCTTATAATCACACATTACTTCTTTATTCTGGCTCAAGTCAAACTCTTTGAATATCTTGTCAAATAGAAGATCCAGTTCTAAGGTGCTTGCTTCAATCCAAAGATTGATCTATGCAGCTTTATAGACTTTTTTTTTGGAAATGTTAGGTAAATATATTTCCAACCCCATAAAAGGGACAAATGTACAAGCTATAACTTATAGCTTACATGAGAAATCGAAAAGAATTGCAAAGAATTGGTTATAGTTCCCAATTTGTGATTACAATAGGGGATATATTAGCTAGTTTCACTTTATGCATATTGTAGAGAAATTTGATTTCTCTTTCAATAGTATTGAACAGCAGAAGGTAGTATTTATTTTGAATCCCATGCTTCCTATTGTTCCTCTCTTGCCAAATGATATGGACGCATCCAGTGATTGTCCAAAGGATCATTATTTCAGAACAGTCCCTTTTCCTCTTGAGCATGTGATCTTCATACATTCATATATGTTGTAGGGAAATCTGACATTGAGTTTGAGTTGAGCGCGTCCCCAAATATATTTCCAATAGGAGCAATTGCCAAATAGGTGATCAGCACTCTCAATTGATGACCTGCATAAACAACATATGTCACTCACATTGGGGTACCAAGCTTTGATATGGTCCATGGTGGGCAACAAATTTTTAAGAGCTCGAAAGTAGGTTAGACTCCATCTAGGCCGATGATATTTGAACCAAAGATTCTTGAAAGCGTTATCTACATTTCCTTTTTAGAGACAACTTTCCCAAAGTAGATCGTCATCTAGATTGGTGAACTGTGGCCACAACTTCACCATTCTTCTCCAAGTAGTAGAGTAACCCCATGTGTGTGGAGGTTGGACGCCAAGATTGGACCCGTATCTACTCCTCATCCATATGCTCCATATCAAATCACTGTGCAACAACTTTTTGATCCTTTTGAGAGTGTGGAAATCTGCCAACTCATTAAGGTTCTTGGATAAGCAAGTTTGGTCCATGAGGCCGCGTGGACTGGATTGCACCAGATGAAGTCAGCCAACATGATTTCCATTCTATGAAGAGCAGCTGAAGATACCTCTCCTTGGCGAAGACAGTAGTTTATCAATCCCATAACATAATGGTTGATGAGAATTAATCTTCCTACCATAGCAATCTTCGATCCAGGCCATCTAGAAATCATGTCTCTTAGCTTATCAAGGCAACCATGGAAATGTCTACGCCTAAGATTACCCCAAACCAAGGGAAATCCTAGGGAAATCCAACTTTATAGACTTTATTTGCATTATTAGATTTATAAAACCTTTAGGTTGTGTTACATACACATCCTGTGCAATATTCCATTTAAGGAATGTGGTTTTAACATCCATATGCCAAATATGATAGTCACATTAAGCTATAATAGCAAGCATTATCATGATGGATTTATCCTTGGTAACTGCTAAAAATATTTCATCATGTTCAACACCTTGAACTTGTTAGGAACTCTTTGCAACCAAATTACCCTCCATGTAAGTCTTATTCTGGAAGACCCAAAAGTACCCTATGGGTTTTACCCCTTAAGGTGGATCAACAAAAGTCATACTTTGTTGATGTACATGGAGTCCATCTTGGATTTCAAGGATTCAAGCCATATCTCAGTTTTTGGCTCTCATTATCTTCTAGGTAGACTGTTGACTCATCATATGATCAACTCACCACCTTCTTGTCCATAAGATATCATATATCATTCAAGCTCTAGGTGTGTTCTACCAGAACCATGAGTTCTATGTGTTACTTAAGGAACTTTGAGATTCCACAACACTTTGTGATTCTCTTTATTCCCAGTGTTAAGCGTGTGCCCAAAACGAAATTTGAAGTTTAGCTAGCAATCACACTCTGAGTTATCAAGGTGTGATTCCTTCTTTTTGATACACTTCTCATGATACACTATCATTGTGTTTTAGGTGGAGTCCATCATGATACATTACCGTGATCTTCCAGAAGGTTCTCAAACTCTTGGTTCATAGTATTTCCATATCAATCATATCAGAATTTAATACGTATACCAAGTTTTTTATGTACTTCATTTATGATCTCCTTGACCACTTCAATATATTCATATTTGTATTTCACTAAATACAAACTATCATATCTACTGAGGTCATCAGTAAATACATTGAAGTACTAGTGATTACCTTTAGCATTTATTCTAAAAGTCCTATATAGATCAATATGTATAATCCTTAATAGAATAATCATCCTCCCACTACATCTAGTGAAGAACCTTTTTCATATTACACAATGAATAAGATTTTCATGTCTCTATTGGTTCAACAACCAAAAGAGTCTAGATATCCATCATATGGATTCCAAAAATTCAATCCCATTTATGCTCTCTAGATAACATCATTATAGGAATTCAAGTTTGAGTTATCATGTCATTCATTCCATGTGTCACACACATTTGTCTCTTTAACTATCAAGTATAGTTAGTGAGACATAGGCATTAACATCAAAGATCATATCTTTAAAGTAAAACATTTGTGCATAACATTCTTGCCCATAAAAGATGTATGATGTTTTTCATTGATGGCAGGTATATAATATCAATTCACTAATTCTATTACATGCCCATGAATGTCATAATGTAACTGTAATGGTAGCAATTCTACTTTGCAAAATTTCTAGCTTACTTCCTCTCAGGTCCTGAAGTAGAGATCTCTATCTCTATCATCTTCTTGAGATCCTCTATAAGAGGTTATTTTCTTTCCTACTTACCCCTCTCCATATCTTGAGTGATGAAGACTTGGACCTAAGCTTGGCTTCAGAACACTTCTTGACCTTGCTTTAGTCAATGGACTTTACTCTGCTGATCATTATCACAAGTTTTGTCATGTCTTCATTCATGCTCTGGCATGAACAATCCAAGCACTTTAGATAGTGGTTTGGCCAAGTTTCTGAACATTTGATAAACTGGCTATATGATTCACACAACAATTTGTATAATCATATGTTTGGTCAACTCTTGACCTTTAAGAAATCACAATCAATCTATATGCACAATCATATTGAGCATATGAGATTATACTTGATCTCCATCTGTCTGATTATACTCAAACTTCACTTTGAAGACATTATACCTTTCATGCTTTACATGATTCTTAAGATGTATAACCATCTCAAGAATGTCGATGCTTCAAGCTATTTATGCAACTCATAGTTCATATATCTCAGCATAAGGTTCTCGATGTCTTAGGCATCATTGGCATACTTCAAGTAAGCATCCAATTTTAGCCTTAGGCGCATTTGGAGTGGTTCTACTGGCTCTGGTCTTTCAAGGACTATAGAGTTTACACTCACCATTGAGAACATTTTTCAAAGGTCCCAAACCAGATTCGAAGTTTATCCGTTTATGAACTGATCACAATGATATTGTATTTGTGTTTGTCATTTGGATTCTACAAAAGAGTTTGCAACTTTTTCAAAACATTTTTGATTTGTTTGATTTAATAAATTTGATGATATTAATTAGTCTTTTATTAATTATCGCCCCCACTATTTTTGTACAAATTGATAACCCTCAAGTATCAATTCAGAAGATTGCAGCGTACAATCTTCTAGTGTCCAAGATCCAAAACAATTGCATCAATACCCAACCAACACTGGTGCTCATGACCAATTATTAAGGTAGGCAATCATGCCAATTGCATCATATGCAATTCTTGGGTAGATGATATGCGCAACTCTTTGCCATAAACATCTGCATGCCTCAAGGTGCTTGATCCGATCAAGGTCACCAAGTTAAGTTCAACCCAAAAGCCAACATGATGAATATGCACCCAACACAGGTAGACCCACATATCCACCATCACACTTCCACTAGGTAGACAGTGCACCATGCGAAGGCGTGCCCACACTTAGTCGAACAAGTTTTTCATGTGTGCTTCTTTTGGAAGGTACCTTCAACTTAATATTGTATTTGAGGTATTTTATATAAGTACATTTACATATCAAATCACCACATATATAGTACATATCATATACATTCTATAACCACAACGAGAAAACATGCAATATCGATAAAAGTGATGATTATGGCCATCCTATTGTAATTCCTTTGAGCCACAAGGAATTACAATCATCTAAGGTCTACATCATATGCAACCTATTGTTGATGAATATCTTTGTGGTTGAACCATTTCGGGTTGATTGACTCATCCTATTACATGATCGACTCGCCTCTTGGTTGGTCAGTCCAGCCTCCGATGTCTGGACACCTCCAACAAGTAGTTGGGCCATCAGTTGATCAATCTGGCTCCTTCATAATTGTCCTTGGTCCTCTAGGCGGTTGGCTCGTCTGGTGTTGAGCATCTTTTTATTTGATGTAGCAGAAAATAAACTATCCTACTTTTACATAATCTTTGGGAAACCTCGAGTGACATTCGAGTGGAGCAAAGGTAGAAGAGAAAGGATCTTGAGTTATCTCGAGTTACATGTGGAATAGAAGGTAGAGGACTCGGTACGCTGACCGAGATGCAAACAACCATAACCAACCAAGCACACATAGGGTTTATAGGCCATAACCATGCTATACATCCACCATAAAAACCATTTTAGGGCGACGTGTATCGATTGCATATATACCATATCACATATGTATATTAGTTTGTGGTCGCATGTGGCATTTAGTCAGATATGCACATTAGTCATTTTAAATATTTGCATCGTATGTAATAAATAAATTATGATAAAACCAAAATCCAATCATATCGATTTATCCCAAAACACAGTACGTTGATGTGGCTCTGATACCATTGTTGGGTTTTATGGCCTCAGAGTAGGCAGTGGAAACAAAAATTTTACTAGCCATTAACCCATAATAGGAGATCACATCAATGACTATGTAATGGGAAGGATGGTTTTAGTGAGATATAACTGGTATTGGGGCTTGCCTAGTGAGAATACCTTGCAGCCATGTGCGGTCTTCAACGCCATGTCTTGGACAGTGTCTATGCAGCTCCTAGTCTTTGCCATGGACTCTGGCCTCCACCACATACTGCAACTGACGTGTCCACCTGAGCGGAAAACATCTCCCACCTCTATAGATCGTCTACACGGACCTCCTGGAACTCCTTCCATTCTAGAAGAACTGGCAGGAAGGAGATGACCCTCCTATTAGTGTACTAGCACCAACCTACTCTCCCAAACTCATTATGTAGTTGTCTTTCCCTCATTGTGCCTCCCTAGTCAGGTAGCACTTGCTCGAGCTCTCTCAGTTACCAGAATAAGAGAGGACAACAATTTTACAGAGCAACTGATGTTTTGAGTTGTGTGTTCTGAGAAGCCCCCAATACCCCTCTATTTATAGTAGAGGGCAGGGTCACAGTTCCCAGTCTATTCAGGAGTATAAGGATCTGGAAATTCCATGAATAACTTGCATTGCGGCAGACGAACCAATGTGAAATCATTTAGCAAGGTGAGCCGATCGGTTCACTAGTGAACCGGTTAGTTGGGAGTGTGAACCAGTCGGTTCACTAAGTGAGCCGGTCATTTCACATCCCAGACTTGCCTACAATTGACTTTCCTCAATTGTTTCTAATTAATTCAAAGATAAATCCTTATTCCAATCGAATCGAACAAGTGAAACGTGAAAGTTTTTCTCTAACCAGGAAAATCCGAATTTCCTCGGTTGGTAGGACTGTTAGCTGCCTGGTTCACCAAGTGAACTGGTTGGTTGGCTCAAACCAGCCAATCAGCTCACAAGGTTGAATCAGTCGGTTGGCTCACACCATTCGATCAGATCACCAGGGTGAACCGGTCGGTTGGTAGTTCTAACATTGCTAATGCAGTCTCCAATCGACCTGACACTCTAATCAGCTAGTACAACACTTGAACTTGATAGTTCTGAGTCCAGTCAGTAAATTGTATGTTTAATTGAGTACCTAAACACCTTTAGTCTCAATCTAAACATCATTCATGGACAATCTCCTCTTCCAAAGGTATCCTATGTGTGTGACCCTACATGTTCCAATTTACGTTGGTAGTGAATGTTCATAACAACTTATGACATCACAAGAAATGAGCGGAATCTAGTAACTCATCATTGCTACCCAAGTAACTTAGAAAGTTGGAGAACAAATTCAACCTGCAATCTGTTATTAGTGTTACCATGATCATATAGTTCCTTTGTCGTTGACACCCAGATTGAACTCAAGGCATAGAACGTCATCCTCTTCAACATTCAATCCATGTTCCTTAACCTAGAGAAGACTATTTGAGATGCATGTGAGTTCACATATCATATATTGAATCACATGAGTATGGCCATACAATTCTCAGTTTCTCTTATCAAAGGGCCCGAGATATCATACTCCTTGTAGGAGGGACAAATCCCATATCTATCACTCATAGTCAAGTCCCCATGTGCCAAAGTCACCCAATCATCACTGTTATAACAACCCATGTTTCAGGACTGCGCTTGATGATGTCAAAGTGTACCCAATCACATGTGATGAGTGTAGTGATTTTAGGTCAAGAACCACTATCACCACTATCACTATGAGAGACTATTGTGACTAACATTCCATGGTATCCATGTATCACTCTCATGATGGGTCTGTGATGGAGCTTCCACTTGTGTGGAATTGCGTGCACCACTAAAAATCCTAAAGATAATAAATCTTTAGGTTTATCCTTGCTTATACTAGATTAAAAACTCCACCCACGTATGCTATGATACATGAAAGTCTTATCGTAGTATAGTTAAGGGTCGAATCCATAGGACAACGGTCTTGTTGAGATCAAGAAGATAGAAAATGTTGGAATTTCACTTAACTCCTTAACAGTTGGTATTTAGATCAAAGAGTTGGTTTGGTTGTTTAAACTAAGTGCAAGTAAAGTAAAAGCAAGAAAGTAAGCAGGAAGGTAAATTTAAGGTTGTAAACAATATTAAGGAACCACTAGGATGTGATTGGCTTTCACCACCACTACACATGGATCAAAACATGAAACATAGTAACATAACCTTCAATAAGAGTCTAAATAGTTAGTATCTTTGTAGATTTAGTTTCCTTTCAGAGAACTAACTACGAGAAGTGTGGGAATGTTACAATTCCAGCCATCCCCAAATGAATGGTCACTTGCTTTGCATCATTCCCTTCACAAAGTGTGTTCCTCGACTAATCAAGGTTGTACTTTCATACGTTAACTGATTCCATTTCATAGTATGGAAGTACAACAATGGAAGTGAGTTTACTCCACTTCTTGAAAAACACTCCTAGATACCGAAACATATGCATGGTGGATACATGCATCAAGAACCAACATTCAATCGAGATTCAAATATGATAGTACAAACATAGACAATTCATACTAAAAGATAATAGGTAACACAAGTTGGTGATCAAGCAACTAGCATTCATTAAATGATTGATTTCGAACTGAAAAAGAAAGTATATCTCTATTGCAAACTTATGGATTACATTGCATGAAATGAAAACATGGGTAGCGGGGCTACTTCTCGCACCCTAGTGTATAAGACTACTCACTCATGGCAAGGACAAGGAAGGGGGCGAGAAGAGAGAGAGTGTGTGTCATCTCCACAAAGGAAGGAGGAAGGTCGACCCCTGGGAGAGAGAGAGAGCAACGATCTTCAAACTTCATAGCTTGCTTGATGATGAATTCTCCTCTTCCCACCTTCTTTGTCGATGAGAGAGAAAGCAGCTTGGGTATGGAGTATGGATCTCATACTGGAAGCCTCGGGGCAGTGGACGAAGGATGGAATATCTCTGGAACAATAGAGGCAGCCTTTGGACGTCTGAAAACTTGATTACTTTGTGAGGACCCCTCGGGTCTTATTTATAGGCTTTGAGTGAGACTCAAACGGTTTGGGAGGTTTGGGCCCAAACGGTCGTGAAGACAGTTTGGACTCTCTCTCAATTTGGAAACTGTTTGGACTCTCTTGGTTTGGAAACCATTTGCCTTTATTCGGTCTTGGGACCGTGTAGCTCGATACAGTCTTAGGACTGATTGATCTCCATTCGGTCTCAGGACCATTTGGCTTCATACGGTCTCGGGACCGTTTGACTTTATACGGTCTTGGGACCGTTTGGCTTCATTCGGTCTTGGGACTGTTTGGCTTCATTTTGTCTTGGAACCGTTTGGTGTCCATTCGGTCTTGGGACCGTTTGGTGTCCATTCGATCTTGGGACTATTTGGTGTCCATTCGGTCTTGGGATCGTTTGGTGTCCATTCGGTCTTGGGACCGTTTGGATCTTTTGTAATTTTTTTGTACTTTTCTGTAGGAAATAAAAGGGGAAAAGTTAGGCTAATGATATATTTACAAAAGAGTGGAAAATTAAAGATTGTGTCTCATTTATTTAAGAATGAGTATGGAAAACTGAGGAAAATTAGTAAGATAACATCGAAAAATGGGAGGTTATCACCCCCCCAACTTAGAGTCTAGCTTGTCCTCAAGCTAGATAGAGATAAGGTACGTAGTGGTGAGGCAATTTTTATTTAGTTAAGATTTCCATACTCTTGCTTCAATTCTAAACTAGAGATCTCCTAAGGTTATATCGGAGCTTTTGCTTGCCCTAACTCTTTCAGGTGTTGAGAGTTGCTTGGATCTCATGTTTCTTCCATATCACGTAGCTCGCATTAGGACCACCCCTTTTTTTTCTTGATTTTATTCTGTGCATGTCGTCGACTCTAATCAGTTTTATACTTCTCTGAAAATCCTACCGGAAGCTAGAGTGGGTATGAAGGTTGGCTAAAGGTTGTTGTGTAACTCCCCCTTCAAGTGGGGGAGGGTTTATTTATACGTTTAGGATCTCACTACCAGAAACGATACATGTACCTTTGTGAGGGAAGCTGAATGTACCGGCCGAGTGAGTCCTTTATCAATCTTTTCATATATTTGAATACCTTAGGGTCTCAATACCGGGCATGACACATCTGCCTTCGTGAGGGCAATTGAATGTACCGGTCGGGCGAGACCTTTATTGGCTCTTCATATAGATCCTTATGTGTGGCACAACTCTCATATTTTTATTCAACACTCTAGCTTTTATTCATAAACTCACAGGCTTAGGATTTGGGATGTTAGGGGTTTTGATTGGGTGGCCAAGCCTCTTTTATTGAAGAGAAGAAAGTTGTTCTTAGAGTTTCTCGACATGCACTTATTTGGTTTCTACTTGGTGGTCCACTTGCGAGGTTTCTTGATTTCTATGTAACCTGATATCCCTCCCGTCCTTGAGAGTGTTTGGCTTGTTTCAGCCCTGATGTTGACCTATAGAGAGTCAGATGTAGAATTGAAGAAAAGGCATGAAAATCTAGTGTGAAGGTAATTTATTAATTCGCCATTACATGCCTATATGCTATTCTTGTTATTGCTTTTGAGGACTAACTGGATTCTAAATTAAGCTGGGGATGACCTTTTCCAAGAGGGATGTTATTCTTATGTGCATGATTTATTTTAACAGAGGAATTAATTAAAACAAAATCTAAATGTGCAAAGAAAGCTAAAGATTTTGTATAGAATTGAAAGAGAAGGTAGAGAGGGAAGAGTTTTAAAAATGATACCTCACCCTTGTCCAGTGTACTCCCCCCTAACTTATCACTCGCTCTGTCCTCAGAGTGTCAAAGTGAAGGGTTGAGAAGTACAAGGACAAGGGCATTAGGCTTCTGTTAGTCCTTTGTTAGCTCCATGCATTCAGAGAAGATTAGCTGCGAACTTTCCACATAGAGCGTGGTAATCCACATCTGTCATGTCCTCTACTAGTCTTCCAAGGACCATGATGGTGCATATCCATTAGAGGACGTGGAAACCACAGTCGTTTGACTCTAGGAGCTGCTGGTGACTGTCATGGACTACCTTGTTGTGTGATGGTGCTGCAGAAGATGATGGAGCAGGCGATGATGGTAATGAGGCAAGGAACGGTGATAACGACGCGTGGCGACAGTGCAAAATTCGTAAAGGAACATGTATCGAGGAAGCGACAGTGGTGAAGATGGCGGAGTGAACTGGGGTTGTGCGAGCGAAGGTGCACGGGAGAAGGGAAGCTGGAGGGATGGAGCAGTGCTGGCGCTTGGGTTTAGAAAACTAGAGATTCTAGAAGGGGAAAAAGGAAGGGGTGGGGTTATATTTATAGGATTTTGGGGGTGACGATACAAATTCCCATGGTCAAATGGTTTCGAGACCGTTTGGGCTCCAAACAGTTTTGAGACCGTTTGGGCTCCAAATGGTTTCAAGGCCATTTTGGGTCAAACGGTTTTGAGACCGTATGGGCTCCAAACGGTTTCAAGACCGAAAGGTCCAAACGGGTTTTAAGACCGTGAGGCCCAAACGGTTTAAGACCATTTAGGATAAGATGGTTTAGGTTTTTTATTTTTATATTTTTATGTTTATTTTGGTTATTTATGTGAATTTTTATATTGTCAGATTAAAGATGATAAAACTACGGTAGACAATTAAAAGACTAGAACAATTAACAAAACTAGGCAGAAAATAAAATGAAAAGATGATACTCAGATCTTGGGTTGCCTCCCAAGTAGCGCCTAGGTTTTACGTCGCTGGCCCGACAGAAATCTGGGTTGGTTATGTTGATGTTGAGGGATTGTGAATCTCGATAGTCTATCTTGGTATTTTGTCTGCGGGTATGTAGTATCTCTTCAATCTGTGGCCATTAACGGTCCATTCTCCCCCATTATTTTCAAGGATGATGACTGCTCCGGTGGGGTAGATGTGTTTAATTGTGAATGGGACAGACCACTTCGTCCGGAGCTTTCCAAGAAACATTTTAAGTCTAGAATTGAAGAGGAGGACCTTATCTCTGATAGCAATGTCTTTCCTCTTGAGGTGGCCATCGTGCCACATCTTGGTTTTTTCTTTATAGATTCTGGCACTATAGTAGGCTGTCATCCTAAGCTCTTTAAGTTCTTGTAACTGGAGTTGTCTATATTCGCTAGTGCTTTTAAAATCAAAATTTAGTTGTTTAATGGCCCACCAGGCCTTAGTTCCAACTCAACTGGAAGATGACATGATTTCCCATATACCAGTCAGAACGGGGTTGTTCCAATCAGTGTTTTATAAGTTGTACGGTAAGCCCAAAGGGCATCGGGAAGCTTGGTTGACCAATCGGTACGATGTCTATTGACTATTTTCTCTAAAATTGCTTTCAGTTGTCTGTTTGAAACTTCGACTTGGCCACTAGTTTGTGGATGGTAAGGTATGGCGACCTTATGGTTGACTCCATATTTTTTTAGGAGGGCTTCAAAGCTTCTTTCCAGAAAGTGGGTCCCACCGTCTGATATGATAGTTCGGGGGACGCCGAATCTGGGGAAAATGATGTCTTTGAACATTTTGATGACTGGCTTTGAGTTACTGGATATGGTGGGTATAGCTTCTACCCATTTTGAGACATAATACACATCGACTAATATGTAAGAAAATCCATAGGAAGAGGGGAAGGGACCCATGTAGTCTATTCCCCAAACATCAAAAAGTTCGATTTCTTGTCACAAGGTGAGGGGCATTTCATTCCTTTTAGTTATACCGCCAGAAATCTGACATTTATTGCACGATCTTACAAAATCATAGGAATCTCTTGCTATTGTTGGCCAAAAGAAACCCGATTGTAGAACTTTCAGAGCGGTTTTTTTCGAACTCATGTGACCCCCAATGGGGCCAGAATGACAATGCTCTAAGATAGGAGTGATTTCTTCTTCTGGTATGCAGTGACGGAAAATTCCATCTGCACATAGACGAAAAAGATAGGGTTTGTCCCAGTAATATTGTTTAACATCATGGAGAAATTTCATTTTATCGTGGTGAGAGGTGGAGGGATGGATGATTCTTGTAGATAGATAGTTTACTATGTCGGCCTACCAGGGGAATCCGGTGGTGATTTTCATGAGCTGGTCTTCAGGGAGGGAGTCTCATATAGGTACTTTATCATCATCCTTGACTTCAATGCGGATGAGATGATCATCGATGACGTTTTCCACTCCGCTTTTGTCTTTTATTTCAAGATCAAATTCTTGCAGCATTAATACCCAGTGGATGAGTCTGGGTTTTGCGTCCTGTTTCTGAATAAGATATTTGATGGCGGAGTGGTCTGTATATACGATGACCTTTGATCCAATTAGATACGAATGGAATTTTTCAAAAGCGTAGATGACGGCTAAGAATTCCTTTTTAGAAGTAGTATAATTCTTTTGCACCTCATCTAACGTCTTGGATGCGTAGTATATTACATATGGCTTTTTGTCTATTCTCTGCCCCAGCACAACCCCTATAGCATAATCGCTAGCGTCACACATTATTTCAAATGGTTGTGACCAGTCAGGTGCTCGTAGAATGGGTGCAGAGATTAAAGCGTTCTTCAAAGTTGTGAAGCTGTGCAGGCATTCCTGGTCAAAGTTGAAATCAACATCCTTGGTCAATAGGTACGATATAGGTTTTGCTATTTTTGAGAAGTCTTTGATAAATCTTCGGTAGAACCCGGCATGACCCAAGAAGGCTCACACTCCCCTTATGTCTTTGGACGGTGACAACTTTGAGATGACATCAATTTTCACCTTGCCTATTTCGATTCCTCTTTCGCTTACTCGATGTGTGAGGACAACACCTTCGGTCACCATAAAGTGACATTTTTCCCAGTTTAGGATAAGGTTTGTTTCCTCACATCTCTGTAGGACTTTACTTAGGTTGAGAAGATAGTTGTCAAAGGAATCTCCATATACTAAAAAATCATCCATAAACACCTCCATAATTGTTTCGGTTAGACCCGCGAAGATAGCATTCATGCACCTTTGGAAGGTTACGGGTGCATTGCATAGCCCGAAGGGCATCCTTCTGAAGGCATATGTTCCGAAAGGACAAGTAAATGTCATTTTTTCTTGGTATTCAGGGTGAATTGGGATTTGGTAAAACCCAGAATATCCATCAAGGTAGCAGAAAATATTTTGGTGGGCTAGCCGCTCAAGGACTTCATCAAGGAAGGGTAAGGGAAAATGGTCTTTCCTTGTTGATTTGTTTAGTTTTCTGTAATCTATGCACATTCTCCAACTAGTAACGGTCCTTGTAGGTACTAGCTCATTATTATCATTTAAGACAACAATGGTCCCCCCTTTTTAGGGACCACTTAGACAGGACTAACCCACTAAGAGTCAGAAATTGGATAGATGATACCTGCTTTCAAGAGTTTAAGAACTTCGAGGTGAACTACCTCTTTCAGGTTTGGGTTCAATTTTCTCTGGTGCTCCCTCGAGGGTTTGAACTCTTCTATCATGGGTAATTTATGTATGCACAGTGTTGGGTTAATGCCTGTTAGGTCAGTCATCTTGTACCCAATTGCTTTCTTGTGCTTTCTAAATTCAGTAAGAAGTCTCTCTTCCTGATCATCATTCAAAGAGGAGCTAATGATAAATGGACATAATTTTTATTCATCTAGGAAGACATGTTTGAGCCCAGTTGGTAGAGTTTTCATTTTCGGGGCTTTGGGTACTTATATTGTCTCTAATATGTAAACCGATTTCAGTTCTTCAAAAGTAGTTTCTGGGGCTTTTTCAGCCTGTTCCAAGTACTGCAGGCATTGCTGAACTAACTCATTGGTCGAAAATTTAGCTTCTGGATTTATTAGAGTGTCATCTAGGGCCTCTGCTGGTTCTGGATTTGCTTGCTTGAAGTGAGACATTTTATCAATAGCTTCAAGAAAAAAGACCTCTTCGTAGATACTAGGGCTCTTCAGGCTGTTGAAAACCCTGAACTGAACAGTTTCTTTACCTAGCCTTAATGTAATTGTGTCAGCCTCGACATCAATTAATGCTCTAGCTGTGGAGAGGAAAGGTCTACCAAAAATTATTGGGTACCTTAGGTCTTCTTTTATATCCATAATGACGAAATCACAAGGGACATAAGAGTCCCGCCCCACTCTTACTGGAATATCTTCAATGATTCCCAGGGGTGCAATAATGGTGGAATCGGCGAGCTAGATGGTCATTGTTGTAGGCAACAAGTCAGTGAACCCTAATCTTTTACACATGGAAAATGGCATAATTGATATGCTGGCTCCCAAGTCGGCCAATCCCTTTTTACAAGACGTATTCCCAATAGAGCATTGTATGCCAAAGGAGCCAGGGTCCTTCTTCTTTTTTGGCATTTTATTCAAAATGATGTCAAAAGTGGTTTGGGCTAGCTTGACAGTTTCATGCTCCTCTGTTATGTATTTCTTTGACAATAAAGTCTTCAGATATTTGGAACAGGATGGGATTTCAGATAAGGTGTCGAGAAAAGGAATATCGACATAAAGTTTCTTCATTGCCTCTTTAAAATTCTGGAATCTAGAGTCTAGTCCGGTTTCCTTTAGCCTTCCAGGATAGGGTATCCTTCGCTTATATTGTGGAAATTCTGGTTCTTTGGAACCTTGTTCCTTTTCTTTCCTCTCTTCGACATCTTGACCTGATTCTTCTATTGGGATGATTTCAGTTACATCCTTGTCTTCTTGATTTACTGAGATGACTTCAATGAGAGCATGACCAGACCTTGTTGTGACAGTGTTTAATTGTTCTGGTCTATGTTGGTCATGTCTTGGATTTGCTTCTGGTTGGCCAACGAAAGTGCCTACTGGAGGTTTTAGCTGAGCTGCTATCTGTGCTAACTAAGTTTCCACAGCTTTTTATTGGGCCTGCTGGTTAGCCAACATAGTTTGCTGTGATTGCAGCATTTGCCTTATCAAGGTCAGTTCATCAGTCTGCTGTGGTGGGGAATTCTTCTATTGAAATTGAGTGAGTTGCTACTGCCCTTAAAGTGATTGTTGTTGGGGTGCTGGCAACTGAGGTTTATGCGGCTGTAGCAGCTGAGTTTGTTGTAATTGCGGGTGCAGGCGAGGGTGAGTATACTGGTAGTATGCAGAGGAATTTCTTTGGTAGTTGGATCTCTAGAAATTTTTCCTAAGATTCCCTTGATTCTGATTGTAGTTGCTTTGAAATCCAGGTGGAAGTCTATTGGAAGATCCGCCTTGTGTTTGATGTTGCGGGTTAGCAGTCCCCGTAGGATTTCCATATTGAAAGCTAGGATGATTTTGCGGTTGATTTGGATTGTAGTAAGCTTGTCCTGGTATGGAATGAATAGAATTTACTTGTTCTGGCATTTGATCCTCAGGGTGTTCAATGATTGGCTCATGCTGCAGTTGGGGTGGTTGCAAATCCATCATTACATTGAACAGAAGACCACTAGGACAATGTGGTCTGATGCATGACAGGCCTCGCAAGATCCTGTGGCAACTTTAGCTTGTTGGGGGTTCTTCTTTCTGTCATATTCCCCAAATGATGCTTCGAGGGCTTGCTATTTGTTGGCTATGGTTTTCAAAGCTTCAGCTATAGCTTTCATTTCTATAGATTCTTCAGCTTTAAAAACCTTTAGAACTCTTGTTGTTGCCCTCCCCCAATTGGATTGAATTTTTGCTCTGAGAGTGATGATTCTCCAGGCATCTTCGTAGTTGTGTCTCATAAAGTTTCCTCTAGATGAGGAATCTAAGAAATTTTTAATTTCATCACTTACTCCCCTATAAAAAGTTTCTATGAGTTGATTTTACAAGATTCCATGGTGGGGGCATTTCCTCAAGAGTTCTTTGAACATTTCTTATGAGTCATCCAGTGACTCTCCCGGTAGTTGAAGGAATTGGTTGATTTACCCTCTGATTTGGTAGGTTAGTGAAAATGGGAAGAATTTCTCCAAGAACTTCTCTTTTAAGGGAGCCCAGGTGGTGATTGGCTCCCCGTCCAAAGAATTGTACCAGCTTAGTGCTCTTCCTGACAAGGTGAAATTGAAGAGTCTAAGAATGACTGCGTCCATGGTTGTTCCAGCTTGTGGTACCAGCCTGCAAAGAGCCTTAAACCTCTTCAAATGGTCCATGCAGTCATCTCCGACACTTCCAGAGAATAAGATGCCCTGCATTATTTGGATCCATTGTGTCCTAATCTCAAAATTAGGTGTGTCGATGAGTGGTGGTTGGACTGGATGGTTGTCTTCATAGTTCTTGGGAATAGCGTACTCCCTTAGTTGCTTGCTCCTTAGCAACAGTTGTGTGGTAGCTTTGGCTGCTTCATTCTCAGCACGGATGTGGGCTTGCTCTTCAGCCTGTACTTCAGCTTGAACTTGGGCGCACGTGTCAGCAATGAGTTGTGCTCGCTGGGCTGCTATGGCAGCGTTGACCCTTTCCATCACTAGTGCAGCTTGGCATTGATCTTCGGCCATTTATTTGGCTCTTTGACGATTAAGTCTAATGCGGCGGTGGAAACTTCTCTCTACCTCACAGTTGTACTCTAGATCAGGGGAAAATTCGAGATTATGCATTGGTTGCATACACGTCTTCTACCTGAGTAGAGGAAGAAGCACACTTTTCAGATGATGCGGGAGATGTGATGAAATCAAGAGAATATGGAGTAATATTACAGAAAAAGTGTAAAAGCCTAACCAACTAACAAGATGATAAATGAAATTAAAACGTTCTGTTGTCCCCGGCAACGACGCCAATTTTTGATGGAGCTTCCACTTGCATGGAATTGCGTGCACCACTAAAAATCCTAAAGATAATAAATCTTTAGGTTTATCCTTGCTTATACTAGATTAAAAACTCCACCCACGTATGCTAGGATACGTGGAAGTCTTATCGTAGTATAGTTAAGGGTCGAATCCATAGGACAACGGTCTTGTTGAGATCAACAAGATAGAAAACGTTGGAATTTCACTTAACTCCTTAACATTTGGTATTTAGATCAAAGAGTTGGTTTGGTTGTTTAAACTAAGTGCAAGTAAAGTAAAAGCAAGAAAGTAAGAAGGAAGGTAAATTTAAGGTTGTAAACAATATTAAGGAACCACTAGGATGTGATTGGCTTTCACCACCACTACACATGGATCAAAACATGCAACATAGTAACATAACCTTCAATAAGAGTCTAAACAGTTAGTATCTTTGTAGATTTAGTTTCCTTTCAGAGAACTAACTATGAGAAGTGTGGGAATGTTATAATGCTTGCCATCCCCAAATGAATGGTCACTTTCTTTGCATCATTCCCTTCACAAAGTGTGTTCCTCGACTTATCAAGGTTGTACTTTCATATGTCAAATGATTCCATTTCATAGTATGGAAGTACAACAATGGAAGTGAGTTTACTCCACTTCTTGAAAAACACTCCTAGATACCGAAATAGATGCATGGTGGCTACATTCATCAAGAGCCAACATTCAATCGAGATTCGAATCTGATAGTACAAACATAGACAATTCATACTAAAAGATAATAGGTAACACAAGTTGGTGATCAAGCAACAATCATTCATTAAACGATTGATGTCGAACTGAAAAGAAAGCATATCTCTATTGCAAACTTATGGATTACATTGCATGAAATGAAAACATGGGTAGCGGGTCTACTCCTCGCACCCTAGTGTATAAGACTACTCGCTCATGGCAAGGACAAGGAAGGGGGTGAGAAGAGAGAGAGAGAATCATCTCCATGAAGGAGGGAGGAAGGTCGACCTCTGGGAGAGAGAGAGCTTTGTGAGGACCCCTCGGGTCTTATTTATAGGCTTTGAGTGAGACTCAAACAATTTGGGAGGTTTAGGCCCAAACATTCGTGAAGACCGTTTGGACTCTCTCTCTCGGTTTGGAAACCATTTGGACTCTCTCAGTTTGGAAACTATTTTCCTTTATTTGGTCTTGGGACCGTGTAGATCCATACGGTCTTAGGACCGGTTGATCTCCATTCGGTCTCGGGACCGTTTGGCTTCATACGGTCTCAGGACCGTTTGACTTTATACGGTCTTGGGACCGTTTGGCTTCATTCGGTCTTGGGACCGTTTGGTGTCCATTTGGTCTTGGGACCATTTGGTGTCCATTCGGTCTTAGGACCATTTGGTGTCCATTCGATCTTGGGACCGTTTGGTGTCCATTCGGTCTTGGGACCGTTTAGTGTCCATTCGGTCTTGGGACCATTTGGACCTTTTGTAATTTTTTTGTACTTTTCTATAGGAAATAAAAGGGGAAAAGTTAGGCTAATGATATATTTACAAAAGAGTGGAAAATTAAAGATTGTGTCTAATTTATTTAAGAATGAGTATGGAAAACTAAGGAAAATTAGCAAGATAACATCGCAAAATGGGAGGTTATCAGTCTGTTCGATATACTATTCTCTAACATATATCTGTGTGCTTGACTAGATATCATATATCATGACTAATGAGACTCTTTCGTCAGTCAACACACAATATAGTCTTATGTAATATTGTTGTCTATTTTGCTTCCACAATAATATCCGACTAGGGACATATCCAGAATGTATGTGCTCTTATCATACATATGGTCTCATTGTTCAGGTCCTCAACCTGAAGACATATGTCATCGAGTCACTTCGTTCTTTAGACATCTATCATGTATGTGTCATCATCTCATGACTGAGATAAACATAATAGATGGAATTACCTTTATTATTATTATCAAATCAGGTATCTAATGCCTCATTGCAATCATCATATGATTGGCTCTCTGGGCATACTATACCAACATGTAGCAAGTGATTAGTATTGAGAGTGGAATGAGACACTCAACTATAATATAGGGAAGTTCATAGTGCTTGGCTAACCAAGGGATGAAGCCCAAGGGGTCCTATTTATGGTTTTGATTCCTACTTTCCAGTACAAACACTTAAAGACGAATTCTTGTCATTTGGGGTGTTGTAACGGATCTATTTTTGATGTTTGCAACACTCCAACGACTAGAGGCACTTTTTCTATAATGCAGTAGGTCGTGTTTCAACAAAGGTAACTCTACCAATTGTACTATTTGACAAACTGATTTTATCCTGGATAAAACTAAGAATCCATGTCCTAATTAACAATCCAAACCCTAAATAAAACATTAAGGAAAGAAATTTGAGACATTTGTAATACTTGGTTTTGAATATGAATTTTCAAATTATATCTTGATTTACATACTCATTTACTTGCTTTGGACATATATTTACTTTGAGTTACGTACATGGTTCAAATTATGAGTAATCACTTCTATCCTGTTTTTTAGATTCCCAGGGTTTATCAAATGTTAAATTAAATGATGAATGCTTGATGAATATGATAAAAGTTGTGACACCCATTGCCACACAAAGCAAGATTACTCAAAACCAAATGCTAAGACAATACTAAGCAACTGGGTTACTAAAAACACTAAAAATTAAAACTGATTGTACAAGGCACCAACATGTTCCATAGACATACCTATTACAAATGATATATGTTTCACTTGCATATACATGTACATCGACCAACTATATACAACAAGGGCGCATAAACCAAAAACTCATTTTGATAGAACAACCACAAAACACACTGAACTATCCCCAAGACCCAAGTGTACAGGGACAACTCTAGGAATCTAACACCAAAAGACCAACAAGTAGCACACTCAACCTTATCATATACTGATCTTGCTGCTTCTCCTCCTTAGCTGCACGATCTCTACCTCCTCGTGCACGGACACCTCAAAGATGTGGAAACCCACAGGGTGAGACCAAATGTCCTAGAAAGAGATATAACTCTCTGCCAACATTATTAAAGCATAAGTAAAGATAAATAAAGAATATGAGTAAAGCTACAACTATGTTAAGCAGATCCAATTTCTAATATAAGCAGGGCATTTATTATCATATATGCAGATCAGGTAGCTATAACAAAGCAGTAGAACATTTTATAAACTAAAGAGGAATATGAAGAACATGTATATTTATACCAACCAAGCTATATAAAAGCAAAGCAAGGCCTGATTCAATGTTTTCATATTTAAAGCTAAGCAAACATGCTATACGACTGATTACGTATTTTATTTACTGCTATGAGTATTTGAGTCATACCACCCAAATCTAGCCGACCACTACTAAGTCAAAATCAGTACCATACAAGGTCAATGGAAGAGTCAGAATCCACAACCTCTCCAACACCTCCCGGTCAACATGAGAGTAACACCATAGAGACATGCCATTCAACTGTACAACTGACTTATAGTCACTAGTAGGATCAACTCACACATGGGAATCCACATATATCAACACCAAGCTCACCTTGGTACAGGTAACAATGCCAGAAGAACATGCTCATGCATGACCATTCTGACAAGAAGGAGTGGCTCACGCATGGCCACCCATATCACAATTAGATCGGCTCACGCATGGCTGTCTCACACAACCTAAAGTTAAGGATGCAAGGGGATACTCAACTTGCTCCCCGCATATTCAAAAATATGCGCTCTGAGTAAAACTCATTTCACCAATCCACCAATTAAGGTTGACACTGGAAAGGACCTATGGAACAGGGCACCTATGTAATTAAGGTCTCACTTGATTAGTTAGCCAATTGGGTGACTTTTAGCATCAATCAAGTTACAACGTATAAAATCAAAAATAACTTTACAAGATTAAGGGTGTAATACAATTTCAGAAGATATAAAACGTATAAGGTGTAACCTTGTCACACTATCACCAAATAACACTTGTACACTACCATTCACAATACATTCACCACTGTTACACAACCACTCAAGGCTATCACTAATGTCACAATAGGCATCATGCCATCAGTAGGTCATAAGACCCATTCACATCATTCTTGTTTCACATGTATTTCAACATACCTCATAAAGGCTCATTCAACCAATGTCACATCATACTCATCATAGCATGCACTAGCTATAATATTCAAGTTCATATCACCTGCATGGTTAGAAATTGATAAATGAGAAAGGGGAAACATCCTAAATCCATGTGTCACATCATTATTTCCACATGCCTCAATTATTCATAACCATCACCATAGCATACCAATCAATGGCATGCATTCAACCTACAAGGTTAGGGTTTCAAAGACAAGAGAGATAATATCATAATATATTAACTGTTCTAAGAAAGAGAAGCAAACATGTCACCTTACTCATCATTAAGGTTGGGGTTTTCCCTCCATAGCTGATTAGGGTTTGTAAGCTAAATTCAATTACCAATCCTAGGTTCACCATCTTCCAACATCTTGGAGCATCCTTAGGGATAAAGAACATGATTAGAGTAGATTAATTTTATCCAACCAACATATTATATGGCTTATGTATTACTCATACAATATGTCAACATGTGTCCAAGTGTATCCCTCAACCACCATCAAACCATCCATTAGTTCTAGGTCTCAACCATAAAAGCAAATAGGTCATGACCACTCAGCCCACAATATGTCGCACCCACAAAATGTAGAGTGTCTAGTCTACCACATCCCTCAAGCTTGACCTCCTTCATGTCTTGACCCATCTAGGGTTAGGGTTCCAACCACTCATAAGGTTGTCACAATTCCAAGAAACATGACTGTTTCGACCTCAAGCCATGGCAGCATGTCACGACCCAAGACAACATGTCATGACCTCTCTTAAGGGTATGTCATGACAAAAACTAAAGCAAGGTCAAGTCCCAAAAACTAGGGCAACCACCTCACCATACATGGGTCAACAAGACCATGAATCCTCAAGTGTCACGACCTCCATCAACACTAGGTACAACACATCAAAAGGGAAGCATCTTGCCTAAGATTAACTATGGTCATGACCCACCCTAAGGGATGATATTAGGGGATCAAAAACAAAAACAAGACTAAGGGAAAACCATAATCATCACGAAGGAAAGGCTCATGCAAAATGATCACCATAAACCCTAAATCATACATCATGATGCCACATGGAAGGATCTCATCTAAGAGAGAGGAAACAATGAGTAAGGTACCCATAATAGAACCTAAACTTCCCTTAACATCTAGGTACATGAACATCATGCATGTGAGAAAAACTAAGGTTTAAATGATAGAGGAATATCATCATAACACCACAATCATCAAAATCGGGTATATGAAATTAGGGTTTCGGATTTCATCCAAAACAAGAAAGATAATCACCACCAAACAAGTTCTAGAAATTATCATTATCTACAAGCATGTTATGGGAACGTTTTAGAGAGAACAAAGTAGATTGCATATATGAAAGACTGCAAGTAATAGAGAAGGCAAAGAGTTATATAACCCGCCTTAAGATGATCACCACCAAGAGCTATAAACTCCAAGATCAAGAGCTCTAAGCACACAACCCAAAGGTTTAAGAAGCTTCACCAAAAGCTCCAAACTCAGCCACAAGAGCACCTCAAGAAGAAGAAGACACCAAGGTCAAAACTAGCCCAAAGAAAGAAGCAAAGAAGCTCTTGGCCAAACCAAAAGACAAAGGGAGAAAAGAGAGGAGAAATTCTCTTCACATTTGGGGCTACCTTGTCAAGACATGGTCTATGACCCTTGTAATGAGGAGTTTCTATCCCAAAATGACCACCATGGAAGAACCATGGTCTAGGACCAAGAAAAGAGAGGAACACAAAGGTAGGAGATTGGTGCCTTCGAGCTAGAGGTGCACACACTAGCCAACACGAGGTGACTAGATGTGCCCCATGGAACTTGAATGCATGGGATCTCTAAAAATTTATAGAAACCCTAACAAGATTCGATCACAACACTAAATAGGTCACCCGTAAGTGTAATGGGTACTATTGTAGTATAGGTGATAGTCAAGAGTAGGGGTCGATCCTCAGGGAAAAGGGGGAACTAGAGCTAAGTTAGCGTTGGCCATGTTCCTAATGTGGAGACTAGGGTAGAAGGGTTTAAAGGGGTTGTTTTGGTTGTTAAACTAAGTGAACAGGAAAGTAAAGACAATATGAAATCTAAGTTATCGCAAACCCTAAATTATCCTAAGAAAGCAAGTCTAGGAACTATATTAAGCAATTAGATAAATAGGAGCAAAGATTAACTACACTACACTAGTAGAGAAATGAGCAACTAAGAGCTAAGTTGACCACTAGAGAGAGCAAGAACCTAAGTTAACCCTAAAGAGAAAGATCAAGTAATTAACTAGATTGAACAAAAGAAACTAAACTAGATTAGCATGAACAAGCTAAGAAGGCAAGATAGGTTTTAAACAATGAGATTAGTTAGGTGGGCCGTTTGGGAATTTTCTTTGATAGTAGTTGGGGGATGTCAACATAGCATGCAATTATCACAATTCAATCTAGATTACCAAACCAAACAACAAGGAAAGTGCTATGGGAATGTACCATATACTACTAGTTGGAGAACTAAGGTTAGGTGTAATTCTAGTAGGGCTTGTCAAGTTTAGGTTTCTAGGGTTAGTGGTATTAGGGAAATTGAGAGCCAAGGGTAGAAATGGGAGTAGAGATGAGGGTTTTTCACCCCATGCCACTAGCCATCTAGCCTTTAGAAATCTATAGGCAATTCACTAATCACACTTACACTAGCCACTTAGATCTCACACTCACTTGTAGATGGAGGGATATGTATGTTGGAACAAAGGGGGCTAGCTAAGGATTCACTAATTGGACCTTAGAGTCATTCCTGAGATTGCTACATACACTCCAATTCCTCCTAGAAGCTAAGTGTCATCAAACATCTCAAAGCAAGCAATCCATGTTAAAAGCATAAATCACATGTAATAAAATAGGAAATGAGATATAAGCAAGAGGCAATCATCATAGATATAAATCATGTTCGTTACAAATTATTTTCCCCCAACATGGTATCAAAGTCACACTTTTACCCCAAACATCCCACCACTAGGGTCTTAGCTAGACATAATCAAAGAAATAGCAAAAGAAAGGGGAAGAAGGGGATAAGACTCCATGGAGCTCAGGGTAGATCTTCCTTCTTCACCTCCTAGTAGCTTGGGGACGACCTCTCTCCTCTAACGGTGCAGATGGGCATGAGAATATTGGGGGATTGTGGAGGAAAACCTAGAAATCTAGGTTTCCAAGGTGGAAATGAGGTGGAAATGGTGGGTGGAGAGCATAAATGCAGGTAGGTTGCAATGAATGCTCAAGGAGTGGGTAGAGAGGAGTAATGGTGGCTATGGAGTGTAACCTCCATGCTCCAGCCACCACCTATGTATATATAGGTGGTGGGGAAGTACTAGGGTAAGTAGGGGTAGAATAGGAAAAGCAGTGTAAAAAATGGGTAGGGTTAGTTGGTCACCACTCCCATGTTAATGTGCCACGGCTGTGGTGGGGGTAGCATGGAACGGTCGTGGGGGTGTGGAAACGGTCAAGGTGTGAAAGGGAGTGGAAAGGATAAGCATATGTGGTAGCCACGGCTGTGGTGGTGTGCCACAGTCGTGATGGGTAGGGATGCCACGGCTGTGGTGAGGTACCATGGTCGTGTTGGAGGAGGAGGTCATGGTCATGGGGAGTGCCACGGGCGAGGCAATCTTCAAGGGACACGACTGTGGTGAGTGGCCACGACTGTGGTCATCCAACCATAAAATGGTTTGTTTCCATGTTGATTTTGGGAAGCGTTGTGCATAATTACAACGACCGTTGTAGGAGGCCACGACCATGATGTCTTGTGCTGGCCACGGCCGTGGTGTCTTCAATGGACCACGGCTATGGTGCATTTGGTGCAAAAATATTGACTTCCTTATTGATTCTTGAACATAATTCACACGACCATGGTGGATTCCCACGACTGTGCTGGGGTCTCCAGTTGCTAAATTGGCTTCAATATTCATCATCAATGGACTTCTTTGCTTGATGTCGAATCTTAGGCATTAGAGGTGGGTTGAGGGAGCTTTGGTACCTTCTTCGGACCCCTCAATGAGTGGAGGAACCCTAGAACTCCTTCCTTCTCTCTCATCCATCCAAAGCATGGTACAAGTACCTAAAAATAGTGCAAAGAACGTCCATAAGTGCATTTGATAGTAATACTCATATTGAGGGATTTAACTTGCATTCTATTATGTTTAGATGCAAATAAAGTACAAAATGGCACAAGATGGATCCCTGAAATAGGGTTGCATCAGAGATCAAAAGAAACATCAACTTACAAGACAAACACTTACCAAGGATGGAAGTTGAGCTCAGATCACCACCACCCCCACATGTAAGAGGAGATTGATCCCCCAAGCTCCAAGGAAGAACCTCCTTACTCCACCAAGCTCCAAGAATAAGCAAAGAAGGAGGAAGAAGATAGATGGCCTAAAGGGTTGCAAACAAGAAGAGATAAGGGGTTATATAGATGGAAGATGAGAGAGAGAAAGGGGTGAGGTGTCAACACACTAAGGAACCCAAGGGACACTTGTCCTCGCAAAAGACCAGCATGCACCCACATGCAAACACTTAAACATGACATGTAAGACATGGTGATACACTCTAGGCAGTGTCTTGACCACCATGTCAACCTAAACGGTCGCGGTCGTGACCCTCCTAGGGTGCACTATCCATGGTCACAAGACCACCATCTTGGTCGAGACAAGGTACCACCATCAACCCTCGATTGAGACAACAAATGCTAGGTCATCCATCTTGACCGAAAACCACCCTAGACCTCCTAAGTTACGACTCAAACACCTAGAGGAGGTGTCTCGACCGCGACAACCTCCAAAATAAGCCTAGGTCGCAACCCATGGTCGAGACAACGCAACCAACACAAGGTCAATGTAGTCAACACTCACAAAAACCCTAATCACCACCTAGGGTGATACTCCTCAATTAAGGCTCAAACAAGGTTCCCTCCTATTTCTCTTTCTTCTAGATGATGTCAAGAAATTGATGGAACACTCTATATGTAGAAAATTGCACATCAACCCCCTACATTGGGTAAATTACAATTTGCACCAAAACTAGAACATAAAGCACAAACAACATCCAAACAAGCTCATACTTGAGACTTAAGCTCTCCACTACCCTAATCACATCTCAAAGGATTAGAGAAAGGTTCGAAACACAAGATTAAGCCAAAGAAAATAGGATTATCCCAAAACCAAGGTCAGGGGTCTCATAAAAGCCTTGAAAGCTTTTGGTCTCTGTAAATATACGACCAAATGTGTATCACTAAGGAACAATAATGTAACCAATAATCGATATCTCACAAGGGTGGTTTTAGGAGGAACCCATTCTTGAGTTATAATGTAGAATAATTACCATGAGGGTGATCTGAAACCAATACGATCTTAGGTGAAAGACTCTAATTATGGGATAAGCATGAATCACTGAAAGAGTCCAATTTGGGAGGCACACTAAAAATCCTCATGACTGGACATACACTTAGGAATCTGTTTAGGGATCAATTGTTGGTTCATAAAGTGAGATGAGAAAGATTATGGGATTAAATATAATGAGAAATATGACTTTTTTTGTAAATATTTGATTCTTATTTTCCATGTTATCCCCAATAATACATGATGAACCCTTGCATATACAATTAAAATGTGTGGTATCACCTTGAGGATTTAGTATCAATGATAATATGGCTTGACCATTAAATACATGTATACTTGAAACATGTATCAGTCTAAGAAATAAGATATGACCAACTTGAGACATTGTCTCTTTAAAGAGGAGGTCAGATGGTGTTAAGACTTGTTGGTAGTCGTCCCACAAGGGGGATAGACCCTAGGAAGGAGAACTCCAAGCATAGGAGGCCATAGGTCATACCATGTTATCCTAAGGTCAAATTATAATGTGATATGTGATGGAAGTACTAAGATAAGGTACTCCTAAAGTAGAAGGGTTAGAACAACCCATGTTTAGATAAGATAATATTAGAAACCCTAGATGTACTAAAGGGACCCAACCACAACATATATGTTTTGATATAAAGGCTATGATACTTATACCTGATGAACATTACACTTGGATGAGGGAATAATCCTAAGAGCCTTGAGGAGGCATGCATAATGAACCTTACATCTAGATTGGGGAGGAGTCCTAAGATATTGGAGGAGGTATGTTGATAGAGCCTTACACTTGGGTTAGTGGTCCCTGATATAGGAATATAGTGGTTGTAACCTAGAAAGTTGAGTAAAGGTCAAGTGTAAAAATATTCACTTGAGTAGACCATATCTCGAGTGGCATACACCTAGAGATCTCATACAAAGTTGTTTGTGTGGTCAAAATTGAAACTATATATGTTGAAGGAGTATTAAGTTCCTCTTAGATAATTATGATGATGTAAAAGCGTTGTTTGAGGTAGCCTCATTGAAAGGTAAAGAGTGGCTTCATAATTTTATCTTAACCAAACATAATGATGTGGATTGGAACATATAATACTTAAAGTATGTAATACTTGTGTTTTTCCATCTACCTCAAGCATGCTATGGTTAAATGGAAGTGTCCAATCTTAACAATAATTTTGTGTTGATGCACGCTACATGAACTCACCCTTCAACATTGAAAATAATGTCTCTTAAGAATCTGACCCATCCATGCCATTTTTCATGAATTGTGGAAGTTAAACCCCTGAAATGAGAGTCCTTTGAAGTCTTAGAATATGTTGGTGAGAATATTTATAATATTGCCACACATCCCCGGTATGACCTGCTTTATAATGAGTTTAAAGCATGATGTGAAGGATCACACCCAGGTGTTGACTATTGAACCTTTAGATGTTCCAAGGTAGTTGGATTTTCCTAGAAGCACCTGTGAGGATATTGGATTCAAAGGTGAAGAGGCTCTAAAATAGATGTTTAGTGTAGTCACCATGGGGAGGATAAAATCACATGAAAATCAAAATTTTACATGGAAACAGAACACACCCACACATAATGCTAACTGAGCCATTTTTTGGGGCAAAATTCATTTTGTGGAAGATGTAATCTAGAAAGGATTATAACAAGTAATTCTCTAAGTAAATTATGAGTTGTTTATATTTACTCTTGAGTTCTTTGGGGTGAAAAAAATAATCGGTGGTTCAATTGAGTAATTATGTGTGACTTTTTTGGCTTTTATACCATTTTAAAAAGTTATATTCAAGTTTGAAACACTTTATAATATTATTTGTGTTTTTGGGACATTTATGTAAATATAATATAAGGCCGACTTGAAGGCCAAAGAAAATGATCTTATGCTGAATATTTTCAATTACATATTTCTATAATAGCAGTATAATAGAGAAATAAAGGAGATCCTAGAATTTCAAGTCAGTTAAACTTTCCTAGAGGTCTAATGCATTAATTATGTATTATGGGCCATACATGTATACACATGCATTGTTGGTTTTGGTTGTTAGTCAAATGTTTCCTTAATGGGATGAGTCTTGGTCAAATCAGATTTTGTGATAAGAAAGTAATGAATAAAATCTCATGTCAGTTGGAGTCATGGTCTTAAAGATATAATTTTTATATAGAGTGGGAACCAAGAGGGCATCTACTCTTCACTAAATTTAGAGATAAAACCATCCTATTCCAAAAATGGAGGAAAGCATTATTTTTATGATTTCTCAAATGAAATATATGTTACAGAGTATAAAAGTTTATAAGCATTAGAAACAAAACTATACAAACCTACATCTTATTTTATGTACAATTTTTCCTAGTCATAAAAGGTAGTACTATAAACAAAATGGATACAACTACTAGTACACGAGCCTAGATATAGAGGGAAACCAACCATTCCAAGATACCCCTGTGTCTAAATGCTACATGTGATTTTTTTTGAGTCATTGTTCTCTGGGGTACGACACCTGGGTGGTTTGAGAACAACAACCAGAAAAGTGATAATAAAAGGGTATGTGTTAGTTACGATGAGTATGTGCATAATAAACATATTTGAGAATTATTGGATGTGTCGTAGAAAGGGGGTACTTCCAATAAGATAGGGGTTTACATCAAGTAGGTATGTTCATGAAGATAATGTTTAAAGGTATATAAAATAAAAGAATGAGGCAGTAGATTTTATGAGTACAATATAATTTTTAAAAATATATTTTCCCTATAAATAAAAACAATAATGAAAATGTGCATGCATGCTGACTAAGTTAATGTATTGTATGACCAAGATATCGTAAGATTTGAAGACAAGGAGCAAGGGGGATGAAAACCCTGATCCTCCAAGGATAAGGGAGAGTAGAACCCTAATACCACAAGGGTAAGGGGGAGTAAAGCCCTGATACGAAATATATATAAAAAGTGTAAGGTTGTACAAAAGTACCACCACTATGGATTACTAGTCTAATAAGAACGAAATATAATTTGGCAAGCTGAAATAATTTTATGACCAACATATTCAACTATGTAAAGATGAAAAAATGGGTAATAAACCCTACATCCAAGGATCGTTCCATATTTAAGATGCAATCAATGAAATATATCTCATGGAGTATAGAAATGGTTTCAAGAAAGAGAAAAGTTCAAAGATGAATCATTACAGAAAATGGGTTCATAATCAATTTAGTGCTCAAATGTAAATTGCACATACCTATTCTTCACGACTAAACCTATGTTTATGGGTGAACTGCACAATTTTTCCTAATTGACATAAAAGTGTTTTATACACACATTTCGAACATAATTACCCTTTCATAAATGTATAAGGTGGGACTCTGAGATGGATACATCCTTAATTTTTTACCAAGAGGTTTCAAGATCAAGCACAATGACATGAATAACATCATCAGTTTTCTCATAAAAAATACCCATTCATAAATAAAAGTATATATAAACCTAATATTAGTAACCTAATGTGGATTTATGGTTTTTAAATCTTAGAAGTACTCATGAATAGTGTTGGAGATGGGATTAGTTATTATTTGTCTATTCTCACTAGAATTATCTAGGGTTTAATATGAAATAACTTTATATGCATATTGATAATATATTCAAACTTAGATCTTAATGTCAATATAAATGTGAGTATATTGCATATGAAAATACACTAGGTCCACGTATAGTCCAACTAACATGTCACCTAGTGTCAGTATTATCAAAATAGAAAGTCACCTAGATATATGTTTATAAAAGTACCTTCTTATACATGTTTTTGTTGACCTAGAGATTATACATTGTCCATATTTTGATAATGACTTAACCATTCCATTCATATGTATCTAATATGTGTATTCAAGATTGATTTCAGGTGTTAGGTACATGAAAAGGATCAAAATTCACAAGCCCTATTTTGCTCAAGTTCAAGTCAAAAGCTATACAAGTGTACAATTTAGAAAATCCATGCAAATGACCTTAGAATATTTTTGTAATACCTTGTATTGATGATATGGCTTGTAACTAAGATGAGAAAATTGATTGGGACACTTAGCACCAAGTTTTGATCACTTTTGATGCACTTTAGAAAATTGATCACATACAGTCAATCGGTCGAGTTACAATCTCGACCGATCCATTGGATCAATTCTCTGAAGAGTGCATCGGTCGAGTTGTGCACTCACTGAACTCGACTGATGGGTTTACTGACCAAACACAACTTTCATTGGTCGGTCGAGTTTCCTCAGGACAAACTTGACTGATGGTTTGAAATTTGGGTTTGTCATTTACCCAATCGGTCGAGTTTACCTTTATTGAAATTTGACAGAATGCACTGCACGAAAATTGCAGAAAAAGTGATTGTGATCGTTGGTGACTTATTTGGACAAAAATATATCCATTGTCTTGGGAAAAAATGTCTATAATTTGACCCTAAGTGTTCCCCAACTCAAAGGGGCACCCTAAGATATAAAAAGGACCACTTGGAGTTCATTCCAAGGTTGCTCATTCCATATATGCTTGGTTCTTGCTTAGTTGAGAGTGTTATACACCTTTGAGCCCCTTCCTCTCTCTACCTTCAAGTCAAATCTGTGAGTATGAGTGAGATAGGTTCTGTTGTAAGAGAGCTACCTCTTATATCCATGTAAAGCTCTTAACCTCCATCTTCCTACCCCCTTTCCTATTGAAGAAAAGGCTGAAGATCTTCTCCGGGTGAAGGAGAAGGAGTTGTTGTTCTTTAAGGTTGAAGAAAGCAAGGTGTTCCAGATCTCCAAGTGAAGGAGATAGACAAGGCAGACGTTTAAGAATGATACGTAATTTCTTGAAGGCCAAAGACTTGAAGGGGTGAGTAAGTCCTTGTTGAAGGTTTAAGACTCCATGGTTCAAGTGGGTAAGTTCCTTCGGTAGGTTGAAGATCCTTGCTTGAGGTATTAAATCCTTGGATAAATGTGGTTTTTGTCTTGTAATCTTGTGAATGAATATAAGAGCATCAAGATGGCAAAGTCCTAGAGACTAACCACCTCTAGGTAGTGAACTGACTCACTTCTAGTTTGAAGTGTGGAACCACTCTAAACCACTTTGTCCAAGTGTATGTTCTTCCTTGTCTCTCACCCTTGTTATGCATGTTAGTTAGGATTTCAAATATGCTGAAAGTTTGAGTTTCTGCTCTTCATATAATTTGGTGGTCTAATTCATTTTGTGAGATTTGTGAAGCTTTATTCACCCCTCCCCTCTAGAGCCCTTGATCCAAAAAGTGGTATTAGAGCGGGTCTTATCCAAGATACTTCTACAAGTAGGAGAAGATGTGAAATTTCGCACTTGGATCTCTCAACTTGGAGGGAAGCTTCTCCATGCGACCTCTGGTCTTCGACGACACCAACTTCCTCTATTAGAAGAGAAAAATGCAGTTCTATCTTCAAGGAGTAAGCTATGAGATGTGGAAGGTGGTGCATCTAAAGTATGAAGATCCAAAGGGGGGAATCTCCACATGAACGGAAGCTCAAATGAAGCAAGCTCAGCTCAATGCCGAAGTCGTGAGCATCATCTATGCATCCCTCACCCCATCCGAGTTCAACCGTATCTCTTCTTGGGTCACAATACATGAAATCTGGAACAAGCTATGTGTCACCTATGAAGGAACGGAGCAAGTGAAGGAAGTCGAGATCTACATGCTTGGTGGTCTACTTGAGAACTTCAAGATGGGCAAGAATGAAAGAGTGGTGGATATGTACATCAGGCTCAATGCGATCATCAATGGATTGGCAGCCCTTGGTAGTGTGATGGACAAAGGCACTATCAACTCCAAGATCTTAAGATCTCTTCCAAAGAGATGGGAGCCCAAGGTTACATCCATTGAAGAAGTGTACAAGTTTAGTGAATTGTCAACTGAGGAGATGGTGGGCAACCTTCAATCCCATGAACCAAGGCTTGATAAGTAAGAAGAAGAAGAAAAGAGAGAAGAGAAGGAGTGCAAGAAGACCAAGGACACAACCTTCAAAGCTCAAATTGAAGAGATGGTTTGGCAGCAACAACTTGCTCTCAAGTCCCCTACTCCTTCCTCAAGTGAAGATGAAGGCCCAAATGAGTATGAAGCTAACTACTCCAAGGGAAAACACTTCAAGGGAAAGCCTTCTTCATCAACTCCTAGATACTATGAATGTGGTCAAAAAGGCCATTACAAGAGTGACTTCCCAAAAGCCAAGAATAGCCACAAGAAGGACAAGGAGTACAAGAGAGAAGTTAAATACAAGAGAAAGGAGAAGAAAGAAAGAAGAAACAAAGATACAGCTCATGCAAGTTGGGAGGAGTCTTCCTTAAGTTCTTCTAGCTCCGAAGATGGAGAATGCCACCTTGCTCTCATGGCCTCTACAAGTGAAGATGTAGGTGAGGTAAGTGAAGTCAATTTGCATGAGTTGTCTAAGGAAACTCTTATTGATATGATTAATGCTTGTTGGTCATCTTTTACTAATTGCAAATCTAAAAAGAAAAGGTTGGGAAAGATAATAGATGATCTTTATGCTAAAATTGAGATTCTTGATCAAAATGAAAAGTTGCACCTTGATAGCATAGATTCTTTGCAAGGGCAATATCTTGACCTTGAGCTCCAATACAATGGAGTAGAGGTTGAGAATGGTGTCTACCTTAAGACCATTGTTGCTCTTAAGGAAGATAACCAAAGATGCCAAGATGAGATAGATGTTCTTAAAATTAAAAATGTAGAACTTAATCTCATTGATGAAGCTAGGAAGCAAGAAACTCATGTTTATCAAAAGGAAATTCTTTTGATAAATCTGAAAATGCTAAGTTGCTTGCTCAAGTTAATGATCTATCATCTAGACCTATTTTGCAAAGTAATGAGGTAGCTAGCACTACTTTAGAATGTGATTCTTTTCATACTAAAGTCCTCTGTTTAGAGGCCGACCTATTACATGCTAGAGATGATCTTTCTAGTTTATCTTCTACTGTCGTTAACCTCATTGATGATAATTCTAAGTTAAGAGCTTCTTTGCAAAAGTTTCTTACGGGAAAGAAATCCCTTAATATTGTCCTAGAACACTCTACCAAACAAATTGGTACTAGTGGTTTCGAATATGATGGGACTGCTCCCAAGGGTAAGAATAAGAACAAGAGTAAGGGTAAGAAGAAGAGTGTTGAACCTCCTATCTTCCATGGAGAGACTTCCGGCTCTAAGAACCCAATGGTATGTGTTCATTGTAAATGTGATGATCATTACTCTACTTATTGTCCTTACAAGCCAAAGGGGACCAACCCAAAGATGAAATGGGTCCCCAAGCTAACCCAGGATCCCAAAGTTTGAGTTGGGTACCGACATCCTTCTTTCATGCAAGTCAAAAGAAGGTGGATTGTTGATAGTGGTTGCTCATAACATATGACATGTGAAATCAGCCATTTCAACAAATTCATGAAAAAGAAAGGAGGATCGGTGACCTTCAGGGACAACAAAAAGGGTAAGGTAATAGGTGAGGGTGATATAGGAAATGAGATAAGTATCAAAAATGTTTTGCTTGTTGATGGCCTATATCACAACTTGATAAGTGTAAGCCAACTTTGTGATAATGGATATCTTGTTTTATTTACTTCTTTAGAATGTTTGCTTCTAGATTCCCTCACTTACAATGTCATATATAAGGGAATTAGAAATGGTAATCTTTATGTTATTGTTCTTGATGCTCTAAAGCCCATACTTGATAGATGCTTGGTTGTGGATAAAAATGATATTTCTCTTTGGTATTGCCGGTTGGGTCATGTAAATATGCATCAAATGAAGAAATTGAGAAAAAAGGAATTGGTTTGGGGACTTCCCAAATTAGATTTTGAAAAGGATGAGGAATGCCAACCTTGTACACAAGGCAAGAAAACCAAGTCCTCCTTCAAATCCAAAGGAGTCCTTAGTACCAAAAGAGCTCTTGAGCTTCTTCATATTGATCTATTCAGACCTATGGGAAATCAAACGCTTTGTGGTTCCAAGTATTGTCTTGTGATTGTCAATGATTTCTCTCGCTATACTTGGACCTTCTTTATCGTTTCTAAAAGTGATACTCTTGATGTTTTCTCGAGCTTTTGTAAACGAGTTGAAAACAAAGCTTCTTGTCGGATTGTTTCTATCTGCAGTGACCATGGGGGAGAGTTTGAAAATGATGTTTTTGAGCATTTTTGTGAAAATTTTGATTACTCACACAATTTCTCTTCTCCTCGTACACCTCAACAAAATGGGGTAGTAGAGAGAAAGAATAGGTCACTACCAGAGATGGCTAGGACCATGCTTCTAGAATATGACATTCCAAAGAAGTTTTGGGCTGAAGCTGTTAGCACCTCTTGCTTTGTGCAGAACTGAGTTTTCACGCATCCTTCTTTGAAGAAAACCCCCTATGAGTTATGGTGTGGTAGAAAGCCATCCATTGATTTCTTTCATGTTTTCGGATTCCCTTGTTTTGTTTTAAACATGAATGATTCTCTTGACAAGTTTGATCCAAAATCATACAGTGCTTTCTTCCTAGACTATAGCACTACAAGCAGGGCTTATAGAGTTTTCAATATTGAATTGTCTAAAATTGAAGAATCTATTAATGTTAAGTTTATTGAAACTAACCTTGTTGTTGGCAAGAATGTTGTTGATACTGATGTTGCAGATGACTTAATTCCCATCTTGAAATACCTCAACATCGACAACAAAGGAAGTAGGAGGTTGAAGCAGAAGATAAAGAGAAGAAGGATCCCACTCCTCGCTTCGTAAAGAATCATCCCAAAGAGCTAATTATTAGCAACCCATTTGAGAGAGTGAAGACACCATCTACCTACAACAAAGAACAAGCAGATAGTGCCTTCATCTCATAGCTGGAGCCAAAGAACATCAAGGAAGCTCTTGGAGATGACGAGTTGATCCTAGCCATACAGGAGGAACTAGAGCAATTCGAGAAGAATTGTGTTTGGACTCTAGTGCCAAGACCAATTGATAGAAAAATCATTGGCACTAAGTGGGTCTACCGCAACAAGCTTGATGAAAAAGGCAAGGTGGTAAGGAACAAAGCAGGGTTAGTGGAACAAGACTACAATCAGTAGGAAGGGATTGATTTTGATGAAACTTATGATCCTGTTGCTAGACTTGAATATATTAGAATGATACTTGCCTTTACTAGTTATAAAAATTTCTTGCTATATAAAATGGATGTTAAAAGTGTGTTTTTGAATGGTACAATCGAGGAGGAAATATTTGTTGCTCAACCTCTAAGCTTTGAAAATAAAAAGATACCTAATCATGTCTATTTTCTACAAAAAGCTCTCTATGGACTCAAACAAGCACCTCGAGCTTGGTATGAGAAATTAAATAACTTTTTGTTAGACAATGGCTATGTCATGGGCAAAGTTGATTCTACTCTATTTCTAAAACACACTTATAACAATTTTCTTATCATTCAAATTTATGTTGATGATATCATTTTTGGCAGAACTGATCTTGATCTTTGTAAGGAGTTTAGTTCTCTTATGCAGAGTGAGTTCAAGATGAGCATGATGGGTGAGTTGACTTTCTTCCTCGGCTTCCAAATCAAGCAAACCAAAGATGGAAACTTCATCAACCAAAGTAAGTACACCAATGAACTACTCAAACTCTTTGGAATGAAGAACATGAAACCAATGGAAACACCCATGTCAAACACCACCAAACTTGATAGAGATGAAGAAGGTGAGAAGGTAGATGAGAATCTCTATAGAGGTATGATTGGAAGTTTACTTTATTTAACTGCCTCCAGACCCGATATTACGTTTCGTGTTGGCTTGTGTGCTCTCTTTTAATCAAGTCCTAGGAAATCACATCTTATTGATGTTAAGAGAATTTTAAGGTACTTATCCAAAACTCAAAACTTTGGTCTTTGGTACCCTAAGTCAAAGGACTTTACTCTTATAGCATATAGTGATGCGGATTATGTGAGATGTTTGGTTTATAGAAAGTGCACAAGTGACACTTGCTTCCTTCTAGGACCATGCTTGGTGTCTTGGTTTTCCAAGAAACAAAGCACTGTGGCATTATCAACTACCGAGACTGAATACATTACAGTCGGGAGTTGTTGTGTCGAGGTCCTATGGATGAAGAAAATGCTCCAAGACTTAACATACATCTTAATGCTTCTCCTATCTATTGAGATAATACTAGTGTAATCAATCTTTCTTATAATCCTATATTGCATAGTAAAGCTAAACATATAGAGGTTCGCCATCACTTTCTTCATGATCACATTGCCAAAAAGGATACTTATATCACGCATGTGGACACAAAAAATCAGTTGGCAGACATTTTCACTAAACCTCTAGATAGACAGCAATTTAATTTTATTAGATCTAAACTGCTCATTGTTGCTTTGGATGATATTGACATGTTATCTGGCTAGTTTCTTTTATCCTATATGTCTTACTCATGCTTTACTCACCTTGCTTGCCTAAAATTGCTTAATTTACTTGTTGGCATGCTTAGTTTCACTTGTTTTTGGGCTTTTCTCTAATTTCTTGGTTTTATAGCTAAATAGTACCCAATGATGAGTGAAATGTGCCTAAGTATGTTCAATATACATAATAGACTCCAAAAATAAATTTAATTCACATTCATATGGCTAGAAATTAAGTTTGATGGTTTTTGGTCAGGTTGACAATCGATCGAGTTTCCCCCAGGACAAACTCAACTGATCTGTGGCCGAGAGCTGTTCTAAAATGGACCAATCGGTCGAGTTTCCCTCTCTCAGATCTCGACCGATCAGCGGGTTGAAGCCAACTTAAGTTAGGTTTGGCCAAATATTCTCCCTCTCAACTAGAGAATAGCCAACCGATTCCCCTTCTTCTATCCCTAAGCTCTCTACCCAAACCCTTACCTTCCCTATCCTAGCCCTTTTTTGACCTAGAGAGGCGGCCCTAGACCTCCCCTTTTTCTCTTTGGTGGTGTTTGGACATTTTTGGCAACTTGTTTTGTGGGTTTGATCTCTACTCCTCCTTCTTTTTGCCTCCATGGCTTCCCATATGAGAAAGAGACCCGCCCCAAGCAATGCTCCATCATCTTTTTCATCTAACCACTTGATTCCTTTTGATGACACCTTGTTTGTCTTAATAGAAGCTGTAAATAGGTATATGGATATTATTCCTAGGAGTCCTTTCACTTTTAGAGCTTTGTTTGAGCCTAGCCCTAGGCGTCAAGTGGTCATAGACCAAGTAGCTAAGTTGTTAGCCATCCACCACCTATTTGCCCTGGCTGTCGAGCATGAATGCTTTCATAATTCGATGACAAGCACTAAAGTAGTTCATGAATTCTACACTCGTTTGAATTGGAATTACAACACCCTTGTAACCTCGCTGAATGCTCAAGTAATCCTGACTTCCATGATCGTCGGGAAGCATTTTCAAATCTCTGATGATATTTTAAATGTCTTTTTTTCCAGAGATAATGAGAATGACTCTTGGCGCAAGGATTACAGTGAGTATTTTGATCTTTTGGATCCTGAAGGTTTCTACAAGCAGAATGAACTTACTCTCCCTGACATTCATTGCTACTTGAAGAAACCCGATGTTCCATTTAATAAGAAGAGCACCCTACCCTCCTCCTCCCTCGATCTCAGGAAGCGTATCTTAGCCTTAGTGATCAACTGCAACATCCATCCAAAGAAAAATCAAACAGATATTGTAGAGAACACTACGGTTATCATGTATTGCCTCCTTAAAAATATCAGAGTCAAGTGGTCAAGATACATTCTACACCATATGACCTATTTTGATTCCAAAAAGAACACGCAAGGCACCCATCCACCCTATCCTGCCCTGATATGTGGTTTGTTTCAGTTTGCTACTGAGAAATCAATCTTTTCTGACTTTCATTACAAGCTATCCAGAGAGGGTGTATGTATCAGTGAAACCACGATTCAGAAGTCTGTGCCTATTTTTGTCTCCACCACACCTAGTGCTTCACCCTTAGCCTCTGCCTCTACAGCCCCTACCTCCTCTGCCCAAGCTCCACCTCCTAGCCACCTCGAACTAGTCGTGCTTTGTTTCGTGTATCAAATGAAACCCTTATGGGCTACATGATGCACCAACAAGCATACGACCAACAGGTCCAGGAGCACCTGCATCAAGATCTATGTTCCATCATGTCTACCATGAACATATCATGTGCACACTCCTACCCCACCTACCAGCCTTTCCCAAGTAGTGATTATGCTTCTTTTGCATATAATCATTACTACCATACCCCCAAGCCTTCCTTTGTTTCTCCTCTACCCTTTGCTATTGGTGGTTCTGCCCCCTCCTATCTGTTGTTGCCTACTGGCCCCCTGGCCACCCCGCTTGCTAGTATTGGTGATTCTGCTCCATCATTTCCTTAGTCCAATGAGCTCTATGCTCTTGGTATGAGCACAATGCCCGTTGGTTGGTCGTGGTTTTGGTCCTCCTGCTAATGAGGAGATGCCTGACCAGGCTAATGCTGAGGTTGTTGATGACGACAATGGTGATGGTGAGGATGCTTCTAATGATGGTGATGGTTCCGGTGCTGATTCTGGTGATGAAGGCACTACAGCTTCACCTTCAGATGGAGACGATGACTACGAGACTGGAGATGATGACGATGATGCTATGGACATAGATAGTCTAGATGTCTAGTTTATTTCTTAGATTTTAGTCTAGTATGCTGATCATATACATCTTTCTAGGCTATTTTGTATTAGAAACATCTGGGCACATTATCTGAGATGTACTATTTTTTCTCTTCAGTTTTCATTGCTTCTAGCTTGTAGTTGCATTTACAAGAACATGCTTCTGAGTTGTAATACATGGTTTATTCACTCTAGCTCTTTTTCTCTGATATATTTTATGAGTTGGTGCCATATTTCACCATATTTTGATTATGACTGAGATTGTATGTTTATTTCATCTCTGGTTGACATATGCTATGAGATTGCATGTATGGTTGTCTGTTTGATTGTGTTTGGAGAAAACTTGATATATGCTCTTCTACCCCCCCCCCCCGCACTTTTTGATAATGTCAAAAGTGGGAGAGAATTTCAATGTCTTGAAACTCAATCATATTGCTATTCTTTATCATACTGCTATTTATTTCTTATGAGATCCTTTTCTTGTTCATTTACTGTTTTATCATGTGACTTGCAATGGACCATATAGTACATATATGCTATAATTTCTTTGTGTAGATAGACTAATTGTACAGGTTAGAGGAAGCATAGATTGAGGTGGGAGCAATTCACATTGTTCACATCTTGAATCCCCCAAATTCACAAGGCAAAGGTATAATTTCTATATCCTTTTCAATATGCTTGAGGAATGGTTTATCATTATCAAAAAGGGGGAGAATGTTGACCTAGAGGTTATACATTGTTCATATTTTGATAATGACTTAACCATTCCATTCATATGTATCTAATATGTGTATTCAAGATTGATTTTAGGTGTTAGGTACATGAAAAGGATCAAAATTCACAACCCATATTTTTCTCAAGTTCAAGTCAAAAGCTATACAAGTGTACAATTTAGGAAATCCATGTAAATGACCTTAGAATATTTTTTTAATCACTTGTATTGATGATATGGCTTGTAACTAAGATGAGAAAATTAATTGGGAGACTTAGCACCAAGTTTTAATCACTTTTGATGCACTTTAGAAAATTGATCACAGGTAGTCAATTGGTCGAGTTACAATCTAGATTGATCCACTGGATCAATTCTCTGAAGAGTGCATCGGTCAAGTTGTGGACTCACAGAACTCGGTCGATGGGGTTACTGATCAAATACAACTTTCATTGGTCGGTCGAGTTTCCTCAAGACAAACTCGACCGATGGTTTGAAATTTGGGTTTGTCTTTTACCCAATCGGTCGAGTTACCTTTATTGAAACTCGACCGAATGCACTATATGGAAATTGCAAAAAGAGTGATTGTGACCATTGGTGACTTATTTTGACGAAAATAGATATGTTTCCTTGTGTAATAATGGCTATAATTAGACCCTAAGTGTTCCCCAACTTGAAGGGGCACCCTCAGCTATAAATAGGACCACTTGGAGTTCATTCCAAGGTTTCTCATTCCATATATGCTTGATTCTTTCTTAGTTGAGAGTGATGTACACCTTTGAGCCCCATTCTCTCTCTACCTTCAAGTAAAATTTGTAAGTATGAGTGAGATAGGTTTTGTTGTAAGAGAGCTACCTCTTGTATCCATGTAAAGCTCTCCACCTCCATCTTCCTACCCACTTTCCTATTTAAGAAAAGGTTGAAGATCTTCTCCGAGTGAAGGAGAAGGAGTTGTCGTTCTTCAAGGTTGAAGAAAGCAAGTTGTTCCTGATCTCCAAGGGAAGGAGATAGGCAAGGCGGATGTTCAAGAAGGATAGGTAATTCCTTGAAGTCCAAAGACAAAAAGAAGGAGTGGGTACGTCCTTGTTGAAGGTTGAAGACTCCATGGTTCAAGTGGGTAAGTTCCTTCGGTAGGTTGAAGATCCTTGCTTGAGGTATTAAGTCCTTGGATGAATGTGGTTGTTGTCTTGTAATCTTATGAATGAATATAAGAGCATGAAGATTGCAAAGTCCTAGAGCATAACCACCTCTAGGTAGTGGACCGACTCACTTCTAGTTTGAAGTGTGGAACCACTCTAAACCACTTTGTCCAAGTGTATTTTCTTCCTTGTCTCTCACCCTTGCTATGCATGTTAGTTAGGATTTCAAATTGGCTGAATGTTTAAGTTTCTACCCTTAATATAATTTGGTGGTCTAATTCGTTTTGTGAGATTTGTGAAGCTCTATTCACCCCCCCCGCTCTAGAGCCCTTGATCCAACAATTTTTCCCTCTTTCACCATTTAATTCACAAATTAAACAATATACTTATATGCACTCCCTATATATATATATATATATATATATATATATATATATATATATATATATATATATATATATATATATATATAACTATAATTACCATAGATTGTAAAAATGCATGTATGTGTACATAGGGATTTTAATTCCTACCATGGATTACGTTGATAACTAGTATTTTCATTAGACTTGTGCTTAACTATGAAAACTTCCCTTTACCAATATGCATATACTAATATGTACATAGTTCTAAGTTGATTGATAAAATAGTTTACAGATCATGTTTAAACACACTCTATATACATGACATATTATGATTAATTCTTATAAACGGTTCAACATATATGCATTAGGATCATATTGATATGTATAATATATGTATATATACCATAGGGATAACTTGATTGAGAAGTACATGTATTTGCATGTTTATTTAAATTTTTATTATTCGATTATTTCCATTTATGCACTTAACTAAAGTCATAGTGATCAAAGGTAATGTAAATAAAAGACTTACCTACTAACCTTGATTTGAAATCATCTGATCTATAACATCATGGGTTGAAACTAGCCTTAACTTATTAGAATCCAGATCATCCTCTTCATTAAAGAAGGATTCTTACTATTGTTGAACTATCTTGTCTTTGGCTCAAGATGATCCAACATATGATTGTTTTAGATGGGAGACAATATCCTAGAGACTATGTTGTAGGTTGGATCATGTTTGGTGGAGCCATGGTTGAGGCCACTAGTGACGTGGCTGCAAGGATCAACAAATAATAGCTTATGATGGTGCTGGTAGTGGTGAAATAGAATTGGGTTGATAAACTTTGTTGTGGATAGTTGAGACTAGTTTAAGAAGGGAGGTGTTGGAGAGGTTATAGGAAGTCATAGAGAGGTATGTTAGGCCAAGGAGTGACTAGACAATGAAGCATCCTGAAGGTACACATGTAGACTTGTAGTAGGGGCTCAACAAATGTAGTGTGAGAAGGTTTTTGAAAGGTTGACATCAATCCTGGTCAGACTGTGTGCACTATCCATCAAGCGAATAGATAGAGAGATGCGGGTGAGAAGGAAAATGTAGGTGTGGATGAAGGGAAGTAGGGTTCTTCTTTGTGATTGGATGCAGGTTCAAGTGAAGAAGAGCGAGTTTGACTGGTGTCACATTGTCTAGAACAATCATGTAGATCTGCAATGTGGACACCAGCTGCTGAGCATGGTGATTGCACATGGCAACTGGGTTGTTTGCCCTCCCTATGCATATAGATTGAATGGTTGTCTTGTTGTGGATGTCAGTGATCTCACCACTTTGGTCTTAGGCATCACCTTTTGAAAATAGAAAACACAATGGGTAGACATATCAACAACTAGGATTTATATGGTTGTGAGAAAGGAGAGGGAAGGCAAAAGAAATAAGGATGGGGATAAGGGATGAATTGAGTAGCAGATATATATATGTCACCGTTCATGTAGGGGAAGAAGGCGCTCTGACGACTGGACACCTACGGCTACACTACTACAAAATGGGGACATAGTGTCAGTTATCTTAGGCATACAACATCGTTTGTAAATCAAAAACTAAGTGGGTTATGCTAAAACTCAAGCCATTCTCCTTTAGTTCACAAAACCGGCGATAATACATTTTATCATCAGGTCTATTTTTCAGCAAAACCAACAATGTAATGTGTAGTGGGTGACATATTTGTAGTCACCTTTGACCTTTCCTCTTCGATTTTAAAAACAAACACCAACACCTTTAACATTTTCTTGTTGGTTGTGCAATGACAAATAACTGATGAAGAATACCATGATAGTGAAAATTTTAGGTATACCCCAATGGTTTATTGTAAATAGCCAACATAGAATGGATATATAGTCGGTAATTTACAAATAACCTATGAGAATGTCTTTTTTTATATAGTAGGTTTGAAAAACCTATTGTCTGGTTGCTAGCATGTTTGTTGCCTGTAGTTCTTTAGAACTGAATTCTGAAGAACTATAGGCCTCTGCAAGCATCACAGTTAAACAACATGAAAAACACTAGAGGGGGTGAATAGGGTTTAATAATAATTCAACCAACAAACAACCATAAGGATGTTGAAGAAGGAGACAAGGGTTTAGAGTGGTTCCACCCTTAGAAAAAACCAAGGGAGTCAGTCCACTACCCAATTGTTTCCAATTGGGATTTTGAAAGTATTAGAGTTTTATTACCTTCTTAAGGATGTTACACAAAATTACAAATACCTTCCCAAAACCTTTGGATAGCCTTCACCCGAAGTCGTCTCACCAACTTTGAAGCATCCTTCACTTGAAGTAACTTCAAGCTCCCCCTTGAAGTAGCCTTCCTCCTTGAAGTAGCTTCCCTTTGAGACCTTCTAGAAGTAGTCCAAAGTCCGCCTTCTCCACCTGAGAAGATTTCACCCTCTCCACTCCGCATCCTCCAACTTATGAGTAGCAAGGAGAGTACAATGCAATAAGAAAGAACAAGAAAGGAAAAAGGAAATTACAATTACCACTTAAGCACAAGGCTTGAATCCTATATCAAGCATTTTGATCTCCTATCCAATGTGTATGAAAGTGGAAGTATAGTGATTAGGATATTCTAGCCTATAGGACACGAAATGCCAGCAATGGAAATGATTAGCAAGTGTTGAAGTTGCTCAATTGCTCACAAGAATTGATTCTCAATTACAAGTATGTGTACTCAAGTGAGTTTAGGTGTCCTAAGGCGTGTCCTATTTATAGGAATGTCCTACTAGTGCTTAGGGACATTCTAGACACTTTCTATGGGGTTCTTAGTGCTTAACTAGCCATTAGGTATCCACTAATTGCATTTGTAACGGCTAGTTAATTAGTTCTGAAAAGTGCAGACAGAAACCTTCTCGGTCGAGAAGTTTGTCGACCGAGTGTCTCTCGATCGAGGAATTTGTCGACCGAGGGTAAGTCTAGAGCAACGTTCAACTCAACTCCCAACAACTTTTTCCCACTAAGTCTAACGGCTATAGAACTAAGTCTAACGGATATAGACATGCTCGAGACATAGTCTCGGTTGAAGTAAAGTTCGACCAAGCCTTTCTTCGTGATGGATTTTAGCAGGTTATGCAAAGGTGTTCGTGCTTTAGAGTTGGTAGTTCTCTGTTGAGAAAATGTTTGACCGAGAGTATCTCGGTCAAGAAGTTTGTTTGTAAAAGTTCATTTGTATACTTCTCTTTGCTTATAAAAATCCCAGTGGGCGTTTTCTTTATTTGAAAACCAAGAAAGAAAGTCAATTCTCCCATGAGACTCATTTCAAATTCCTTTTGCATAATATCACTAAATTGTTTACATAAAGATTCATTTGATACACCAAAGATAATATCGTCAACATAAATTTGAACAACTAGAAAGTCAGATTCATATGTTTTGAAAAATAAAGTAGAATCTAAATTTCCAATTGAAAAATTGTTATCAAAGAGATAATTGTTTATCCTTTCATACCAATTTCTAGGTGCTTGTTTTAAACCATAAAGTGCTTTCTTAAGTTTGTAAACATGATCATATTTACCAGGAATTTTAAAACCAGGTGGTTGGGCAACATATACTTCCTCTTGTATTATTCTATTTAGAAATGCACTTTTTACATCCATTTGGAATAGTTTGATGTTTTGTGGGCAGCTATAGCTAGTAGCATTTTAATGGCTTCAAGTATTTCCACCGGTGCATAAGTTTCATCAAAATATATTCCTTCTTGTTGATTATACCCTTGTGCTACCAACCTAGCTTTATTTCTTACTACTTCCACAGATTCATTTAACTTATTTCAAAAAACCCACTATTTAGTTCCAATAATGGTTTTATCTTGAAGTTTAGGAACTAAGTCCCATACATCATTCTTAGTGAATTGATTTAATTCTTCTTGCATTGCCATTATCCAATAATCATCTTTTAGAGCTTCAGTCACTTTCTTAGGTTCAATTATAGATACAAATGCCATATTTGCAACATCTCTAAAAGATGATCGAGTTTTTACTTTATACTTAGGATTTCCAATTATTAGTTCTTGAGGATGATCCTTAATGAGTCTAGGGATGGGTTGTTGTGTCTCAATTTGTTGATCATTTTTAGCATTTTGATCATCTTTAGTTGATATGGTTAGATCTTCAATTTGATGAGTAATATCAACTATGTTATCACTTTTTAGTTCTTTATGAAAACTAATGTGAATGGTTTCTTCAACTTTTCTAGAGATGGTATTGTAAACTCTAAATGCTTTGCTAGAAGTTGAATATCCTAAGAAAAAGGCTTTTTGTGATTTAGATTCAAACTTTTCTCTATCATCTTTTGTGTTTAAGATATAGCAAGTTGAGCTAAAAGTATGAAAATAATCAACCCTTGGTTTCTTATTATAAATGAGTTCATATGGTGTTTTCTTCAAATAAGAGTGTATGGTTACTCTATTTAGCACATAGCAAGTTGTGTTTACTGCTTTAGCCCAAAACATTTTAGATGTATTATGTTCAAGCATCATAGTCCTAGCCATTTCTTGTAAGGACCTATTCTTTCTTTCAACTATGCCATTTTGTTGTGGAGGATGTGGAGCTAAAAAATTGTGAGTGTAGCCTTGAGATGTGCAGAATTCTTCAAATATATGATTCTCAAATTCTCCACCATGATCACTTCTAATTGTGCATATTTTTTTTTTGTAATTGATTTTCAATCTTTGAGCAAAATTGTATGAACACTTGAATGGTATCATCTTTATTTGCAAGGAAATGAACCCATGTATATCTATTGTAATCATCAACAATAACAAAGCAATATCTTTTTCCACCAATAGATTGTGTCCTCATATGTCCAAATAAATCAGTATGAATAAGTTCTAGTGATCTATTGGTGCTAAGCATGTTTTTGGGTTTAAAAGAAGTTTTAGTTTGTTTACCCAAAGTACATGGTTCACAATTTTCAGATTGATCAAAAGATAGCTTAGGCAAACCACGAACAAGATCATATTTAACTAGCTTTTTGAAAACATGTGAACTAGCATGACCTAATTTTCTATGACACAATTGGAGAGAATTATCTTTTGCAAGTAAACATTTCCCAACTATATATTGCATATAGTTAGGTCTAAAAATATATAGAATTCCAATTCTTTTTCCTTCAAACACAACATTTGTAGTGTTCTCTATTAGTAACTTGCTGCAATTTTTATTGAATAAAACATCATATCCAGTATCACATAGTTGACTGACACTTATTAAATTATGGTGCAGACCATCAACAAGTAAAACATTTTTTATTTCAAGGTTTGTACCAATATTACCTATTCCAACAATTTAACCTTTGCAATTGTCTCTAAAAGTGACTGTTCCACTTTTCTTTTCTTCAAAAGTTTGAAAAGCATCCTTATTGCCGGTCATGTGTTTGGAGCATCCACTATCAACCACCCAATCTTGCAACAAAATATGGATTTTGGTACCCATGTGATGGTCCGTTATGGTTAGGTACATTTAATAATAAAGTGAACATGATTACATAATTTAAGCTTATTAGAACTTCATTCGGTCGAAAAATACTTTGACCGATCTTGTCTCGGTCGACAATTTCTCGACCGGGATTGTTACTATTTTGACTACAGATTTCAGATTTGATACAGGAATTTCTTCAGTCGAATAATTTCTCGACCGAAAGATGTCTCGGTCGAACTATTTGTCGATCGAGATTGTTTCTGTTTGTTTTTAGCAATCTGTTTATGTCAGTTTGGTCTTAAATCATTGTAATATGCTAAGGTACCATTCTGTTTAGTTGAGATGAGACATTAATATATTCAAATGAAGTTTTAGGTCAAATCTCAACTTAATCATATTAAATTTGCTAAGTTTGGGGTCTTGGAACCCATACTAACTCAACATCCTTTTTCTTGTAGGGACATGAGAAGGAATAATGTCCAAGACGCAAGCAATAGTGACAACAAATAGAATCAATTTCATTTCTCTTTCTAGGATTTTGAGTTGTGTTCTTGGGTACAAACATTATCTTGGTCTTAGGTGCTGGAGTTCTCCTAGGTTTGGGTTGATAAGAGTTTTCTTTTGGAACATATCCTAAACCTCTTCTTCCACTATAACCAGAAGCGTTCTTTAGGATCTTATCAAGAATACCATTATTTCTCAAGCTACTAACTTCTTTTTGTAACTTAGCAATCTCATCCATTTGCTTTTTTATATCTAACTTTGCTTGATCTAGATCAGATGATAAAGCATCTCTTTCTTTAACAACAACATCATAATCTAGATGAGTACATATGATAGGTTGAGTCTGAAAATGATTTAGTTTTGCAAGAAACTCAACCTTTTCTTGAGAAAGAAGATCATAGTTTGTTTCTAAAGTAAGCAACTTCATATTGTAATCAATTAAATATGATTTCAAAGTAAGGTTTTCATAAATAATTTTGTCCTTTTCAAAAGAAAGATTATTTAATTTAGCATATAAATCCTCATTAGTTCTAGTAACTGTATTTAGTTTCTTTTTGCAATCAACATATTTGTCATGAGTATCTTGAAGACTATCAATTAGATCTTCTTTTAGCAAATCAAGAAGGCTTACCTCTTGAGAATCATCACTATCATCTTCTATGGCCATGAGACACTCCACATTCTCTTCTCCACTCTCACTATCACTTGACTCATCCCATGCAGCTTTGTATGATTTTTCTCCCTTCTTCTTGGATGACCTTTTCTTCCCTTTATTTACTTTATGACATTCATTCTTAAGATGTCCCTTCTTTCCACATTCAAAACACCTAGGAGAGGAAGAGGAAGAAGAACAAATAACTTTTTTAGATTTAAATCTTCTATATTTCTTACCATTTACAATTAGAGCTTCTTCTCCCTCATCTCCATCACTTATCTCATCACTTTCTTGAGTGATGACCTTTGTAGCCTTGAAAGCCATGTCCTTCTTTCTTCCTTGTTGAAGTTCATGCTCTCATATTTCTTCCTCCTCCAAGGTTGCCTCATGTGCTTCTAAGTTGCCAATGAGTTGCTCCATCCTTAGTCGGGTGAGGTCATTGGCTTCTTCAATTGCGGTCACCTTAGGCTTGTACTTAGGAGGAAGAGACCTGAGAATTTTTTACCCTCGATCTTCTTCACCAACGGCTTTACCTAATGCATTCAAACCATTAACAATAGAAGAAAACTTTGCATACATTTCACTAATAGACTCATTTTGTTCCATATGAAACTGTTCAAACTTTTGTTTAAGCATGCCAATTTTGGAATTTTTTACTTGAACAGTTCCTTCATAAGTAATAGAGAGTCTATGCCATATCTCATATGCAGTTTCACAATTTGAAATTCTATTGAACTCACCTATGAAAATTGAACAATAAAGAATACTTATAGCTTTTGCATTTAATTGAGCTAATATCACCGAGTTTGCATCCCATGTAGCATATTCGGTTTGAGGAAGATCATAGGCATTTGACACCATTCTCCATAAATACCAGCTTATCCCTTGAAAGTAGAATTGCATCCTCCTCTTCCAATAGGTTTAGTTGGTGCCATCAATTGGTGTAGGTCGAGCTACAAGTGTTCGTTCCAGGTTGAGGTTGTTTAGTACCCCATCACCCATTTTCTTCAAGACTTGTTAGAGTTCCTTGAAGCCTGCTCTGATACCAAATGAAAAACACTAGAGGGGGTGAATAGAGTTTTATAATAATTTTTAAAATAATTCAACCAACAAACAACCACAAGGATGTTGAAGAAGGAGATAAGATTTTAGAGTGGTTCCACCCTTAGCAAAAACTAAGGGAGTCATTCCACTACCCAATTGTTTCCAATTGGGATTTTGAAAATATTTGAATTTTATTACCTTCTCAAGGATGTTACACAAAATTACAAATACCATCCCAAACCCTTTGGACAGCCTTCACCCGAAGTCATCTCACCAACTTTGATGCAACCTTCACTTGAAGTAATTTCAAGCTCCCCCTTGAAGTAACCTTCCTCCTTGAAGTAGCTTCCCATTGAGACCTTCTAGAAGTAGTCCAAAGTCCACCTTCTCCACCTGATAAGATTTCACCCTCTCCACTCCGCAGCCTCCAACCTAGGAGTAGCAAGGAGAGTACAATGAAATAACAAAGAACAAGAAAGGAAAAAGGAAATTACAATTACCACTTAAGCACAAGACTTGAATCCTATATCAAGCATTTTGAACTCCTATCCAATGTGTATGAAAGTGGAAGTTTAGTGAGTAGGAGATTCTAACCTATAGGACACGAAATGCCAGCAAAGGAAATAATTAGCAAGTGTTGAAGTTGCTCAATTGCTCACAAGAATTGATTCTCAATTACAAGTATGTGTACTCAAGTGAGTTTAGGTGTCTTAAGGCATGTCTTATTTATAGGAATGGCCTACTAGTGCTTAGGGACGTTCTAGACACTTTCTAGGGGGTTCTTAGTGCTGAACAAGCCGTTAGGTATCCACTAATTGCATTTGTAATGGGTAGTTAATTAGTTCTAAAAAGTGTAGACAGAAACCTTCTCGATCGAGAAGTTTGTCGATCGAGGGTAAGTCTGGAGAAACGTTTGACTCAACTCCCAACCACTTTTTCCCACTAAGTCTAACGGCTATAGACATGCTCGAGACACAGTCTCGATCGAAGTAAAGTTCAATCGAGCCTTTCTCCATGATGGCTTTTAGTAGGTTATGCAAAGGTGTTCATGCTTTAGACTTGGGAGTTTCTCAGTCGAGAAAATGTTTGACCGAGAGTATCTCAGTCGAGAAGTTTGTCGACTGAGACAAACTCTATCTCAAAACTTGAACTCATATGCTAAGTGTAAGAAATGAATGTGCAATTGTGATTCTCACTTAGGGATGACCTATTTGAGTGTTGTGTGTGGATATGGAAGATTTAAATGCTTGATTTACATGATATCTAAGAACTTGTACATTATATATTTGTACAAGTTTACATTTGATTACAATCATGAAAATAAAGCAATTTAAGCATGTAGATCTTCTAAAACTTTGTCATCCGCCTTGTTCCTGAAATACTCAAGTAGCACATTAGATCCACAAGAATGAAATGTTTGTCATTTTAAAAACAAAGGGATTTTGATGATGTCCATTTAGCCAACACAACATGCCGACAAACCTACAAGTAAAAGATATATATACAAAATAGGCACAAAATGCCACACATTGCATCACTTTTTACTTCAAATGTACACAAATCCATGAACTCACAACTCAATTGTTTCATTTCTTAGCCACACTTCAATTTCATACATATATGCACAAATACACATCATTATCCTCCTCATGACTTCACATTCAATTCAAACACACATATGCACTTCACATTCAATTGACACACACAAATATATATCACAACAACTGTCATCTCATATTTTAAGTCTCATAATGTATATTAATATAGTAAACAAAAATATGACATCAAAGTTTGAACTACAAAAAATATCAATCAAACCTCCCATTTTTCATCCAAGTACACATTTTTTATGAAGCAATCTATCCACAGTTCCCATAGATCATTCAGCTGCTTCAATGTATATGGTTTAATATTATCAAAGAACTGCAAAGAGAATTAGACTTCTAATTGGATTTGATTTTTTGTATTATTAAATGAGACTACTTCATTAGTATGATCCAAGACTAATAACTTACATTCTCTATACATTTAATCTGTTGTGCGTGAGTGACAATTATCTGCATGTACAACATCACATAATATGTGCATGCCCATTCATTGTCTGGTATCAAGACTTTTAGATTATAATTATGTTAATAAATGTAATTAAGCAGAGTTAGTACTATATTATGCAATTGGAATGCAAAGACTATATACATCAACACTGTTCCAAGTTATTGATTTCATTTTCTTATCTACTTTCCCTCTACTGCTATGAAATTCTTTCACATCCCTATAAGTTAAATGAACATATATGTTGCATTGTTTAACTACCATATGATGCAAACATTAACAAATATGTTGGGCATCAAAAAACTATACTTACACATGGATCACCAATTTCATTAGGCGTCTCTCATTTGGTGTCAGTTTTATACCTGAAAGATCAAAGAAATAAATAGTTGAAGTGTTGGGAACAATCACTATCAACTGACAATGCTTATTCTGAGTGAATATAAGGCAAATAAAATAAAAATTAATTCCACAACAAATGTTCATAAGTTAGAGATATAAACAATAAGCCCAAAATTTGCATAACGTTGAAGGGAGCTAAGATCATGTTCTTGGAAGCACCAAAAAATGGCATCATAGTAATCACATAATCTTTGACGTCCCTTTGATCTCTAAGTACATCTCTAATCAATGATGGAATTAGAAATTCCACATTTTCTATTCCGAACTCAACATCCGTATAACACATATGACTGAACAATATATATATATATATATATATATATATATATATATATATATATATATATATATATATATATATGCAATACTCTTCTTCCTTGTAGTCCACATCCCCTTTCTTGGTATGTTTGTGCTTTTGTTGGGATGCGTCAAAAAAGGATTTTGTCCCATATCCAGATCGAACACCCCTAACATGTCCAAGATGCTCTTCTGTCCCTAGAGCAACCTTTCATTCATCATGTGTGCCTTGAGGGATCAAATTGCCCTCCTTTGTTTGGGCACAACCCAGTGAAAAAAGAACATGTAAATATTGTGAGACCAAAAAAATTACCATTTTTGAAGCCACATCCTATGTTTCTTGGACGAGGATTTCTCTATCTTTGTTTTTCCTTTAATCTATCCACTCAATATAGCAAGGCAACCTTCCCGAAGCACTAGAAGACTTCGTAGTGGAAGGAGCAGCAGTAGAAGACCCTTGCTCTTGCTCTTGGTCTCTCATCTGGCGACACTTAAAATAACCACCTGAAGCTAGCTAGTGGTTTGTATGTTCTTATCATGCCTATCTTTTTGTGCTTGTGAATGACCTGGTTAATTCAATAAAGAAATATTATTAAGTAGCCATAAGAAATCATAAAAATGCAATTAATTCAATAAAGAAATATCATTAATTAATCATAAGAAATCATAAAAATGTAATTAATGCAACACCTTGAAGGCATCTATTTTTCTCCGTTCAACAAACTCCTTCCAATCATTTTTATCAATAGTGTTTCATTTCAGACGGGGTCATGATCCTTCTTGTCTCCAAAGATGTAGTATTTGGTGAGGATTTTCCACCAATCTCTATGTATTCTCCCAAAAAACTGCATAACAAACTTGCAATGCAACTCTTCATCAAGCTTATACCGACCCTAAAAAGATTCAACATTCACTACTATTTAGAAATGTTAAAAGAAAGAATAGGAAAAAATACAAAAATGTAAATGTAAATACTCACTTGTCTCCAATCCTCAACAAGGAGAGGAACTTTTCTTCGACCAAGAAACCCACAATAGTTGACAAACTCTTTAGTAATCGACATGCCTTCTTCATTGAATTTAACGACACCCTTCCTTCATTGCCTATTTGTGGCATTTTTCATCACAGTTATCCCTCTAATTATCAGCACTGTCAACACCCTAGTCAGGATGGTTATGATCCTCACACCCAGGGTCCTAACTCTCAAAATTATTGCGCTTCTGGTCATATGTCATCTATAAAATATATGAAAAAGTCAATTCACATATAAAAATTAGATCACATATGAAAAATTCATATCATATATAAATAAATAAACATGTTATATAATTCAAAAAAGCCAGATCACATATGAACAATATACCTTAAACTAATATCCCTTTGGTGTGATCTTCATGTGTATGTTATCAGTGTTAGATTCAACATTTAAACCATCATGCCCCAAGGCCCATTGACACTACTCACTAGCTCAATCAATTCATAGAACTCATCATCAAGTGTGGGTTGTCGTAGACAAAGGTTAGATGCCAGGAAGCATGTCTTCATCAATAGGATCTGAAATGAACTATCTTTACCATGAAGAATGACATGCTGATGTGAGTCATTGTAACACACAACAATCACTAGGAAAATTTTCCTAGAGTTTAACCTTCTAGTAGGTCATCAACTTGATGCAATCACCAAACCAACAAAGTACAGAAAGGTATCAATCCACAGAGATGATGAAAAAAAGATGATTGAGTTTAAATCCGGTTGTGAAGACAAAAAGTAAAATCTATTGAGAGAGTTTGAATTAAACTAATATAGAAACTAATTATTGCAAAATTAAAATGTATCTAGATTAATAAAGGGAAGATCTGGGATCCGAGAATTCACCTCCAAAATCGCACTCCGATACGGTTTGATTCAATTCCATTTCTTGATTTATAAATTAAGATCTTGTGGTTGCCTATCCTTATGGACCGCACAAGGGTCAAGCTTCCCGCATACCCGTTGGTCCTGGTGTATGTGGATCATGGCCCAACCGTCTAAGACTTTTCCATCTATGGTCACATAAAAAAAATGTAAACCTCACTATGGTATTCTAATCCATAGATCAATTGGTCTTGTCACTATGGGCTATAATAGATAAGAAAAAAGATAGAGTAAAATCACCACTTATGCTACTAAAACCCGATGTCTCAATATTCCTGTAAGAAAAGGACCATACCTATCTATGATCAAGTATGGAACAAAACATGAAACATCACGAAAATGTGTAGGAGTTCATGCATTTTATTCAATTGGGGCCCTAGTTTTGGTGCTCCCGCATGAACATTTTCATCATTTTCTCAAAAGAATCAGATTGAGAGATATTCATTAACTAATAAAAAATAGGTGATACAAAGAGCATACAAACATGATGAGGTGTTAGTCCCTGTACCTGAGAAAAAGACTACTCAAACATGATTCTAGAAACAAAAATTATGACGAAAGTAAAAGCTAAGAACGTAATATCAAATTACAAGATGATGAAAATTAGATGTCTTTTCTTGTGGAGTCCCCCCTCTTTTCATAGGGAAAGAGTGGTGGAAACCCTGAATGGAGAGGACAAGGAAGTGGAAGAGGCAACTATTTTATGTCTTGGTCAAGAGAATAATTTCTTTCCTCAATAGACAATAGAGAAAATCATTGATTGCCTTCTTTTGACCCTTCAAATTCTGACTCTCTCTCTGTAGATTCCCATTCCCAAAATATCATATGATTTCATCTGGTAAAAAGCTTTAAAGTGCACATGAAAATATGTTTTTCCTGTAGGCCTTTGAATTCTTTTTCCAATGCATATTTAAACATTAAATTCTGCGTTGGAATGACAGAGCTATGCACATTTTGGTGCAGAGTATATATTTAAATTAGGCACCGTGGAAAAATGAATAGGCACGTTCATCGGTTGGTTGGACAGTCAAATGACTTCAAAGTCATCGAGAAATATGTTTTTCATGTATAAATTGAAATTATCTTTTCAAAACATATCTAGATTCCAAATTTGGAATTTATATGTGGGAGTTATGACTATTTTGATGGGAGGTATATCAAACTCAATGGGAAATTTGAAAGGTCTCTTATCTTCATATTTTCTTATCTTGATTTACATGCTTCAATAATTCGTAAAAATTGAGATAAATCTCATAATAATCTAGAAAAAGAATGAAAGTGAAATTGATTTCCGAATTAAACTATAATTACCAAAAAAGTCTTAATTAATTATCCTTAATGATGCAGAAATAAATGATGAATATGCATTCATCAATATACCTTAGACTAGAATTTTTGTTTGTCCTCAAATAAAATCATAAATAAATCCAATTTACACTAACAACATGTCAATCCTCACCCTTGTAATATCACTTTATTCCTTACCTTTGATTTTTGGCCAAGAAGCCTTATCTTTGAAAACCACAAAACACAAAGTTCTAATATTCTCTGTTAAAAACAAATATCATATCTTGTTTCTAAATCAAGACTTTGTTGAAAAACAGGCTTCATCTTCTTTTGCTTCAACACTCTCATGTTTATTATTGTGTTTTTATTTGATGTGTGTTGTTGCACAAGAATAGGATGAAATTTGGGGTGTGAAAACAAAGAAAGAAGTGATGGTCCCTCCTCTAATTGACTCAGAAATTTTTTGGTTTATAGAATTGTGGATTCATTGGTCACAATTTTTGTCTTGCTCTCTTTTGGCATCTTTTTATGGTACGCCCCTTTGTGTGGTATGGAATTTTTGATATGGAAAACATTCCACCCCGAACTTTCGATGGTGATTCTTTGCTTCTCTTTTTTAGAAAGAAAATATAGAGGAAACAAAAGGTGTCCTTGTGCTTATAACTTCAAACATTTTTTTCTTTTTCTTTTCTTTTTCAAAAATGTCACTACACCAGAATGAATAATAGTATTAATCACATTATACAAGATTTATAACAAGTTAATACACACTTTCAAAATAAAGAAAAATTGTGTTTGGTTTTGATTGATTCCATATGACTCGTCAACTTTTTCAAAGAGTGATGCTACTTTGGGGTCCTAGGTGACATGGTGGCTTCAGACATGGCAATTTGCAAAAAAAAATTGCAAAAGATTTACTAAATTCAAAGTGGTACAATGATAATGTCTATTCAACCTGGCCGACTAGATAAGGGCCAAACTAAAAAAATTGATTTTTTTAAAATTTTGAAATATAAAACTAAACTATATAACATAATGAAAATTTGCATAAAATCAAGATAGAGTGGGTGGAAGGAGTATGTACCACCCACCTCCACCCCGGTCTTAAAATTTTTCTCATTGCAAGCATAACTTAAATCCAAGATGGAGGGAAGAAGAGGGCATCTAGGTGGCCCTGGTAGCTCAAAAAATGTCTAGCTGAAGGGGATGTGTATGAGGGTTGGGACCTTTATCAGAGGAGCTTTATAGAGTACCCTATGATAGTATTCGTGGAAGCTCAGTGGGGTATTCATATTTTCTTTCACCTCACATTCCCTCTAATAATATCCACATATCTTCCTTTGATAGCAAAGGAAGTGTTGAGGATGAATGTGGATTGGGGGAGATTGGTGGGTACCTGACTAGTGATGTCGATAGAGTAGGATGTACAAAGTTGGGTGGAGGATCTATCTTAGGTTTTCCACCATCATAATGACATGCATATGGGAGAATTGATGTTGATACGAAAGATTTCAAATTGTTTACGAAAGTGTTTTTTTCTTCTTTAAAAATAATGCAATCAACATTGGGTTTGGTAAGTTTCATTGTTGATATAACATATGGCTCTAATTATTTTGTACAAGGGGTCCTTAAGGATTCGGGAGGGAGGATGTCTTCCTTGCAAACAATAAAAGGGGGTGTATGGGTTTCTTCTAAGGGTATCTCTCCTTCCACATCAACCTTATGTAGAATCAGAACTGTATAAGTCAAAATGGGAGGAATTGTTTTGTCAAAGGGGGTTGGATGCTCATTATTCAAAATAGACTCAAAAGAAGTTATTGGTCTCTGATATCAATTGGGCTTATGTTAAGGATGGGAGGAGTTGTTGGATCTTCAAAATTACTCTCCTGCTTCAAATTTTCATATTCAAGTAATAAAGTCTCTAAAGGAAAGGTAGGGATACCAATGTCCTCATCACGTGTAAAATATGGCTCCATGGTTTGTGTTATTTCTTTAGGATCTGACATATATGACAAAAAATAGGATCATCTTCGTCATAGTCAGGAAGAACTATCTTGGGTTTCTCAAGCTCTATAGGGGGAGAGTCTATGATTGTGCCTCTAGTAAGGTAGCTAACAGGGCTTGACTGGATTCAAGTTTTGCTTGTCCTTTTGCTTCTATCTTCTCTAGGGCCTTAAGTGTCTCTTCTAGTTTAGGATTAAATTGGATTTCACCATAGGATTTATATACCCCAAAATTTTGACCATCCTTACCATACCCCTCATAGTATTATTCAGCCTTGTGCTCCTCATATTGATTGTGGTATTGTTCCTTGTAATGTTCTTCAGAAGACGGTGATTGTAATTTCCATTGCATCCATCTTGGTGGGAAGATTCATTATTATAAGGTGTCATCGAATCATGGGGGAACATATTTGGAATATGGGTTTGGGGATTTGGCTTCGAATAGATAGGCTAATAAGGTTTAGCTGGTTACTAGTTTTGTTTCCATCTTCTCTAGGGCCCTAAGTTTCTCTTCTTGATGAGGATTATAATGGGTATCATAAATAGGTCCATTTCCCCAAGATTTCTATTGGTCATACACTCCAAAATTATGTTGATCATACCCCCTCTGAATATGGATCACAAGGTTCCCCATAATGGTTCTTAGAAAAATGTGGATTCACATTATACCCACCAGGATGAGAGTGCTCATAATTAAAAGGGGTGATACCATAAGTATGGGGTAAATTCTGATAGGTAAGAGATGCATGGTGGTAAAGACCACAATAATAACATTATAAGGGATATTGGGATGTCCAATGTATTTGAAAAAGAAAATTTCCTGAAGGTATGTCAATCAACACACGAGGGAAGAGAGATTACGAGATAAGGGGTTAGTCAAACTTACAAAGGGAACTAAAAATTATAAAGTTAAGAAATTATGGAATAAACTAAAATTAAGAAAAAAATAATTAGAAAGTAGTATTGTTGGAATGAAAACTCAGTAGAAAGAGGAGATACACTTCTGGAATTGTGCTATAAAGGAAAAAAGAAATAATAAAAATCTAAAAAAATTTATGGGAAAGACTAAAGTTATACTAGTGAATATGAAACAAGATTATACAAGATACATAGGCAACCAGATCTGAAAAACAATTGTGTCGTCCCCAACAACGGGGCCAATTTGATGTGCATTGTTGTAACACACAACAATCACTAGGAAAAATTTCCTAGATTTTAATCTTCTAGCAGGTCATCAACTTGATGCAAGCACCAAACAAACAAAGTACAGAAAGACATCGATCCACATAGATGATGAAAAAAAGATGGTTGAGTTCAAATCCAATTGCGAAGACAAAAAGTAAAATTCGTTGAGAGAGTTTGAATTAAACTAAAATAGAAACTAAAAGTCACAAAATTAAAATGTATCTAGATTAATAAAGGGAAGATTTGGGATCTGAGGATTCGCCACTAAAACCACACTCCTATACAGTTTAATTCAACTATATTTCTTAGTTTCTTAATTAAGACTTTTTAGTTGAATGTCCTTATGGACCACACAAGGGTCAAGATTCATGCAAACCCATTGGTCCCGGTGTATGCGGATCATGGCCCAACCATATAACACTTTTCCATCAATGGTCACATCAAGAAAAATGTGAATCTCGCAATAGTATTATAATCCATAGATCAGTTGGTCTCGTCACTATAGACTATAATAGACAAGAAAGAAGATAGAGTAAAATCACCACTCATGCTACTAAAACCTAAGGTCTCAACATTCCTGTAAAAAAAGGACCTTACCTATCTAAGATCAAGTATTGAGCAAAATATGAAAAATCATAAAATCTTGTTAGTTCATGCATTTTATTCGATTGGGGACCTGGTTTTGGTGCTCCCGCATGACCATATCCATCATTTGCTCGAACGAATCAGATTGAGAGATATTTAGTAACTAAAAAAAAGAGTTGATACGCAGAGCATAGAAACGGGATGTGGGGTTAGTCCCCATATCCCAAAAAAAGACTACTTGAACATGATGCTAGGAACAAAAATTATGAATAAAGTACAAGCTAAGAACTTAATCTCAAATTACTAGATGGTGAAAATTGGATGCCTTTTCTTGTGGAGCCCCCCTCCATTTAAAGGGGAAGGAGGGTGGAAACTCTGAAAAAGGAGGACAAGGAAGTGGAAGAGGAATTTGTTGTATGGCTTGGTTAAGAGAATAATTTTTTCCTCAATAGACAATAGAGAAAATCATTGATTGCCTTCTTTTAACCCATCAAATTCAAACTCTCTCTCTGTAGATTCCCGTTCCCAAAGTTTTGTGCAAATTTTGGTAGGTAATAAGCTTTAAAGTGTTGGGAAATATGGGCACAAAGTATAACAGTGGAAAAAAAACTTTATCCATCCGTATTCTCGTAACAGCAAGATTGCGTCAACTATTATAAAATAAGAAGGATGGTTTCAGTGAGTTATACTTGGTCCTGGAGCAAGTCTAGTGACAAAACTCACTTCTTTGCAAATGTTGATAAGTTTCTCTTGGACAGTGGTTGTGTAACTCCTGGTCTTCACCATGAATAGTTGTCTACGTGACCTCTACAACGACTCTAGTGGTCTGGCCATAGATTGTAGGTTGTAGTTGCTCTCCGAGCAGCAGCCAAAAGACTCCTGCCCCTAGAGTAGTCCACATAGACAAATTAAAACTCCTATCGTTTACCAAGAATGGATAAGGAGTTGTCCTCCGTGTTGGTATACTAGTCACCAACCCGTTCTCCCATAATGACAACTTCTTAGTTGTTCTCTCCCATTGGCTATCCCTCCTTTTCAGGTAGGACTTGCCTGAGCTCTCTTGGTTACCACAAACCAGAGAGGACAATAGTTGTCAGTGGATCTAATTCTCAATTATATGTGTTGTACTTTGAGAAGCCCCTAGTACCCCTCTATATATAGGAGGGGTTAGGGTCAAGGTTCCCAATCCCCATCCAATGCGGGACTAAAGCAGGAGTGAAAGGACCGGAAGATATTGAATTTTTGCAACAATTATGAAAGATTCACAACTTGCGATAGCCAAAACGATTGTCTTGTAATCCAAGATTGTAACACCCAGATTTTCATAACACATGAGCGGAAGCTATATTTTTTTTCTAGGAGTGTCACAAACATGATAATCATTGCAATAAAAGCAAATGAAACACTTTGCATAATTGGAAAATTGATTCATACATAGTTCTAATAAAGAAAAACAAGTCATCTAACATACTCTACTAAGAAGACTATGCATAATAAAAGATGTCTAAACTCTAGATCGTCTCGGTAGATGGCACCCCACTAGGCAAGCTTGAAAGTCTCTTAAGCCTTTGTTGGTCCCTTTGTTCTTCAATCGCTCCAAAAACTTGCGGACATCGCGTCCCCAACCATGCATTGGGAAAAATAGTCGTTAGAGTAAGTGGCATGAGTATTCTAAAATATACATTACTGAAGAGCTAACAAGGTTACAAAATATTCTTGGACATTATAAAACTGATAGAAAAAGCTGACTAAAATCTGAAAACATAATATCTCTTGACTTCTTTAACTCTTATCTTTCTATTCTATCTTTTCTGGAGACCTATACCATGGGTCTCATGACCTACACCAAAGTGTCTAGGCCATACTTATTTCATCTGAATTCCTCTCATCACATTCATGGATGAGATTACAGACATGCTCTAATCTAAAGTATCTTTTACTTACGATTTTTATCTGTTTCTGGCCACCATTATATAATAAGTCCTCCTGAATTGGTGTATCTACGCCCTGAATTGGTACCGAAGTACCCTAAAATGGCACTACATGCCCTGAATGACACCGAGGTGTCTCTGAATTGGCGTGTCTACGCCCTGAAATGGTGCCGCAACACCTCTGAGTTGGAGTAAACACTCCTTTGAATTGGCAACAGATGCCTCTAAAACGTCCCGGGACTAACTGAATGAGGACTTATCATATAATGTCTTATGTGAAGGTTTCAACTTAATTATCTTAAGTCTAAACTTACTTAATTCTTAATATGAACTGAAGTTGAATACTGATAGCTTTACTGAATACTGAATCCGAACTTATCTTATACTAAAAACTGAATACTGATAACTGAACTTATCTGAAACTAATTACTGAGTACCGAGCATGTACTGAATTTTGAATCTGAGAATGAATTTCTTATTCTTGAGTTCTAAATTAAAGCTAGAGTTGGAAATGAATATGGATCCCAATTACTTCATAATTGAGACTGGGTCTAAAACCCTCATCATGTATCTTTATTCTTTATCTGACTACTCATACAATTAGTCCAAGTCTGAATCTGAATCTAATGTGCTTATCATCTGGATAAGCCTAAATCTGAAACTCTAATTTAATAGAGATGACTTTCTTGATATTGAATATGACCAATTGGTATAAAAGCCTAGGAAAAGGATCTATACTGAATATAGGAATACTAAGTATACCAAGTATCTTAAGTCAATCTTATGAAAGTATCATAAGTACAACATATCTAAAAATATCAATTCTGACAAGATGGTTCAATCCTTCTTATAAAATATGATGTTACCATGAAATTGTGCATATGAACTTACATGTTAGACCTTAAATATCAAAATAGAAATCTTACGAAATATTGTATTGCAATCTAATCATAACTTAATGTGTCATTATCTTATAATGCCATCATGAACTCATATTTATAGTACATTGTGATCCTGATACCTTTATTTCCAAAAGTAGACCATGTCTTAATATTCTAAAATTCATATTCTTACATTGTAATTAAATTCTAGATATTATTCATTCTAAGGAATCTAGTCTCAGGTCTCTACATATGTATAAAATCTTAAGTGCATGTTTCTACTTGAAATATTTCTACATTCTTATCCCACACTGCCAATCTTGGTTATATATCTTATCTTGTAGTCTTATTCATCAATATGAATCATTACTAATAGTTCTTATAGAAACATGATCCTTTAGTTTTCTCATGAACCTGGTTCATGAGTCCCTATCATTCTTATAAATCTTAATAACATATCTCTTCTCGAGATATTAGGCACATGTAAGGATGTATCCATGAATGTATAAAAAAATCATACTTGCATATCTTAACATCAAATCTTTGAACATTGGATCACATAAAGTATAAAGTCTTACAAGAATATGCTAGGTTTGATAGATATGAATACTCATGTGCATGAACCACTTACCTTTATATTGAAGATGTTCTTGATGTAGCCTTGTTTCCTTGATTCACAGTCATAAATACCTAGTCATCAACAAAATTGTATAAGTCCATGTGTAATCTCCTCTCTTCGTTTCTAAATCTCAAACCCCATCATCCAAATCTCCTACAATGAATTAGGAGTCATATTTAACTAAGACTGACTCTGATTTAAAGCATGTTTCATGTTTAAATATTGAATTAAACTTGATTCACACATTATACGGCATACACATACTGATATATTCATTATACCAAAAATAGCATATACACTAATATATAAGTATATGCCTCATATACCAAGAGTAATCTCCATACATACTTACAAATACTACTCTTACTGACTCATTTATAAAAATCAGATGAAAATATAATTATAATAATTTTCCATACTAAATAGGCACATAAAATACATGTTGCCTCACAAATACTCATGAATCATCTTACATAATGGCCACTAAGGCCAAAAACTAAATATGAATCCAATTATATACGAAACTCTATCAAAACTTTTAGAACAGTAATCATACAATGTATTAAGATCATGTATTAAAATATCATGTCATTTAAAAATCAAATCATGGATGAAATACCCAAAATACCCTTATTTGGGTTTACATTAAAAATCTCATTAAAACTTCATATATGAAAGATCAGGATCTGAAATAATGTTAAACATATCAAAATATACATTACATAAAATTTGTATGAATTTATAAATTCGTTTGCTATTTTTAATTGACCAAACATCAAAATCATATAGTTTTGAATACACTATTTTTAATAAATAACAAATATCAAAATCATAATCTGGAAGTATTTTTAGGTGATATTACTCATCATGAGCTTTCTGTACGTATCTTGTTTGTCCCAAACTGAGCTCTACATCTCAAGATATGAATTTTTGAAGTTACCTTTGTTTGGATCAATGTCAGCCGTCGATTTGAGATCCAAAGGACCGAGACAGTGGCGCCCCTTCCCTTCTCCTTTCTCCATGTGATACAGGGACTTCGCTCCCCTGTTGCGCTGTGAAAACAGGGTGCCGGCTGCGGAGCTTCTCTCCAGCCCGCCTTGCTCGTCTCTTGGCCACCGCAAGTCCCTCCACGATCGGGCTTCTCTTCCTCCAAGTGGGCGGCACACCCTCGTTGCGAGCGACATGTCTGGATGAAGCCCTAACTGCTAGCACGCCTAGCCACCTCCAGCAGCGCCGCCCTCTCCTTCGGCACCTTTGGTTCTCTTCTCCTTCGCAACCTCAAGTCAGATGTGTAGCTGTGAACTCGGCTAACCCTATCTTCTTAGAAACCAAGGCTTTTATAGCCTCTCCTCCCTCGGATCTTGGGCATAGTTCCCCACCCTTGGTGGAACTCTGTTTGCCCTATCCTACAGGGGTCGCGGCTCTCAGTCGCCCGACTGGAGCGCCCCCTTTTTTTCTTTTTTTTTGCATTAAAGTCCATTTTATAGAAATATTTGTATATTCCAATTTGTAGCTCCGTTTGATCCCAAAATTTGGGAGATACATAGTATTCTAATAATCTTTACATTAGAAATGCATCAAGTCAAAATTAATTAGATAGACCATCCAAATTTTCCTTTTTGATAAATATCAGATAATTACTAATTTAATCACCTAGGTCACTAGATAAATAAAAAACATTTAAATTTTCTCCCTTTATCTTATATATCAATTATCCGTCTATCAAAATTACATTTATTATTTATTATGAACATGAAATGCTAAATCCCCAAATTTGAACTCCAAGGACCTATTTGTAAAACTTAATTGGCCCAATAGGCTGAAATTGGGCTCTAGGGCACATGGCCCATCCCTTAGTATTTCAAAGGGTCCATAAGCTTAATTGTATTCCAAATCATGAAAATAAATCTTGAATCAATATAATTTCTCAATTGACGCTCATGTATGACACATGTGATCACTATTTCTTTAATTTCATAATTTGAAAACCTAAGCTAGGTCTAAGGCTCAAGCCATGAAGTGGACTCGTCATATTATATATTTATCACATTATTGTTCATAGGAATAATTCATTTATATTCATCTACATCCGACTGCAATCATATACATTTAAGCCATTATGTGAGTATTAGTTGACCAGATGACTTGTGTTACAAATTTTGTGAACTTAATTACCTACCTAGCCATGGTTAGGTTCATTAGGTCCCTTGGCATACACTTATTAGGAAACCCCACATCATCATCTTGGACTAACTATGAAATTGAGGATGTTACATAGATAGTCATCTCGCATGTGAGACGGTCGTTTTGCTAAGTAAGACGATTGTCTCGGATGTGAGATAGTCATTTTATGCTTTCCCAGTCAAATTTGAATTGGCAAATCATTTCCTAATTAATGTGATACATTAATTTACTTGCACCCCAAGTATGTGCAATTGAAACGAGTTTGGGAAAACTCCAAAATATTCATTTGTCCCAACTGAGCCATCTCACACTAGTAAGATGCTCATCTCACTCACTGATATAGTCGTCTGGTGAGTTGAGATGAGCTGGTCGGTTCAATTATATTTAATTGGTCAGTTCAAGGGTAAAACTTGCCCGAATCGATCTCTGATCAACCTGACCCCCAAACAGTCGTCTCAACTACATGAGACACCCATCTGGCTGCCCAAATGGTCATCTAACTCAGTGAGATGGTCATTTGGCAGACCTGGTCAGCCATTCAAGAAATCAGTTTTGTGAATTGAATACCTAAACACTTTAGTAATCAATCCAATTGTCGTTCAAGATCAAACTCCTCTTCTTGATGAGTTCATATGTGTGTGACCCTATAGGTCCCTTGTCACGTTGGTAGTGAATGTACATAACTAGCTTATTTCATTACAAGCAAAGATTGGTGCCTAGTTACACATCAATGCTACCCAAGTGAAATGGAATGTTGGAGAACAACTTCAACCTACAATTTGTGTAAGGTGTTGCAGTGATTGTATAATTCCTTTGTATATGATATCCAGGATGAACTCGAGGCATGGTTGTTCATCCTCTCAACATTCAATCCATGTTTCTTGAACCAAGAGCAGACTATCTAAGATAATGTGACATAAATATAATATATATGGATTCACATGTGCATGCACATGCATTTCTCAGTCTCACAAATTAAGTGGCCAGGATATCATACTCTCATAGGAGGGACAAATCCCATATCTATCACTCAAAATCTATCCCCATGTGTCAAAGTCACCCAATCATCACAGTTATAACAACCCATGTTTCAGGACTGTGTTTCATGATGTCAAAGCATACCCGGCGACATGTGACAAGTGTAGTCATTTCAAGTCTAAGAATCACAATCACCACCTTCACTACGAGAGATGATTGTGACCACAAAACCATGTGTCACTCTCAAGGTGGGTCTGTGCGATACACTATTCTCTAACATGTATCTGTGTGCTTGGTTTGATATTTCCATATCATGACTAATGGGATTTAGTCATCATCCAACTCATACTCTGATCTTATGTGTTATTGTTGCCTATCAACCTTCCACAATAACAACCGATCATGGACATAATGACAATATGTATATGTACTCTTAACATCATATCATCTCATCACAAGGATAGGAACTTGACAACATACATCATTGGGTAATATAATTCTCTATACATTCACTCTGTATCCTCATTATCTCATAACTGAGGGAAACAGATGAATTGGAAGCTTTCCTTTATGTATGTCATTATTAATCAAATCCTTTTAGGTAATTATGCCATGTCAATCATCATATGATTGGCTCTATGGGCATACCTTACCAATAGACTCCCACTTGCCCTTAGAGCCAATCACCAATGGATCTTATCCTTAGTGATCTAAACATGTCCAACATGCTTCGCCGTGCTAGTGCTGATTTATCGGCTTAGTAACATTGTTCTTATAGTCGGTATATTGCATGTTTCTTATCTCTTCGCTCTGATATGAAACCATCATTATATGGTATCTGATATTCCATGCCTAACAATTAGCTTTGTTGTTGTAACAGTATATCTACCAAGTCATCAATGGTGGGAACATCTACAAATTCATCATATGAACTTTTAGATCCATATAGTATCACTCTATGTTCACAACACAAGCATACTTATCTTCTATTATAGATTAGCATTAATGGCTATTAGTTCATATCCTTTCCAACTAATCATCACTTATTGTTTTAAATCAAAAAATATTTTAATTTTGTGATCACTTTGTCATTTATGGAAGCTTGCATCGATGTAACTCTTTACATCCAACTCTTCCTTTTTATTGTTATCATCATTGACTAGAAATATATCCTTAGTTACTTCTCAAGTACTAATGGATATATTTAATGTTTTTCCAATAAACCTTATTGGAATTCATATCATCTTGATGTCCAATACATACAAGATCATATGGGATAACCTTGTTAATATCTTACATGATAGAACCATTTTTGGGTTGGCCCATGGAATCTTATCAATAATATTTCCATTCTTTACAAGAATTGGAATATAGGGTTCATGTGAGACCAATTCGTATTCTCTCTCATGGAATCCTTCTGTGTTGAACTATTTTAACATATTGCTATTGTACGCAAACTTCCATTGTGAAACATTTAAGAACTATCTCATAGGTCTTGGTCCTCATCTCATAAGACATTTCACCTTATCCTTCATTGTTGAAGAAGTTTTTCATGCCAGTTCTCAATATTCACAATATTGAGATGTTATTCCTCATCATATGTGGAATATTCATATATGCTACCACTAAATATTTTGTAAACACAAATTTCTTCTTTTGTCTTGATTCAAGTCAAACTCTTTGACTATCTTATCAAGTCAAAAGATCCCACTTATGAGTTGCTTGTTTCAATCCCAGATTGAACTTTGTAGTTTATTGACTTAATTTGCATTCATGAAGTTATGAAATCTTTTTGATTGTGTCACGTATACATCCTTTAATGTATTCCCTTAAGGAGTCCAGTTTCCATTTTCATATGCCAAATATCATAGTCCATTCTAACTACAACAACAAGCATGACAACTGGTAAAGGAATTTCTATCATGTTCAACATTTTAAACTTGATTTATTCAACCAATTTGTCATTTTATGTCATCCATGTAGGTCTTGATCATATGACCCTATTGCACCCTTTAGGTTGTGCTATCAAGGTCCTACATTGTTAGCTTACATGGATTCCATATAGCTTATAAAAAGGCTTCTAGTTGACTAGTTGTCTCATCATGTATGACCAACCCATCTGAATTGTTGGATTCACAATCCTCCAATCTCAGATGTGTTCTACTAGAATATTTGGTTCTATATTACATGAATAACTTGAGATTCCACAACAACTTGTGATTCTCATTGTTCTCATTGTACCCTTGTTGTTGACCTCAAACATTTTGATTTCTACTTTATCTCCCATCGATTCTTTAGGAATTCAGTTATCCTACTAACAAAACAATTTTTTATTGAAATGGGATTAGTAATGTTCAACTATCATGGTTATGGATAAACCTTCTCAATAAACTACTTTCTCAAGGAGGGTTTCAATCCTTTAAACCTATTGGGACATTCCCAAATCATATCATATATGATGTACCTTTAAACCATTCAGATGGTACATTATTTAGTGATAGGTATATATATTTATGAGGATCTAAGAAGACTAGATTAATTAATAATTATATCATGACTCATCATGGTATAAATCCTTCATTCTGACACATCATCATATTCAGACGGATTGTTATGTTATACATTATCATAGTTCATTCCTGAAGGTACCCAAGGTATTGATATAAAGTATTTCAACATTTGATCATATCAAAGTATCTTAATACTTTCATCAATGGTATACTTCATTTACAACCTCCTTGAAAATTTTCAAGATATTGATGCTTTCAGTTCATTTGGTACATATCATGATATTACCCGTAAGTCAAAATGAAGTATTAATTATTGATCTATAGCATTCATTCCATAAGATCTTCATGCATCATATGTATGAGGTCTAATGGAAGACTTATCCTCCCACTACATCTAGTGAAGAACGTCATGTCATATTGTGTGTAAGTAAGACTTTGCATGTTTCCTTAGGTTCAATAACCAAGGGAACCTAGATCAACATCAATATGTGTTCTAAGCATGCACCTATCATATTCATACAAGATGACTAATGCTAATGATAGTCTTGAATTATCAATTATAATATTTTGGTATAAACATTATAAACATTCATCTTTGATCATTTTGCATAAATACCACAAGATGTTTTAGGGGCAATGCCATGCAAGATCATAACTTTGAAATAGAAGCATTAATAATTCTTTATTGATAATCATCCTCGTCTATACAAGATGTATAAAGAAAATGTTTCTATGGCATAGTGAAATAGCAGTTCTAATAGCTATATTACATGCCCATTGGGCTAAGATAAATTTAAATGTAGACTATGGCGTCTACAACACTTGCTCCACCTTGTCCATCCTTGTCCTTCCATGAAGGCCTTAACTTCTTGTCAGATCCTGCACATCAGTAGGTCGGATCTCTATTTGGTATCACATACCAAAATGAAGAAGTAATGAAATTTATCTTATATGGTTTATACATGAAGTGGAGGCCTCAGTGCCATCCTTCTTCTTTTTTAGTTCCTCTAACCACAGTGGGAAATTTCTCTTCTAATGTCCATGCTTGTGATAATGGTGACAATCGCCTCTTTGTTTCTTTACTCCACCTTTTTCCTTGAGATCTGAAGACTTGGGCTTCCGACTAGCTTTAGAACCTTTCTTAGCTTTGCCTTTGCCTTTAGACTTCCCCTTTGTCTTGTTGATCATCATCACAGACTTGGGCTTGTCCTTCTTCATTTGTGTCTCAGATGTTCTCAACATGCCCAACAACTCTGTCAATGGCTTGTCAAAGTCATTCATGTTGTAGTTCATGACAAACTGACTATATGACTCTAGAAGAGACTGTAGAATCACATCAGTGGCCAACTCTTAGCCCAAGGGGAATCCCAGTATGGTTAGGTTCTCCACATACCCAATCATCTTGAGCACATGAGGACCTACTAGATCTCCTTCAGCCATGTGACATTTGAACGGTGCCTTGGAGACATCAAACCTCTCTTGTCTTGCCTGATCTTCATACATGTTCCTGAGATGTGTGACCATCTCAATCACCCCCATGTTCTCATGTTGCCTTTTCAACTCATGGTTCATTGAACAAATCATAAGACATTTAACATCCACATCATCATTAGCATGTTTCTTATAAGCATCCCTATCATCCCTTGGAGCATTTTGAGCAGGTTCCTCTGGTTCTGGCATTTCCAGGACATAGAGTTTCCACTCCTGCGTGAGAATAATTCTTAGCATCCTGAACCAGTCATGGAAGTTGTTCCCAACAAGTTTTTCCTTCTCAAGGACTGGTCACAAAGAAAAGTGATTGTTTGGTGTGGCCATTTGATTCTATAAAAGGATTTGCAATTTTGTCGAAAACTCAATGTTTTATTTGATTTGATTTGATTAAAATTGAGTGATAACAATTATGTCTTTAATTAATTATTGTTCTCATTATTTGTTCAAATTGATAACCCTCAAGTATCAATTTAGAAAATTGCAATGAACAATTTTCTAATGAGCCAAGATCCATATTTCATCAAATCATGAGTCGAATTTTGCTGATCGCCCACAACCTAACTATTTAGGTAGGCCAACTTGCCAATTGCATCATATGTAACTCTTGGATAGATGATATGTGCAACACCTTGCCATGATTATCTGCATTCCTCTGGGCATGGGCTCTATAGGCCACTAGTTAAGCCTGACCCAATAGCCAAATACAATAGATACAGACCCTTCTTTGTGCAAATCTACATACCTACCATCACACTTCCATGAGATAGATGGCGCACCATGATTTGTGCAAATCTACGCTTGGTCGATCAAGTTTTTCATGTGTATTGCTATTGGAAAGCATTTTATACTTAATATGTTTGATTGAGGGGTTTATATATATATATATATACTGTATCTAATCACCACATATATAGTATGTATCATATACATGCTATATCCCACAACGTAAACATGCAATATAAAATAAAAGGTGATGGTTATGGTTGTGTCTACTTGTAATTCCTTGGAGCCATAAGGAATTACTACTACCTAGGTTAATCATCACATCGCATGTATGAACCTGTAGTTGATGTAGATCTGTGTTCAACCTTTGAACACAGATCTAGGTAGATCAGTTCAACCTTTGAACCGGTCGTCTCACCTCTTGAACGGTCAGTTGGTCCTCCTATCCAACTGATGTTTGGACTCCATCCAAATGGTTGGTTGGGCCTCTAGGTGGTCTTCTAGTTCCATCGTCCTTCATCCTCCATGGTCCTCCGACGGTTGGCTCATCTCACCAACTGGTCATCTCAACTGATGATGAACATCTTCAACATCATCGCAAGAAAAGAAACTATCCAATTGCTACTTTATTACATTGAGTAAGAGAAACCTCGAGTTAAATTCAAGGGGAGCAAAGATAGGAAAGCATTAACTTTACATTGGTAAGAAAGAGGTATAGGCTCGGTATGCAGACTCAAATAAAAGGAACCAAACCATCCAACCACACACATATAAAGTATATTGGCCATAACCATGCTACACATCCACCATCAAAATTACTTTTACGGTGACACGTGTAAATTGCATATATATCATATCATATATATTAGTTTGGGATTATGTGGTCTTTGATCGAATACACATATGCGAGAAGTTTAAATATTCACATTGTATGTAATAATTAGACGATAAAAACCAAAATATGATCATATCGATTATCCTAAAACATAGTAAATTGACGTGACTCTGATACCATTGTTGGGAAATACAGGCACAGAGTATAGCAGCGAAAACAAAAAAAAAATCATCTATATGTATTCTCATAACAGCAAGATCGCGTCAACTACTATGAAATAGGAAGGATGATTTTAGCGAGTTATACCTGGTCCAGGAGAAAGTCCAACAACAAAGCTCGCTTCTTTATAACTATTGATAAGTTTCTCTTGGACGGTGGCTAGGCAGCTTCTGGTCTTCACTACAAATAGTTATTTGCACAACCTCTACAGTGACTCCAATGGTCTGGCCATGAACTGTAGGTTGTAGTTGCTCTCCAAGTAGCAGCCAAAAGACTCCTGCCTCTAGAGTAGTCCACACATACCAACTTGAAATCATGTCGTTCACCAAGAATGGATAGGAAGGAGTTTTCCTCCCTGTTGGTGTACTACTCACCAACCTACTCTCCCACAATGACAACTTCTCAGTAGTTCTCTCTCGTTGCCTATCCCTCCTTTTCAGGATGGACTTACCCGGTCTCTCTTGGTTACCACAACCAGAGAGGACAACAGTTGTCAGAGGAACTGATTCTCAGTTGTCTGTGTTGTACTTTGGGAATCCCCTAATACCCCTCTATATATAGGAGGGGTTAGGGTCAAGGGTCCCAGTCCCCAGCCAATGCATGACTAAAATAGGAGTGGAAAGGAACAAAAGATCATGAATTTTCACAACAATTCTAGAAGTCTCACAACTTGCGTCAGTTGAAACGGTCATCTCGTAAGCTGAGATGGTCGTATGGGGCACAAGACGGTCATCTTGCTAAGCGAGATGGTCATTTCATGCTTTCCCAGTGAGATATTATTTGACAAATCATTTCCTAATTAATGCCATACATTAATTTACTTGCACCCCAAGTATGTGCAATTGAAACGAGTTCGGGAAAACTCTAGAAATTTTGTTCATCCCAACCAAGCCATCTCACACCAGCGAGACGCTCGTCTCACCCACCGAAATGGCCGTCTGGTGAGTTGAGATGAGCCAGTCAGTTCAATCATATTGAACTAGTCAGTCCAAGGGTAAAACTTAGCCAAATTGATCTCTGATCAACCTGACCCCCAAACGGTCGTCTCAACTATATGAGATGCCCATTTGGCTGCCCAAATGACTATCTCACTCAGTGAGATTGTTGTTTGGCAGACCTGGTCAGCCATTCAAGCAATCAGTTGCCTGAATTGAATACCTAAACACTTTAGTAATGAATCCAATTGTCATCCAAGGTCAAACTCCTATTCTAGATGAGTTTGAATGTGTGTGACCCTATAGGTCCCTTATCACATTGGCAGTGAATGTCCATAACTAGCTTATGACATCACAAGCAAAGAGTGTTGCCTAGTCGCACATCAGTGCTACCCAAGTGAAATGAAAAGTTGGAGAACAACTTCAATGTACAATCTATGTAAGGTGTTGTAGTGATTGTACAATTCCTTTAGTTCTGATAGACAGGATGAACTCGAGGCATGGTTGGTCACCCTATCAATGTTCAATCAATGTTTCTTGAACCAAGAGCAGACTGTCTGAGATAATGTGACATCAATATCATATATTGATTCACATGTGCATGTGCATGAATTTCTCAGTCTCTCTAATCAAGTGTCTTGGATATCATACTCTCGTAGGAGGGACAAATCCCATATTTATCACTCACAGTCGATACCCATGTGTCAAAGTCACCCAATCATCACCGTTATAACAACCCATGTTTGATGACTGAATTTGATGATGTCAAAGCATACCCAACGACATGTGATGAGTGTAGTGATTTTAGGTCTAAGAATCACAATCACCACCTTCAGTATGAGAGATGACTGTGACCACAAAACCATGTGTCACTCGGAAGGTGGGTCTGTCTGATACACTATTCTCTAACATATATCTATGTGCTTGGTTTGACATTGCCATATCATGACTAATGAGATTTAGTCATCAACCAACTCACATTCTAATCTTATGTGTTATTGTTGTCTATCAACCTTTCACAATAACAACCGATCATGGACAGAATGAGAATATGTATATGTACTCTTAAGATTCGTATGATCTCATCACAAGGATAGGAACTTGACAACAAATGTCATTGAGTAATATAATTCTCTAGGCATTCTCTTTGTATCCTCGTTATCTCATAACTGAGTGAAATAGATGAATAGGAAGCTTGACTTTATGTATGCCATTATTAATCAAATCCTTTTAGGTAATTATGTCATGCCAATCATCATATGATTGGCTCTACAGGCATACCTTACCAACGTAAAGTTGATCTGAAAATATATTTTTCCTGTAGACATTTGGATTTTATTTTCTATACATATTTGAACATTAAATTGTGCCTTAGGATGTGAGAGTTATGCACATTTTGGTGCAGGGTATATATTTTAATCAGACACTACAAGAAAACAAATAGGCATGTTCATCACTTGGTTGGATAGTCAAATGATTGCCAAAAAGTCACCGGAAAATATATTTTTCACGTATCAATTGAAATTATCTTTTCAAAACATATATGAACTCCAAATTTAGAATTTGTATGTGGGAGTTATGACTATTTTGGTGGAAGGCATATCAAACTCTATGAGAAATCTGAAAGGTGTCCTATCTTCATGTTTTCTTATCTTGATTTAAATACTTCAATAATTCTTGAAAAATGAAAGAAATCTCATAAGAATTTAGAAAAGGAATGGAAGTGTAATTGATTTCTGAATTAAAATAAAATAACCAAAAAAGTCTTAATTAATTATCCTAAATGATGTAGAAATAAATGATGAATATGCATTCATCACAGACCAATTTTCTTTTGTAGGATCGTCGATATAGAATAACTATTTTGCCTATGATGCCATGATGAAGGGTTCATCCTTCTTGCATATCCACTTAAAATTCACTATTGTGAAACTGACTTCGTCAACTACAAATCCTTTGTTGTTTTCAACTCATTTACGCCTAAATAATGGAACTCAAAACTATGTGTAGTCAATTTCCCATATATATTTTATGACACCATAGTAAGACATCTTTCCTCCATGTAGAATCTTATCTTTGGCACTAGAAAAATACAGTGAAGATGTATGAAGGGTGACCCCACTATTTTGGATGATAGTCTTATCATCTTGACATTTTGTGTGGTATGAAAACCCATTTATGTCAAACCCTTTTTAAGATGTAACTTGGATCTTTGTCTTATACACAAGTCATTTGATAGTTTCTGTAACATGATTTGGTGTTTGAGATAGTTTATTGAATACTTTCTTTTCAATCCACCTAATAAATGTCCGATTATGCTCTCTAGTAAGCCACTTTGAACTTGATTGGGGATAACTTATATTGAGATCATTGGTATGTTTAGTGATATAAATACATACATCGTCAATGTTGTGTAAAACATACAAGTGTGCTTCTTCCCAGTGCTCCCGAATGATATTTATTTACCGTTCTCCTAAAATACCTTTCGGAATAAACATCATGATTCACAGAATTAGTAGGAGTTTTGTTGCAACTCAAAAAGTCATTGCAAAAGTTCGTACCCTCCCTAGCAATAAATCCCTCAATGATACTCCCTTTCGAGTGACAACGGTTTGGAACATCACTTTTAAAAGCACTCGTGTACTGCTGTAAAGGATACATCCAATGCAATAATACTACACCAAACATTTTCACTTTCATAGTCAAATGAACAACTAGATGTACCATGATATCAAAGAATGAAGGGCAGAAATATTGCTCAAGTTGACACATGGTAACGACCACTTCTCTTTGAAGCTTATCTAGAATCTTAGAATCAATTACTTTGTTGCATAGAGTGTTGAAGAAGAAGCTAATCCTAGTGATTGCAAACCTTACTTGCTTAGGAAGGATAGATCAAATGACCACATGCAAAATATGTTGCATTAGAGTATGACAATCATAAGATTCAAGGCCTATCAGCTTCAGATCTTTCATTGATACCATTTTGTGGATATTGGCAAAGTACCCCTGTCGTACATTAACATTATGCAAGCACTCGCAAAAATATTTCTTCTCCATTATAGGCAAGGTGTAACAAGTAGGAGGAAGATATGTCAGTGGCCTTTGGTAACTTCTTTTGTTAATTCTTTCCTTATACCCATTTCACGTAGGTCCATTCTGGATTTGATGCTATCTTTTGTTTTACCAGGTATATTCAACAGAGTGACAATAATGTTACCACAAACATTTTTCTCAACATGCATGACATCAATACGATGTCGAACTGTCAAATAACTCCAATAAGAAAGATCCCAGAATATCAACCTCTTTTCGAGTAAAGACTTTTCACCTGTGTGAGCAGTACATGGTGTCTTACCAAAATAATTTACGATGTTGTTTACTCTTGCATAAATATCCTACCCTAACATAGGTTTAGGGGCACTCTATTCTTCAGTTGAGCTATTAGATATTTTTCACAATTTTCTATAAGGATGAACCTTTGGTAGTGTAAAGAGTGGGATAAACCACCCTCTCTACTAATAACAATGGTAAACAAAATCTAATTTGGATAGCAGCGGAAGAAAAAAAAATTCTAACTATATTCAATTTCATAAAAGATTGTACAAAATACATCAAAAATCTCCCTTTTATCCATTATATTCCATATTATTTCCAATTACCACATTTATTATTTCCTTTATGCACATTTCGAGAATTATCTCCTTTTACATATTCTAAAAGATACTAGAAAGTTCTAACACAAATTTCTTTATTCTTGTTATCACTCAAGTGGATATTTTACATATTAAACCCATTACTAAGCTTTCATTGAGGTATTTGTGCATAAACCCAAATATTGGAATAAAAGGTGAACAAATGCTCATTAAACCATCATATTCTCCACAAAATAAACAAAAAGGCCAAAGAGGATATAAATGAAAGGAATAGATGGAAAAGAGGACCAAAAAGGCAAAATGCCCAGAATTCAGTATGTTACAACACTCCACCCCTTAAAGAGGATTTCGTTCCCAAAATCACTAGCAATTAGGGAAAGGTGAGTGTGCAACCTCACATCACAAAACTTTAGGTTGTTTCTCCAACCATAACTTCCACCAAACAACTCATCGACATATACATCACAAGCATCTCGACATAGGTCAGGTTCTCAAGGATCACCTAGGGTTCCACTATTAAGATTATTTTTATGAGATTTAACATTATTTACATTTTTGGCTCATTAACATTACATTTATTATGATATCACATTATCATCAAAATTTAATTATGTCATGTCATATTCACTTTATTACCAAAGGGTTATATTTTATTATTATGCACAATTAGAGGTTACTCAATTATCTCCACATTCATTATTATATTTGATCATTTTACTTAATAATTCAGATTTATACTTCATTATCCTCATATTACCACTTTATTAATTATAACAAATTATTTTACAAGAATATAAGACATTCTATCCAATTCGTGGTTAAGCATATAATTATTCCAATTAATGTCACATTAGTTACTTATACTCATATGAAACATGTTCACATCATCACATTATCTTTATTGCTCGCATTAATGTCATCGTTAATCATATCTCATATTTATTCCTTTATATTATTGATTTTGCACACTTATGTGAATCCAATTACTTCATACTCATATTGAAGCCATTACATGTGTTTTAATGATCAAGGTGAGACATATTATATATCAATGGATTGATTCACATTAAGTGACTAATCACATGTGTATTAGATAACAAGGTAACTTGCATTTTATATTGATGACTTGATTAATATGTCAATAGATGATTATATATATATATCATTTATGTGTACCAAGGTATGTTAACTAATTATGGAACTGAACATCATTAATGTATCATGAAAGGCATTAAGGGTGTATATGTTGAGGTTAGATGATTGCAACTTTAGGGTTTAGGTCAGCATGACCATTATATTGTACTTATTCATTTCTTGGCATGCATTAAGTTAAATATTAGGTTACTATTATCTTTCTCATCATATAATTAGGGTTTATTTGTTCATGACATAATTAACATCTTCCTTATTGACAATTAGCACCGATATTCATATTATGTGCATTAGTTATCCATTATGGTTTGAACATATGAATTATTCGTTATATGACCATTATATGTTCATTAATATGTAAAAAAGCATGTTAGGGTTACCATTATTACTTGTTTGGTCAAAACTGAAGATCCAAGCATACTAACCTCCTATCCATGGAGTTAGGGTTTCTAAAGATAGAGTAGATAGATTTTAAGACATTATAGGGTTCCATCCCCCCAAATAGGATTTCGTCCTCGAAATCTAACCACTCAAACATCCAACATAACCATACTCCACCCCTTAAAGGGTTCGACCTATCAAGCCAAACTAACTAGGGTGAAAGGTTAAGTCTAACTAAACCATTCTCAAGATCCATCATGCTTCCACTGTGCACTCTGATATCTTCCCAAACACCCAAACTCCAAGATCTAGGTTCTACGGATAAACTTATCCCAGCATGTGGTCCTAAGGGATATAAGGAAACTATCTTGGTATTCATCCTCAAACAAGTCATCATACACATGAAACTTAGGGTTCCCAAAGATATACAACATAGAAGTCTAAGGTCACTATTGCCTAAATTATCACCACCATGTTTTAGTCTAATAAAATTTGTATTGTACTCACATATAGGACATTCCTTGGTTCCTTTGACACTATGGGCAGATAAGTTCGCATAAGCAGGAAATTCATTAATAGTGCAAGACAACATAGCACTTAAATTAACCATCTCTCTGTGTGAAGCATCATAAGTCCTCACACCTCTCCATAGTTTCATTAGGTCATCAATTAGAGGTTCAAGGTAAACATCAATATCATTTCCACGTTGTTTAAGGCCCAATATTAGCAATGATGACATGACATATTTATTCTTCATACACAACCACAAAGGAAGATTATATACAACAATTATGATAGGCCAAGTGCTATGTTTGCTACTTAATGATCCATATGGATTCATTCCACCAAACACAAAGTTCAAGTCTTAAAATCCTAGCTTCTTCACGAAATTTAGGATACAATAAATCAATATTCTTCCATTGTGGGGAATCAGATGCATGTTGTAGCATACCATCACTGTTTTTCTTTACCTCTACATGCCAAATTAAATTTGTTCATCTATGGTATTAGCAAAAAAGCATTGAAACCATGGTATTATAGGCAAATACCACTTCTACTTGGCAGGAGACTCAGTTTTGGTCTTACCTAATGTCATCCTTTTGTTCTTAGACACCCCACATTTTGGACATTCTTTTAGATTGATATAGTCCTTTTGAAGCATCACAAAGTTATTTGGGCATGCATGTACCTTCTTAGCCTCCATTTCCATTGGGCACAACATCTTTTTCATTTCGTATGTTGAGATTTGAAGCTTGTTGCCTTCATGGAGAATTTCTTTCAATAAAGACAACAGAGAAGTGAATCTTTATCACTCCACCTATTGTTAGCCTTCAGAGCATACGATCTCAACAAAATGCTCAACTTTGTAAACTTAGTACAACCTAAGTATAATAGTTTCTCAGCACTATTCAAAACATCTCTAAATAGTGGAGATGGGTCTGTAACATTTACCTCGCAATTATCTAGCATCACATCAACCATGTCTGTTGGAATTGGTTTGTTCTCATCAACATTGTCAACCATTTCTTCTTTGACACAACTACCACTATGACATCTCCTGATCTCATACTAGGAATCTCTCCATGCCAGTACCATTATGTATAGCCATGTACAATCCCATTCCACATGACATGATCTTTGATCATGTCAATAGTTTCAACTTTCAGGTTGTTATTACAATTCCTATAGGGGCAATATAACTTATCTCTAGGTTGTTTTCTATGTTCCTCTGCAAACCTTACACACCCATCGAGACCATTAATAACTTTGGCGTGCAGCAATTTGTTTGACATCCATGATTGATCCATTTCTATGATCATATGGGAGATAAGTAGCTCATCAGGTTCTAGCTAGTAAGTTAATTTTAGAAGAAAAAAATATATTTGAATTGAGTCCTGATCATCTAGCAGCATTCACATTCATGAATGTGTACCACCTATCCCATTCATGAGCACTTCAAATCAATACCAAGTGTATAATGCATGTTTTATTTCAATAAAGTTTGGCAGCATTTCCCCGTAGTTCTCCAAGTACACCGATGTAGATGGGAAAATACCCACCTACATATATACCAAGAGAATAAAAGGGGAAGTATTGTTGGAATTGATTGAAATCTAACACACATTATATACTTACATCTTAAGTGAGATGAAGTGCTCAAGAATAGTCCTAAATCGGGGACTATCCAAGGTTTACTCCTAATGAGTTGATCTCAGATAGGTTTCTAGGCCAACGACATATGTAAATAAACTCTAATTTGTGAATAAACCCTAATTTGTGAAGTTTTAATCTATAATCTCTAAACCCTAATATAAAATCCCTAATTTCTAAACCGTATTTAGAAATTAGGGATTTGAATATAGGGTTTATAGATTAAGAATTCACAAATTAGGTTTGTTCACAAATTAGGGTTTTTTTACATATTAAAATTCTCAAATTAGGGTTTATTCACAAATTATTGTTTATTTACATAATCAAATTCACAAATTAGGGTTCATTCACAAATTTGTTTTAATATCTTAAACTAGTCATGATGCTCATTATCATGTTGGATCACACAATATGGATTCATTTCAACTTAGCACGACACATAACAGTTGAAGCAGGGATCTAATTATTAGGGTATCTACATATTAAATTGGGGAAATCAAATGATTCGAGTAAGATAGTCAAAATAAGCATTGAATTGTCAATTCAAGTTGTTTATAGTCATTTTCATGCAACAGTAATGAATAGAGCATAGACGAGATCAACTTGAAGTTAGGCATCACAAACATCATAAAGATACTGATTTGATTGCATGATGTAGCATGAATCATCCTTAGATAATATATTGGATGATATTAGATCTCACACTAGGGACATGCACAGTGGACCCTATTTCATGGCATGATTAGGAACAAACCTCTACTTCTAGCGACAGTAGAAGAATAAACCGCAAGAGGGGTTAGCAATAGAAGCAGCAGTAGCAAAATGGGTCGTCGGAAGTAGCAGCGGCAATAGTAACAACAAAAAACGTAGCGACAATAATGTTGGCAGTAGCAGTGGTGGTAGAAAGAGGAATTGTTGATAGTAGCCGTGGTGGCATCAAAATTAGTAGTGGCAACATCGACAGAGGTGACCTTGAAGTAGTAGAGGCAAGGACGAAATAGTGGCAGAATCGTTGGTGCAGCAGCGACATCACCGATTGGAGGAGGAGGACAATAGTGTCATTGTCAGCAGCATCAACGGAATGACCAACGGTGGCATCGGTGTCTATATAAGGAGGAATAAGAACAACAAAAATCACCTGAGCAAAAAGGGATTCTCACGGGTAGGGGCGTCGTGTGGTTTAAGTAAACCATTCCTCAACGATTATTGCAGTAATGAACTAAATTTAACCTATCTTGTCAGTTGTATGCAAAAAACCACCAGCAACAAGAGAAGTTTGTTGTTGGTTATATACAATACACCGACGCTAACTACGTATCCTAGATGCAATCCACCAACACCTACACCGTCAGTTAGGGTCAAGACAACTGATGAGAAGCACACATTGGGGGTGGGAAATTTTTTGCAGGACGCATGGCACAAACACCTATCTCATCGGTCACTGTAGATACAATCGATAAGAAATGACAACTGGTTTCTGTGAGACACATGGCGTGTGCACCTTTTTATTCTTGGATATCTATAAAACAATCTATGATGTAGGATTTTGGAAGGCAAATGAAATGCTTGCAAAAAATTTGCGTGAATTGTATTTTGAGGGTCATATATTTTGTGTGAATTCTATTTTGAGAAGACATAGCATGTGTTTTTTCAGCTGGACAAACTACGTCAGTTGTCTTTAAAAAGGCGACATGAAAGATAACACCATTGGTTTCTCTTGAAAAAACAAATCACGCAATATGTCATATCTATAGTAGTGTTAGGGTTGCATGTTGGGAAGGAAGGAGGAGAGGGAGAAGAAAAGATGAGGAAGGGAAGATGATGAGCAAAAGAATATAAAGAAAGAGGAAATGTGTACGGGAGAAAGGTGGAACATGGGCATCAGTTGGCTGCACATGACCGGTCCTTCATGATTATCTTTCACGTGAGGCGTGGGCCAAGTAGGGCCATGGTCGGGGTTGTGAATGAGAATAACCAATGCATTAAAAAATAAAATTAAATAAAATTTTAGGCCAATGAAATCTATTTCTGATAAAATCAAATAATTACTAATGTTGTTTATGCTTTTTTGTATTAAATAAATTGTATGAGAAAATTTTACCCAAAAGACATGAAAAATGCTACATTGACTAAGCTAAATGTGAGGAATCCAAATTTAAACTACACCTCCTTTTAGTAACAATTTTCCTCTTGTAAGTTAATCACTCCATTATTGCATTGTTACCCTTTTCTTAATCAACTTAGATATAATATTTTATATTTCTCCATTATACTTCACCAACAAGTCCTATGAGGAATCTAATTTCATTTTAGAATTTATAAGTATAAAATAGTAAATTTGTATACTTAAACCCATATATATACAGTTACTTACTAGATCCTAAAACCCATGAAAAGTATATTAATCATTTGAATATGATCATAGGCTTTGTATTCTTCTAATTTAGTCTAATTCAGGGGAAGGATCATAATATTAACCATAACTAGAAAGGAGACTCAAATAAAGGAGGGTTGGGCTAAGAATCTAGATTTGGGTATATTACAACACTCCACCCCTTAAAGAGGACTTTGAGCATAAAATCCATTCATCCAAATCCTAGCGTACTAAGTTATACTTCCTTATTAATTTATAAGCGTATAGTTTACTTAGTATTTTGGTACGTGGTATACCAATCAATTCTAAACTTATAGTCTATCATTGAGGTGAAATTACATACTTTTATACATCATGTCATCATATCTCCTCTTGTAATAGACTGACATCCTTGTCCAACATGCTTGGACTGCACGACTCAAGACTGGCATGCCACATGCCCATTTGGGCCCCACCTATAGGAGGTATTATGGCTCTAATACCATTTTAAACTCCCAGGCCCACAACCTAAGGCTCTATTAGAAATTCAATGACGAATAGACCCACAAACCATCATTGACCTTAATTGTGTGCCTTTTCCTCACTAACGCACAAGCCAGTATCAACTTCTCGACTAGTCACCCATCCTAGTTATATTCCAAGTTGAGCATGCTTAACTTTGGGTATTCTTAGAGATGGGCTCTCTAAAAATTGGTGCACCTTGGTGATATGGTAGTCCAATCATTCGTTTTATCTAAGGCCTCAAATCTTGGGAAGTTATAAGAAAAATCTTATGTCCGCAAGCCGAAGCTGAGGAAAATGCAGAGAGATGACATAATGTGATTGAAGTGTATGTTAACGATTTGAATGTTCATCTCCCAAATTTGGAATGCCATCTGGTTTGTCTATGGATAATGAAAGTGAGAATCAAGGTTCTTTCCCGTCCTCATGGATTTTTCATTATCAAGTTCTTTGAGGTGAAGGGCATAATGCATGCTCTAGAAGACGATCCATGGCTAATCAAAGGTAAACTTCTTATTTTGAAACAATGGGAAATTGTTGATAGATTTGAAAGTTAGTTTTATTAGATATTCTAGATTGGATTAGACTGTATAATAATCCTCTTGGAATTTGGGGAAAGAAAATGTTCTATAGATACTTCTAGCTTCTTGGGAAGACCTATTAATGCTAATAAAGCCACAAACTCTAGATCTAGAATTGAGTATGCTAGAAGTAATATCCTGATATCTGTTGATTCTAAGTTTCCTAAATCTATTTAAGTTTTGAGTGACTCTGGAGTAGAGTGTATCATTGATGTTATCTATGAGTGGATTCCAAAAAAATGCATATTATGCACTTTTTTGGTCATGTGCCGATCTCTTGTCCTGGTTCCAAACTAGGAAAAAATTGTCAAAATAATAGGAATGTGAAGCATAAATGGGTTCGAACACATGTCCAAAAATCTAGTCATGATTCTAACATGGATAAAAGTGTTGGTCTATATGACCAGAGAGCCAATCATATGGTGAATGTTATGGCATATCTTGAAAAGGATTTGATAAATAATAAAGGCAATCTTCTAACTTATTTTGTTTTATTCAGTTATGAGATAATAATGAAACATAATAAGTGTCTAAGGAATGATATTACTCAATGATGTATGTCATTGGGTTGAGGACCTGAACAATGAGATCATATGAATGTCAAGAGTATATGCATTCTTATTATGTCCCTAGTTGAATGTTATTGTGGAAGGCAAATAGGCAACAATAACACTAAAAACAAGAGTGAGTGTTGGTTGATGACAGAATATCATTAGTCATGATATGTGATATTAAACCAAGCATGTAGATACTTGTTAGATAATAGTGTATTGGATAGATCCACCTTGAGAATTGCACATGGAAACCATGATTGGTAGTCAGTGTCATCTCACATAGTGATGGTAGTGATTGTGGTTCTTAGACCTGAAATCACTACACTCATCACATGTCATTTGATGTACTTTGAAATCATCCATTGTGATCCTCAATAAGGGTTTCCATAAAGGTGATGCTTGGGTGCATTGTGAAACATGAAGATGACTATGAGTGATGTAGATAGGATTTGTCCCTCTATAGGATTTTGATATCATGTCCACTTTATAAGCAAGACTAAGAAATGCATGTCAATGTTGTTTTGAGTCAATATGTGATATTGAGCTTACACATATCTCAGACAATCTTCTCTAGGTCAAGTAACGTGGATTTAATGTTGAAGAGTTTGATGATTCCATGCCTCAAGTTCAATCTAGATATCAGAGACAAAGGAACTATACATTCACTATAACACCAATCACAGATTGTAGGTTAAGTTTTTTCCAACTTCTCCAATTATTTGGTAGCAATGAAGTCTTGCTATATACCAATCATTGCTTGTGAAATCATAATATGATTATGAATAGCACTGCCAACATAATTTGGAGCCTACTAGGTCACACACATAGGATGTAATTGGAATAGGAGTATAATTTTGGACGTGATTGGAAATGTTCTGAATCAAATTGATAACTAAAATAGAGGTAATCTACTATAATAATACATGAACATAATCCGAATTAATTAATTAAAATATTTAATATGATTAATTAGATTTAAATTGTTAGCTTGGTTGACTAATTGCGAGCGATCGACAAGAGCCAGAAGACAAAAATTCGTTAATAAATTAATATGATTAATTGGTTAATTAATTGATTCTGGAATGTTCTTTTAAAATTCCCCATGAGCAAATCACTTTAAAATGCAACTGTAGCCTTTTGTTTTACTAGGTGTTTTGAAAAACCTTACTTCCATTCCTCTACTATTTATAGGTGCATGACGACCGGCTTTTAGGATATTCTTAGACACGCTCTTGTACGTGAACCCTAGTCCTCATCGTCCCCATGCGAGAGAGAAGGAGAGCAACCAACGCTAGTACGTCATCAAGAAGAAGGCTTCTCCTTCCTGCCAGTTTGAGAAGTGCGACATGGAGTTCCACTACATCCATGTGGATGAAGTAGAGACATAGATGTTGAGTTACCTACATTCAGAGGATGTATGAGTACAGTTTGTGCACGCTAGGAGAAACATACATCACCACATGAAGGGAAATCACTGGACTTGTTCCATGATGAGTTATATCCCGTACACCCTCTTTCTTAATATGTTGTTATCAACAAGATATGCTAGTAGGGTGTAGAGAAATTTTATTATTTCCACTACGCCTGTCACCTCCACAAAACCCAATAGTAGGTATTATTGTTGATGATCTTTATCTAGACGTAGAAATGCCTACTATAGTTTTAGAAGTCTCTGGTTCTACTATGAATAAATCTAATGTTATTGTCCCTATGGTTCATAGAATGTCTCTAGCCCACCTTGGAAAGTTTGTCTAATGAATACTATTGTGTAACTATGGCTAGCAGATCTCTAGGCCCTTCTGTTTCCAATTAAAAATGTAATGTCAATTAATTCCTATAATGTTTGGGCCTTAATAAGGTGGACCACTGACATAGAGTCTACGGTGAGCTAGAAAAGGTCAAATCTCATGTTAATTTCATTCTTGAAACTAAAGTCAGGCTTAAGAAGATAAATAAAGTTATGCAAAGAATTTGGCCATCCTATAATTGGTTATCTAATCATAAATCTCATCCTATGGGTAGGATTAATATGTTGTGGGATTCTAACATAGTTAGTGTTAGTTTCCTCTTGAAATTGACCAATGTATTCAGTACAAGTGTCAATTTAATAACTACAATCTATTTGTTACTGCTATCTATGGTCAAAATGATGATAAAAGAAGATCAAATCTCTAGTCTACTATCGATAGCATTTCTTGCACTAGTTAAGGTCATTTAATCTTGTGTGGGGATCTTAGTAGTGTTTATCTTATCTCCAATATGGATAGAAGGTCTAAACTATCTCATCAACCCATGTTGGAATTCAATACTTATATGAATAGTGCATGCTAATTTGAATCCAATATGAATGAACCTTTCTTCACTTGGGACAATAAATAGGAAATAATAAATTTTACTTATTCCAAGATTGATTGGGTGATCTTTAATGATTTATTCTTCATAATTGGCTAAGATATATTGGTGAGGTTTGCTATACCAATTACACTAATCATTGCATCCTACATCTATCTATGATTAATACAGTGAGGAGGCTCAATGTCCCATTTAGATTCATCATTTCATGGACTAAAATGGAGGATTTCCATAAAGTTGTTAAGAAAGGTTGGGATATTGAATTGAAGGTATGTCGTATGTTTAGATTAGGAACATAACAAGTTAAATAGGAACTTATTTCCTGGAACAAGAAAACTATTGGAAATATATCTAATAAAGTTAGAAACATACAAAGTGAATCCCTAATGCCACAAGAAGCTTCTAATTTAGACCCTATAACTATTGGTCTTCATGGAATTGCTATTTATGCTAAACATTAAGCTTTGAAAGATATGGAGGTTGAAGAAGCTTCTATTATGCAAAAATCTATAGTTCAGTGGCAAGACTCAGGTAAGAAAATACCATTTTTTTGCTTCTATGCACACAAGAAGATAGAGAAACTCTATTAAATCCCTTAAGATTGATGTTAATAAAGTCATTGACCATGAAGTTGTGAAAAATGTTGTGGTTGATCACTTTCGTAATTTGTTCAATAAGAAAAAGAATAATACTATGCGACGTGATGATCCTTGGAAGTTACCTAATATTTTAATTGAACAATCTAATTTCCTTTGTAAGTTGGTTACTAAAGAAGAAATGAAGTTGTGATTAAAGAGGAAAATGTTGGTAAGGCTCTAGGCCCCAATGGTTTTAATGCCTTGTTCTATAAATTTTCTTGAAATAGTATTGGTAAAGAGGTATCTAGTGCTAAACTGGATTTTTTTGCTAAAGGTTGTATCTTAAACAAAATATATAGGACTTTTATCACTCGTGTGCCCAAAGAAAAAATAATGAGTCTATAAGAGATTGGAGGACCATATCTCTCTCTCATTTTATCTATAAGATCATATCTAAAATCTTGACCAACAGACTTTGAGATATCTTGCCTACCTTGATTGATAAATGTAAATCTGTCTTTGTCAAGGATTGAAGAGTCTCTGACCCCATCTTGTTATCAAATGAAATCATAAATCTATTCAACTCTAAAAATTTCTCTTCCAAAATTTGTCTAAAGATTGGCATCTCCAAATCTTGTGACTTTGTAAAATAGGACTACCTTCTCTCTATTATGCATCAGATGATGTTCCTAAAGTGCTCCATTAACTGGATCCATGTAATAATGTGCTCTACTAGTTACAAAGTTCGTAGTAAATGGGAAGCCTATTGAACCTTTTGTTTCTCTAGTTGAGGCAAGGATATCCCCTTGCCCTTTTACTTGTTGTGCTATGTACGCAAGTTTCTCTTCTATCATCAATTTTGATGTCCAGTAGGGCTTTTCAGGCCTCTCAAAGCTTCTAAAGATTTTAGTGTATCACACACTACTTTTTCTAATGATTTTCTTGTTTATGGTATTACGAGTTATGTTAATACTAGATGCCTTAGACAAATGTTGATTGTCTTTGGATGTGTTTCTGGCCTTTTGAACAACTCTAAAATAAGTCTTATCTTAGTAAAAAGATTGATAAAGTTGAATGTCTTTGTAATATTTATATCTAGGAAGGTGTTGACCCCTCAAATATCTCAAAGTTCCTTTACTATGTAGAAGTATTACCAAAAGTTTATGCAGCCTTCTTAATGAAAAACTTAAGATCAACTTGGATAGATGGAAGGCTAAAATTCTCTCATTTGTTATACATTTGAAGCTCATAAAATCCACATTTTTTGTTATATATAGCATGTATTAGAGTGTTATTTTTCCTTAACCTCAAGCTACTCCATCAAAGATCAATATAATTATTAGAAGTTTTCTATGTTGTGATAATGAGGAGAAAAGAAGAGTTCACAACACTAGCTACTCTGAGATTTGTAGAGCTACTATTGAAGGGGTCTAAGATTCAAGTTGACTAAGGATGTAAGAAAATAGGGGTGATTATCAATTTCTAGAATGTAACTACCAAGAAGTATAAACTTTGGGTCAAATGGGTTCATGAGAAATAACTAAGAAATGATTCCATTTGGAACCACAACTGTAAAACCCACCAATTGTGGATGTGGAGACAATTCCACAAAGTAAGGGAATCTATTCTGACTCAAGGACAACAAATGGAAGCAATATGTTGTTATGGAGCAATCCTTGTCTCAAGGACAACAAATTTCTTGATGAGATGGTTGATACGATATTATGTTTGATGTTGGGTAAAGGGAAGTTCACTAAATCTACTTCATTATCCTTGATGGGAAATGGGCTATTCGAAATACTAGAATACTCTTACCCATGAAAAATTGCTTAGAGATCAATATTAAACTCAAAAGGGAAGTTGAATGTATTTAGATTGATGGAAAAAGGAGAATAAAAATGTTGGAATATTTGGGAATGATGTAGATTAAAGTTTCCTACCCTTAATTGAGATAAGTGGATTTGGAAAAAAAAAGGCCCATAAATTTTTAAAAATATTTTTTTAGATAATATCTTTTATGCGAAATTTGACTAAAAGAGGGTTTATTGCCCTTCCTTTTGTTTTGTATGCAAGATTGATGATGAATCTTCTTCTCATTTATTCTTTGAATGTAACTTGGTGATAAATATCTAGGATGGAGTGTTATCTAATTATTTTATACTAGAGGTGCCTTGAAAGTTTGAAGTTATCTTGAAATCCAATCATAAAGCCTACTTCCTAACTACCATTAGTACCCTCTACGACATTTGGAGATTCAGAAATAGAATAGTGTTTGAAAGTTGGGACATGAATGTGGAATGAATTTGGAAAGTTATATGATCTGATATTGTTCATTTAATCTGTAATTCTTCTCTATAGATTTTCTCTTCAGATCTGAATGTGTTCTTCTGCCATGTCTTGGAGCTATTGGATGTTTATACTGGATCTTTAGAAGAGTATTTGACTTTTGGATGGCAACTTTCTTTCTCCATTTTACTCTCTGGTATCTTGTTTTTAGGGTTATGATATTTACATATGGTCTATAATGATGTTACTCCCTTCCTATGGTGTACATAGTCTCTTGTATAGTTTCCTCTTTTTCAATACTTTTGCATATCCCTCCCTCTACTATACTTGTACATGAATGAACTGTTTGCTTTTGTGTGGTTCCCCCAATTTAGAATGTGAATAAGAAGATCAGCACACTTGGGTGAGTGAGAAGAAAACACTACCCGACATGACTTTGAATGAAGGTTACCATATAGGTAGTGATTCAGTACATTGTGATACTTGTGGTTTATTATGAGTTACATAGATGGATTTCTTCCCTCCTATTGGAGTGTGATCTTGTATATTTAATATGTAAGTCTTAAAATGTATGCACAACATATTCACCTAGGTTTCCAAACTATGATTCATCTATTTTTGTATAAGGGCGAGGTAACTCCTCAAAACCCAAGACTATTCCATTAAATTCAGCTTAGGATATTCATTTTCACGTGTCAATTTCATGAATCATATGTGGCTACCTGATCTCTACACCCAAAACAAGATGAAATAAGCATTTGGTTGCAGTCCAAATACAAAGTTCATCCTTTTCCATGTGTAATGATGGTGTATCCACACATTATCTCAACTCTAATTATATTATGAGTTATCCTTAACAATTGTTGGATCTATTGATGATGGGCTCTACAAGGGGGGTTGAATAGAGCTAAAACACTTAAACCAAGTTCACTAGACCTTCAATTTATGTCAAGAGATAGGGTTTCATATATGGATATTAAGTGCAAAAAAACATATATAGCAAGGATGAGAGAGATTGAATAAGAACCAGAACACAAACTATGTATAGTGGTGCCAAACTCCAAACTAGGGGAGTGTACATCCACTACCTATAGAGGTCAACCTCTAGGATTTGCAACAATTAAGTCTTTCTTATATTCCATTATAAGAGAAATAAAAAGACCTTCCTTTTCTGGGACAAGGATACCCCTCATTCCCTTTTAGGAAAACGGGGCCAATAACCTCACAAAGGAGTTACCCATCCATGAATAAGAGTCTTCTACCTCACCAAAGACATACTCATTTTTGCAATGAGTCTTCCACCTTCAACAAGGACTTACCCAGTCTTGCAACAAGTCTTCCCCCTTGAAGGAATTACCCACTCTTCTCTTGGATCTTCCACCTTCGACTTCACCTTCACCAAGGAGAAGCTTTCACCAAGGGACTCCATCCCTTCTTCTTCTTCACATCTCTTAGACAAGAGAGAGAACCTTCATCTTCATGGTAGAAAGAGAGATTTGGAGGTGAAGGGAGTGAGAGCCTTTGAAGATATACATGTAGGACAAGCTCTCTTACCAATCTCCTACTCACTCTAATGGATGTAGCAAGTGATTAAGCTTAAGAGTGAAGGAAGCTCTTAGAGGCACTCAACTATAATATAGGGACCTTCATAGTGCTTGGCTAACCATGGGATGAAGCCCAAAGGGTCATATTTATAGTTGAAGATGCCTCCTAGCCAGTAGAAGAACTTAAGGATGAATTCTAGTCATTTGGGGTGTTACAAAGGATCGATTTTTGAGTTTTACAACACTCCTACAACTAGAAACATTTTTTAGTACATTCTGTATAGTGCAGTCAGTCAAGTTTACTTTTGAGAAACTCGACCGATATCACTATGCGACATATCAAATTTGAATTGTTGGTCGATTTTATCCTAGATGCAATTTGGTCGATGACTTAAAATTGATTTTCTTATGCAGGGGTGTCGATTGAGTTTGTCCTGGGAAAACTCACCCGACCCTGGCAGTTCCCAAGATCCATCGAGGGTGTCAGTTAATTTTTATCCTAGATGAAACTCCACCGACAAAAGTCCATGTGAATTCTGGAAAGTGCCATAAAAGTTCTTACAAATTTGATTCAAGTGCTCTTGAATTTTTCTAAGTTTAATAATAAGTTATATAATCATTACAAGGGATTCACGACATGCTTCTAATGGATTTAAGGCCTTTCCCACAAAAGTGCACTTGCATTGATTTTGACTTGTCTTTATCCAAGTTAGGTTGTGCAAGTTAGGGCATTTGGAGTGCGTCTATACCTAATCTAAAATCACTCAAGTTGAAGCATTAGACACAAATAAGTGGAATGGTTAGTCATCATCAAGACATGGGTTTAGTCAATTAGACTTTTAGAGTCAATTGGACTTTGAGTCAACATTCTCCCCCTTTTTGAAGATGACAAACCATTCCATAAATGTATTTAGAGCATTTAAGTAAAATTATACCTTCTGAGAAACCTTGGGGTTTCAATGAGTTGAGTTCATATGATCCCCCTCAATTTGATGCTAATGGAGTTCACATGCTCTCCCTCAGTTGATGGTATTTCTTCTGCATGATTAGGTTTCATAACATTTATAGAAACTGTGTCTTCTACTCATATATGTTCTACATATATGTCTTCTCCCCTTTACATCTCCCCAAATTTACATAGATAAGCCTTCTCCCCTTTACATCTCCCCAAATTTACATAGACAAGTCTTCTCCCCTCTGTCATTTCAAAAGGTGAGGGGGCTAAAAAACACAACTTGTTAGTAAAAAGGAGATACCAAAAGTTAGAAAGGATAGTAGAAGAACAAAACTAGGGGCTTGTACAAGAAATGCATACCTAAAAAAAATTAAAACATGCATTAGAACAACCCTAGATGTAATTATAGCATATATCAAGGCAATACTATGCAAGAAAGTATCTCAAGATAGTAGATATTCAAATCAAGGACAATCTTGAGTATGTATTAAACAAGATACAAGCATAGCATATAGTTGAATACTAAAAGATGAACAAGTCTAGAACCACATGTATATGAACTACTAGTAGATGATATTACAAGTTAGGACTACTAGTAGGTTCTAGATCATAGAAAAAGATCATAAGTTAAACAACAAGCTATGAGAAGATGTGGAAAAATCCAAAAAAAGAGATATTTAGTTTCATAAGAAAAAAAGGGTATTACTCACTAGAAAATATGCATCATTACCAAAACATGATTATCACTAACAAACTCAATGTTTCATAAAAAGATATACAACTAGATAATGTAGCAAGTTAGAGAAAATGTAAGCAATTTATATCACAGCCACGGGAGTCAAAGAGATCATCATCAAAACATGCATTACAACTCAAGATACATAATTGCAAGAAATAGATATACCAATCTAAAGTAATTAGACAGATAAAGTTGTATGCAAGATAGGCAATTTAAATCATGAAAATATGCATATTATAAGAGTACCAAAGGGGAGGCCATAGAATAAGGCTAGTGGTTGATAAAGTCTAGTTGAGAGGGAAATCTCATCCAAAAATCCATATGTATATTATGTGTACAATGTTGTCGGTCGAGTTTCTGGGTTGAATTTCTTGGCCAACAACAACTGTTTGAAACACTCATTGGTGCTTTCTAGTCATGTTTCATCAGGACATCAACCAAAAACAATTGATGTCAAAAACCATATATATTTTAGAAAAACATATCTAGAGGCATGATAAAACTATAAACCATATCTAAACATGTGTAAGCAAGTTAGTAATGCACTATGAAAGAATCAAAAACCATTTTTGAGAAAGGAAGTTATGGGAATCACAATATATCATTTTTGAATCAAAAACCATACATATAGTGCATAGTAACTTGGAAAAAACACATTATGATTGGATATGAGCAGGAATAACATTACCTTTATTCTTACCATTTCTTTTCCACTTGTTGCCACCCCATACACATCTCACCTTTCTTCTTTTATGTGGATTGAGAAACCAATTTGCAAATCAATAAATCAAGTCAATCCATTAGCAAGTGAACTACAAGAAGAAAGATGAAATGGTCCCCAATCATATTTTTAGGTTCGGATGGGTTAGCTTAACATCCCAAGTCCTATTACTCTTGGGTGATTTCCTATAAGGGAAATATGTAGAATAATGATCAATTTCATCACAATGATTACATGATCTCATAGCCTTGGAACTAGAGGATTCTTCATTGAAAACTGAAGGTCCTTTGTATTTGTTGTTCCTTTAGCTACTATCAAGTCCAATATCATTTCTACGCATTTGTTTAGTAGTATGATCTAAGATTTGATTAAGATTCTTATTATCATCTAAGAATCTTTGCATATAGGACCTCAAACTATGATTGTCATGTATAAGATAAGTAATAGTAGAAGACAATTGATTGATATCGTCTCTAGCATGCAAAAGGTCTGTTTCTAAGCAAAGAGTTTTGGTCATATAAGATTCATTTTCAATATGAAGAGAAACAATATGATTCTCTCTACTATTCAAAATAGAGAAAGATTCAAGGACATTGATTTCAGCAAGCAAGGAAGCATTTTCTTTTTCAAGGAAAGCAATCTTAGAAAGATAGATACTATTTTTTAGATTTTATTCCTTGCAAAACAAAATCTTTGTCCTCATTTTTAATTTTAAGAACATTAATGTCAAGCATGAGAGAATTTACAAGTTCAAGATGCTCTTCATTACAACTAGGCATAAGACGTTGAGCTTGTAGAAATCTAATATTATCAAGAAAATTAGAATTTTCAAGTTTACGAGAGTCTACTTGACTAAGATAAGAATTGTTTTCATCTTGCAAGAAAATTTTAGCATGTTCAACATTATATTTTTCTTCATACAAGTTATCAACAATTCTATCAAGCTTTTTCTTTTTCTTTTTAGTAGACTTAAGAGAGGCACGAGTAGAATGAATAATTACACTTAAAGATTCTTTATCTAAAGAGTTTAGATTTACCTTATTTGATTCTTCATTTGAACTTTCCATGAGAGAAAAGTGGCATTCTTCATCTTCCCAAGAGCTTGAGCTAGATCCTTCACTAGATTCTTCACTAGAGCTTGAGTTGGAGGAGTCAATAGAGCTTTTGTGCCATTTCTCCTTCTTCTTGTGCTTCTCTTCTCTTCTCTTGTGATGATAGGTCTTTTTTCCTTGTGGGCAATATTCCTTGAAATGACCTTTATTTCCACATTTGAAGCACCAGGTGAAGGAGGAGGACTTTCCTTTATAGAATATACCCTTGGAGTACATGATATCTTCCTCAACTTGAGAGTATGGAGAAGCTTGACTAACAAAAGCTTCAACTTGGGCTTTGATTTCAGACTTCTTCTTTCTCTTGAGCTCTTTCTCTTCTTCTCTTTCTTCTTCATATTGCTCATCAAGTGTAACTTCATGGTCTTGTAGATTTCCTAAGAGCTCTTCAATGGGAACTTCACTAAGGATCTTGCTTTTTTAATGGAAGTCACCTAGGATTTCCACCTCTTGGGGAGAGTACTAAGGATCTTTGAGTTGACTCTCCTCTATCCATAGGATGACCCAGGATGGCAAGACCATTTACAATGGTGTTGAGCCTTGAGTACATATCTATCACCCTTTCCTCCTTTCCCATCTTGAAGTTTTCAAGAATCCCTTTGAGCATGTAAACTTTTCTTCACTTGCTTTGTCCCCTCATAAGTGACACATAGCTTTCTCCATATCTCATAGGCCATTTCACATCAATAAATCATGTTGAACTCGAAGGGAGAAATGGATGCATAGAGAATGTTGATGGCTCTAGCATTCAAGGTTGCTTTCTTCAAAGTAGCTTCATCTCATTCTTCTATATTTGTCTCTGGTATCTTGTATGAAAGGTCCACCACTCTCCATAGCTCAATACTTGATCCTTAGATGTAGAATTGTAGCCTTCTCTTCCAATAGAGGTAGCTATTCCCATCAAATATTGGAATCTTGATGAGGTACCTCCCACCTTGATAATTATATATCTTCTCCTACTTATGGAAGTATTTCTTGGAGAAGATCTTCTCTGATACCACTTGTTAAATTTATGAATGATGGGCTCTAGAGGGGGGTTGGATAGAGCTAAGAAAATTAAACTGAATTCATTAGACCTTCAAATTATGTCAAGAGATAGAAAGGATGAGAGAGTCTTAATAAGAACAAGAAAACAAGCTATGTATGGTGGTTCTAAACTCCAAACTAGGACATGGTACATCCACTACCTAGAGAGGTCAACCTCTAGGATTTTTCAACCATTACACCTTTCTTATATTCCATTATAAGAGATACAATAAGACCTTCCTTTACTGGGACAAGGATAACGAACCTTTCCTTTTAGGACAAAGGAGCCAATAACCTCACAAAGGACTTACCCATCCATGACCAGGAGTCTTCTACCTTGCCAAGGACTTACCCAATTTTGCAACAAGACTTCCTCCTTCACCAAGGACTTACTCACTCTTACAACTAGTCTTCTACCTTGAAGGAATTACCCACTCTTCTCTTAGATCTTCCTCCTTTGACTTCACCTTCACCAAGGAGAAGCTTTCACCAAGGGACTCCTTCCCTTCTTCTTCTTCTTCACCTCTCTTAGACAGGAGAGAGAATCTTTATATTCATGGTAGAAAGAGAGATTTGGAGGTGGAGGAAGTGAGAGCCTTACAAGATATACATGTAGGACTAGCTCTCTTATAATCCCCTACTCACTCTAATGGATGTAGCAAGTGATTAAGCTTGAAAGTAAAAGGAGGCTCTTGGAGGCACTCAACTATAGTATATGGACCTTCATAGTGGTTGTATAATCATGGGATGACCCCAAGGGGTCCTATTTATAGTTGAGGATGCCCCCTAGCTAGTAGAAGCACTTAAGGATGAATTTTAGTCATTTGGTGTGTTGTAAGGATCTATTTTTTGAGTTTTGCAACACTTCAACGGCTAGAAACACTTTTTTTGAATATTCCGTACAGTGCGGTCGATCGAGTTTACTTTTAAGAAACTCGACCAATAACACTACACACCAAATCAAATTTGTATCATCGGTCGAGTTTATCCTGGATAAAATTCAGTCAATGGCTTAAAATTGATTTGCCTATACAGGGGTGTCGGTCGAGTTTGTCATGAGAAACTCGATCGACCCTGGCAGTTCCTAAGATCCATGAAGAATGTCGATCGAGTTTATCCTACATGAAACTCAGCTGACAAAAGTCCCTGTGAAGAATTTTGGAAAGTTCCATAAAAGTGCTTCAAATTTTGATTTAACTTCTCTTGATTTTTTCTAAGCATAGTTACAAGTCATATAATTACCACAAGTGATTAACAACATGATTCTAACGAGTTTGAGGCCTTTCCCACAAAATTGCACTTGCATTATTTTTATCTTGTCCTTTTCTCTAGGTGAGGTTGCACAATTTAGGGCATTTAGAGTGTGTTTATACCAAATTTGAAATCACTCAAGTAGAAGCATTAGACACAAATAAGTGGAATGGTTAGTCGTCATCAAAATTAGGGTTTATCGAAGAAAATTTTTCATTCTCATATGTTTATGCATCCCGGGCATTAATCTTCATGCACACCCTTCTTTTTCAAACCTGGTGGCAGTAGGGCTTACATACCTTAGATGTGTGATTTTTTTAAAATTTCCTCAGTGTGCTTCACTTTCCAATACTTATTTACCATGATATTTATGTAAATAAGGTTTCAACATTTAATACATGTTGGAATTACATTTCCCGCCTATTAAGAACAACTTATTTTGATTAGGTAGGGGTAAGTGCCTTCAAGCCCCATAACCCTATCATCCTATCACATCCCACCTCTCTAGGTTTAGGTCCTTATAGGACGTTCAATGTTGCCTACGATTATTAAAATATAACACAAGGTGGTTAAACTCATCCTTCTAAGGGATGTCCTATTCTAGGGTGCCTTTTTGGCTTCCATGAGGAGTTTAGGCTTTCTAGACACAACCTTATCCCATGGGTTTAGGGTTATGCCTCCTCCATAGGTCCTTTACACAATCTTGGGTTGACACACCCCACATCAAGACACCACTCCTAGAAGTGAGTTTAATGTCTTATATGTATTCTTCTATAACCACTGATTACCAAGGTTTCATATATTCAAAAGCCTTTACATGTATTATGCATGCATTACTCTAAGTATTTGCATACATGGGGAACTAGGGTGTCTAATTTGTGATATCCAGACTGGGTCACCCAACTCATTTGTATTCCTCTTTCCTTTTACTGTATTTAGGGTTTATTTGAGTAGGTTTATTATTTTTCCCACACTACTTCATTACCCAGGATTAGGGTTTAGCTCTAGGGTTAGGGACTACAACCTACATTTTAGGGTTTTATGATTCCCGTAATCACTATGGTTTTTCATAGTCGATTATTTTATTCTACTCCAGTCCTTTATGGAAGACTGGATCTTCCAACCCATACTTAGTTCATTCTAGGGCTTACCCTCACTGAAAAAAACTACATGTCACATTTTCACCTAAAATTTCCTAATTAACATTATATTTTAATGGGCGGATGATGCCTTAATCCTATTTCTTCTCAAAACCCTAACTAGAGATGAGGAGGGAAGTGTATTTAGGGTTTATTAAGCTAGAAGATGAGAAGTGGATGAAATTAGGGATGAGAAGACTTAGAGAAATATTACTTTAGGCAAAGCCAGGATCTGGCCATGCAAGTATCACATTGGCTAAGGGAGTCCCCTTATACCAACTCAATGGTGCAAAAAAAAACATTGCCAGTCCCTAAAGTCATGATCCTCTTTAAACACGATCACCCTTAGGTTATGCCTTAATAATTATTCCTCATATTTCTACTGATTATTTGAAATTATCAAGTATAAAATATTATTTGAACTTTTTGGGTCTAATACCAATGTAAGGACCCCTACTTTTGAGTATCCCCCAATCGAGATGGGCCATAAAGCCGAGTGCTGATACCTAAAAGTTATAGGTTTTAAATGTAGCAAAAATAAATAATAATTACCAATTTCTATTGAATGAATAAATATTGGTTACAAGATATATAATGATACTTCTCCATGTCTTCCAATAATCGTTATCGATTAACCTAAATTGGAGAAAAACAAATACGATGATCAATATATCTCTATATTGTGCACGTGGGCAACAAAAATGTGTGCAAGTATTATAATAACATATAATGCTAACAATCAAATTATTTGCACATATAAATTTGTGTTTTGATAACATATTCTAACCCATTCTTGGTATTGCTATCTCAGGTGTAATCATTTTCGATCCTTAGAATTATGTGTATTACACCTTGATACATGTAATCTAAGGTTCATAATATTCTAGTTTCATTATGTGATACTAATTTTGGTATTATAATTGAACAAAAAGCAAACATTCAACAGTTCATTTCATCGAATGAATACTTGTGAAACCATATGGAAAACTTCGGAATTGGATAGTGCAGGTACTCATAAGGAACCATGTACCTTCTTGTGAGAATCCATGTACAATACTTCAAGTGTGAGCAAGAAATCCAATCAACCATGGTACATTCAAACAATTTTTATTATCAACAAACATATCTGCTTGTATGTACAACCCTAAAGTATCATTAAACATTCACAAGATACGAATTAGGTATAGATTAGAACCTAACTAGGGTTTAGGGTTATCTTAGGTTTGGATAAGGAGTAAGGCTATTAAAACTTAGTTCTACAATATCATGATTTCTAAGGTTTATAGATCCCAATTCATAATAGGTGTAACCTTAATTATCCAATTGAACATATCATATCATCTAGATCAAATTGATCTCAAGAAGATATGAACAATAGATTCTAATTCTAATTTTCTTATATAAAGATGTACTACTAATTTAGAAACATTTATATACGTCATTAACATCCTAATATGATTTAAGACATTGGAATCTCACCATTATCATATTGTAACTCAAGGTAAGCACATAAAAAATGTCTAACACTATGATTATTAAAGCCAGGGTTTGTATGCAGTAATCATTATATACATGCATTAGCTATACTTTTGGAACATGAAGCACAATGAGACTCTAGAAGAATTTTATACAGATTATACTCATTTATTTTGAGAAATTTGATATATAGTTTTACTTGTATCCAATCTACCAATAGTTAACTATATTAATTGCAAGATAAATAGATTTGCACCAATCAAAGCACGCCATGTCAGCAAATATAACATTATCTACCATAATCCAAACTAAACGGGTCATGGGCACCAGCTAATGGGCTTCGGCCATATCAGCTTTGGGCACCCCGCGGGCTGGGCTTTGATTAAAGACAAAAGAACTTTATGGCCCTTGAGACGTGAATCATAGTGTCACACATATGGGTTGAAGGGTAAAACTATCAAGACGATTGCTTATTTGCTTCTCCCTCCCGAGGCTCGGCTATTGCTCCAGCGAGCCATGGCTAAAGTCAATGCGATGGTTGACTCTCGTGCCCAGGGCCTCACGACACTACTTGAACCCTTGAGGTCAGCAGGCTCTGGTAGACTGAATGGCCCTCGAGGCTTGCCGTGGTGACCAGTGGATGGATGTTAGGGGTCAGACTACTATGTGAAAGCAAGGAATTACAGGATGGTTGGGCAAGATGATGGTCGGGGTAGCTTCTCGTGACTCTCGGTTCTGTCCTCCCGACGAAGATGCGCTGCCCGAGCCTCGTCGTGCCCTTCTGAAAGGTTGGGCTCCGCTCGCCCACTCCCCACGGTGCTCCAGGCCCAAGCAATTTTCCATAGACGCCTCCCGATGTGGCAAGGTCTGAGACACTGGAGTGGTTGATGGCATAAGGCGGAGGGTCTCAAGGAGTTTCAGGTAAAATTGAAGCTTGCGCTGGATTGTAAATTTCCCAGTGGTGCTCGGAGACACTTTATATAGGCAGGGAGCAAGGATAGAGGCAACATCGGGTCTCCCTAGGTTCTGGTCTTACCCTTATATTAGGCGTTATCTCAATTGCCATGATAATGGGATAATAGGGGGCTGTTGGGTTCATCTCAACCTCCGGAGTCTAATGAGACTTGCTTCGTGGAAAATGATTGAGCAAAGAGAGAGAACGAGCCAGAGACAGAGACCAGCCTCCCTTGGCCTTCAGTCGCGAGGTTGAAGACAAACTGGACAGCCCCGGATCTTGACTCAACGGTGACGGGCCGAGCTGATATCCATGCCACGTCCCCTATAAGTCCTAATTTATCTAGACATATATGTGATAGCATGATAGATTAATATCATACGACATTATCACCCAACTTTATTAAAAATGTAGCAATTCTTCTAAATCCCTATAGATGAGTAGGATTATCCCATTAACCTCAAAATTGGATATTATCTTCTCATTAGCGTAACATCGAATCTAGAAGAGATTGGGATCAAAATACTAAACGAAGATTTCCTTTTCTTGCCATTCACACATTTTCTTAATGTAGTCACCTAGGTCGCAAATAATCATTTATTTACCCCAAAACATGGGTTTAACTTCATTTACTCATTATCTCCTACTAGACCAAATATTATCTCATGTTGAGTTCTTTTGATATCCGAATACTTGGAATCTAGGTAAGGACTAGATAACTTACTCCTTTAATTGTCTAGATCAAAATCACACTAGAATCTTCTAGTATCTTGGTAACTATCTCAAAAAGAGTTCATTAATCAACTCACAAAATTATTGGGTTCATTGTTATGGATGAAATTCTAATTCCTTTATTTTATCCTACAATGGGCTAATTTGCTATACAAATAGCTTAAATGGGCTTAAATTGGATTCTGTGGCCCATGACTCAATCCTAGGCCTTTCAATTTATCCAACCACTTTATTATTCTATTAATAACGAAATTTAGGCTTGATCTAATCATAACATCTTAATACATTATTATTGAATTCATAATCATCAAATTTGAGGGTCTTATAATGGTAGTGCTACTAATGGAGTTGGTGACTTGGATCCAAAAGGTGGATGGGCACATTTTAGAAGTCAACATGTTGTTATATATTTTAATAGGTGAAATTCTAATATTAGTGGGAAGCAATCTGGTGTAACATCCCTATAGAAGTTATTGAAGTGCATTCTTGTTACGTGCATTTTGTGTATGTGGTGGTATGGATAAATTTGAGTGTATTGTTGCATGCATTTTTTAGAAAGGAAGTGTCCTGGAAATACATGTAACCCTGACCTTATCTATAATCTTTATCGTGTGTGCGGAGTGACTCTAAGTAATGTTAGTTTACTTGGTAAATAGTATTATCCTAGGATGCGTTAGGGATAAAAAATACACTTGCGTCATCATGTATGAAGTGTATTATCTTGTTTTGAATTCATCTTGAAGATTCAATTCATTTACTGCCTTGGTTCATATATGGATCAAATATCATGAATGATATGGATGAAAGGTCATTTTCTCAAAATGTCCTAACCTTAAACATTTGAGACATTTTATGGTATCAAGCACCAATAAGTGATTTTATCCTACTTCCATTTAACATGTACATCCATGGGTAAACCTGGATGTGCATTCTTTTTTTGTGATTTTAACGAAGTCATTTTTTAGTGTTTTAAGAGTTAAGTAGAAAAAAATAATCTCAAAATTTCCATTTGAAGATGAAGCCTGTAAAGACTCGATCTTTACAGTTGAATATTTACAAAATAATATCAAATTATAAACAATCTTTATTACAATCATGCTTTTATACAATTGTGGAAGCTTACATATATGATTACAAAATTTAAGAATAACAATTCATTGCTATCTAGTCTTCAACGGAGGACTACCCGATGCACATCTCTTCAAGATCTTGCATCTACCACTTGCCCATGAGTTCCCAGAGGGAACGAAACCACACATGGACCTCATATAGGGAATTTTTTTGGGTCAGCAAAGCTGGTACTGAATCCAATTATTGAACTATGCACAAAGTAGGATTTAGATGCGTAATGAAAATTAGGAAAAGACTATTTGGTGGACTACAAGCTAACAAAAGGAAATTCTAATTTCAATTTCAAGATATCAAGTCTTTTACAAGATTATCACTAAGCAAAATTCAAGATTTCAAGTATGCAAATTCCATACAAGCCATGCTCAAAGTATATCAGTTTTAAGCCATTCAATTTGACAAATTTTAACACCTTTCTATCATTTCTTTTCTAGGGCTAAGTTCCTTGTGTTCTCACACTCTAGGAGAGAATGGCACTAGTGCCTTATTAGCCATTCCAGTTAATTGGGGGAAAACTAATCCATATCCACTACGCAAGGTTGTGGGGCACTTGGCCCACTCAAGTGACCCAAATCTCTATAGGGCCAAAGCCCGGGGAACCAAAGTCCATAGGGAGTCAAAACTCCAATAGATCAAGTCCACTGCCAAAATTATTATCAAGAATATTTCATCAATTGCAAAATGAGAGTGGTGAACTTTCAATAATAAGTAATGGTTTTAGAGCTACATGTAATTCACCACGAATCAAGATATATGTGTGTCCATCAAGAGGGAAAATAGTTCAACAATGAAATAGAAGATTTAGTACCTCAATTATTCAGGCCTGCAAGGATTGCATAATCACAATGTGTCTCCAAGAATCTATGAAGAGGTATCTACAAAGAATAATAATTTTTCCACCAATTGATTTGGAATCATTGTTGTTCAATTTATCTTATTTATGATTATATTTTGTTCTATTTAGGTTTCACACTTAGTATATAATTATGTTCTCTATTTTAGGTCTTCAATCATTCATTATATAAGGTATCACTTATCATTATGCATACTAGTTCTAATTTCATACTTAGGTCTCAGATTTGTTCATAAGTATGCATTTACATGAAAGATAATAGAACACACTTGTATTAATGTCATCTTAATTTAATATGCATGAATATAAATTCTTCCATATAAACAAATAACCTTCTTTTGGTACCCTTCATATATACCAATGTATCCACACTAGACCAACATAGATAAGTAAATTTCTAGATTCATCAATTGTAAGTAGTTGAATTTGTAACAAGGTTAAGTTAGTATTTACATTAATATCATTATAAGTTACTACATTTTCTATTCAATTAGTTATTGGTTCATCCATTTATGGGAAACAACATGAACAATACTTAACATAATAGATGAACTAAGTTAATCATCGTGGTAACCATATTCTATAAATATGCTCTGTGTATTACCAATGTACTAAGTATTCTAGGCGATATACATGAATGGGTAGGTTTAAGGGATCCATTCATATTGGTTATTATCTAGTAATATATGAGTTATATTGGCATCAACTTATAGTGACATACATATATAATTGTAGATAAGTGTGTATACCACGGTGTTATCCATTGGGGTATGGATCTGTCTAGTGCTATGATACTTTATACTATCGAGTTCACCTCTTAGAGTACTATGTTTAGATGTCTTATTACTCCTTTGATTGGATTCACGAATATGAAATTGCAAGGTAGTATTGACTTACCAAAATAGGTCTTCAATATGTATCCTATGAGCAACCTTGGTCTAGAGTTGATCTCTCCTTGGTCTTCTTTATACATTCTTAGAGATGTTGTCATGTACATGAATTTGGGTAAGAGATCTTTATTGTTGGCATTAAGATTGGGATCCCAGTCATGGATTTCAAGTGGTATGCTAGATCTCCTCTAGGTTGTCGGTAGTGAGGCTAATTGTTAACATATTAAGCATCTAACCATGTATCCAAGACAAGGTCGAACAACACCTCCATTGCAACAGGACTCGACAACAATATGAGTTGCAATCTTCAGATCTGGGATTTGAACTAAAGGAGTTGCATATTGTTCATCACAAATAGGAGGTGAAGGAAGATTAATAGTTGTTCATTACCCTTCTCTTACGGTTGGGATCAAGGAGGAGAAGGAGGTTAGCAGGTGGTGTTTTGCGTCTAGGTGAAGGAGCTGTGGGTCTGCAACTTGAACTCAAACCTATTGTTGTAGGTGTCATCATTGATTCTCAGAGTTTTCTATAAGGTCAATGCCGATGGAACTGAAAGTGAGTTGAAGCTTGTCGAGTGGCAAGACAACATTATGGTTGTAGGTTGCCAATGATTGAAGATGATGAGTAGAATGGGTGGTGGGTTTGTTGGGTGATGGAGGAGGGGTTGACCTACTATTGCATATGGTGTTTCTATGAAGGTGTTTGCACTAAGCAGAGGGAATCTGAGATACAAGGTTGGCGGTGGCCCTATTGTCGAGGCGTCAATGGATCTATAGGTAGATGGGTTGCGTCAGGTGGTGGTGGTTGGTGAGATCTAAGGCTTCAGAGATGGTGAGATCATCTACAAATTTGAGACACGAGTGATGTTGTCTACGGTTGCCTCGGGGAGGAAGGAGAGACACATGTGTTGTCTGAAGCAGGCAGACTTGTAGGTGTCAGTTTTGATCGAAGAGGGGATAAAGGATTATGGGTCTGTTGCTTCCAATTTGTAGGTTGTCACACAGAGGACAGAGGAGGGGAAGGCACATCTACGACATGGTGTTGTAGGTATATAGAGTAGGGATCGGATCACCACTAGACTTGCAGGTTGTTGTCGAAGTGGTGGTAGGGGCATCAATGGTTGTCCTAAAACTTTGTTGGTGTGCTCCTTGCCATCATGGTAGGAGGATGTCTGGTTAGAAAAGGGATAGTTACACTAAGGTTAGGTGGAGAGTAGGGTATTGTAAGGAAGTAGGAGGAGGCAGAGGGGAGCTAGCAAGGATGAGGCGATGCTGGGTTTGTGACCCTGTGATGAGGTTGTAGGTTCATATATGGTTGCATATATATAGGAGGGAGATGATTCTAAGCCTTTGAGGAGGTCCTTCAAAGTGTTTCTGACCTGGGTGGGGGAGGAATAGTTGTCCGTAGCTTTATAATGGCCAGTCCTAGCAGCATTACATGGAGGGCGGAGGTCCAGGGTTTACAAAAGAGAGAGGGGATAAGAGAGTAATGAGTTTGGCTTCAATTCTCTTGGTGGTGAGGTGGGGCATTGAGAGAGTGCCTTTCTTCTGTAATGCCCGACACTGACGATGTTACAAGGAGAAGATGCGGGTCCATCCTCATAACCCTAGGTAACTAATGCTAATAAACATGGTCATTATGCTTATTTAAAAATTACATCTTAGAAGAAATTAAATCCTAGAAATGACACATGCAAAAGTGCTCATATTTGAACATAGGTTCATATGCTATCAAGACTAATTATAAAAATAGTAGCATCCCTAATTTTAGTTCTAAGATGGCTAATTTAGTCACCCTATTGATATAATTAGTAATTTTTGTTGATTCCAAACCAATAATCAAATTGACAGTACCAGATGGATCAAGGTCTGGTTAAGTTAGTTAGGCATAAAATCATTATAATGGGTCTAAATGACTTCAACCATGAAATATGATACTCAATTGAGGAACTAGATTGCAAATAATTTTTAAGTAAGGATAATTAATACCTTAAAAAAAGAGAATGCAATTGAAGACTGTTTTGTATCAAAGGTCGTGACAGTTTAATCAAGTAAGTGGAATATGGAATGAAGGGCAAGATTGTAAATAAATTCAGCTTTAGGGGAATGCTCAACGTAGATATAGTAGCCAAATTTGAGTATGTTAAAAAGCCTTACTATTATTTATGGTCATACATATCACCAAGCTTTATATGATGTGAGGTTGAGACGTAACTATTAGAGTAGAAGTAGTAGAAATAGAGGCGGTTGTATTGGTAGAGATGACAGTCAGGGTGGAACTCTTAGTTGTGAAGGAGATTACATTGTGGTTTTCAGTCTCCTAGAAAGTTTCTATCCATCAATCTTAATTAGGAGAACTATGGTGGGATAAATAGTATTGAAATGGAAGGAGGGTCAATGAGGAAAATATCTTATTTTATTATTTGTAGATATATCTCATTAATGTTTCATGGGGATAATATTTATGGTACAACCAAGCTTGACTTCAAGTTTTTTGATAAGTTCTTTCTGTCAGCATATAGAAGTGATGTACATTGTACAATAAGAAGTGTAAATGCACAAACTTGCTTCCTATCTATATTTTGATGAAACCCACCCAACATTCACACTATGGTGGTGCCAATGGATGGGTAGGACAATGTAGGTAAGCATGCTACTTTTACTTGGTATGTGACTAGCACATTTCCATGGAACATTACATACAATTTGATGTTTTTCATGGTTGGTATGTTGGCGTTAATATTGGAATATAGGAGGCATGTAAGAAGTGGTTTGTCTTGTATATCTCATGGAGTATGAAGTTTCCTTCATATTCATGTACATGTTATTAATTTAGTAAGCTAAGATGTAGCCTAAATATATGTATTAATTTTGAAGATGTTGTTTCATATTCATCAACCAACTCAAAAGGTGATTGTCATCTTGCACTCGTCAACACTCCTTGGGAGGTTGTACAAATAGATCCAATTATCAAAGGCGGATCTCTTGGTTGTAAAGGGTATCACACTATGGTTATTAGTCTCATCAACAAGTTGGTTTTGCTCAAACCTAGTTAGGAGAACTATGGTGGGATCATTGATTATTGATCTCCAAGGAGGGCAAATGAATAAACTTTGATGGAGTGCAATTACCTACATCGATTATTAAGTTAGCTTTATCCCCTAGTTTGTGAGTAATGCTACTTTATTTCACCCCACTTTATCAATTCAATGATCTTCAACATATGTGACACTTAGATTGGAAATATAGAGGTTGACATGAGTTATATCCACATTGTGATATTGACTACTAGACTTATTTAAAATAGTTACCATCTTTCTCAATTTGTGATCAAACTTTATCAAACTGGATGCAAATATTTTATACATTCTGATTATGATAATAAATAGCTACGCTTCAAATTTTAGCATTTTTGGATATTCCTACATTTTTTGTGTTTTTGAATTTTGGAATATATATAACCAATTATGCATATATATATATATATATATATATATATATATATATATATATATATATATATTTCTACCTTGGGATTGGCCACGTCAACAACCCTTAGCTTTGGGAACATGCAATAGGAGCACTTGTATAGCCCCCCATGGATTGGAGCTAGATTCAAGAGCAGGAGATGATCCCACTAATTGAAGGATAAGAGGAGTAGGATGGATGGTGTGATTATTCCCAATCCATGCCTCCTTCTTAAAAACTTCCCACCAAAACCTCTCTATTCTTTAGACAACCTCATTTCACCCCAATTTGTATGTCTTTCGTTCAATGAGGTGGGAGATTCAAGATGGCCATTTCTCCTATTCTCACTTAAGCCACTAAGGAGTGGAAACCTTATTTGCTCCCTTTACCAACCTATAGAGTGTACCCTTTACCTATGCTGCATGATGCCCTTTCTCCATTGTCCCTTCTCCAATTGTTCTCTATCTTCACATTGATTTGTTCTCCCCAAACCCTTTTTCCCTACTATTGCCATCAAGGTCCTCAAACTTTCCCAGTGAGTTATAGCTTTAGTGATGTTCATGTCATGGAAACAAGCTAGTGGGAATCACCTAACCTCAATGACATTTAGAGATTATCAAATCATCATGAGGATCCCTACCCTTAAATATGGATCTTGTTAAAGATTGTCATGCAGTGACACAAAAACTAAAACAAACCATCCTTGAGAAGCATAAACAAAGGAGAAAGGAGGAGGAACCATGAGTGGGTCCCACTCTAGTTGGACCATCCATGTGTGATGATGTGTGTTTACTGCACGTATATGAAGAAAGTGCACATATTGAAGTAATATAGGCCAAAAGAGGCATGGATATTGAAGTCAGAGAATCATGAATCTAGAGACTACTACTAACTATGACTCAATCAGCTGGACCTAGTGAGATTGATTAATTGACTAATTGCAAGAAAGAAAACTAAATTACTAAGGTTGTGATCACAAATGGAATGGATTCCCTAGGAGTACGGTTTCATCATGGTTTATACTATAATTAACATTATGTATCAATATTTAGTTCGCCTAACCCTAGACCAAGGGACATGTAGCAAGAATTACCCGCTCTTACAACATAATTCGCTACCTAAACTAATAGAAACCCCACTCTCATAGCAATTTAATTATTAGTTAGGTGCTTTAACGAATCCTCTGGGCTATTCCCTTCAGAATCATAAGCCCTATCTCAAGGTACGGTATAACATGTATAATACCATGACTTTTCGAATCCTAAATCCCTCTGTTGAAGCAATTAAGGATCTAAGAAATTATCTACATTGATCAGGCACAATTAACTCATGATGCAATCATAGTATTATGTATAGAAATTTGGAAATATATATATATCAACTCATAATGTCAAGCAAAACAAATAACCGGGATACTCCCCTATCCTAAGGAATTAGGGGATTAGCCCTCATGATTTCAATTTCCATACACATAAATGGAGAATGGAAAGGTGAGGAAAAGTTAAAGAATTAATGGAAACTCCTAAAGAAGATGATCCAAATGACTCCCTCTAATGAATGTGACGATATGTTGTCTTCTGGCTGTAAATATGTCCATCAAAGGTGCTCGAATTGTCTATAGCATCAATTTCTCCTCTCTTTTCTCATCTCATGGCTCTCCTCTTTCGTGCAATGAACTCTAATGTGATTATTAGGTCTATTTGAAATCCTCCCTAGTCATAAGATTGACTTAGGGATTTGTTAAGTCCTGGTCGTTTGGATTAATCACCATCTTTAATCTCATCTAATCACAACAAGTCGGTACCACTGACTGGATGTTGGTGGCACCAAGTCTTCTTATGGCTCATTACTCCATATGTGTCTTGATACTACCGACTAGGGCGTTAATAGCACTGAGTTGCTCCTCGACATCTCCTGATGATTTTTCTATGTACAAGTCGGTACCACTGATTTGAGGTCGATGGCCTCACAAACTACTTCTGTAGCATTATTGTCCCTCAAGTATGTAGTACGCAATCTTCTGTCGGTTCCACTGAGCATCTTTAACTCGTGCATGTCCTTTTCTTCCATTATCGGTACCACTAAATATGTTGTATATAGCACTAAGATGAACCATGGCTTGTTAATTCACCTAAAATTCAAAACGAAGAGCATAAGTCCCATAAATTATGATAAAACAATATGAAACAATATAAATAGCTAACTATTGATGCAAATGTATGTCACAGGCCAATATGATAAACCATGCAAAAAAATGTCAAAATAAGCAAATATGCATGAAATACATAAGAAAATAGCATGTGAAAAGTGAATACTATTCAGTGCATCAAAATCCCCTAAGCTTAAATGTTTCTCTCCCTCGAGAAACACTACTCACATATCTATTTGTGATAAGTTAGCAAAAAAAACAAATAATATGAACTTCATTTCTCAACTACCCCCACCTGGTGATCCCAAACTGACACTTACTGACTACTGAACAAATAACTACTCTCGAGTGACCAAAAATGTTCACTAAAGATGTGCACCTATAGATCAGTGAAACACTATCAATAGAGTAGTTAATATCATATCTAATAGGGCATTTTCTTGGTGCATCATGCGATTCCCTAACATCATTGCTCTTTTCCTACCTACCAAACTAATTGGAAGCAATTCTCCTTATAAGAACAAATGATGAAATCAATCATATCTATGGCCTACCATAAAGAGAAATGGATGGAAAGAAGTAGGTTTCTTATGAATAATCACTAGTAACATTTGAATCGTTTATGCAAAAGAACATGATGAACCTACAAAATGAAGGAAGTAAGAAATGCATGAATCCTAATGCCTACTATTTTAGGTGGAAAGATGCATGCACTGAAAGTCCCATCTGATTGATGAGAGTGGTTTAAGAAAATACATTATGTAACTATTTTCATCTCGTCTTGAAGAAAAATTTAGTTATGAGCTCAAGGCATCCTTCTCTCCCTCTTTATTTCATAATAATGTATTTTTTTCTTTCTTTCCCTTCCTATTGTGTCCTTTGCGGCTGGTTGATCCTTGTATTTTGGTAGGCCTTCCTATGTTTTGGTAGGTTACACTACCCCTTTTTGGAATATATTTACCTTCTCCAAAAAATATTTTAGCATAGTTGAGGAGTATGCTCGGGCTTCACTATAACAACTCATTTTTTTTTCATTTCATTTTGAGGCATATTTTGTGTATCCTTTCACTTTACTTTCTGAGGAAAACAACATAGGTACATGATGAAGGCATAGATGATGCATAAGATATGAAATTTACATTAATTTTGTTATGAAAGTAATTTATATGCAACTTGATTTTTTTCTCCTAAGGAAAACTAGCTATCTTGTCACCTATAATGTTATGCAATGCAATGAAGAGGAAACAATTTGGGTTACTTGTTCATCATAAGGTGGTGGATAAAATGTATGAAAATTGGGTGGAATCATATGATTAAGAGACAATGCCTTTCTTAAACCATAATATGTCCCTCTCATATAAACATGTGTACATGGTAACCTTAGGATTTCTTTCTAAAAATTCCATTTAAGGTCTCACTAATTATTTTGTCAGTTCAGGCTCAAACCCCATTGTCAAACTCAATTCATGAATAGTTTAAGACTTCTCATCCATATCAAATGTCATCAAGTTGACAAACCCATAAACTTCCTCTAGGTGATAATACCTTTAGAATTAGCAACTAAGGTTTCAAAGATATGATATTTTTTTATTTGATTTTTATTTAATTTAAGATTTCATTGGACAAGTACAAAAGAACACACTCTATGATAAAAGCATAAATCATGATAATTATCCTTCACTATTACACTAGATAGTTGTGGATCTTATGTGATTAAAATAACAACTAAAAACACAAAGATAAAGTTGTTCCATTACTCCCTTAACCTTGAACTTGACTATGACCTCATAGTCAAAATCCAATCAAAGGGGTGGAATAGTGGTACCAAATCAGAATGGTGGTGGATGCATGTTTGGATTTGCTGGGTCAAAAGTTCCAGTGAAGTTGGGTGGATGAGTTGGCATCTCTAGAGATGTGGGTAGTTAGAAAACTGCCCCTGGCTCTAGTAATGACCGTAAAGCAACTGTTGGTAATGCTCAATCCATTGTAGGTGAGAGTGCATATTTGATGCAATGAATAATTGTCGTTCTCACATGTAGTTTATTATAGATTTTTGTTCATTTATTGTTTATTTTCATATCATTTGTGCATAATTTATCATCATTAGCCTGTGACACTTAATTGTAATAAATATATGTAGATTTAATGTTCCTGATAGATTCATTATTATTTGGGATCTTATGTTTGTTTTTTATGGAATTTCAAGTGGATCTACAAGTAACTACACACCTCAGTACTACCAACCTACCTATCAATGGTACCAACACATGATAAAAAAGGAACAAGTAAATCAAGAAAACTTGATAGTACCAACAAAGGAAGTCGGTACTATCATCAACCTTACAGGGAGGACTCAGAAATTCTTGAGAAATCTCAGTACTATCAACATCCAGTCGGTAGTACTGAAAACTCAACATGAGCTGTAACTTATCAAGGGAATTGATACTACCGATACCCAATTGGTAGTAGCGACTTAGTGGGATCAGTCAAGATCTGAAATCACAGTAATCTGACGGCTGGGAATTAATGACACCCTAAGTCGTGTCTATGACTTAGGGGGAGTGCGGCCATACCTAAAAATCATGTCCTATTTAGTTGTATGACAGAGGAGAGTGGAGAAGAGAGAAATGATAGGAGAAAGCAACGTTGCAGGTGGTTTGTGCATTTTTTGTGGACCGATTTGCAATCAGAAGACAACAAATTGTAGCGTTCGTCAGGAGGAACCATCCACACTGCCTTCCTTCAAGGTTTTTTTCCTTAGTCTTAATGTTTTCTTCATTCTCTTCTTCCTTTTCTATGTGTAGAGAAACTAAAATCATGCGGGGCTAATTCCCTTGTTCCTTATGATCTGGGAGTAGCCAGATTTTACATTTTAATTGACAATTATGATTTAATATATATGTTTTTCTTAATTTCTAGACATAATTCTATGAGAGAATCTCAAATTATCTATGCTTGATCACCATAAGTAGTTTTCCAGACTGTTAAATGCTTCGAGAGAGGGATTAAGGGTTGGAAAACTCATAGAGTTACATATTTTATATCACACCTTGAGAAAGGGCTTACGAATGTGAACAGAACAACCAAGATATTTTGGTAAAGCACCTAACTAATGACACAATTGCTATGAGAGTGGGATTGGTATTAGTATAGGCAGTGAATTTCGCTGTGAGAGTGGATAATTCTTGCTACAAGTTTCTTTTTCCATAGTTAGGAGGGAACAATATTAATGAAATGATGTTAATCACAATGTGAACCATGGTGAAACCATAATCCTAAGAAATTCATTCCACTTGTAATAACAACCAATAATCTTAGTTTTAATTCTTGCATATAGCACTTTGTTTTTATCGGCCTAGCTGATCGAGTCATTATTGATAGTAGTTTCTGGGTACATGTTTTCCCCCAGTTCGATATCCATGCCTCTTGAGGCCTATATTACATTGATATGTGCACTTGTGTTTTTTACGTGTAGTTTATGCGCATCAAGTTTTTGGCACTGTTGTTGGGGAAAATGGTGTGTCCAGCACTGCAAATGTTGTGAACGACCACTCTAGGCCACAATTTTTTTATTATTTTTATTTTAACATTTCACATATGAATTCTAAATTTTTATTTACCCACTAGTATTGATTTCTCACGGATTTCATTAGTTTCAAGTACTAGTGTATGGTGCAAACAAGAAGCACCAATTATGGAGGCTCATCACCACAGAGTGCATTCAGGAGGATTTCTTACACATAGCACATTAGTACAATGGTGCTACTCTAAGACCGATTCAGACATCACCACATGAGATGCCATCACCTGAGACTCTGATACCCCCAACAGAACAACTAGAGTTAGTAGAGATGGGTGATGCAGAAATAGAAGAGAAAACTATCTGGGAGAAGATCAAGGCATCATCTGCAACAATGCTGTTGGGCCCGATTAAAAGGTAGGAATTAAATGTGGGAAACTACAAGATAGACCCTAGCTTGGTGGCACTAGTCAAGTCACAAGCATTCCATGGCCACAGCATAGAGTTTTCAATGATGCATATCAACAATATTATTGAGAGTTGTGATATGGTGAAAATTGATAGCACCCCAACAACTGCCATCTATGTGAAACTATTTCCATCTTCTCTAGAAGACAATGCTAAGTCCTAGTTCCTCAACCTCCCACCCGAATTAATAGAAACTTGGGAGGATATGATAGACATTTTCTTTGATCATTATTTCCCACCTCAGAAGACAAATGAGCTGGTCAGGAAGATCTTTAATTTCAAGCAGTAGGTAGAGGAGTCATATTCTAAAGCATGGGAGAGGTTTCAAAACATGCTGAGGAAGGTCCCTCATCATGGGATAAACCTTTATGGCCAAGAAAAGATCTTCTATTACATGTTGCATCAATGAGACATGACCACACTTGACTAGTACAGGATCATGCTTCTTCCTCAACAACAAGCCATCTAGGTGTCACACTATTTTAAAGAACATGGCTAAGTATTAGTCATGGGAAGAATAAAGAGACATCTAGCAACCATTAAAAGTGTTGGAGAGTTTAAAATGATCATGACACTGAATGAGAAGCTTTACCTCATAGCCAAGAAGTTATATCAGAAGGATGGAAATTCCTCTATAGGAGAGGAAGAAGAATGCATGTTTGCACGGTAATAGAATTATAGGGGAAATGATAATTCTTGTAGGAATGATCCCAAGTTTTCTTGGAAAGATCCCAATAATTTTCAAAAGGAACCATCTAAAGCATAGCAAGCCAAGCCATAGTAGGTTGGTGCACAACAACAATACCATCATGATAGGACCCCCAATAAAATAGACCGCATTGAAGACATGCTAGGTAAGTTGGTCAATCAGAATGAAGTGATCATTGGCCAGACCCAGAGGGAATTGCATAACCAAGGAGCACAAATCCATAGTATAGATACTCATATTTCTCAAATATTAGCAGGAGTGTCTTCTTTGAAGAAACCCAACCAACAGGGGTTCCCAGGAAATACCAACATACCATATGGAAACCAACAAGTAAAGGCCATGTTGTTTCATAGCGAGAAGAAAGTGTTGAAAAAAGAGTACAAGTTCACATAAAAAGGACAATGTAGGTGACACAGGACCATCAATTACTACCGATCCAGTTGAGCCAGACACTACAACACATGACAAGGAAGTTGAAGAAGAAACTGATGATCCAAAGGAGATAAGGAATGAGGCATATGTCCCACCTCACCAAGGAAATTGGTGATGCTCGCGTCCTTTCTGAACAACTTGAAGACAAAGAAAGTTGACCAACAATTTTAGAAGTTTCTAGATAGCTTTAGGAAGCCTTATGTCAACATTCCACTCATTGATGTATTTGAGAAGATTCCTTCCTATGACAAATTTCTGAAGGACATAATCAATAAGAAGAGGAGACTAGTTGATTCAGATGTAGTGGTGTTGAAGGAGAAGGTTAGTTCTTTCATTTTGGGAAAATTGTCACCTAAAGCAAGATCCAGGCTGCTTCAACATATCATGCTACATTGAGAAGACCAAGTTTGGGGAGGCTTTGTGCGACTCAGGGAAGAGTATCAATCTTATGCCCTTGACTTCCTTCAAGAAGATGGGTCTTAAGAAGTCTAAAAAGAGCAACATGACCATATAACTAGCAGACAACTCAGTGGTTAGGCCATATGGTATATGTGAGGATGTTTTTTTCAAGGTGGGAAAATTTGTATTTCTAGTAGTCTTTGTGGATATGGAAATGTAGGATGATCATGATAATGAACTACTACTAGGGAGGCAATTTCAAGATACAATGGACATGATCATAGAGATGGACAGAGGAAGATTGACACCGGGGATCAGAGAAGACCGTTTTGAAAACAAGATGCTCGAGTCTGCATAGGCAACTGAGGAGAAGGCATAGTGTAACATGTTGCAATAGGTCCAAGGGAAGGTGTCTGTATTTCTAAGGAAGCCATTTCTAAATATGGCTCATGTGATGACACAGCTTCATAAGGGCACACTAGTGGTGGATGCCCTAGAGAATACCAAGGAGACTTTGTTAGCTAAGGTAGTCCAACATCCTGATGATGAAGAGGAGCCAATATTGCCCAATGACAATTGATGAGGAAGCTTCTTCCACCCTTGCTCAAGCATATCCACAGTTGCCTCTAGAGGCATGCCTTATGAATTTGGTGGATGACTACACTCGATGTCGTTCCTTGGAGGAGTGTGTCTTGTTTCTCAAGGCATTACTGTGTTACTACCCTAGGAATTATGAGGACTTAGGACCACCTCCACCACCATCGATTTCATCCCTATTGAGTCCTCCAGATCTTAAGTTGAATCCCTTATTGCTACATTTGAAGTATACTTTTTGGCAGCAAATGAGAAGCTTCCAGTCATTATTTCAGCCTCCTTGAGCATCCAAGAGGAGGAACAGTTGATTTGTGTGCTAAAGAACCACCAAGCAACATTTGGGTGGTCGGTTGCAGACATCAAGGGGATTTCCCCTAGCTTTTACCAACACAAGATCCACATAGAAGAAGGAGACAAGACGATCGTGCAACCTCAGAGGCATCTCAATCCCATCATGACTGAGGTAGTGAAGAAAAAGGTAGTCAAACTTCTGTCTACAGGTATAATTTATGCTATCTCTGACTCTAATTGGGCAAGTCCTGCTCAAGTGGTTCCTAAGAAAGGAGGGATAATTGTTACCACAAATTTGGCTAATGAACTTATTTCTACTAGGTTGGTGGCTGGGTGGTGAGTTTGTATTGACTATCATCATCTAAATTTGTCCACACTTAAGGACCATTTCCCGCTTCCTTCCATTGATCAGATTCTTGGGCAGCTCACCGGCCGCTCTCATTTTTTTATGGGTATTCCGGGTACAATTAGATTTCTATCAAGACACAAGACCAAAAGAAATCAACTTTCTCTTGTCCATATGGTACATTCACTTACCGTCGAATGCCTTTTGGTTTGTATAATGTACTAGCGACTTTCTGTAGATGTATGCTTGCCATTTTTTCTGATATGGTAGAGTGTTGTCTTAAGGTTTTCATGGATGATTTCTCGGTCTATGGAGAGTCATTTGAGGACTTCCTTGATAGTCTTGACAAAGTCTTACAATGATGCAAGGACAATCACTTAGTTTTAAATTGGGAAAAGTGTCACATGATGGTGAGTGAGGGAATAGTCCTATGACATAAGGTGTCCCATAGGGGTATGGAGGATGATCCAGTTAAAATAGAGGTTATTTGTAAGCTGCCTCCACCATCCACGGTGAAGGGATTTAGGAGTTTTTCAGGACGTCGATTTTTATCGATGTTTCATAAAAGATTTTTCAAAAATCACAAAACCACTTTCTAAATTATTGGAAAAAGATGTTGAATTTAAATTCAATGAGTGGTGTTTGAAAGCATTTGAGGTATTGAAGGAGAAATTGGTCTCTGCACCTATTGTTAAAGCTCTAGGTTGGAGCCAACCTGTTGAGCTGATGTGTGATGCGTCAGATTATCCGGTAGGGGATGTCTAAGGCCAAAGTTGAGACAAGAACCCCACCATCATTTATTATGTGTTTAAGACCCTAAATGATGCACAGTTAAGTTATTGCTTGTAGTTTTTGCTTCTATTTTTTTTCCCAATACTTGATGGGGCAAGGGTCATTGTATAGATTGATCATGCAACAATTAAATATTTATTGTAGAAGAAGGATGCGAAACCTAGATTGATTAGGCAGATTTTGCTAATGTAGGAGTTTGACATTGAAATCAAGGATAAGATAGACACAGAGAATGTATTTGTAGATCATTTGACTAGGCTTGAAAGAGTGGATGAAAAGGATATAGACGTACCTATAGTGGAAGAATTTCCAAATGAGTAGCTCTTTGCCATGAAAAGAAAAAATCTGTAGTTTGGAAACATTATAAACTACTTGCCATGTGGTGAGATTCCAGAAGAATGGGGATATCAGAACAAAAAGAAGTTCTTATATTCTTTGAGGCTCTATGTGTGGGATGATCCCATCTTGCTGAAGCAGTGTAGGGACAATATTTTAAGGAAGTGTGTGCCTGATTGTGAATTTGAGAGTATCTTGGCACACTATCATTACCTACCTACTGGGGTCACTATGCTAGTTCTAGGACACCATCCAAAGTGTTATAATCTAGATTTGATTGGCCTACACTTTGTATGGATGTGTATAATTGTGTGCTTCATTGTGATTCTTGTCAGCGTGTAGGGAATATCTCAAAGAGACATGAAATGCCCTTTAATGTTTTTTAGGAAATTGAAGTTTTTGATTAATGGGTAATAGATTTCATGGGACATTTCATGTCATATAATACTAATTTATACATATTACTTGCCATTTATTATGTATCTAAGTGGGTGGAAGTAATTCCAACCCGCACCAATGATGCCTAGGTCATATGTGGTTTGTGAAAGACCATCTATTTTGTAGGTTTGGGGTGCCAAGATTGATAATTAGTGATGGTGAATCTCACTTCACCAATAAGAAGTTTGGTACATTGTTGAGAAAATATGGAGTGAAACACCTGGTAGGTACTCCATACCACCCGTAGACCCAGGGATAGGTTGAGGTGTCTAATAGGGAGATAAAGAAAATCTTAGAAAAGACAGCCTCAACCAATAGGACAAATTGGAGTATGCAACTGAATGATGCTCTTTGGGCATATAGGACAACCTATAAGACATCTACATGAATCACTCCTTTTAAGTTGGTTTATGGGAAAGTTTGTCACTTACCCATAGAGTTGGAGCATAAAGCCAAATGGTCCCTGAGGAAATTGAATTATAATATGGATGATACACAGAAAAAGAAAATGTTGGAATTGAATGGGTTAGATGAGATTAGTATGGATGCCTATGAAAGCTCCAGGATATACAAAGAGAGAACAAAGAAGATCCATGATCACCACATCTTGCATAGAGTCTTCACTCTAGGACAGAAGGTGCTTCTATTCAATTCTAGGTTGAAATTACACCCTAGTAAATTAAGGTCTAGATGGAGTGGTCGTTTTGTGGTAGTTATGGCTTTACCCTATGGGGTAGTGAAGATAAGCAATGGGGTTGAACCATTCCATGTCACTGGCCAATGACTTAAGCATTACTTTGGGGAGATTTGGTCCAAGAAGAAGAAGAGTTGAAGCTCGTTGAGCTTCACTAATTGTTTGATTTGATCGTCGAGCCTATGACGTAAAACACTAGCACTTGTTGGGAGGCAACCGAACCATCTCTTACTATTTTAGGATTTTGTTATTTACATTCATGTTCTTTACAATCTAGTTGCATTGTATTATTTTCATTGTAAAAATGGTGCCTTGATCATTCATGTTTAGTGTGCAGGATGAGAAAAATTCAGTAGTACTAAAGGAAGCACAAGGACGACCGAGTCAATTTTCATGAAATCTTGGTAGTATCGACCGCAAAGTCGATAGTACAAACGAAATCATAGGGATAGCCAATCAAGTTTCAAAACATGATAGTATTGACAATATACTCGGTAGTAGCGACAACTCAACAGGGGCTTGGAAAAAATTCTTGATGGTACCGACAACAATGTCAGTAGAACCAACTTTTTGCATAGAGGGGCCGAGTTAATTGATAACGACTCAGCACGATCGAAAATTAACTCGGTAGTACCAACACTGAGTTGTGCTTCAAGTTCAAAATACTGAGATAATGCTCAGAAGTATCGAGAAAACTAAACGAATTAGTACTAACAATATCAAGTCATTAGTACCGATACTAGAAGACATAGGATCCACGGGAGCACCATCAACAATAAAAAAATTTCTCATCTGACAGTCAATAATCCTGATCCATCATGCACCATTTTGAATTTGGTACTACCGACTTCTATCAGTACCATCGACGCTAGGCGATCTATGACTACCGACATCAACCAATGAGGAGCATCAGTATTAACGCCTGGTATCGATTCACATGGATAATGCAGAAGAATTTGGTTCTACTGAAAACATGGTCGGTACTACCGACGCATCGGCAGCAGGCTGGCCGACAACTATATAAGAAGGGGTGTTAGTATTGTTTTATTCACACCTTCATCACACCCCTCTCAAGAAATATTGTGCAGCACTTTCAGGTGATTAGAGTCTTCTCCGAGTTCTTTTCTTCTCCATCCACTTCTTGTACCAGTTTAATGGCATCCAGGCGAGCAGCTTCTTCATCGACATGGAATGTCACATCGGTACCAAACCAACATGCATTGTTCATGTCAACGTTGATGTGAAGAAGATCTACAGTGGGTTGATTAAAAGAGAGATCACCTCGACACGGTATGGAGATTGTGCATTCCTTGCATCTGTGAGCTCATTGAAAATCTCTATTGAGTCTGTGAAGGATAGGGGTTGGTGGGTGATCACCCTTTCTTTGGTGATTGGCTCACTTTCCCCATGACCATCTACAAGTTCTTGCCCTCATTGGAGATTTTCTGCATCCCCAAGCACGGGTATGAGTGGAGGGAAGGGCACATCAAGTTTGTCTCTTCAACAATGAATATGAAATGACATTGAGGCAATTCAACACTATCTACGGGTGGTCGATGGGTGAACTATGTTTTGCCACCAGCAACTTCAATTACAAGGGTGCCTGCAAACTTTTGGTAGAGGTGCCAGAGGGCTTCCACATCAGCTGGCACGTCAACTCAATCATCGACATTGAGCATCCATTTGCTCGTATCCTGCATTGCTTCCTCACCAAAACCATATTAGCCAAGTCCAGTCACGGATAGGTGAAGGTATAATAGGTGGATATCTTCTTCCTCTATAATTTACTAAATTTAGGAAGGGATTCGTTGGACTTTGATTCCTTCTTCCTGCAACACATGATGAGGGTGAAGCGACTAGTACAGAGGATGCTCCCATACATTTTGGAGGGCTTATCACTCCAATAGCTATGAATATTAATCTTGATCTCTCCACCTCCAAATCTCTGAAGTTTTCTCCCATGTTGGATCTGAAACATTTTAAGAGAGCAAACCTCATCAACTTGTGTCATGGGAAGGTGTACACATGTTGTACAGTTGATGACCAAAATCAGGAGAGGGAGCTCCCTGATCCTATTTTCAACTTGCAAGGAGTGTATCACATGAGGTTGCCTATAGAGAGTGACATAGAGGAAGAGCAACAACATGAGTAGAATGAAGAAGAGGAGGAGGAGTCCACCATCCCAATCATGAGGAGGTAGGTCCCCCGCAAGCATGCTAGAGTACATGGAGACTCTAGTTCTCCTACTCCACCACCTACCTAAGCGGATGATCCATACTCAATGACAGGTATGTGTGGAATATTACTAGAGATTCAACAGGGGCAACAACATCAGATGACTACATTGGTGGGCATCCAGGATGCCCAAGGACAAAGTTACCAGAATCATCAAGCCATCTTCAAGAACGAGTGACTACTCTTGGCCAACCAAGAGAACATGCATACTCATTCGCATAGGATGGAGACCTATCAGTAGCCGTTCTTTGAAACTATTGGAGTCAAGACTATTTTGGTGGGTATCCAAAGCCTCCAGCAATGCCACAACAACCATTGACATTTCAGGGCTCATTCTACCAGCAACACCCGATCATGTCGTAGCCACCACCACCACCATATTAATCGGTACCACTATTCCACCTCAGGACATATTCAAGTTTAGGCTTAGGGGAGGAGTTGGAATAGAAAAACTCCATACTTTATTTAGTTTTTTTTATTTTTAGTTTTTATTATTCCAAGTTGTAGGATCAACAATCTATCTAGTATAACTGTGGAGCAATATAAGCATGATTTCTAGCTTTGTCATCATAGAGATTGTCTTCCATGTTTGTGCATTGAAAAATTAAAAATTGAAAAATGGCTTAGTTGCAAATTACTTGAGTTATACCACCTAGAGGAAGTGTATGGGTTAGTTAGCTTTTGGACACTTGATATGAATGGAAATCTTAATTATTCATGTAATGTGGATGAAGATGGGGTTTGAGCATGAGTTAATCAAATGATTAATGGGACCTTAGATTGAAATTTTAGAAAGAAATCCTAAGCTTACCCTATACAAATGTCAGTGGTAGAGGGACATATCATAGTTCAAAGAAAGGCATTGTCTCTTAATTAAGTGATTCCATCCATTTTCCACCAATTTTGATCCACCACTTAAAGATGATCCAGTAACCCAAATTATATCCTTTTGATTACATTGCATGGCATAATAGGTGACATGATAGTTAGTTTTTCTTTTGTTACATTAGTTACAAAATAAATAAAAAAATTGTGCATCAACAAACTTTATGCATTTCATCTAGTTGCATAACAATTTCATGTAGATTGCATACCTTTTTCAACATTCATTTTACATCATGTGGTTATTGTTTTCTTTTGAAATTAGAGTGCAAGGATACACATCCATACCCTAAAAAATGAATGAGATATGTTAGTGAAACCAAGCATAACTTCTTACCATGCTAAAATAGTGGGCCCATGAATAAAATAGAGAACTTATTTTTGATGTTATGAAATAAAGAGGGAGAAAGGATGCCCTAAACTTGGATTGGAATTCTACTTCACAAAGAAATAGAAATATTCACATGATGTATTTTCTTCTTTACTTCACTCTCATCCATTTGATGAGATTTTCAATACATGCATCATTCCACCCATAACAATAGGCATTAGGATTCATGCATTTCTCATCATCTTCATTCAAGTAGGTTCATCATATTTTATTTTGCATAAATAATTCAGATGTTACTTGTGATTCTTCATAAGCCACCTATTTCATTCCACCCATTGCTCTTGTTGGTAGGCCACATGTTAATTCTTATAAGGAGAACTACTTCGAAGTAGGTGGTAGCTAGCAAAAGAGCAATGCAGATAGGTAATCACATGATGCACCAAGTGAATGCCTGATTGACTATGATGTTAACTGGTCTACTGATAGTGTTTCACTGATATAAGGGTGGACATATTTTATGGATATTTTTGGTCACTTTAGAGTATTTGATTGTTCAGTGGTCAACAAAGGCCGATTTGGGACCACTAGGTGGGGATAGTTGAAGATGGAAATTCATATTTTATGTCTTTATGCTGACTTGTCTCAAACAGATCTGAGGGTGTGTTGCTCGAGAACGAGCAACATTAAACTTAGGGGATTTTGATGCACTGAATAATTTTCGTTCTCACATGATGTTTACTATGGATTTTTGTGCATTTATTATTTATTTTCATATCATTTGTGCATAATTTATCAGCATTAGCGTGTGACACTTAATTGCATCAAATAGATGTATTTTTAATGTTCATGATAGATTCATTATTATTTGGGAGCGTATGTTTGTTTTTTGTGGAATTTCATGTAAATCTACAAGATACTACATAGCTTGGTACTACTGACCTTCAGGTTGGTGGTATCGACACGTGATCAGAAAGGAACAAGTGAAATTGAGAAAACTTGGTAGTACAGATGAAGGAAGTCGGTGCTATCGATAACCTTACATGAAGAACATAGAAATTCTTGAAAAATCTCAGTACTATCAACATCCAACTGGTAGTACTGACAACTCAAAAAAAGCTACAACTTATCAAGGACGTATAGATTATCGACATCCAGTCAGTAGTACCGACTCAGTGGGATCAGGAAAGATCAGAAATCACAATTAATCTGGCGGCTAGGAATTAATGACGCCCTAAGTTGTTCATATGACTTAGGGGGAGTACGGACAAACCTAAAAATCACATCTTGTTCAGTTGTACGAGAGAGGAGAGCAGAGAAGAGAGAAATGAGAGGATAAAGCAACGTTCTGGGTAGTTCATGCACTTCCGATGGCCTGATTTGCAGTCGGAAAATGGCAAATCGCATCGTTCATCAGGAGTAACCATCCACAATGTCTTTCTCCAGGGGTTTTTCCTTATTCTTGATGTTTTATTCCTTCTCTTCCTCCTTTTCTATGTGTACAACAATTGAAATCATGCAGGGCTAATCCCCTTGTTCCTTAGGATCCAGGAGTAGCCCAATTTTGCATTGTAATTGACGATTATGATTTCATATATGTGATTCTTTTAATTTATGGACATAATTCTATGAGAGAATCATGAATTATTTGTGCTTGATCACCATACATAGTTGTTTAGACCTTTAATTGCTTCAAAGAGTGATTAAGGGTTGGAAAACTCATAGATTTATATATTTTATATCGTACCTTGAGAAAGGGCTTACAAATGTGAAGAGAATAACCTTGAGATTTTAGTAAAGCACCTAACTATTAACACAATTTCCACGAGAGTGGGAATGGTATTAGCATAGGTAGTAAATTACACTATGAGAGTGAGTAATTCTTGCTACAAGTCTCTTTGTTCAGAGTTAGGAGTGAATAATATTAATGAAATGATGTTAATTGCAATGTGAACCGTGGTGAAACCACAATCCTAAGGAATTCATTCCGCTTGTGATCACAACCAATAGTCATAGTTTTAATTCTTGTGAATTAGTTATTAATTCAACCAAATCATTTTGTTTTTATTTGCCTAGATGATCGAATCATTGTTAGTAGTAGTTTTTGGGTACACATTTTCTCGGTGTTCGATATCCGGGCCACTTTAGGCCTATATTACATTGATATGTGCACTTGCATTTTTTACATGTAGTTTACGCGCATCAATATTCTCCTAGTTGATCAGGATAAAACACTCATTATCATAAATGACATGATGTTGTTGTAGAAGTCACCCTTGAACATCGTGGATTGCTGCCAAATATTGTTGATTGTTGTTGCTGCCCCTACTGAATTGATTGCATCATCCCATACATACATGTCATAAAAAAAGAATCATCTTGCTGAGAAGGTGGTGGAGAAACAAAGCTTGATGATCCATGTTTCTATGAAGAGCAATAAATGGCCCACCGATGAGTGAATGGCATAGTTCCCTCCTCCTCCTTAACTTTAGTGTCTCCAAACCACTTGGGATCGAGGTCTTCTTGATCTTCCATTTCCTCTTTTGCACCCTCCAATGGTCACCTTCAAAAGTGCACATCTCATAGATGGAAGATAGGTTAGGGAGAGCCCTTTCCTTCATTTGATCATCCACTTTATAGAAGGAAAACACTTTCCCTCATGCTTGCTGACAAGAAGAGACCTCTTGAAGTGTTTGATATCTAGCTTGGGGGAGGTCCTCAAAGTGTTGAAGATGGAGAGATCTAGGTTGAGGTGCATTGCCACTGGTGTAATGAGTCCTCCAAAGTGGATAGGGGAATTTCTCTACACCTGACGCTTGACTACCAACATGTATTCAAAGAAGAAGGAGCAAAGTTCAACCTTCTCTTCTCCTCAAGATAGAAATACCAAAAGGACAAAAACATCATCTTGCTGCACATTCCCCTGCCCTTGTGTAGACCTAGCAAAGATGGTGTTGGTGAGATACCGGTACAGGATCCGGGTGAATGCATGTTTGATATCCATGAAAGACAATTGGTGCTAGTTGATGGTGAATCCTGGTGGCAAGTCTATCATGAACCACCATGCGCATGTGTAGTCAAAGTCATCGGGCACGTTGCACAAGTTCCCTACTAGCCACTCATATATGGCATTGAAATCCACAAATGCAAAGTGGTGGATGATGTTGTAGAGGTTGAAGCGCACCCTTTCTTCCTCCCAGACTTCCCCATGCTCGGGGATGCACCAAACCTCCAAAGAAACCAGGAACTCACAGATGATCTCCTGGTAGGTGGGTAGATCACCAAAGAAGGGATGATCGCCCACCATGCCTTAGCCATCACATAATTGCTAAAGACTCTCGGTGAATCCCACATCATTGGGGAAGGCATAATCACCATACCGTGTGGTTATTAGCTCCCTCTTCATCACACTGGCAAAAATCTATCTTTAGTCGTTATTGACATGATCGATGCATGTCGGTTTGGGAACCATCATGTTGTCTCTTGTAACCAATGAAGATTACCTCCTTTTCACCATAGGTTTGAGGAGTGAAAAGAGATGAAGAAGAGAGCATGGGGAAGACTCTAGTCTCCTTGGAGCTCTGGTGCTTCTATGATCGCAAGGTGGATGGTGTGGGTGTGTTTTAATCACAACCCACACCTTTCCTTTTACAACCCATGAACTGCCCTGACCCTCCATGTCGGTACCATTGACATGTGTGTTTATGGCACTGACTCCTTCCCCTCGATCCATGTGAAACTGGCATCTGTCGTTGATATGAACAACTCATGTTTGTCGATGTAGAGACACATGGATTTATATGTGTCAGTAGTACCGACACAATATCGGTGGTACCGACTTCTGGAATGCATCATCAAACCCGTAGCACCGATAGTTGGATGGATAAGATATTGTCTGTCAAATTGCACATCCACAAATTCTATGTTTTCAGTTGTCAGTGGTATTGAGTTGCATTTTGGCTGCCATTGTTGAAAATGTTGGTGTCCCCAACATTATGGGCCGGTGGTACCAAGTTGTTAATTTCCTCCGTACTCTCGAGTGGCACCTTGATATTTCAAACCTAGAGCGTCATCTAGTGTCGGTGCTACCAACAATGTGTCGGTAGTACTGAGCCTACATAGTAAATCTGGCTCTGGCTTTGCAGCCACCGATTGGCTTGTTAGTGGTATTGAGTTGTTTGGAGTCATCCTGTGATTTTTTTTGTGTAATCTCAGTGCCACCGACTGGCTCTCAAATTCTACTATTTATTTTTGCATCTGGTCTCGGTGCCACCAAAACTGGTGTCAATGGTATCGACTTTTCTACTCCCTACAAACCAAATATAAAGGATCAATGTACCTTTTTTATATCTAAAAATTTCTAATAATTGGAATGCAAACTATAATAATGAATACTCCTACACAAAATGTAAAAGACAAAAACTAAAGGTATGACAGTGTAAAATTGGGTTGCCTCCAAACATGCTCCCTTGTTTTACATCATAGGCTCGACGATAAGATCATGAAAGACATCAATGAAGCTCAAGGATCTTCAAATCATCTCCTTCATGTATCAACTCTCCCCCATAGTAGTGTTTCAACTTATTCCCTACAAGAAATGGCAGCTCCATCACTAATTTCTACTGCTCTAAGAGGGAATGCCTTAACCACTACATATGGGCCACTCCATCTAGACCTTAACTTTCTCAAATTCAATTTCATTCTATAATTGAATAGAAGCACCTTTTGTCCTGGAGTAAACACTCTATGAATTATATGGCAGTCATGGAACTTCTTGGTTCTATCCTTATATATCCTCGAGCTTTCATAGGCATTTATCCTGAGCCCATCCAATTCATTGAGCTCCAACATGCATTTTTTTCCTACAACATCAAGATTGTAATTCAGCTTCCTTAAAACCCACTTGGCTTTATGTTCCAACTCTATAGGTAAATGAAAAGCTCTACCATAAACAATCCTAAATGGATTTGTTTCTATAGGTCTTTTACAGACTATCTTGTATGCCCAGAGAGTGTCATTCAGTTGCATGATCCAATTGGTCCTATTTGTTGAGATTATATTTTCTAAGATCTTTTTAATCACTATATTAGACACCTCAACCTGCCCTTGGATCTATGCATGGTAAGGGGTTCCTAATCTATGCCTCACTCCATACTTACTCAATAAAGATCCGAACTTCTTATTAGTGAGATCCTGCATCACTTATCATCACTTGCGGCACCTCAAACTTGTAGAAAATATGGTCCTTTATAGATTTGCAAACAATATGTGCATCATTGGTGTGAGTTGGAATTGGTTCCACCCACTTATACACTTAGTAAACTGCAAAAATATATATATATATATAAATAAAAATTGGAAGACACAAAGGGTCTCATAAAATCAATTCCCCATAAATCAAACACCTCAGCTTTCTGAAAAATGTTTAGGGGTATTTTGTGTCTTCTGGATTTATTTCCTACTCGCTGACATGCATCACAATTTCACACAAAATTATAAGCATCTTTAAATAGTGATGGTCAATAAAAACCCACTTTCTAACACCTCGGTCGTTTCCCTTGAGCTAGCATGGTGTCCCCCAGTAGGTAGGAAGTGACAATGTGACAATATTCTCTCAAACTCACACTCAGGAACACACTTCTTCAAAAGTTGGTGAATACATTATTGAGTAAGATTGAGTCTTCCCACACATAAAACCTCAAGGAGTAGAAAAAATTCTTCTTATCTTGATACCCCCAATCTTCTGACAACTCGCCATATGCCAAGTATCTCACAATATTTGCAAACCACGAGTCTTTTTTTTCATGGTGAAAAACTATTCATCGGGAAGCTCCTCAACAATGGGTATTGCTACATCCTTCTCATCCACTCTCTCCAACCTTGAAAAATGATAATCTATTGTATTTTCTATCCCTACCTTATCCTTGATTTCCATATCATATTCCTACAGTAGCAAAATCAATCTTATCAATCTAGGTTTGGCATCTTTCTTCTGCAACATATATTTATTGTTGCATGGTCAGTCCAAACTATAAACCTCACCCCAATCATTTATTGGTAAAAAATTTCAAAATAAAACACTACAACGAAAAGCTCTTTTTCAGTTGTAGTGTAATTAGTCTAGACATCATTAAGGGTTTTCAACGCATAATAAATGACAACGGGGTTTTTATCATTGTGTTGTCCTAGAAAAACCCCTACCTCATAGTCTGATGTGTCACACATAAGATCAAATGGTTGGCTCCAATCTAGAGCCTGTATCAGAGGTGCAAAGACCAATTTTCCTTTAACACCTCAAAAGACTCAAACACTGCTCATCAAAATGAAACTCGACATCTTTCTCTAATAATTCAAAAATCGGTTTTGCAATCTTTGAGAAATATTTTACAAAACATCAATAAAAGTCGATGTGTCCTAGAAAGCTCCTAACCCCCTTCAGCGATGATGGTGGATGTAGCTTAGAGATCACTTCAATCTTTATCTGATCGACTTACATTCCTCTATTGGATACCTTGTGCCCCAAAAACTATCCCTTCACTCACCATCATGTGGCACTTATCCCAGTTCAGCATTGGGTGAGTCTTCTCACACCTTTGAAAAACTTTGTCAAGAATATCAATGCAATTTTCAAAAGACTCTCCATACACTGAAAAATTGTCCATAAAGACTTTGAGGAAACACTCTACCATATCTGAAAAAATAGCGACCATACATCTATCAAAAGTAGTCGGTGCATTACAAAGGCCAAAGGGCATCCGAGAATATGCAAACGTGCGATAAGGACAAGTGAAGGTAAACTTCTATTGGTCTTATGGCTCGATAGAAATCTGATTATACCCAGAATACCCATCTAGAAAATAGAAATGAGAATGACCAACGAACCGCTCAAGAATTTGATCAATAAAGGAAATTGGAAAATGATCTTTAAGCATGGAGGCAAATAATCAGTGATAATCAATAGACACACACCATCCAGTAACTAATCTAGTAGAGTTCAACTCACTCACTAAATTTCTTGTAATCATTATCCTCCCTTTCTTAGGAACAACTTGGGTTGGGCTAACCCAATTAAAAATAGATATAGCATAAATTATACATGTCAATAGAAGCTTCACTACCCTCTTTCTTTACCACCTTAGTCATGAATGGATTGAGACGCCATTGAGGTTGTACTATCGGTTTGGATCCTTCTTCAATTCTGATATTATGCTGGCAAAAGTTAGGGGACACCCCCTTGATGTCTGCAATAGACCACCTAAATGCTGCTCGGTGGTTCTTTAGCACTACAAGCAATTTCTCCTCCTCATGCATGCTCAATGATGATGAAATTATATGACAGGGAGCTTCTCATTTTTTTCTAAGAAAATGTACTTCAAATGTGAAGGAAGTGACTTCAGCTCGGAATCTAGAGGACGCTATAGAGACAAGATCAATGGTGGTAGAGGTGGTCCTAAATCTTCATAGTTCCTGGTGTATAAGCATGGCAATGCTTTCACAAATAGAACACACACCTCCACTGAAAGACAATGAATGTAATCATGCACTATGTTCATGATGCACATCTCTAATGGAACTTGTGGATATTCTTGGGTGAGAGTGAATGATGTTGCCTCTTCAATTATCATTGGGCATGCTTCCTCCTCTTCATCAACAGTGTACTTCACTACATTTATCAAAGAAACCTCCTTACTATGATCAATAATATCCACTGCCAAAGTGCCTTTTTGCACATTTTTCATGACATGAGCCGTATCCAAAAATGGATTCCCTAGAAATAAAGAACTCAACGTTCAACTGCTGCAACATGTGACAAAGTGCCTTCTCATCAACCTTTGATTGATAGTCTTACATCTTTATCTCAAAGCGGTCATTTAGAATTCCCAAAGTCAATCATCCTATGCCCATCACTAGGATCATGTTTGCTATAGCTTACAATGGCCTCCCTAAGAGTACCTCATTCCCAAGATCATCCTACATCTCCATTGTAGGGAAATACAAGCACAAAGTATAGCAGGGAAAATAAAAAAAATTATCTATATGTATTCCCATAACAAAAAGATCACGTCAACTACTATGAAATAGGAAGGATGGTTTAGCAAGTTATACCTATTCTTAGAGCAAGTGCAGTGAAAAAAACTCCTTTCTATGCAACTGTAAACTAGTTTCCCTTAGATGGTGGCTATGCAGCTCCTGGTCTTGATCATGAACAATGAACAGAACAACTTCTGTAGCTACTCCTGTGGTTTCGCCACAGACTACAGGTTGACTTTGCTTTTCGAGCAACAATCAAACGACTCCTATATCTAGAGTTATCCATAGTGGACCCACTAGAACTCCTGTCTTTCAACTAGAACATACAAGAAGGAGTTGTCCCTCCCGTTGGCATACTAGTGACCAACTTGCTCTCCCACAACAACGATCCTCAATTGTTCACTCCCATCACTATCCCTTCCTAGTTGGGTAGGACTTGCTTGGGCTCTCTCATTTACCACAACCAATGATGACAATAGTTGTCATAGGAATTGAATCTCAGTTTTCTATGTTGTGCTATGGGAATCCCCCAATACCCCTCTATTTATATGCGGGGTTAGGGCCAGGGTTCCCAGTCGGTACGGAATTGTGTGGGAGTGGAAGGGACCAAAAGATCTTGTATTTTCACAATCTACAACCATAAAAATGGTCATCTAGTAACTCATATGGTCATTTGGTCATGTGAGACAGTCATCTCACACTGCCAAATGGTTGTTTGGCCATTTCCCAAGCGTACATGAATTTGGAAATTTCGATTCCAATTAATGTTACATATTAATCCATTGTACCACAAGTATTGTGCAATCGAAACAAGTTTGGGAAACATCTAGAACCTTTTCTCATCCCAACTAAGCCATCTGACCCTTGTGAGACACCCGTCTCATTCACCCAAACAACTGTCTGGTGAACATGAGCTGAGTTGATCGGTTCATCCGAATGAACCAGTTGGTTCACACCTCAATTTGGGAAAAACTTAGCCAATTCAAACTCTGATTATCCTGACCACCCTAATGACCATCTCAACACTTGAGACACCTTTCTGGCATGCCCAAAAGGCCATCTCAACACTTGAGATGGTCGTTTGGCAGTTCAATCTGCTAATCTATTGATTTGTTGCATGAATCAAAATACTTAAACAATTTAGTAATCAATCCAATCATCATTCAAGATAAACTGCTCTTATAGATGAGTTCCTTTGTGTGTGACCCTATAGGTCTCATATCACATTGGCAGTGAATATCCATAACTAACTTATGACATCACAAGTAGAGAGCAGTTCCTAGTCGAACATTAGTGCTACCCAAGGGAATGGAAAGTTGGAGAACAACTTCAACCTACAATATGTGTAAGGTGTTGTAGTGATTGCATGATTCCTTTGTCATTGATATCTATAGTGAACTCGAGGCACACATTGATCTCATGTTTCTTGAACCAAGAGAAGATTGTTTGAGATAACGTGACCTCAATATCATATATTGATTCACATGTGCATACGCATGTGTTTCTTAGTCTCTCTTATCAAGTGGCCAGAATATCATACTCCAATAGGAGGGGCAAATCCCATATCTATCACTCATAATCTATCCCCATGTGTCAAAGTCACCCAATAATCACCTTTATAACAACCCATGATTCAGGACTACATTTGATGATTTCAATGTGTACCCAATGTCATGTAATGAGTGTAGTGATTTTAGGTCTAAGAATCATAATCACCACCTTCACTATGAGAGCTGACTATGACCACCAACGATGATTTCCATGTGTCACTCTCAAGGTGGGTCTATCCAATACACTATTCTCTAACATGTGTCTATGTGCTTGGTTTGGTATTTACATATCATGACTAAAGAGATTCTATCATCAACCAACCCTCACTCAAGTCTTCAATGTTACAGATTTCTATTTACCTCCCACAATAACAATATACTAGGGACATAACAAGAATGTACACACTCTTAACATTCATATGATCCCATCCTTCCAAGTCACGTACTTGAAGACATACATCATTGAGTATTGTCATTCTTTATACATTCATAATGTTTCCTCATTATCTCATAACTGAGTGAAACAGAATGAATTGGAAGCTTACCTTTATGAGTATTAATCAAATTCTTTATGGTATATGCCATGTAAACCATCACATGATTGGCTCTATACACATACCTTACCAACAAACTCCCACTTGCACTTAGAGCCAATCACCCACGAATCTCATTCTAGTGATCCAAACATGTCCATCATGCTTCTACTACATAAGTGCTTAATCCAGTGAGTCAGCAACATTTTGCTAGTAGTCAATATATCGCATGTTTCTCTATCTCTTACCTTTCAGATGAAACCACCGTAGTATGGTATGTGATATTCCTTACCTAACACTTAGCTCCATTGTTGTCACATTACTTCTACTGAGTCATCAATGGTTGGAACATCCATAAGTTCATCATATGAACTTTTAGAGCCATACAGTATCACACTGTGTTAATAACACAAGTATACTCAACTTCTATTATAGGATATAATTAATGGCTCTTAGTTCAGAACCCTTCCAACTAATAACATTTCTCCTTTTAAATCAAACATTTTTATTGTGATCACTTCATCATTATGGAAGCTTGCATTGATGTAGCCCTTTACATCCAACTCCTCCTTTTATTGCTATCCTTATTGACTAGCAATATACCCTCAAGTACTTCTCAAGTACTTCTCAAGTACTAATGGATACTTTTAATGAAATTCCAATAAACCTTGTTGGAATCATCTTGTAAGGTCTAATACATACAAGATCATATGGGATAAGTACACTTATAGCATTCATGATAGATCCATTGCTATAGCCTATGCCATCTTAATCATGGCATTTTCATTCTTCACAAGAATTGGAACTTATGATTGATGAGAGACTAATCTGAATTCTCTCTCATTGAATTCTTCTGTGTTGAACTCTTTCAATAGATTGCTATTTTAACTGCTAAAAATTCCATCATGAAATTCAAGAACTATCTTATAGGTCTTGATCCTAACCTCATAATATGATTCATCTTATCCTTCATTAGTAAAGGAGTCTTCATGCCAACTCTCAATATTCTCAATATTAAGATGTTATTCCTCATCATATGTGGAATATCCATATATGCTCTCACTAAATATTTTGTAATCACACATTTCATCTTTTGTCTTGATTCAAGTCAAACTCTTTGACTATCTTGTCAAAATCAAAATATCCCATATATGAGATGCTTGTTTCACCCAGATTGAACATTTTAGTTTATACATTTTATTTTCATTCTTGAAGTTATAAAACCTTTTAGGTTGTGTCACGTGCACATCCTGTGACGAATCCCCCTTAAGGAATCTGATTTTATCTTCATACGCCAAATCTCTTATCTATTTTAATTACAACAATAAGCTCTATCAAGGTCCTACCTTGTTAGCTTACATGGATCCCATAATGGCCTTGACCCATTATTCAGATTATGGTATTTAATAACTTCTAGTTGATTAGTTGGCTCATTCAATTATGACCAACCTGTCTGAGATGTTGGATTCACAATCCTCAATTTTAGACATGTTCTATTAGAACTATTTTATTTTGTGTTACTTGATGAACTTGAGATTCCATAACATCTTGTGATTCTCTTAGTTCTCGTTGTACCTCTTTGTTGATCTCAAACATTTCAGGTTTTACTTTTACTCCCATTGATTCTTTAGGAACTCAGTCATCCTATGAATAAACATTTTGTTATGGGATTTGGATTAACAATAACATTAAACAATTATGGTTTGTGGATAAACCTTTTCAAGACTCTACTTTCTAAGTGTGGGTTTTAATCCCTTAGACATATTGGGACATTCCCAAATCATATCATATATGATGTCTTATAAACCATTCAAGCGACACATTATTTAGTGACCGCTTTATATTTATGAGGATAAGAAGATTAGATTAATTGATAATCATATCATGACTTATCATGGTATAATTCCTTCTTTCTGACACATCATTATGTTCAGATGGATTTGACTTGTGATACATTATCACAATCCTTTCTTTGAAGGTACTCAATGTACCGATGTAAAGTATTTCAACATTTGATCTCATCAAAGTTGCTTAAAACTTTTATCAAAGTTATACTTCATTTGTAGTCTCCTTGAACACTTCAAGAGATATATGTTTTGATTTTACGAAGTACATATCATCATATTACCAGTAATATAAATGAAGTATAAGCATTTATCTATAGCATTCATTCCATAAGATCTTCATGCATGACATGTATGATATCTGATGGAAGCTTATCCTCCCACTACAATTGGTGAAGGATGATATGTGACTTTATGTACAAGCAAGATTTTCATATTTCCTTAGGTTCAATAAACAAAGGGAATCTAGATTAACATCAATATGTATTCTAGAAATGTACTTCTTAAATTTACATCCAAGGTGACTATTGCTGATGAAAGTCTTGTGTTAACAATTATAATCATTTGGTATTAACATTATAAGCATTCATCTTAAGGTCTTTTAAACAAAGATCATTGCATGTTTTGGGAATTTACATGCAAGATCATATCTTTTTGAAATAAAAACATAAATATATTACTTTATTGATATATCATCCTTGTCATAAAATATAATTTAAAGTAAATGTTTCTACTTGATGGCATAATGAAATAGCAATTCATCTAACTCTATTACATGCCCATTGGTCTAAGATAAATTTAAATGTAGACCAAATCTTCCACAACTCTTGCTCTGCCTTGTCCATTTTTTCCCTTCCATGTAGGCCTTGACTTCTTGTCAGATCCTACACATCAAGTATGTCAGATTTTTATTTGGTATCACATACCAAAATGAAAAAGTAATCAAATTTATCTTGTAACATTTATACATGAAGTGGAGGCCTCAGTGTCTTCCTTCTTATTCTTTAATTCCTCTAACCAGAGTGGGCAATTTCTTTTCTAATTTCTAGGCTGGTGACAATGGTGACAATCATCTCTTACTTTCTTTACTCCACCTTTTACTTTGAGATATGAAGACTTGGACTTCTGGCTAGCTTTAGAATTCTTCTTAGCTTTGCCTTTTCCTTTAGACTTCCCCTTTGTCTTGCCGGTCATCATAAAAAACTTGGGTTTGTCTTTCTCCATAAGTCCCTCAGCCATTCTCAACATGCCCAACAACTCTATCAATGACTTGTCAAAGTCGTTCATGTTGTAGTTCATGACAAACTGACTATATGACTCTGACAGAGACTTCAGAATCACGTCAGTGGCCAATTCTTGACCAAAGGGGAATTCCAGTCTAGCAAGGTTCTCCACATACCCAATGAGTTTGAGCACATGAGGACCTACTCGATCACCTTCTTCCATGTTACATTTGAATAGTGCCATGGATACATCATATCTCTCTTGTCTTGCCTAATCTTGGAACATGTTCTTGAGATGTGTGACCATCTTAATCACATCCATGTTCTCATGTTGCCTCTGCAACTCATAGTTCATCGAGCATAGCACCAGACACTTGGCATCCATGACATCTTTAGAATGCTTCTTGTAAGCATCCACATTAGTCTTTGGTGTAGTTGGAAGTGGTTTATCTAGTTTTGGCATCTTCAGGGCATAGAGCCTGCACTCTTGTGTGAGAACAATTCTCAACGTCCTGAACCAGTCATGGAAGTTTTTCCCAATAAGTTTATCCTTCTCAAGGATCAATCATAGAGAGAAGTGATTATTATTCGTTGCCATTTGATTCTATAAAAGAATTTGTAGTTTTGTCAAAAACTCATTTTTGATTTGATTTTATTAATTCTGGGTGATAATAATTAGGTCTTTAATTCATTATAGTTCTCATTATTTTGTTGAATTGACAACCCTCAAGTATGAATTCAGAAAACTGATGCAAATCAATTTTCTAAAATGATCCAATTATTACCCGGCTTACACCAGAATCTATAATCAACCACTAAGGTAGGCAATCATGGAAATTGGATCATATGCAACTCTTGGATAGATGATATGCACAACTCCTTGCATTAATCATTTGCATGCTTCTGGGCTTAGACTCTCTAAGAATCACTAGTTAAGCCTGACCCAATAGTCAATACTATAATAATGCACCCCACTTTAGCGGAACCTACATTACTACCATCACACTTCTATGAGGTAGACGATGCACCACGCTTTAGCTTAACCTACCCTCAGTAAAAAAAATCATGTCTATTGCTATTGGAAAGCATCTTAGACTTAAAATGTTTGATTTGAGGGATTTATATATATCATATATATGTACATATATTGTATCCAATCACTACATATATAGTACATATCATGTATATTCTATATCCCACAACGTAAACATGTAATATAAAACAAAAGGCGATGATTATGGCCATGTATACTTGTAATTCGTTGGAGACATGGGGAATTACTGCCACCTAGGTCAATCATCACATCACATGTATGAACCTGTTGTTGGTGTAGACCTGTGCTTGCCAATCTAGGTAGATTGGTTCAACCCTTAAATCGATCGTCTCACCTCATGGCCTGTTGGTTGGTCATAGAAAATGGTCATATGAAATCCAGTCTAACCAATGTTTGGACTCCTTCCAAATGGTTGGTTGGGTCCACTAGACAGTCGTCTGGCTTCATCATTCTATCCTCCATGATCCTCTCGACGGTCGACTCGTCTCACGAACTGGTCATCTCATCCGGTGATCATCATCTTCCTCGTTGTTACAAGAAAAGAAACTATCCTATTTCTATACATTGTAAAGAGAAACCTCAAGTTACATTTGAGGGGATCAAAGGTAGGAAATAATTAACTTTACATTGGGAAGAGGGAGGTAGAAGCTTGGTATGCAAACCAAGATAAACATAAATAAAACCAAACCATACAACCACACACAAATATTGGGTATTGGCCATAACCGTGCTACACATCCACCATCAGAACCTATTTTAGGGAGAAGTGTGTAAATGACACATATATCAAATCATATATATATATATGGCTAAAAGAATTGTGTACTCGAGTACATATAGATTACATGTACCCATCTTCATATATGATGATTATAACATTCTACTCAGTAATCTAACCTTATGGATGTAAAGTGTACACCTTAGATAAGATGTGTACAAAAAATCACAAAAATATGATATTCATAGATCATTCAATAAAAGAAAATATGTATTTTCTAATCAACGGTAAGTTTCTAAAATTGCGGAAACTGTTGAATAATATATTACTATATCTCATGATCTATTTGAGATATGGTTATGATTTTCCAAAGACATCTAATCTATATATAGTTGAATCAATCCATATGGTTGGATTTTATCAACATACTCCACGTGTTATTTTAATGGGTGGTACACGTAACTTACATGTACTGGCCGGTACACACTTTCTAACCTATATATATATATATATGTGTGTGTGTGTATATAAGTTTGGTATTACGTGATCTTGGATCAGTTACGTTTATGAGACGGTTTAAATATTCACATCGTATGAAATAAATAAATGACTAAACTAAAAATCTGATCATATCGATTATCCTAAAACATAGTAAATTGATGTGGCTCTGATACCACTGTTGGGATATACGTGCATAGAGTATGGTACTAGAAATAAAAAAATTATCTATTTGTATTCCCATAACAGTAATACCACGTAAACTACTATGAAATAGGAGGATGGTTTACCAAGTTATATGTGGTTTTGGAGGAAGTCCAACGAAACTCTTTTCTATGCAACTGTGAAGTAGTTTCCCTTGGACGGTGGTTGTACAACTCCTGGTCTTCACCACAAACAACAAACAAAACAACTTCTGCAACAACTTTTGTGGTCTTGCCACGAACTGCAAGCTGACTTTGCTCTCTGAGCAACAACCAAAGGAATTCTACCTCTAGAGTAGTCCACATGAACCAACTAGAACTACTATTATTCAACTAGAATAGACAGGAAGGAGTTGTCCCTCCCGTTGGTGTACTAGTCACCAACTTGATCTCCCACAACAATGATCCTTAGTTGTTCTCTCTTGTCGCTATCCCACCCTAGTTAGGTAGGACTTGCTTGGGCTCTATCGGTTACCACAACTAGAGAGGAAAACAGTTGTTAGAGGAACTGAATCTCAGTTGTCTGTGTTATTATATGGGAAGCCCCCAAATTCCCCTCTATTTTTAGGGGGGATTAGGGCCAAGTTTCTCAATCGGTACAAGATTATGTGGGAGTGGAAGGGACCGGAAGATCTTGAATTTTCGCAACCTGCAACCATCGAAACAGTCTTCTAGTGACCCAGATGGTCATTTGATCATGTGTGATAGTCATCTCACTCTGCTAAACGGCCTTTTGGTAGTTTCCCAATCACAAATGAATTTGGAAATTTCAATTCTAATTAATATTACATATTAATTCCTTTCATTAGAAGTATTGTGCAATTGAAACAAGTTCTGGAAACATACATAACCTTCGCTCGGCCCAACCGATCTATCTCACCCATGTGAGACGCCCATCTTGTTCACCCAGACAGTCATCTGGTGAACCCTGAGTTGAGCCTATTGGTTCATCAGAATGAACCGGTCAGTTCACACCTCAATTTGGGCAGAAGTGAGCCAATTCAAATTTTGATTAGCCTAACCACCCAAATGGCCATCTCATGAGACACCCATTTGGCATGCCCAAATGACCATCTCAATACTTGAGATAGTTGTTTGGCAGTTTATTCAGCTAATTTATCGATTTGTTGTGTGAATCGAATACCTAAATGCTTTAGTAATCAATCCAATCATCATTCAAGATAAACTCCTCTTCTACATGAGTTCCTTTGTGTGTGACCTTATAGGTCCCATATCACGTTAGTAGTGAATGTCCATAACTAACTTATGACATCACAAGAAAAGAGTGTTGTCTAGTCGCACATCAGTTCTACCCAAGTGAATGGAAAGTTGGAGAACAAATTCAACCTACAATCTATGTAAGGTGTTGCATTGATTGTATAATTCCTTTTTCATTGATATCCAGAGTGAACTCGAGGCATGGACTCGTCATCCTTTCAATGTTCATCTCATGTTTCTTAAACCAAAGAGCAGACTGTCTGAGATTATGTGACCTCAATATCATATATTGATTCACATGTGCATGCACATGTGTTTCTAAGTCTCGCTTATCAAGTGGCCAGGAGATCATACTCCAATAGGAGGGGAAAATCCCATATCTATCTCACAATCTATCCCAATGTGTCAAAGTCACCCAATCATCACCTTTATAACAACACATGTTTTAGGACCGCGTTTGATGATGTCACTACGTACCCAACGACATGTGATGAATGTAGTGATTTTAGGTCTAAGAATCACAATCACCATCTTCACTATGAGAGCTGACTATGACCCCCAACGATGGTTTCCATGTGTCACTCTCAAGGTGGATATGTCTGATACACTATTCTCTAACATGTATCTGTGTGCTTGGTTTGATATTGCCATATCGTTACTAATGAGATTATCTCATCAACCAACCCACACTCTAGTCTTCAGTGTTACTGGTGTCTATCTACCTTCCACAATAACTACTAACTAGGGACATAACAAGAATGTACACAGTCTTAACATTTGTATGATCTCATCCTTCCGAGTCACGTCCTTGAAGACATACATCATTGTTTAGACATTCATAATGTTTCCTTATTACCTCATAACTGAGTGTAACAGAATGAATTGGAAGCTTTCCTTTATGAGTATTACTCAAATCCTTTGTGGTATATGCCATGTCAATCATCACATGATTGGCTCTCCGGGCAAACCTTACCAACATCCCTGATACACAGTCTGCTAAAAAAAAATTGTCCACCTTTACCTACACATCCTCAAAGATACCAATTGGTCTCACCATTGAATTGTCAGCCAATTGTATGGTCATGTTGTTCTTCTTGTATTCCTTCAACACCAATTTTTTAAATTTTATCAAGGGTATGAGATTTATGCTTTCCCTAGAGTCAGAGAGAGCCTCACCAAACTTGATCTTGCCGATGTAACATGGTATATTATAGCAGCCTAAATCTATCCTCTTCTATGGAAATCTCCTCTGTATAAGTGCACTGACTTCTTCCTTCAATAACACTAAATCTAAATCAACTATCCTCCTCTTTTTATTGATTTTGCACTTCAAAATTTTCCATTTTATGAAATTTGTTCTATGGCATCTACAACAGGTATGTTGACATGAAGCTTTCTAGAAGTATCTAGAAACCTCTTGAATTGCTGGTCAACCTTCTTTGCTTCAGGCTATTTATGAATGGTACTGGAGTCACCAACTTCCTACGGTGAGGTGGAACATATGAGTCCTTCTTGGCTTCCTTTATCTCTTCAATTTCATCTACTACTTCCTTCTCCTATGTTGTGGTGTCTGGATCAAGGGGGTCAGTATTCGACACCCGATACCATGTTGCCTACCTTATTGTTTGCTTCTTGGATGGTCTTTTGTTCATTCAAAAAGTTCTTACCACTATGGATTAACACTTCCTTCACCTGCTAGTTACTAGATGGAATGTCAGTATTTGTGGGCAATCCCTATTGTCTTGGATTCTTCAAGGAAGCTACCTCTGCCTCTATCAAGAAATCTGATTTTCTATGTTGTAGATCATGCTCCTTGATTATGAAAGCCCCTTTTTGTTTGGCCTATGATAGTCTTGTTCTGACTAACCAACTTTCCTAGCATGCCCTCTATCGAGTCTATCTTACTGGGGGGTTGTCTTGTTGATGCTACTGTTATGTACTACCTCAATGTGGCTTGGCATGTTGTGCTTGAGATGGGTCATGCTAAAAGTTGTTGGGATCCGTGAGAATTTAGGATCCTTCCACCAAGAATATTCATTGTTGCCCCTATAGTTTTGCTTTCACATATACATGCATTCTTATTCCTTGCCTCCAGATGAGCTTCCTGAATATTGATCTAATTTGTTGGCAAGGTTGTCCATCTTCTCTTTCAGTACTGTTATCTCTATAGACTATCCAACACTTTTGAATGTTGTTGGAGTTTCTCTTTCCTCTCCCCGTGAATACTTTTTCGCCATGTTTTTTGGAATTTCACGACACTTGGATGCTTTATTATTCACAAATAATCATGCTCCTATGCTGTCAAGTGTGGTTCTTCCCTTTTATGCAGCCCGTAGTATAAAGTATTTGCTTATCCATATGGGTAAATCCCATGATGAGGGACCTTCTTCATCATATTTTGGAACCTCTCTCATGCTTCAATATAATACTCCTTTGCATGCTTCTTGAAATTGTAGATCCAACTGACTAGATCATGTGTCTTTTGTGGAGAGAAGTATCTTTTGCAAAAGGTATCAATCATTCCATCTCAGGTGGAGATAGATTCTAAGGTTAGGCTTAAGAACCAAGACTTTTCCTTATCTGCCAGTGAATATGAAAATAAATACAAATAAATTATTTTCATCAGCACCCTATCAATCTTCAGCATGTCACAACTTTCCACAAAATTATTGATATGAGACATTGGATCCTCCATACTATACCCATGAAAAGCATGTGATTTTATAAGTGCCACCAGCCCTGGATCAATTTTAAAGCTACCCATGTTTATTGCCTGCTTCACAATGGGTCCCAACTGCAATGTAGCCAATGAAGCATTTATATTTTCCCAGATGGTTTGCACCTCATGTTCCATGCTACTATCTCCCGTTTCTACTTGTTCTGGTTGTATTGCCTCTGGTGGTGGAGTTTGGAGAAGTCCTCCCACAAAATCACTATACTCATGTGCTCTGTGACTAAGTTCCTCTATGCTAATGTGTAGTAGGGTTGACTCTCTATAATCAGTGGTCCTGGTCCTGCAAATAATTGACGAATGTGAGAACTAGATATTAGTGAGTAAATGAATATTTGAATTTTCAACTTAAAAATAATGAAAATAAAAATAAAATTGTGGCCTAGAGTGGTCGGTCAAAACACTTTTAGTGTTGGATTGTCGTTTTCCCAGCAACGATGCCAAAAACATGATCCATGTTTACTACACGTAAGTAAAGTGCAGGTATCAAAGTAATATAATCCAAAAGAGGCCCATATATCATATTTGGGAAAATGTGAATCTAGAGACTACTATAACTATAACTCGATCAACTAAACCTAGTGAAAAAGGTGACTGATTGATAATTGACTAATTTCATGAATTAAAACTAAATTGCTGAGGTTGCAATCACAAATGGAATGGATTTCCTAGGAATACAATTTTCACCATAATTTATGCTACAGTTAACATTATTTATCAATATTTATTTCTCCTAACCCTAGACCAAGGGACCCGTAGTAAGAATTACATGCTCGTGCAATGTAATTCACTACCTAATATAATATAAACCCCACACTCTTAGAGATTTAATTACTAGTTAGGTGCTTCAATGAATCCTCTGAGCTATTTCCTTCACAATTGTAAACCCTCTCTCAAGACACGGTATAAAAAGTGTAATACTATGACATTTCCAATCCTAAATCCCTCTCTCAAAGAAAGTAAGGATCTGAGAAATTATCTATGTTGATTAGGCACAGTTAATTCATGATGCAATCTCAATATTCTATCTAGAAATTAGGAAAAGCATATATACAACTCATAATGTCAAGTACAACACATAACATTGCTACTTCCGGGTGCTAAGGAATTAGGGTATAACCCCACATGATTTTAGTTTCCATACACATAGACAGACAAGGGGAAGGTGAGTAAAACATTAATGAATTAATGGAAATTCCTGGAGAAGATGATCCAGATGACTCCCTCTGACAAACATGATGATTTACTATTTTTGGCTGCAAATCCATCCATCAGAGGTGCTTGAATCATCCATAATGTCCCTTTGTCCTCTCCTTTCTATTCTCATGGCTCTCTTCTATCATGAAATGAATTCTAGCATGATTATTATGTCTGGCCAAAATCCTCCCTATTCATAAGATTGACTAGGGAGTTGTTCAGTCACGGTCATCCAATTAATCACCATCTTCAATCTCGTCTGATTGTGACAAGTTGATACCCTAGACTAGATGCTAGTGGCACTGACTCCTTTTCTGGGACGCAACTCCATGTGTGTCTTGATACTACTAACTGGGGCATGGATAGTACCAAGTTTCTCCCTGACATCTCTTGACAATTTTTCCATGTACAAGTCGGTACCACCAACTGGTGGTCGGTGGCATCGATCTGCTTTAGTTGTGCTACTATCCATCAAGTTGGTAGTACCAAATTTTGTTTCAATACCATCGAGTGACTTTGAATCATTCCTGTCCCTTTGTTCCATTGTTGGTACCATCGACTATGATGTTGGTAGCACTGAGCTAAACATGGACTTGTCAATTCACTTGAAATTCAAAATGAAAAATAGAAGTTCCATAAATTATGGTAAATCAATATGAAATGGTAGAAATAGATAATTATTGTTGCAAACATATTTCACAGGACAATAATGATAAGCCATTCACAAATAATGTCAAAATGAGAAAATATGCATGAAATACATAATAAAATACCCTATGAAAAGTGAATAATATTCAATGCATCATGCAGCCACATAGCTGTGGTAGGACGTTCCATATTGATTAGGAATGTTACCCACTTAAGAGATGTCTCAATGAGACTTAGGTAACATGGACCAATCAGGACCTGTCACACCATGCGCAATGAAGGAAAATTAGTCACACATATCAGAAAATAACATTGATCTCCTATAATTTCTAGAAAATTGGTTTATTGTCTAAATATGGCATATAACTATTCAATTTTGACGATAAAACTCTATCAGAATAGATTATAAATAATATCACAACATAATTAATCCTCAATTTTCACTCATTTCTTGAATTGTCTCCTTTTTACTTAATTGAAAATTATTAAATGCCCAAAGTGATGATAATGATCCTCCAAACCATATATGTAACTTATATTAGTGAGTTAAATAATGTTATAGACCTATGTCGCACTTTGATAACTCTTGATCATGAATATGGTAATTTTGATATGAAGTATGAAGATGGCATCAAACTTAAAGCTTATCTCCTAATAATATTCTTTAATCTTGTAAATGTTGATCTCCCTAACCCATCTCAGTTATGTCATTACTTGCAATATTATTGAAACTCAAATCCCAATTTTGATTTGATAAAGATAATGATGATGAGAATAATGATGATAATGAGATATATATCAATTCTCAACATGTCGATAAATTGTTGATTGATGATGAATGATAACACCTAAGGTCTGTGTATATAACCAATAACGTTAATCTAGGTTAATATGACCTATGATGCTTCAATATCCCAAATATTGACCCTTGAATTCATATATTCATTTCATGATCTCGAATTGAATGGTGAACTTTACATATACTCATACTATAAATATAAAATTAGGAACATTGTATTCTCCTATTGACCATAATTTATAGTATTGACTATTTTATTTTGTAATTTTGAGTCTTGATCTTGGCATATAGTATTTTTGCAAACAAACTGACATGTATGTTGCTTTTTATTTTTCTTATATTTCTAAATTTTTGAAAACCTTGAACAATTTTAGACACATCTTATTATATTGATAAATGCAACTAGATCCACATGTTTAGGGTGTAGAGCAGATCACTACCTAGATAATAATTGCAAAGAGATTCTCACCTATGGATGTAGAGAGGGTCATGTGTATAACAAATACATGTAAAGAGATCCAAATCCATATGTATAGAGATGGTTGAATGCATAGAGAATATATGAAAATAGATATTTGCATGTGGATGTAGAGAGTATTGAAGGCATCGAGAGTAATACACTATAGAAAATGCATGATAAAATATTTTTTCGATAAAAGAAAAAAGTTACCTATTTTCTACTCTTATTTCAATATAGTATTACCAAGAAATTATTTTATTATGCAATAAATATCATTATCTCTAGCATATTATTACATTTACAATGACTATATCTCAATCTTTTCCTTTTAGGTATAACAATATTTTTAGATGATGACCTGACATATCTATGTTTCTTATACTTACTGACTTCATTACTTGTTTTACTATTGAACAACCATTGTCGTGTCCAAACTCAATTCTATCATAACTAGTAAATTGGAATAATGTTTAGTCCTTCTCTTGTTATATTTATTAGCTTTGGACCCTTTTTGTAAAGATTTTGGTTCAATTTAACAAATTGATATTTTATTCAATTGTTGCATATGTTGCATGTATGATTTTTTAGCTTCCCATGGATGAACACATTTAGTCCCTTTAACACTACCTACCAAGGTAGTGATTTTGGGATTTGATGGATAAATCATTTGGTGATAGTTGGTATAGGAGATTAACACATATCCTCTATGTAACTGTTAAACATAATTTCTATTCACTTTCTACCAAGGAAACCTTAGAATCCATAGTGGTGGAATGTAAGTGTCTATAGGAGTTCCAACATAATCACCTTCTATCCTAGATGTCTTGGCTATGATTCCTTGATGTTCTACCTAGCCTTAATGGATACATATGTTCAAGTAAAGGTTCTTTCTATAAATCCCTTGAGAGTCAATCTAGAATCACATCTTTTCAGTGTGGACTACCATCAGAACTTGAAGAAAATAAGCTAGTTCCTCATGTCACTATCTCTCTCTCCCTTTCCCTAATAACTTGATTTCAATCTATTGGTTATTGCTAGATTATAGATGGGAAAAAACCAATATATGAACTAATTTGTAAACATTTACTAGATGACAGTGATGCCATGATATGATTTTGATTCAAAATTGTATTATGAGAAATGAAGGTACTCTTTGAATTTCATAATGGTTTCCTACGTTCTCAAACCATGTGAAAAATATGTGCCAAATATTGTATATGTACACTTATATAATCGAAAGTAAATCTTGAAAATCCTATGTATTATGATCTGATCCAAGTGAAAGAATATATGCATCATATGTCATAGTTGAGAGGTCCCTATTGATTATCATACCACTTGTCTAAAAATTCAATATTCAAAATTTAGAGAGATACAAGACCTTGATGATATTTGGGCTGGACTAGATGTCTAACAATCAAAGTTTGATTATGTCCATTACATGTATACCCCCGTTATTATCCGTGAGAGGAAAGAAGAAAATCATGATAATTTGATATGCTAGAACTCTGACCATGGTTGATAGATGATGAGTATCTTATGTTGATATATTTGTGTATATGTACCAGAACAGAAGCCCTACAGAATAGAGTGGAGGTGAGAGAGTAACCACCCTTAGTACAATCTAGCATCTTTAGTGATTTTGGTACTAACTACCACCCCAATCTCTCTTGTGATGTATCACATTGCATATGTAGAGAGAATAGTATAATTACATGAAAGTAGATCCTCATCTATTAGTGTAGAGAGGATATATTGCATACATGTAAAAAGATATGCACCTATGCATGTAGAGAAAATCTAATGTATGCATAGAAAAGGATCAAAACCTACAACTATAGAGATATTCTAATGAATACACGCAAAAGAATTCACATTTGTATTGTTGAGAGGATCTAATGCATCCATACAAATTGATATAGACATGGAGGTATAGCGAGGTCTAATTCATAGAGATTTTTACAAGAAAGATAAACATTTCAGATAATAACATACATTCAATCATTATATATATGTGGGAATGGATAGATAACATCATGGTAATGATAACAATGAGTTAGAAAGTAACGATGATGTGGAATGTAGTTTTTCCTACATCTTGGAGGATTACATGTATTTTGGGAGCAAACTTTCTTTTATGGAGGAAAGGATTCAATGAAGTGTAGTTTCCTATATTAGTTACCAAATTGCCTTTGTTCCCTTCTTTGTATGTAAAGTTTCTCAATTTTACTACACTTCATCATTTCAATGATCTTTGAACATATTTGACACTAACTAAAAGTCTAGAGGTTTATCTAAAATATGTTTTGGAAATATTTTTCATATTTCTCCATTTGTGATCAAACTTAATCCAAATGACACCAAACAATTTGTATAATGATCTTATGCTAGTATGGAGATATGGTTCAAAATTTCAATATTTTTGGATACTCCTATGATTTGTTACTATTTTTTGAAGTTTTGAATAAAAATTCAATCTTAGATATCTTTCTACCTTTCATTGGACAAATCATAAACCCTTAGTTTTGGAATATCCAAAAGGAGCCCTTGGATTAGGCTCACATGGATTAGGGAATATGCAAGAGATGTTGCATAATCTTTGACCACCCACTAATTATGTAGGAGGAGGGGGTGGTTGGTGTGACTGCTCTCTCTCTTTATGCATTCATATTAAAAAAAACTCCCGAGCCTCTCTCTCATAAAATGGAACTTGTTTGACTCTATTTTTTATTCCTTTCTTGCAATGAGGTGAGAGATTCAAGTTACTCATTTCTACTTCTCCCACTCTAGATACCATGGAAATGGAAACCCTATTTGAGCCCTCCTCTAGCCTATAAAGTGTATCATTTATATCTATCACCTTCTCCCCTACTCCTTAGCCTCCTTTATGACCATTCTCAATCCCCAAACCACCGCATATGTTGCAAACCCATTTCCTTATTGCTATTTCAAAGCTACACAACCTCACCCAATGAGTTAGAGCTTTGGTGTTATTCACATAATGGAAATGAGCCGACATGCATCACTTAGTATCGAAAGTTGGTGGACTTATCAAATCACCATGACAAGACCTAGCCCCAAAGTTGGTTCTTGTCGAAGTGTACCCCCTAGGAAAACATATACTATATCAAACCAACCATGAGAAGTAAAAGGGAAGGGTAAAGGAGGACGAGGGTCTCAGTCCAGGATGAACAACCCTATGCGGACACCCAACCTTGGATGTAGAATCCATGTTGATGAACCACATCTCCCACTTAAGGGTTGTGATCGAGATAATTGGGTGGCATGCCCCAATCAAGGCTTACCAAGTTAGCCACAACAAAGCTAAACTACTCATTATGTATTGAAAACAATCATGATCTTGTATAATTGTTATAAAATTGATCTATCATAATATATAAATAGTCAATTTTGATGATAAAAACTAGGGAAATAATCATTGAATACTTTTAGATCCTAGTCTTCTTACAATTGTGCTTATATATTGAATCATATCCTTTCTACATATAAGCAATTAATTAAATGTGAAATCTGATGATAATGATCTTGTAGACTCTAGAACCAACTTATATCAGTGAATTTGATGAATAGTATAACCCTACATAAAAGTTTCACAACTCTTGATAATAAATATTGTAATTTTGATATTATGTTTATGGCATGAAATTCAGGGATGATCTCCTTATACTAATCTTATTTTTTGAATATTGATTTACTTGGCCTAAATCACAATTAAGACAATACTTGGAATATCTTTGATACCCAAATATTGATATTGACTTGATAATGATAATGATGGTCTATCAATGATGGTAATAATATATTGTAAGGCTTTGTTTCCTAATATAACCTAAGCTTATATCCTTCATTAATCTTGAATACTATTGATAATGATACTAGTATAGAAGCTTGAAATGTTGATAATTTTTTTATTTTGGATGAATGATCACACCCAAGGTCATTTTAGAAATAATAACCCTAAACTCAATGAATACATTGTTTATTTTGGATGAATGATCACACCCAAGGTCAGTTTAGAACTAATAACCTAAACTGAATTAATACTACCCATTGTCTTTTGATACCCCAAATGTTCATCCATGAATCTATACATGGCATGCCATGATCTTGACTTGAATTGTGACCCCTAGATGTAGTCATACTACGAATATAAAATCATGTACATTTTATTCTCCTATTGACCATGATTTTTTATATTTAATGTTGTTATTGTATATGTACAAGTCTTGAGATTGGGATATGATATCTGTTTGAACTAAGTAATCCATGTGATACTTTTTCTTTTCATTGTATTTATATGTTGTAGAAAATTTTGAACAAATGTAGATGAATCTTGGTATACAGATATATGAAACTAGATCCACAGCTCATGGGTGCAGAGTAAAATGTGACTCTAGATAGAGTGTAATGTACAAATAATACATGTAAGGAGATCCCAATCCACGGGTGTATTGAGGGTCAAATGCATAGAAAATATATGCAAAGAGATCCACACCTCTGGGTGTAGAGAGTATCTAGTGCATAGAGAGTAATACATCACAAAAAATGCATAATCAAATGTGTTTTATTTTCTAAAAGAGAAAGTTCATCCTTTTTTCTCTTTCTTAACTCTATTAGTGCCAAGAAAATATTTTATTATGAAATCCATATGGATTTATATCCAACATACCATTTCATATATAGTGATGTCATCTCAGTTTTTCCCTATTAGGTATAGGAATATGTTTTAGGAAAACTTTTAGTATCTATCCTCCCACTTTTTGTTGGATTGTTGAACAAGCATCAAAACACCAGAATTCCATGATATCATAACTAGTAAATGAGAATAGTTTTTAGTCATTTTAATTGTGTATATTTTGTTTTTGTTCCCTTTGGGCCCATGTTTTAAACCTTTCAATTCAATAGAAAAGTGAGACATTTTTTAGTTATTGTGTATGTTATGTGTACAAATTCTAGGCTACTTAAGGATGGACATATTGATTCCCTTTTATTAGTGCCTACCAAAGTAGTGGGATAATGGTTTTATGAATTAACCATTCTGTGATAGAAAATATATTCACTAATGTGTTGCATATATATATATCTGACTAGTTATTGATGGGGTAAAATCTATGGTCCAACCAAGTTGGACTTTAAGTTTTTTCATCCCAATGAAAAAGTGATGTACATGTAGTTGTACCATCAAAAAATAACATGCACAAACTTTCAATGTTACACCCCGATCTCACAATTACCATTAATCATGAGATTAGGGCATAAATTGAGGATTTAATGTAATACAAATATCACCCTTAACTTTTTATTCTTTTTCAAACTCTTTGTTTCCTCAAATTGAACCACATAAACTAACTTTACAAGGGAATCTAAATATGGATTTCTCTAATCTGATTTCAACAGTAAAAATGCATGTATGAACATTCATTATGTTTCTCATACTTTTAAGCACATAAGACTTGCTCCTTTGCTTATATTTCTAAAAGAGGAATAATGTTATACATCCTCATTTACAACTCTCTCTTATTTATTTACAAGGACCTAGAGTGACAAGGACCGACTGAAGTTAACTATACTCAGACTTAACTCTTGTGGAAGATCTACTCTGATGCAATGACCTTCTTCAAGTCCATGTGATATCCCTAAAAATTGTGAGTAGAGGGGTGAGCCTACTCGCTCAGTGAATGAGTACTTCAAAGAAACAGTCTAAAGCACTGATATAATTATAGATATACTTTTGAGAAATTGATATCAATTATAACAACAGTAGGCTTTAAAGAGATTGATCATTGACAATGATAAATATGGAAGGATACTCTAGATATCAACAAGAGCATATCAATATATGAGCATGCTTGATTAATTTCAAAGAGAACTAATAATTCAGAAACATACAAAGAATAATTTTTGGGAAACTGTACTCAAATCTTTCTTAACCTTTCTTACTTGTAAGAAACTCTTTAAACCTATATGAATATATTTTAGCTTATGCCCTGATCATATGCAGTGTACTCTACATATGAAGACTCATAGCGAACTACGATCTCACCATACAAGACTTAGCTTAAAACCCGCGAAGCTAAGCCTAGAACTGAATATGGGTCTGCTTGACTCGAACCGTCACGTCTAACTAAGGTGGCTAAACAACTGGCCTTTAACTGGACCTCTCCTTCTAGGCTGACTACATAGGCAGAGGGTCTGACATGCTCTGTGGGCCTCATCTTGGTACGATCTGTGGGTACCTCTGGGTTACCACCGGAATCTCTGGTTCATGTTGGGTAACCTATCTTCTCTTAGGAGACTTACTCAAGGGCTTCGTCTCCCCGCATGCTCTGTGGGTATGATTTGATCCCCGTATACTGGTCGCTGTCAGGGCAGATCATTTCCTCCCTACATTACAGACATCCATAGAGAATCTATGGTGTTCGGGGCTCTTAAGTCTATTATTTTATTATTCTTGGAAAGCTCTTACTATATTGAACCCTTCTCTTACTTATACTTGACTCTGGTATCTCTATGGTGTCGTGTCTACTTATTTGAAGTTTATAATACAACATGTATATCATTCTAAACTTGGCAGAGCAGTATATTCAAAACACTGTAATATACTGAGTAATCAACATACTATACATGCAGGCAGGCTAAAATTCTTAAATAAACAGATTACATGTCCACTTGGCACATACACACTAGAATCATGCAATTTATCATCTTATTACACAGATAAGAGTTAATTACTTGACATATGAGTAATCGTCAATAGCACCTGCAACTTATCTGTAATTTCTCAAAGAACGTGCATATCAACCCAAATCTTGAGTTGTTCATCTCATAACTCAATTAAGAGTTAATTACTTATCATGAGAAGAATTATTAATAATAACTGAGAACATTGATATCACAAAACTTGATTCATTGAACACCCTACCCTTAGGGTTTCATTTAATCACAACAAATGCTACAATGAAATGTGTAATACATCTATCACGTACTTTTCAAATCTTTACAACACATGATACCTGGGATCTCAATCCCTTATCACATTACTAGGAATTCTCATCCCTTCACATCTTTATCATAATTATTGGATCTGGGTATTCAAACCCTTAGATCATCACATAGCATTGTTACCACTATAACAAGTAACCATTACCTCTAGGTCCTTAGACCAAGGTATTCATTTCACTAGTTGTACAAGTATTCTCATGGCTCACAAGGCCATCGCACAACTTGTCACCTCTCACTAGGAAACAACTTAATCCCATGGCTCCCATAAAGATTTCGTGCGACATAAACATTCACTTAATAAAGACTACTATCAACAAATCATACAAAATCAATATATGTATGAAACCTTGCAACTGAGCTAAATTTTGGTTTCCATGCCATTCACTGGGATATCATGCATCAATAATAACATTGAATAAATAAAGTCTATCATGTCAAGAAAATCCCTTCAAATGGATTTCACGATATCTATTCGCAAATATCCATCTTTCCTCTCATCTAGGGTTTCACCCTCTTCACTGAGATACCAAACAAACACTGCTCACTTTAAATGAAATCTAAGATAGTATCTGACATATATGTACTATGAATTTAGATAAACAATCATTCAAAACCAAGGGGATCTAGATAAGCAACTTTCTCTATTTACTTATACAGCAAATTTCAGTCATAGACAAATTCCCTATATTTCAGTTTACTCTTATAACCTCTGCGAATACTTAGGGAATTCTAATTAGAATGCATTGTATACATTTCTAATATGATTTTATCATCTAAAATTCATTCAAACAAAGGAAGAATCCATTTCATATCATTTTGCAACAACTTAGAACAAATAGACAATTCAGGGTTTGTAGTCGCATACTAAGTAATTAAATATTATGGTTGATTTAACCAATTTTCATGCAATATACTATTTAAAGGAAGTTACCACTCATACTAAGGTGTGAAAACACCTTAAAAATGTATCCCATATATGAAAATCTCGAATCCATATCAAATCCCTAGCAATTCACCCAATTCTTCTTCCTTTCAACTCGAAAACCCTAAAAATGAGGGATTAAGAAGAAAGAGTAAGAAAAGGGGATGTTTTGATACCATTTTGGATCAAATCAGAGGAGGGATGGAATTTTTACATGTGAGAGAAGATTCACCATGAAACTATATCCAAAGAAGCTCAACTTACATGATTTCATCATTCCTCGAATCGCAAAACCCTAGGTCAGTATCTCCATCAATTTCTCCTCTCAAACCCTAACTCTCTCTCTCTCTCTAGAATTTCATTTGTATAGATTGAATCACGAATTATGAAAGCTTCTTGTGTGTTAGGTTGACCATATAGAGAAATTGTGCTACTTGGGTTAATTGTACATTGACCCCTCACTAAACTTTTTCTTATTTGAACATATTTTGCTGTCGTAAAAAGGTTTTTGTGAATTCATGTATTTTAGAGATCAAACCTTCTCCAAAAACTATGATAATTTATCATGTTATGTATAATTGAGTTACAAAGCTTCAATTACAACTTGAGATCATTCCAATCTTCCATTAAATAATTAAAAATTGAATAGTACACTACTATCCAGAGTTCTACAAAAATGTTAGTTACTATAATTCATCTACTGATAAGGTATAAATACATCCAAAAATTAAGAAAATTGTATATTTTGTTTATGATTGAGTTTCAGATCTCCAGTTAAAATTTCTGATCATTTGGAGGTACCAATAAATAAATAAAAATAAAACACTACACTATTGAAAAGCACTCTGTTAGCATTTTGGTCGAAGTATAGTTCGACTGAGAACCACATTCAAAGAACACTCAAATATTCTGAAATTTTTCTAAAATATGCATGATTGAGTTATCCATATCATATCCAAAATTCAATTGAATACAAAATTTTTAGAAAATATGAAAAATCATTTACCACACTGCTATCCTAATCAAATTCCATACTCATGTACCATCAAAACCCTAATTTCAGCCAACTAGGGTTTATATTTATCAAACCCTAATTTCTCAAACAATAGAACACTCAATGTTCTTATTAGGTTTAAAACATCATAATAGAATTATCATCATTAATTAGATTTAAGCAATGATCAATCCAATTAAGCACATAATCATCTAGGTAAACCCTAATTTACCAATTAAGCTCAGATGCGGTCATAATAATTCCCCCCCTAAAAAGGTTTCATCCCTGAAACATAAATATGCAAGTAAAGTACATTCAATGTTTATTTTAAGCTCCTAAAATCTTACATGTCATTATATTCTTGTATTTCATACTTGAATGCAGTTTTCAACATTAAGACCTTTATTCCTTTACTAAATCACAACATGTATGAAATAGTTCTCAATAATAACAAACAAATTCTCTATGCCACAACCAATCATAGGATAGAGGGAGAAACAACCATTTCAATATTTTCATACTCTTTAGGTGTTACCTCAACATTGATAATCTGATCCAACTATCTCAATTCATACTGCTAAATATGTACTATTGTTATGTATTACCTCTAAATCACGAAAGAGAGTTCACCATGTTCTTTTGAATTCTACTATTGTGCTACTCAAATAGCAAAATAGTCTTGAGTTAAAAGACTAGATTCAACAACAATTGTACAGTACTACTCATGGCATCCCCATTGCATCATGGATGCATAAGGTGAAGCATTACCATCACATTCCATATTATTCTCAAGTATGAACCCACACATAATTCAAGGTGTAACCATCGGGTTATAGCATAGTAGGGTTTCAACAACAGTAACAAAGTACTCCATGATTGTATTAGTCATTCAAGGACTATTCATACCCAATTACCATCACTTAGTTATATTAAAGCTAAGTATAACAAGCTATACCTCATTAGGGTTACATATCAATACAATATGATTATCATCCCTTCTATTCATATGAGACTACCTTTAATTAACATATTGCTTGCACATGTACACTGAAATCATACGTAGAACCAATTTACATCCCTTAATATACCTTCAACAAATTATACTTCTAAAAACAAATTCACATATTACTAAAAGCCATTGTTTTCTCTTATCTCTCTCCTCATTCACTACTACTTACTTTTTGCCACTTATCCTTCTCATTTTAATCATATAGATTAAACATTTCCTAAAATTGAAACATACAAGGTACAAATAGATTATTCATCATTCTTGCTATCACTGCAAGAATTTATCTCATATCGCACTTCACTCATATTGTATTTCTCCTTTTGTTCAAAACACACTTGTTACATTTCAAATTTATATCTTACTCTTTACTCCAAATCATTTCCATATTGTTTATCTACCTTTCAGATTAGCTATCTTTAAACCCTAGATTACTATCAGTGCTAGTTTACTTCTCATAGTGCAAATCTCATGATCTTGTTTTATAGAAATGCTAGTATTCAAGGTCAAATCACTAGTGACATCCCTTGAACTACTACAACTCTAAACATTCTAGGGTTTGGTTCTTATCAGTAGCATGACATTATTGTGATGTAACTTTGCTCCCTTAATTTGAAATTCAAACTTTGTATCTCACAAGTTTTACTAAAGTATTCTTTATCTTATCGATTGAATTTCCTTTCTCTTACTTGGCCATTCAAGTAGATTACATTCTCAATTACCCTACTAGAGATTCATCATCTTATTGTGTGTCATTATTACATTCACTAGATGTCTCTACCATGGTGGTTATGCATCATATATGATTCATTTTCTTATCACTTCATTCCCACATTGCTCTCATTAAGGAAGATATGAAAGAGAAGATGATTTTGAGACTTAGAATTCTTATCTTCAAACATTCAATAATACATTTCTCATATGTAGGTTTAATCAATTATCAACAAGGATACTTGACTAATTAGCACTTTTTTGAATCTCGCAACATCTATCTTTTATAATCTATATTACTCCATTATGTTTCAAACCATTCTTTACTTTCCATAATCCCCTTACCATATACTACTATTCCACATGTCATCTTTAACTTCTAGTTTTCTCTTATGATCATGTTGCTTCTTTTATGTGTATGATCATGAATACCATGTTGCATATATTTCGTTTTATCCTTCTAGTAATGTGAAGTTGAAATTCTAAATCAATAATCTCTCTACTAGTATCACCTCATGTTTAATACATTACATATCCTTCATTTTAAATCAAACGGCTCATGCATGGGTGAAATATAGTTTCTCTTTCAATCAAGTTTTTCCTTCCTGAATATAGTCTACCTTTGTATGACTTATTCATTTATTTAGTACACTTTTGTTCTTATTTTAGAAACTAGTTTGTTGTTCTATAGAGACTTAGAATCCAAAGGAAATAAGGATGAATTTATTAAACTTATTAATAAAGGTATACATTCCATGCTCTCAATTATATCATAACCCTCATTCCTTAATCAAGCTCATTATTTCCAACATTTCTCTTTGTTTCAACTAAGTTTCTTATCCTAGTTTTATGATTTACATGCTCATCCAGTTCTCTTCACGTTAACTCTTCTGAAGACTCTTCACTTCTATGTACTTATTGTATACTTAACTCTTTTCTTCTATTTTTCCTTTTTCCTTGGAGTACATAAAAACACTATACTCGGTTATATAATCCATTCCTCATAATTGATTCTTACTATCTTGGCCACTTACATACTTTTCTCATATATTTTCCATATTTCATATGTAGAGTTCATATAATACCAATAATTAAACTTAATCTGAACCTTATGTCGTGTTCCTTTATTCCCAATTAAGGGTTTCTCATATGAGGCCCCAAAGTTGGGTCTCAGATATCAGTTCCAACTGATTCTTAGCTATTCTAATCTTTCCCATATGTTTAAACATCTTAGTGTATGTACATTCTCACTATGATGTGGGTCTAATTTATTTAAAGTCTACTCTTATCATATTGTTAATAGGAGTCATTAGATCCCAGTAATGCATCCTGCCAGCCGGACCAGGCCGAACCTACAGTCATGAAGCCAAGAGCTACTTAAGATTAACCAACTCCTATTAATCTCAAACATGTAGAAAGAATATCCACTTAGGAAAGTTCATTCAGAGATCATTTCTAGTCTACTTGATACAAAGAATGTAATTAATAAATGCTACAATTGTATAGTGTACAACAAATCTTAAAGACCCATATATATTTCAAAATACTGAATATCCGAATTTCAACATATAAGAGCTTTTTTACTCATCTCCAATAAAACAACAATATGAAATGAAAGTTCTATCTTATTTTATATTTATGCTCTTAATTCATGTTACTTATCTTGTTTCTAACCCTAATATTTCTAGGGTTTCTCTCTAGCCCATCCTTCCACTGTATATCTGGACAGGGTATACATGAAAGAATAGATAGAGTAGCTTGATACTGGTTGATCCAAGTACTCAGATACTGGGCCACGATATCTAAATACTTAAATCCCCAGAGATAAAATCATAACATCTCCTATCTGCCACACTTATGACTCTAACTTGCTAACTTAATGGTCCCTGACGACTCAACCTAAGCTCTGATACCAAAGTTGTTACACCCCAATATCACAACTATCATTAATCATGAGATTAGGGAAAAATTGGGGATTTAACATAATACCAAGATCACCCTTAACTTTTTCTTCTTTTTCAAACTCTTTGTTTTCTCGCATTGAACCACATAAACTAACTTTACAAGGGAATCTAAATATTGATTTCTCTAATCTGATTTCAATAGTAAAAATGCATGTATGAACATTCATTATGTTTCTCATACCTTTAAGAACATAAGACTTGCTGATTCACATATATTGCTAAAAGAGGAATAATGTTATACATCATCATTTACAACTCTCTCATATTTCTTTACAAGGACCTAGAGTGACAAGGACCGACTGAACTTAACTATACTCAGACTTAACTCTTGTGGTAGATCTACTCTGATGCAATGACCTTCTTCAAGTCCATGTGATATCCCTAAAAATTGTGAGTAGAGGGGTGAGCCTACTCGCTCAGTGAATGAGTACTTCAAAGAAATAATCTAAAGCATTGATATAATTACAGATATACTTTTGAGCAACTGATATCAATTATAACAGCAGTAAGCTTTAAAGAGATTGATCATTGAAAATCATAAATATGGCAGGATACTCTAGATATCAACAAGAGCAAATCAATGTATGAGCATGCTTGATTAATTTCAAAGAGAACTAATAATTTAGAAACATACAAAGAATAATTGTTGGGAAATTGTACTCGAATCTTTCTTAGCCTTTGTTACTTATAAGAAACTCTTTAAACCTATATGAACATATTTTAGCTTATGCCATGATCATATGCAGTGTACTCTACATAAAGACTCATAGCGAACTACGATCTCACCGTACAAGACTTAGCTTAAAACCTGGGAAGCTAAGCCTAGAACTAAATCCGGGTCTGCTTGACTCAAACCGTCACGTCTGACTAAGGCGGTTAAACATCTGGCCTTTAACTGGACCTCTCCTTCTAGGCTGAGTACACAGGCGGAGGGTCTGAGACGCTCTGTGGGCCTCATCTTGGTATGCTCTGTGGGTACCTCTGGGTCACCACTGGGATCTCCGGTTCATGTTGGGTAACCTATCTTATCTTAGGAGACTTCCTCAAGGGCTTCGTCTCCCCGCACGCTCTATGGATGCGATCTGATCCCTGTATACTGGTCGCTGCCAGGGTAGATCATTTCCTCCCTACAATGTAGACATTCGTAGGGAATCTACGATGTTTAGGGCTCTTAAGTCTATTATTTTATTATTCTTGTAAAGCTCTTACTATATTGTACCCTTCTCTTAATTATACTTGACTCTGGTATCCCTATGGTGTCGCGTCTACTTATTTGAAGTTTATAATACAACATGCATATCATTATAAACTTGGCATAGCAGTATATTCATGTAACATACCAGATCTTGGACCCTACCCTAGAACTTTGACCTTTTGGGATTGACCAAAAAAAGTTAGAATGATCCTAATAATCTAATGCATGAATAATGTAGTCTAATATATCACATAATTCATTTGGTGATAATAAGATGATAAGGAACTTAATTGAATAAGTAATTAAGCTAATGGGCCACTAATGGGCCATATGATATATCTCATAAAAGAAATCCCAAAAGTAAAATCTAAGTTAAAATCATATTCCTTGGGTCCCAATTACCTTGGGAGTCAAGTTTCACATTATTCACATAAATATAATTAATTTAATTCATTTTAGAAAGAGAAAAATCTATTTTTTTCCAAATTATCAAATAAAATAATTATTGACTCCAAAAGAGGAAAATAATCTTATATTCATAATCTACACAATAAATATAGCCTTTGGGTAAATTTGTATGTTATTTGGAGAAAGTTTGCTTAAAAGGTAAAATCAGGATAGAGCTGTGTAGAACCTTCAAAATATTAAATAAATATACAAACAACACTAATATGTAAAATTGATGGCAAATTTGTATCCAACACATTAATTATGATTTGTGAATGAAGTTTTCACCTAATTTGGATAATCTGTGTGTCATTAATGCATCAGGAAAGAGAAACAAAGAGTATGTTAAATAATACATCTAAAGTTGCCAAAAGTGAAATCTAATTGGAGACTCAGAATCTACATGTTTAACTTAACTTGTGTGTCAAGTTTTCTCTAATTTGGATAAGCATAGAACCCTTAAAGGAGGAAAGAGAAAATATGTACATTAAATTAATATCACTTTAGTTTTAATCGTATTTGATATGTCACGCTTGCTTTCCTATTTTAGTTTTCTCGGGTTTTTTCCTGACCCTTGGATTTAGATCTAGCGGCAACTGGATTCTCTTCTTCCTTTCCCCTTTCTGATTTCACACGCAACGATGGGGGGTTTCTCTCCCTAGATTCCTTCTTTGATTCCTCTCTTCTCTATTCACTTTCCTTCCTGGTTTCTTCACCCTCACCATCCTCTCTCTCCTCCACACCCAATGACCCTATAAAAGATGGGTTTTGGTCAACCCTTCCCCTGCAACCATGGGGCGTCGATGCGGTGCTTTGTTCATGCTCTGTTCACGCCCCTATTTCCCGCTTTGAGGCCATCTCCTCGCCGTATATGGCCATTAGACCACGAAGGGTCGGTCTCCTAATCTCTTCTGAGGTCCCAGCTATGAATTATGCACTTAAGTTTGGCTGCTTTGGACTCCGGCTATGTCCCCCTGCTCCATCCTTCACTGGTAGCTGTTCTGAGTCCATGTCGATGCCCCGACCATCAGGATCGATGTAGAGGACTCGGTATGCTCCCTTTTTCCCTCGTAAAGCCTCTTCTATATTCAATTGGTTCATTGAGATAGCTATTACATTTTCCCCTTTTGAGTTTGGTGTTTGTTGTCTGATGATCGCAGAGGTGGTTTTCCCCGCATCCGGCCATCATCCAGCTCGAGTCTGGGGTGATTGAGTTCAGTTTAACCTCAGGAGATCGACTAAGGGTTTAGTTTTGCGGGATCTGTTGTGGTGGTGAGAATCTGACTTCAAATCAAACTTGTAGAGTTCCATTTTCTTTTGTTCTTGTGAAGAAGATGACACCTGAATGGTTTACATTTTTACCCTCGCTCTCCTTGCATACTTTGATTCTCGCGTGTGGGTACTTTCGTAATTTCACTGCCTGTTATATTTCTTTTTGGTGCGAGTCTCTATGCCTTTGACTGCCGCCATGTGGGCTTGACCCCTGACTTGGCAGTTCGTTACTGGGCCAAGTCAGGCGTCCCCTCTCTCACTTATTTGACGTTTCCTCAAATTTTGATTGGTCAGGATTTCCAAAATACATAACTAATCATATGTATGGCCAAAAATTACAAATAAACACTCGTTGGAATTAGAAAAATAAGACCTATCTAATGGTAGATGTTTTGATAACTAAATCTAAGGATTAGTAACAAGTGTTTTCAATGGATGTAATTAATGATGAATTAACTTGGAAAAATCATAACTAATTAATTATAAATTAGAAAAATATAATAAAATATGTTTTGAAATCCTAATGATATATACTAAAATGTGGCATGCTTTTTATAACCCAATTCACATGAATATAAAAAGGTGGTTTTTTAGGGTTTATGAATTCTATGTAAAGCTAACCCTAACCCCACATATGTGCTTAATAGGTTCTTTGGATGCCTAGGCTTGAACCTAGATATAACTTTGGACTTTGAACTCTAAAGTTGAGGTATGTTTGCATCCCTGATTATTCTTGTTGAGCAATTACCCTATTTTTGTCCTACTTTTGGTCCTATGGACATTAGCCTACACATTGTCTTGTTCTTTTGAAATCATGCTTCGTGTGAAGTATATTATTTTGTTATTGATCTTGTGATCATGGATATTCTCTTGGAATCTTATCTTGTTGCCTTGGTGCAAGTTGGACTTTTGATATTATATGCCCACTGTGATGTGGAAGTTTACTTGGTGATATATGCCCACTTTGAAGTGGATTTGTTTGTATATTGAGTTATCCATTGTGTGATGGCAACATTGTTTATTCTGATTGTACTTTCTACTTTCCTCTACATTATACATGCTATGTGATTTAGTAGCACTAGAGTAGTATAAATTGCATTAGTTTTGTTTATAGCAGATGTGATATTTCATGTTCTTTTTGGGATGGCAAGGAACCTCGTACCCAGGGCAAGATGTGTGTCTTGACCCATTTTTTATAAATTTGGGAGATTGGCAGTATTCCTTTCTCTATCAGGATTCAACTTTATGGGGGTTGGATGCCAATTATGTTTATATTATTCTAGGGCTATGCTTATCTCACATGCATGCAGGTTGATGATGTTGATGATGGGTTATGTGCCCAAAAATATTGATGGGTTATGTGCCCAAAATCTTGATATGTGCATATGTGGCACTACTTTATTGTTTTTATTATGGAAAGTATCTTATACTATGATGATGATGATTCTTTTATTTTATGCCTGATTGGGTAGTACTTATCTCTTGCATGGGAAGCCTTTTATTTTGATGTCCCTTATTCTTTATAAATTGCTCAATTTGCTTTTTAGTATGCACATACCAACTTTTTTTGATGTCTCCTATTGTTCTCTTTTGTTGGGGTATGCTTCCAACCCTAGCTGGAGGACTTGGATGACAAGACGTGATGACCTAGACTTAGATAGAAAAGTTAAAGCTTGGAGAAAATCTTAAGGTGGTTTAGATTTCCTCTACATGGATCCTTGTGATGTAAGTTTTTAACCCTTTGTTTTATAATTGAATATAGTCATGTTTTTATTCTGCTACTATACTTTGGTCTTCTGATTACCATTATTTAAAGATTTGAAAATTTTACACCCACTCCATCATACCTTTTGAGTGTGTTTGGACTGGAGTTTCTATTCTTCAAATTTTTAGTAGAGAGGTGTTTTCACTTCTTTACAACATGGTATCAGATCCCACGGTAGTCGGAATCTAACTATTTCAGTTTTGGCTCCCTAGCTAAACCCTTGACTTAGATAGTTGCCTCTAGGTGAGATGTTCACCCTAGTTTTGATCAATGATGATCTTTTATGCAATAAGGTTTGTTGAGGATAAAATTAGGTTATGAGAAGACCCTAATATGGAAAAGTTGTGACTTGGTTTTTGTATTGAATTTTGGCCAACTATTTGTTTTCACCTCGCAATGTTTCTTATCTCCAAAAATTATTTTCATTATACTACTATATGTACAAAAGTTTTCTCAGGTTTGTCGATGTTTTCTCGAACTAAGTCACAATGAAGATGAAACTCTAGTTGAGTAGAATCTAACCCTAGTTTTGTGGCTAGGATTGATATAAAGGTGTAGTTGACCTACCCTATGACTTTTAGATGTTCATGTAGGGTTGATAGGTTAGAGACACGAGGACCTAAAAACTCAACCCTAGATGGTGACTTTAGTTGGATACAAGAGAAATATTAATCTCTAAAAACTTTCATAACTAAGTGATGTGGGTATCTTTAAAAAGTTGTTTAGTTTGACTTGTTAGGTTGAACCCTTTAAGGGGTGGAGAATAGTTAGTTTTTGATGTTTGGATCTATAGATTTTGAGGATGAAATCCTTTTAAGGGGTGGAGTGTTGTAACGTACCAGATCTTGGACCCTACCCTAGAACTTTGACCTTTTGGGTTTGACCAAATAAGGTTAGAATGATCTGAATAATCTAATGTATGAATAATGTAGTCTAATATATCACATAATTCATTTGGTGATAATAAGATGATAAGGAACTTAATTGAATAAGTAATTAAGCTAATGGGCCATATGATATATCTCATAAAAGAAATCCCAAAAGTAAAATCTAAGTTTAAAATCGTATTCCTTGGGTCCCAATTACCTTGGGAGTCAAGTTTCACATTATTCACATAAATATAATTAATTTAATTCATTTTAGAAAGAGAAAAATCTAATTTTTTCCAAATTATAAAATAAAATAATTATTGACTCCAAAAAAGGAAATTAATCTTAGATTCGTAATCTACATAATAAATATAGCCTTTGGGTAAATTTTTATGTAATTTGGAGAAAGTTTGCTTAAAAGGTAAAATCATGAGAGAGAAGGTGTAGAACCTTCAAAATATTAAATATATATAAAAACAACACTAATATGTAAAATTGATGGTAAATTCGTATCCAACACATTAATTATGATTTGTGAAAGAAGTTTTCACCTAATTTGGATAATCCATGTGTCATTAATGCATCAGGAAAGAGAAACAAAGAGTATGTTAAATAATACATCTAAAGTTGCCAAAAGTGAAATCTAATTGGAGATTCAGAATCTACATGTTTAACTTAACTTGTGTGTCAAGTTTGGTCTAATTTGGATAAGCATAGAACCCTTAAAGGAGGAAAGAGAAAATATGTACATTAAATTAATCTCACTTTAGATTTAATCGTATTTGATATGTCACACTTGCTTTCCTGTTTTAGTTTTCTCAGGTTCAATCCTGACCCTTAGATTTAGATCCAACGGCAATTGGATTCTCTTCTTCCTTTCCCCTTTCCGATTTCGCACACAGCGATGGGGGGTTTCTCTCCCCGATTTCCTTCTTTGATTCCTCTCTTCTCTATTCACTTTCCTTTCTGGTTTCTTCGCCCTCACCATCCTCTCTCTCCTCCGCACCCAATGACCCTATAAAAGATGGGTTTTGGTCAACCCTTACCCCCACAACCATGCGGCGCCGTTGTGGTGCTTTGTTCATGCTTTGTTCGCGCCCCTATTTCCCGCTTTGAGGCCATCTCCTCGCCGTCTCTGGCCATCAGACCATGAAGGGTTGGTCTCCTAATCTCCACCGAGATCCCATCTATGAATCACATGTTTTAGTTTGTCTGCTTTGGACTCTGACTATGTCCCCCCTGCTCCATCCTTCACCGAAAGTTGTTCTGAGTCCATGTCGATGCCCCGACCATCGGGATCGATGTACAGGACTCGGTATGCTCCCATTTTCCCTCGTGAAGCCTCTTCAATGTTCGATTGGTTCATCGAGATAGGTATTACATTTTCCCCTTTTGAGTTTGATGTCTGTTGTCTGATGATTGCAGAGGTGGTTTTCCCTGCATCCGGCCACCATCCAACTCGAGTCTGGGGTGATTGAGTTCGGTTTGACCTCAAGAGATCGACTGAGGGTTTAGTTTTGCGGGATCTGCTATGGTAGTGAGAATCTAACTTTGAATCGAACCTGTAGAGTCCCGTTTGCTTTTGTTCTTGCGAAGAAGATGACACCTGAATGATTTACGTTTTTACCCCCGCTCTCCTTGCATACTTTGATTCTCGCGTGTGGGTACTTTCATAATTTCGCTGCCTATTTTATTTCTTTTTGGTGCGAGTCTTGTTGCCTTTGACTGCCGCCATGTGGGATTGACCCCTGACTTGGAAGTTCGTTACTGGGCCAAGTCAGGCGGCCCCTCTCTTGCTTATTTTACGTTTCCTCGAATTTTGATTGGTCAGGATTTCCAAAATACATAACTAATTATCTGTATGGCCAAAAATTACAAATAAATACATGTTGGAATCAGAAAAATAAGACCTATCTAATGGTAAATGTTTTGATAACTAAATCTAAGTATTAATAATAGGTGTTTTCAATGGATGTAATTAATGATGAATTAACTTGGAAAAATCATAACTAATTAATTATAAATCAGAAAAATATAATAAAATATGTTTTGGAATCCTAATGATATATACTAAAAAGGGGCATGGTTTTCATAACCCAATTAGCATGAAGATAAAAAGGTGATTTTTTAGGGTTTATGAAATCTATGGAAATCTAACCCTAATCCCACATATGTGCTTAATAGGTTCTTTGGATGCCTAGGCTTGGACATAGATGTGACTTTAGACATTGAACTCTAAAGTTGAGGTATGTTTCCATCTTTGATTATTCTTGTTGAGCAATTACCCTATTTTTGTCCTACTTTTTGTCCTATGGACATTAGCCTACACATTGTCTTGTTCTTTTGAAATCATGCTTCATGTGAAGTATCTTATTTTTTCATTGATCTTGTGATCATGGTTATTCTCTTGGAATCTTATCTTGTTGCCTTGGTGCAAATTGGACTTTTGATATTATATTCCCACTGTGATGTGGAGGTTTACTTGGTGATAAATGCCCACTTTGAAGTGGATTTATTTATATGTTGAGTTGTCCAATGTGTGATGGCAACATTGTTTATTCTGACTATATTTTCTACTTACCTCTACATTATACATGCTATGTGATTCAGTAGCACTAGAGTAGTGTAAATTGCATTGGTTTTGTTTATAGAAGATGTGATATTTCATGTTGTTTTTGGGATGGCAAGGAACCTCATACCCAGGACAAGATGTGTGTCTTGACCCATTTTATATATATTTGGGAGATTGGCAGTATTCCTTTCTCTATCAGGCTTCCGCTTTATGGGGTTTGGCCGCCAATTATATTTATATTATTCTAGGGATATGCTTATCTCACATGCATGCAGGTTGATGATGTTGATGATGGGTTGTGTGCCCAAAAATATTGATGGGTTATGTGCCCAAAATCTTGATATGTGCATATGTGGCACTACTTTATTGTTTTGATTATGGCAAGTATCTTCTTCTATGATGATGATGATTCTTTTCTTTTATGCCCCATTGAGTAGTACTTATGTCTTGCATGGGAAGCCTTTTATTTTGATGTCCCTTATTCTTTATAAATTGCTCAATTTGCTTTTTAGTATGCACATACCAGCTTTTGCTGATGTCTCATATTGTTCTCTTTTGTTGGGGTATGCTTCCAACCCTAGGTGGAGGACTTGGATGACAAGAAGTGATGACCTGGACTTAGATAGAAAAGTTAAAGCTTGGAGAAAATCTTGAGGTGGTTTAGATTTCCTCTACATGGATCCTTGTGATGTAAGTTTGTAACCCTTTGTTTTATAATTGAATATAGTCATGTTTTTATTCTGCTGCTATACTTTGGTCTTCTGATTACCATTATTTAAAGATTTGAAAATTTTACACCCACTCCATCATACCTTTTGAGTGTGTTTGGACTGGAGGTTCTATTCTTCAAATTTTTAGTAGAGAGGTGTTTTCGCTTCTTTACAATTCAAAACACTATAATATACTGAGTAATCAACATACTATACATACAGGCATGCTAAAATTCTTAAATAAGCAGATTACATGTCCACTTGGCACATACACACTAGAATCGTGCAATTTATCATCTTATTACACTAATAAGATTTAATTACTTGACATATGAGTAATCATCAATAGAACCTGCAACTTATAAGTAATTTTTCAAAGAACGTGCATATCAACGCAAATCTTGAGTTGTGCATCTCATAACTCAATTAAGAGTTAATTACTTATCATGACAAGAATTATTAACAATAACTGAGAACATTGATATCACAATACTTGATTCATTGAACACCCTACCCTTAGGGTTTCATTTAATCACAACAAATGCTACAAAGAAAGGTGTAATACATCTATCACGTACTTTTCAAATCTTTACAACATATGATACCTGGGATCTCAATCCTTTATCACATTACTGGGAATTCTCATCCCTTCACATCATTATCATAATTACTAGATCTGGGTATTCAAACCCTTAGATCATCACATAGCATTGTTACCTCTGTAACAGGTAACCATTACCTCTAGGTCCTTAGACCAAGGTATTCATTTCACTAGTTGTACAAGTATTCTCATGGATCACAAGGCCATCACACAACTTGTCACCTCTCACTAGGCAACAACTTATTCCCATGGCTCCCATAAAAATTACATGTGACATAAACATTCACTGAATAAAGACTACTATCAACAAATCATATAAAATCAATATATATATATATGAAACCTTGCAACTGAGCTAAATTTTGGTTTCCATGCCATTCAATGGGATATCATGCATCAATAATAACATTGAATAAATAAAGTCTATCATGTCAAGAAAATCCCTTCAAATGGATTTCACGATATCTATTCGCAAATATCCATCTTTCCTCTCATCTAGGGTTTCACCCTCTTCACTGAGATACCAAACAAACACTGCTCACTTTAAATGAAATCTAAGATAGTATCTGACATATATGTACTATGAATTTAGATAAACAATCATTCAAAACCAAGGGGATCTAGATAAGCAACTTTCTCTATTTACTTATACAGCAAATTTTAGTCATAGACAAATTCCCTATATTTCAGTTTACTCTTATAACCTCTGTGAATACTTAGGGAATTCTCATTAGAATGCATTGTATACATTTCTAATATGATTTTATCATCTGAAATTCATTCAAATAAAGGAAGAATCCATTTCATATCATTTTGCAACAACTTAGAACAAATAGACAATTCAGGGTTTGTAGTCACATACTAAGCAATTAAAGATTATGGTTGATTTAACCAATTTTCATACAATATACTATTTAAAGGAAGTTACCACTCACCCTAAGGTGTGAAAACACCTTAAAAACGTATCCCATATCTGAAAATCTCGAATCCATATCAAATTCCTAACAATTCACCCAATTCTTCTTCCTCTCAACTCGAAAACCCTAAAAATGAGGGATTAAGAAGAAAGAGTGAGAAAAGTAGAAGTTTTGATACCATTTTGGATCAAATCAGAGGAGGGATGGAATTTTGACATGTGAGAGAAGATTCACCATGAAACTATATCCAAAGAAGCTAAACTTACATGATTTCATCATTCCCCGGACCGCAAAACCCTAGGTCAGCATCTCCATCAATTTCTCCTCTCAAACCCTAACTCTCTCTCTCTCTCTCTCTAGGATTTCGTTTCTCTAGATTGAATCACGAATTATGAGATCTTCTTGTGTGTTAGTTTGACCATATAGAGCAATTGAGCTGCTTGGGTTAATTGCACATTGACCCCTCACTAAACTTTTTCTTATTTCAGTAGATTTTGCTGTCATAAAAAGGTTTTTGTGAATTCGTGTATTTTAGAGATCAAACCTTCTAAAAAAATTATGAAAATTTATCATATTGTGTATAATTTAGTTACAAAGCTTCACTTACAATTTGAGATCATTCCAATCTTCCATTAAATAATTAAAAATCGAATAGTGCACTACTATCCAGAGTTCTGTAGAAATGTCACTTACTATAATTTGTCTACTGATAAGGTCTAAATGTGCCCAAAAATTATGAAAATTATACATGTTGTTTATGATTTAGTTTCAGATCTTTAGTTAAAATTTCAGATCATTTGGAGTTACCAATAAATAAATAAAAATAAAACACTTCACTATTGAAAAGCACTCTGTTAGCATTTTGGTCGAAGTATAGTTCGACCGAGAACCACATTCAAAGAACACTCAAATATTCTGAAATTTTTCTCCAATATGCATGATTGAGTTATTCATATCATATACAAAATTAAATTGAATACAAAATTTTTAGAAAATATGAAAAATCATTTACCACACTGCTATCCTAATCAAATTCCATACTCATGTACCATCAAAACCCTAATTTCAGCCAACTAGGGTTTATATTTCTCAAATCCTAATTTCTCAAACAATAGAACACTTAACGTTCTTATCAGGTTTAAAACATCATAATTGAATTATCATCATTAATTAGATTTAAGCAATGATCAATCCAATTAAGCATATAATCATCTAGGTAAACCCTAGTTTACCAATAAAGCTCAGATGTGGACATAACATTCTATCTATCCATGGTTTGACCCAACTACGCCCAACATAATGAATATGGCAATTGCAAAATATCAGTAGGGTAACATGGTTGAGTGAGCTACAACCTATTTGGTATCTGACCAACTAATCTCCATGGAACGTCGTGACGAATTTAGGATTTCTATTGGTGGGTGTTATGGTCTTGGTATTGTGGAAGACACGAGGCTTGCAAGTAGTGGTGTTGCATGACTACCCCAGAATTATGAAGTTCCAGTATAGATGCCTATTTGTTATTAATGTAGTTAGTTAAGATGTAGCCTAAATATTTACATTATTTCTAATATATGGTTTTTTCATATTCTTCCACAACCTTAACTAAAGGTGTTTGGTGGTTTTCACTCATTGATGCTCTAAGTCTACCACCTCCTAGACACTCACCCACATACAATTCCAGCTTCACTGACAACAATGCCAACAAAGAAAGCAACTATAATTACTATCCTCCCAAATATGAAGGTACATTCCAAATGCTTTCTCTTTAGCCAAAGTTTCCAAATTCCATCCACCTAAATTGTAATAATCAACAAGATATCCTCATTGAATTCATCTAGCATATACATAATACAATCCACATCAATATGTGGTCCTAGGTATATATTATTTCCAGTGGGAGGGGATTTCTTCTTGTAAAACCAACCAGCATTCCATCATTGCTTCTAGGGATACTATCTACTATTTTCTAAAGCTACTACCTATATCTCCATTGAAATTACTATTTCTACAGTCATCAAGTCATCAAAGGAACTGTCTCTGGGTCTCTTCCTTGTTTGAACATCCTAGTTATCTTGTTAGGATTTTAGATGAATCTATTTAATCTCCCAACTGTAGATGCATATTTGGATGAGTGCAATTGATTAAGTACATTAGGGTTCCAATTACTTGTGCATATTTAAATTCTTATATACTAGTACTTTGTTGTTGTTTAATTGAAAATAACTCAATGATGTAATGACTAATTTACCATACAAATTCAAAATCTTTTTAGGTTTTTATCAACACAATATTGTTGAGAGAGAATGATCCAATCATAAATTTTAAAGATTTCAACAAATTATATATGCTTCACCTATATCTTTCATGTCAAAATTACAAGACAAGAAATTTTTAATATTGTTGATAATATATAAATATTAGTGTCAAAAATAAGTATTCATATACATGAAAATTAATTATAACATGATATTAATTATCAAACTTGGAATACACACATTTGTGTTGTTCATTTATATATAATCTATATAATGCAAGTCCTTTATAAAATTTATCATGCCATTGTTTGGAGCTTGTTTCTAGTGATATAAAGATTCAATCAATCTAATCACCATGCTTTCTTACCAGTATTGTAAAACCTTCAATTTTATCCATGTAAATTTAACAATATAAATCTCCATTCAAGAAAAAGTATTAACATTTATTTGACGTATAATGAATTTATTTACTGATGCCAGATTAGTCAAAGTTTTGATTGAAGAATCCTTTTTTGAACAAGGTAAGTATTATTGATCTCAAAAAAGGTGTATAGGGGAAGCACAAAAACTCCATATACTATACATATATCTAATGGAGAACCCACATTTGTAGTCCCCTAGGATTAAACCATGTAAGTATACCCGATTTGTCCTTGATCTTCCACTCTAATCTATTTATAATGTTATCAAAAACATCAAGGGTATCAAACACATTGTACCTATGGAATCTACTGTTTCTCTCTCTCCAAATGTGAAAAAAGAGAGCCATGAAGACCAGGCCTCCAAAGGATCTCATATTTGGTTTATGTTTGGTCTTCTCAAACATTGAAGGGACAACATCACTAAAATTGTCTGGCGACAGGCCGCCCCATCCACATTTGAGGATAGTTCTCCATGGGTACTTAGACAACGGGCACTCAACACTAAGTGTTGGTGAGTCTCCAGTTCTTTCTTTGACAACAAACATTCCTTAGAGCAGATGAGTCCTCATTTAATGAGTTTGTCATGAGTGGGGAGTTTGTGCATTATCGACTGGTATGTGTAGAAGCTCCATTTAGGGAAATGATTTTTACCCCATAAGAAGGGATCACGCGGGACATATGGGGTGTTAAAATTGATGACCCAAGGATCAAGGTTGCTAATGATCACCCAACAACCATTTCTAAGCTGATAATAATTCCTAATAGTAGGCCAGAGGGGTTGCATTCTCCTCCAACATTTGGATCTCCCCTTTCTTAGTGCCTCTTCCTCTAGGGCACCATAATGCTTCCTCATCCACCCCGCCTAGAGGGAGTCAGACTTAGTGAGGAAATCATCAATTTTCTTGACCACCACCATCCACACAATGTCATAGGGGTCTATAAGGCCCATGCCACCATTGTGAACTGGTTGAGAAATCATGTCCCATGCAATGGTGTGATTGCAACCACTCCACAAGAAGCCAGGCATAACTACTTTAAACTTCATCATAATGTAGCACGACATTTCCACTAGCCTGCTTTAATATCTAACCTTGTTAGTGACCACTGATTTTATGATAACAACCCTCTCTACCATAGAAAGACATATGCGATTCCATTTCTCCACTGTTTCCCATAGAATGTCCACAAACTCTTTTGATATTCACCTTTTTCCATTCCCCTTGTAACAACCCATACTTTTGAGTGTCTAAGATACCTTGAAGTCGCGAGTCATTACTCATAAATTCCAGGATCAGATTCAAGAAACAATACAAAAGAGTAAAATCTCCATTAATGAACACATATTTACATGTTTGCCTAAAAAGCTCCTCTAAGGAGTTACATAAATTTTAGAAAGAATTAACTTGTACATGTGTGAAGATATACCACTATGACTAGGCCTTCATAAATAACTTTAGTCTCTTCAACATCTATATCATGTAACCTCATGTCTAGGAAAAAGTATACCTGATACTTAAAACACCGACAAACAAATACGTGGTCAGTATATTTCTATACTAGTACGTGGATTCAACCAATAATCACAAGTATACATATAATCACACATCTTATACTTGCACATAAGAACATAAACTTGTTTTCATATTCTAACCCACATCTGGTCTACTACCTTAGGTGTAATCATTGTCCCTCCTGGTCTCGTGTGCATTACCCTTAAGATCAGTCTAACCCAAGATTCAAAATATTGTTATTTACTTTTCATGATACTCATAGAAACTTTATAATTTACAAGAAGTAAATAAACAAACAAGTAGTTTATCATTCGTTCAATCTCATCGAGAAACCTCGGCAAACTTAGAATTCGATACATGTATTCATAAGTGTAACCACGTACCTTATTTCATCGTAGAAACCATACATAAATCTCATATACTTTAAGAGTGCATCCAAACATCCAAGCAACAAAACATGCAATCAACAATATCTGAAACACACATACTACATATGTGTCACCATGTAATCACATTACATAAATAAGATCTAGATTCGCTCCTAAACTCGGGTTTAGGGTTATCTTATGTTTGGACTAGGGATCATGGATACAAACCCTAATTCTATCATATCACAGTTTCTAAGATTACAACCTTTATTGTGCATATTAGGTGAAACCCTGATCATAAACTTAAGCATATTAGGTTATCTGTGATACCTAGATCATATTACTAGTATTAGGATCAAAGAAAGATGTCCTCATTGGTTTCAAAACCCTAAATCTACATGTATGAGATTATTAACCTAGAAACATCATTATTTATCATAATCAATGATTTCTCCATTATGCACAACAAGATCAGGTATTAACTGAACATAAACGAATCTACTCAACCATGCATCACATTAAGAAAAATCTAGGTTTTCCTTTACATTAAACATGTATTGCATACATTGTTGGAACAAGGAGCATATTTAGGCTCTAATTCTATTTAATTTAGCTTCCTTGCATTTTTCTGATTAACTGACATGTATAACTTATTAAAATCAGAGTTACCAATAATTAACTACATATTTTGCAAGATAATCAGATTTGGACCAATCAGATACCGACACCTCATCCTATAACTAGCATTGCCTAATATCCATGCGGGACAGCTCTGGCCAATGGCGCAGCCAAGCCAGCGCAGAGCTTCCACGCGGGCCAGATAGCTGGGTATAACAAAGGACGTTATTCCCCCTTCGCAGTGATCCTGATTGATAATGCGGGTCGGGGCATAGGGGTAAAAGACCCGAAGGTCACCCCCTTCCTCTCGCACTATCGCTGGAGCAATCAGGGAGGTTAACTCCCTAGTCGACTCCCACTTCTAGGCCCTGGTCATAACTGCCAGGATCTCCGTTGACTTTGCCAAGTCCCTCCGGACTCAACGAGCGGTCGGGAGTCTCAGGTGGTGGTCGAACAAGGGGGTTCGCCGGCTTGTTATCCTACTGCCATGCATCAAAGAAAAGGGGTATATAGCCAGGGATCCCAGCTAGAAACTACCTGAGTTTTGGAGACACTGTCATCGGCTGAGCCTCCTGGAATCCCGCTGGATCATTTCCACCACCGGTGGCTCATAGCAAAGATCAGGAATCACCACGCCGGTAGCTCGTTTCCAGTATGCAGATTGTGCTCACGGTCGTGGAACCTGAGGCATCGTGGTGATGGGATGAGGGTGGTGAACTCATCCATACATCCTAGAGAATCTTCGCACCAACTGAATTTGCCGGAGACAGCTCCCAGCGGCAAGGTGGCGGGGTGGAGACTCCTGGGTCGATGTGAAGCTTGTCGCTGAGTTCTAGGGTGCCTCAGTGACAATTGCAGGGGAACGTATACTCTATCCCTGCCGGCCAATCTTCCCCAAGCCTTATATAGGCGTTTTAGTTTGGGAACACGGACAACCTGCCTGCTCTAACAACTCCAAATCTTCTAGGTTGTGTTCGGAATGACCTACCAAATTCATTGGGATCCTCTCCTGCCGATTCCGAGAATCTGATAGGGAGCAGGCTCTCTTGGACCCACGGGGTTCCTGTTGCTATCAAGACTCAGAGGAGTCTGGGTCAGAGGGACGAGTTCCCTGACCCCAGCGTCAACCGGATCCGAGAGTCCGGATTCGACTGGACTCCTTTGCCACATTTTCTAATATTTACTTTTGAGAAAAAAAACCCATATTAAGAAGATAATTGTAACTCTCACACACCCTCAAACTTTGGGATAAACCCCAAGTTATTATTATCTATCTTCTATTAAAAGATGGGAGCTTGATACCTTCTCTAATTAATCGAAAGATAATTCTTAATAAAAAGGTGGATAATTCTTCAATTAATTATCCAAGCCACATAGTAACTTGAAACATTCTAAATAATATCCCATTATCTTATATCCTAATTATCTATCAACAAAAAATGCTTTGGATACCTATTATGATCACGAATATCCACATTATCCAAAAACATACCTCAGGGACCCATATGTAAACTCTGATTAACCAATTAGGTTGAAGAGTGTCCCTATGGCCCATGAACCACATCTTGGGCCTTCCAAAGGTTCCATGAGCTTAGTCACATTCCTAATTTCCAAACTTGAGGCTTTGGTAACCATTGCATCTTCCATTAGCCTCATATGATTACATATGCTCAAAGCACCTTATTTCCTTAAATTGATTATTTAATCTATTTCTAGGGTTTGAAAGTATCAACCAAGATCCCTCAAAACACTTCATTGTTATATGATTCCTGATTCATTTAGGCTTGAAATCTATGAATTTTAAGGATGTAACACCCCTAGTGATAGGGATACCAAGGTATCTAGTCAGAATAGATCCGTCTAAAACACCAATTTCTTTCTTAATTCTTCGAGAATCACATGATTTGGAGAGGAATACCTGAGATTTTATGTGACTAATGTTCAAATTTATAAGTTCTCCAAACTCCTTGAGGATTCTTATGAACAGCCACATGTATTTAACATGCCCGACTAAGAAGAATAACACATCGTCAGAGAAAATCATATGACTCAAAACCTTGGTACCTTGGACTTTGAAAGGATTCACCACCCCTTCTATTTCCACAATATAAATCAACTTGGTGTGCTTCTCTATTATCATAGAAAGGAGCAACGGTGATAGGGGGTCTCCCTGTCTAAGACTATTAGACTCTTTGAACAACCCCTTAGGAACTGCATTAAATGAAACTAAAAAGGAGGTTGTTTCCATGCATTGTTTAATAGTATTGAAGAACCTTTTAGAAACCCCATAGCCTGCATAGGGTCTCATAAACCCGACCACTTCACATAGTCATAGCCTTTGGAAATATCCACCTTGTGATAAGCCTTCTTTGTTATGTTCTTCACCTGGAAGTTCACCTGGAACTCATATGCTAATAGGACATTATCTGATATTGCACGAACTTGCACGATTGTTGAATGGTTCATAGAGACCACCATAGGCAGAATCACCTTCAGTCTACTACAACGAGTTTGGACATAATTTTATAGACAACTAAGCAACATTTTATCAAACAAAAATCATTCATGGTGGTAGTTGAATTATGTTAGGTATGGGTTTTATGAAGGCATGGTTAGCCTATCTCACCAGCCTTTCCCCAACAAGCCGCACCGCTCTTCATATATCACCTTCAATAATAGGCTAGCAAGAACTAAAAAAACTTTGCATTAGATTCGTTGGGCCTTGGGGCCTTGGATCTGATGATGAAGAAAGTGTCCCTCTTGATTTCCTCATCAGTGCTAATCTTCAGGAAAACTCTATTCATCTTAGTCATCACATGTTACACCCCGATCTCACAATTACCATTAATCATGATATTAGGGCATAAATTGAGGATTTAACATAATACAAAGATCACCCTTAACTTTTTCTTCTTTTTCAAACTCTTTTTTTTCTCACATTGAACCACATAAACTAAATTTACAAGGGAATCTAAACATTTATTTCTCTAATATGATTTTAACAGTAAAAATGCATGTATGAACATTCATTATGTTTCTCATACTTTTAAGCACATAAGACTTGTTGATTCACATATATTGCTAAAAGAGGAATAATGTTATACATCATTATTTACAACTCTCTCTTATTTCTTTACAAGGACCTAGAGTGACAAGGACTGACTGAACTTAACTATACTCAGACTTAACTCTTGTGGCAGATCTACTCTGATGCAATGATATCTTCAATCGCCACAGTTTCCCTAAAAATTATGAGTAGAGTGGTGAGCCTACTCGCTCAGTGAATGAGCACTTCAAAGAAACAGTCTAAAGCACTGATATAATTACAGATATACTTTTGAGCAACTGATGTCAATTATAGCAGCAATAAGCTTTAAAGAGATTGATCATTTACAATCATAAATATGGCATGATACTCTAGATATCTATAAGAGTAAATCAATATATGAGCATGCTTGATTAATTTCAAAGAGAACTAATAATTCAGAAACATACAAATAATAATTATTGTGAAACTATACTTGAATCTTTCTTAGCCTTTCTTACTTATAAGAAACTCTTTAAAACTTATATTATCATATTTTAGCTTATGCCCTGATCATATGCAGTGTAATCTACATATGAAGACTCGTAGCGAACTACGATCTCACCGTACAAGACTTAGCTGACACACTCATGAATTCTAAGCCTGACTACATCACTGGTCTGTAATAGGAAAATGGCTCTCTGGCCTCAGCACACCTATTATGCCATAAAAACTGGACTCCTCCTCTAACCTGAGCACACAGGAAGAGAGTCAAACCACATATTGGCTTTACTATACTCTAGTGCCACCAGAATCTCTAGTTGATGTTGGACACTACATTCTATATTTTAAGGAGACTTCTACTAGGTCTTCATCCCCCGTACCACCTTTTAGTATGTTCCGACCCCCGTATACTGGACACTGCCAGGGTTAGGTCATTTCATCCCTACGGCACAGACCTCTCATAGGGAATCTACAGTGTTCAGGGCTCTTAAGTCTATTATTTTATTATTCTTGGAAAGCTCTTACTAAATTGTATCTTTTCCCTTACTTATACTTGACTCTGGTATCTCTATGGTACCGTGTCTATTTATTTGAAGTTTATAACACAACATGTATATCATTCTAAACTTGGTATAGGAATATACTCAAAACACTGTAATATACTGAGAAATCAACATTTTATACCTGCAACCAGACTAAAATTCTTAAATAATAGAATACATGTCCACTTGATACTTTATACACTAGAATCACGAAATTGAACTTCTTAATACACTAATAAGAGTTAATTACTTGACATATGAGTAATCGTCATTTGCACCTGTAAATTATTTGTACTTTCTTGGAAAATGTGCACCTCAACCCAAATCTTGAGTTGTGCATCACCACATCTCATACTGAGAACATTAATCAAAATACTTGATTCATTGAACACCCTATCCTTAGGGTTTCATTTACCTCATTCACTTATCACATAGCTCTCATAATGATTTTATGCGACATAAACATTCAATGAATAAAGACTACTATCAACAAATCATATAAAATCAATATATGCATGAAACCTTGGAACTGAGCTGAATTTGGATTTCCATGTCATTCACTGAGATAACATGCATTAATAATAAAATTGAATAAATAAATTCTATCATGTCAAGAAAATCCGTTCAAATGGGTTTCACGATATCTATTTGCAAATATTCAACTTTCCTCGCATCTAGGGTTTCACCCTCTTTACTGATATATCAAACGAACACTATTCACCATAAATGAAATCCTAGATATTATCTAACATATATGTATTATGAATTCAGATAAACAATCATTCATAACCAAGGGGATCCAGATAAACAAATTTCTCTATTTAATTATACAACAATTTCAGTCATAGACAAATTCCCTATATTTCAGCTTACTCTTATAACCTCTGCGAATACTTAGGGAATTCTCATTAGGATGTATTGTATACATTTCTAATATGATTTTATCATCTGAAATTCATCCAAACAGAAGAAGAATCCATTTCATATCATTTTGCAACAACTTAGTTCAAACACACAATTCAGGGTTTATAGTCGCATACTAAGCAATTAAAGATTATGGATGATTTAACCAATTTTCATGCAATATATTGTTTAAAGGAAGTTCCCACTCATCCTAAGGTGTGAAAACACCTTAAAAATGCAGCTCATCCTTGAAAATCTCGATCTCATATCAAATCCCTAGCAATTCACCCGATTCTTCTTCCTTTCAACTCGAAAACCCTAAAAATGAGGGATTATGAAGAAAGAGTGAGAAAAGGGGAAGTTTTGACACCATTTCAGATCAAATCAGAGGAGGGATGGAATATTGACATGTGAGAGAAGATTCACCATAAAACTATATCCAAAGAGGCTAAACTTACATGATTTCATCATTCCTCGGACCGCAAAACCCTAGGTCAGCATCTCCATCACTTTCTTCTCTCAAACCCTAATTTCCCTATCTCTCTAGGATTTTGTTTCTCTAGATTGAATCACGAATTATGAGATATCCTTATGTGTTAGGTTGACCATATAGAGCAATTGAGATGCTTGGGTCAATTGTACATTGACCCCTCACTATACTTTCTCTTATTTCAGCTGAATTTTCTGTCATAAAATATTACTGTAATTCATCTACTAATAAGGTATAAACGCATCAAAAAAATATGAACATTTTACATGTTGTTTATGATTATGTTTAAGATCTACATTTAAAATTTAAGATTATTTGGTATTACCAATAAATAATTAAAAATAAAACACTACAATGTTGAAAAGTACTCTGTCAGCATTTTGGTTGAAGTATAGTTTGACCGAGAAACACATTCAAAGAACACTCAAATATTGTGAAAATTTTCTCCAATATCAATGATTGAGTTATACATATCATATAAAAAATTTAATAAAATATAAAATTTGTATAAAATATGAAAAATCATTTACCACACAACTATCCTGATCAAATTCCATATTCATGTACTATAAAAACCCTAATTTTTGCCGATTAGGGTTTACATTTCTCAAACCCTAATTCTTCAAACTAAAATCATAGTTAGAGTTTATTCTTAGGTTTGAAACGTCACAATTGATCAACTATCATTAATCAAGTCTAAATGATGTTCAATCTAATCAAACATGTAATCATTTAGGTAAATCCTACTTTACCAATTAAGCACAAATGTGGTCATTAGAATTCTCACCCCCTTAAAAAGTTTCATCCTTGAAACATAAATATGCAAATCAAGTATATTCAAAGTTTATTTTAATCTTCTGAAATCTTACATGTCATTATATTCTTGTATTTCATACTTGAATGTAATTTTCAACATTAAGTCCTTCATTTCTTTTCTAATCACAACATGTTTGAAATAGTTCCCAATGATATTCAATGAATTCCCTATGCCACAATCAATCATAGGATAGAGAGAGAAACAACCATTTCAATATTTTCATACTCTTGAGGTGTTACCTCAACATTGATTCAATTCATACGACTCAATATTTACTATTATTCAGTGTTACCTCTAAGTCACAAAAGAGAGTTCACCATGTTCTTTTGAATTTTACTATTGTGCTACTCAAATAGCAAAATAGTCTTGAGTTGGAAGACTAGATTCAACAACAATTGTACATTACTACTCACGACATCCCCATTGCATCATGGATGCATAAGGTGAAGCATTACCATCACATTTCATATTATTCTCAAGTATGAACCCACATATAATTCAAGGTATAACCATCGGGTTATAGAATACTAGGGTTTCAACAATAGTAACAAAGTACTCCATGATTGTATTAGTCATTCAAGGAATATTCATACCCCATTACCATCACTTAGTTATATTAAAGCTAGGTATAACAAGCTATACCTCATTAAAGTTACATATCAATACAATATGGTTATCATCCCTTCTATTCATATGAGTGAATAGGTAAGACTCATGTGAATAGGTAAGACTACCTTATTCATGGTAACCCTTCATTTGTTCCATCATTATTCAACCCATATCACCATACCACAATTGTACAATACTAAGATGGATTACTGATATGAATGACGACAACTATCAAACACCTTTAATTAACATATTGCTTGCACATGTACACTAAAATCATACGTAGAACCAATTTACATCCCTTAATATACCTTCACCAAATTATACTTCTAAAAACAAATTCACATATTACCAAAAGCCATTGTTTTCTATTATCTCTCTCCTCATTCACTACTACTTACTTTTTGCTACTTATCCTTCTCATTTTAATCATGTAAATTAAACATTCCTAAAATTGAAACATACAAGGTACAAATACATTATTCATCATTCTTGCTATCACTACAAGAATTTATCTCACATTGCACTTCACTCATATTGTATTTCTCCTTTTATTCAAAACACACTTGTTACATTTCAAATTTATATCTTACTCTTTACTCTGAATCATTTCCATATTGTTTATCTACCTTTTAGATTAGCTATCTTTAAACCGTGCATTACTATCAGTGCTAGTTTACTTCTCATAGTGCAAATCTCATGATCTTGTTTTATAGAGATGCTAGTATTCAATGTCAAATCACTAGTGACATTCCTTGAACTACTACAACTCTAAACATTCTAGGGTTTGGTCATTATCAGTAGTATGAAGTTATTGTGATGTGACTTTACTCCCTTAATTTGAAATTCAAACTTTGGATCTCACAAGTTTTACTAAAGTCTTCTTTATCTTATCGATTGAATTTCCTTTCTCTAACTTGGTCATTCAGATAGATTACATTCTCAATTACCCTGCTAGGGTTTCATCATCATATTGTGTGTCATTATTACATTCACTAGATGTCTCTACCATGGTGGTTATGCATCATATATGATTCATTTTCTTATCACTTCATTCCCACATTGCTCTCATTAAGGAAGATATGAAAGAGAAGATGATTCTGAGACTTAGAATTCTTATCTTCAAACATTCCCTTATTATATTTCTCGTATGTAGGTTTAATTAGTTATCAACAAGGATACTTGATTAATTAGCACTTTCTTGAATCTCGCAACCTCTTTCTTTTATAATATATATTACTCCATTATGTTTCAAACCCTTCTTTACTTTCCATAATCCCCTTACCATATACTACTATTCCACATGTCATTTTTAACTTCTAGTTTTCTCTTATGATCATGTTGCTTCTTTTATGTGTATGATCATGTATACCATGTTGCATATATTTCCTTTTATCCTTCTACTAATGTGAAGTTGAAATTCCAAATCAATAATCTCTCTACTAGTATCACCTCATGTTTAATACATTACATATAAATCAAACGGCTCATACATGGGTGAAACATAGTTTCTCTTTCAATCAAGTTTTTCCTTCCTGAATATAGTCTACCTTTGTATGACTTATTCATTTATTTAGCTACACTTTTGTTTTTCTTTTAGAAACTAGTTTGTTGTTCTATAGAGACTTAGAATCCAAAGGTAGTAAGGATGAATGTATGAAACTTATTAATAAAGGTATACATTCCATGCTCTCAATTATATCATAACCCTCATTCCTTAATCAAGCTCATTATTTCCAACATTTCTCTTTGTTTCAACTAAGTTTTTTATCCTAGTTTTGTGATTTACATGCTCATCTAGTCCTCTTCACTAAGACTCTTCACTTCTATGTACTTATTATATACTTAGCTCTTTTCTTCTATTTTACCTTTGCTTTGGAGTACATAAAAACATTGTACGCGGTTATATAATCCATTCCTCATGATTGATTCTTACTATCTTGGCCCCTTACATACTTTTCTCGTATCTTTTCCATATTTTATATTTAGAGTTCATATAATACTAATAATTAAACTTAATCTGAACCTTATGACATGTTCCTTTATTCCCAATTAAGGGTTTCTCATATGAGGCCCCAAAGTTGGATCTCAAATATCAGTTCCAATTGATTCTTAGTTATCCCAGTCTTTCCCTTATACTTCAAAATCTTAGAGTACATACATTCATACTAGAATTTGGATCTAATCTATCCAGAATTTAGTCTTGTTATGTTAACTAATAGGAGTCATTAGATCCCAGTAATGCATCCCACCATCCGGACCAGGCTGAACCTGCAGTCCTGAAGCCAAGAGCTACTCAGGTTTACTCAACTCATATTCATCTCAAATGCGTGGAAGAAAACTTATCCACTTAGGAAAGATCATTCAAAGACCATTTCTAGTCTACTTGATACAAAGAATGTAATCAATAAATGCTACAACTTCATAGTGTACAACAAATCTTAAAGACCCATATATATTTCAAAATACTGAATATCTAAATTCAAACATATAAGAGCTTTTCTATTCATCTCCAATAAAACAACAATATGAAATGAAAGTTCTATCTCATTTTGTATTTATGCTCTTAATTCATGTTACTTATCTTGTTTCTAACCCTAATATTTATAGGGTTCCTCTCTAGACCATCCTTCCACTGTATACCTGGACAGGGTATACATGAAGGAATAGACATAGTAGCTTGATACTGGTTGATCCAAGTACTCAGATACCGGGCCAGGATATCAAAATACTCAAATCCTCAGAGCTAACATCATAATATCTCCTATCTGCCACACTTATGACTCTAACTTACTAACTTAATGGTCCTTGACAACTCATCCTAAGCTCTGATACCAAGTTGTTACACCCCGATCTCACAATTACCATTAATCACGAGATTAGGGCATAAATTGAGGATTTAATGTAATACAAAGAACACCCTTAACTTTTTCTTCTTTTTCAAACTCTTTGTTTTCTTGCATTGAACCACATAAACTAACTTTACAAAGGAATCTAAACATTGATTTCTCTAATTTGATTTCGACAGTAAAAATGCATGTATGAACATTCATTATGTTTCTCATACTTTTAAGCACATAAGACTTGTTGATTTGCATATATTGCTAAAAGAGTAATAATGTTATACATCATCATTTACAACTCTCTCTTATTTCTTTATAAGGACATAGAATGACAAGGACCGACTGAACTTAACAATACTCAGACTTAACTCTTGTGGCAGATCTACTCTGATGCAATGATATCTTCAATCCCCATGGTTTCCCTAAAAATTGTGAGTAAAGGGGTGAGCCTACTCGCTCAGTGAATGAGTACTTCAAAGAAACAATCTAAAACACTGATATAATTACAAATATACTTTTGACCAATTGATATCAATTATAGCAGCAGTAAGCTTTAAAGAGATTGATCATTTACAATCATAAATATGGCATGATACTCTAGATATCTACAAGAGTAAATCAATATATGAGCATGCTTGATTAATTTCAAAGAGAACTAATAATTCAATAACATACAAAGAATAATTGATGTGAAACTATACTTGAATATTTCTTAGCTTTTCTTACTTATAAGAAACTCTTTAAAACTTATATTATCATATTTTAGCTTATGCCCTGATCATATGTAGTGTACTCTACATAGGAAGACTCATAGCGAACTACGATATCACCGTACAAGACTTAGCTAACACACCCGGGAATGCTAAGCCTGACTACGTCACTAGTCTGCAATAGGAAAATGGCTCTCTGGCCTCGGCACACCTATTATGCCGTAAAATTTGGACTCCTCCTCTAACCTGAGCACACAGGCGGTGAGTCAAGCCACCTATTGGTTCTACTGTACTCTAGTGCCACCAGGATCTCTGGTTGTTTTTGGATACTACATTCTGTATTTTAAGGAGACTTCCACTAGGTCTGCGTTCCCCGTACCACCTATTAGTACGTTCCAACCCCCGTATATTGGACACTACCAGGGTTAGTTCGTTTCATCCCTACAGTGCATACCTCTCATAGGTAATCTACGGTGTTCAGGGCTCTTAAGTCTATTAATTTATTATTCTTGGAAAGCTCTTACTATATTGTATATTTTCCCTTACTTATACTTGACTCTGGTATCTTTAAGGTACCGTGTCTATTTATTTGAAGTTTATAACACAACATGTATATCATTCTAAACTTGGCAAAGTAATATACTCAAAACATTGTAATATACTGAGAAATCAACAGTTTATACCTGTAGGCAGACTAAAATTCTTAAATAATAGAATATATGTCTACTTGATACTCTATACACTAGAATCATGCAATTTAACTTCTTAATACACTGATAAGATTTAATTACTTGACATACGAGTAATCGTCATTTGCACCTGTAAATTATTTGTACTTTCTTGGAAAATGTGCACCTCAACCCAAATCTTGAGTTATGCATCACCACATCTCATATTGAGAACATTGATATCAAAATACTTGATTCATTGAACACACTATCCTTAGGGTTTCATTTACCTCTTTCACTTATCACATAGTTCTCATAAGGATTTCATGCAACATAAACATTCACTAAATATAGACTACTATCAACAAATCATATGAAATCAATATATGTATGAAACCTTGGAACTGAGATAAATTTGGGTTTCCATTCCATTCACTGAGATAGCATGCATCAATAATAAAATTGAATAAATAATGTCTATCATGTCAAGAAAATCTGTTCAAATGGGTTTCACGATATCTATTCGCAAATATCCAACTTTCATCGCATCTAGGATTTCACCCTCTTTACTGAGATATCAAACAAACACTATTCACCTTAAATGAAATCCAAGATAGTATTTGGCATATATGTACTATGAATTCATATAAACAATCATTCATAACCAAGGGGATCTAGATACACAAATTTCTCTATTTAATTATACAGCAATTTTAGTCATAGACAAATTCCCTATATTTTAGCTTACTCTTATAACCTCTGTGAATACTTAGGGAATTCTCATTAGGATGTATTGTATACATTTATAATATGATTTTATCATTTGAAATTCATCCAAATAGAGGAAGAATCCATTTCATATCATTTTGCAGCAACATAGGTCAAACACACAATTTAAGGTTTGTAGTCGCATACTAAGCAATTAAAGATTATGGATGATTTAACCAATTTTCGTGCAATATACTATTTAAAGGAAGTTACCACTCACCCGAAGGTGTGAAAACACCTTAAAAATGTAGATCATCCCTAAAAATTTCAATCTCATATCAAATCCCTAGAAATTCACCCGATTCTTCTTCCTTTCAACTCGGAAACCCTAAAAATGAGGGATTATGAAGAAAGAGTGAGAAAAGGGGAAGTTTTGACACCATTTCGGATCAAATCAGAGTAGGGACGGAATCTTGACATGTGAGAGAAGATTCACCATAAAACTATATCCAAAGAGGCTAAAGTTATATGATTTCATCATTCCTCGGACCGCAAAACCCTAGGTCAGCATCTCCATAACTTTCTTCTCTCAAACCCTAACTCTCCCTCTCTCTCTAGGATTTCATTTATCTAGATTGAATCACGAATTATGAGAGCTCCTTGTGTGTTAGGTTGACCATATAGAGCAATTGAGTTGCTTGGGTCAATTGCACATTGACCCCTCACTATACTTTCTCTTATTTCAGCTGAATTTTCTGTCATAAAATAATATTGTAACTCATCTACTGATAAGATCTAAAATATATCCAAAAATTATGAAAATTTTATATGTTGTTTATGATTGAGTTTTAGATCTCCAGTTAAAATTTCAGATCATTTGGATTACCAATAAATAATTTAAAATAAAACACTACACTGCTGAAAAGCACTCTGTTAGCATTTTAGTTGAAGTATAGTTCGACTGAGAACCACATTCAAAGAACACTCAAATATTCTAAAATTTTTCTCCAATATGCATGATTGAGTTATCCATATCATATACAAAATTCAATAAAATACAAAATTTTTAGAAAATATGAAAAAGCATTTACCACACTGCTATCCTGATCAAATTCCATATTCGTGTACTATCAAAACCCTAATTTTTGCTGATTAGGGTTTACATTTCTCAAACCCTAATTCTTCAAACTAAAATCATAGTTAGAGTTTCTTCTTAGGTTTGAAATGTCACAATAGATCTACTATCATTAATCAAGTCTAAACGATGTTCAATCTAATCAAGCATGTAATCATTTAGGTAAACCCTAGTTTACCAATTAAGCACAAATGTGGTCATTACATATACATGATATTGACTAGTGGCACTAGTTGTTCTATTATCTTAGTTGTACAACTCATGAAAGTAATTATCTAAAAGGTTACCTACTTTGGTTTCTTCATCAATGTGAGCTCCATCTTTGGTCCACTAGATTGTGTATATGATCTCTCATATTGTTACTCTTAACTACAATGTGATATACTTGAGAGTTTCTATCACTATCTTCACTCCAATTCAATTTTTTGTGTTTCCAATAGATTACTTCCTCTACTTTCTCTAGTTGTAGAACTCCTTTGTTGACTGCCTATTCAATTTGTGTCTTGTCCTTAGTAGTACGGCCAGTCGTGAGATCCATAGCAGCAACCTTGAAGGCTCTGTGGGCATCCTTGATGAGTCTGGGGTGATCAAATAAGTTTTTAGACCATTTCTTCATAGCTACATTACTCCTTTTAAGTTTCCAATCACCACAAAGAGTGGGTTTCCAACCACCTTGTGCCTTCAAGTTTCATGAACAACAACTTCAAAGTTGGCCATGTAAGCTAGGGATTCAGGAAACAAAAAGTTCAACTAGAATTAGTTTGAGAAGCTAGTCTTACCTCCATGTAGGTATGGTCTCTATAAGGATGTGCTCGAAAGTTTATAGTAGATTCAGGGTTAACATCTAGACAAGCCTCATTAACCAATCCTTGTTTTTCGTGTGTGCAAGTCTAAAATTTATAAACTCAAACACTACCTCACAAATATATAGGCATGTGTAGTATTATCGAGGTCATCCAATGATCAAGGTAATGCTAGGAGCAAGAGTACTAAACTTTCAACAATCTAGATCGGTTACAAAAGGATGATTGGTTTTGGATTAAACTAATTAACAAGCTAAAAGAAAGCAATAAATACTAATCACTTTGAGGATGGTTAAGATCAGATTAAGAGGATATTGGATACAAGATTTTACTTCCACATAATAACTTACATACAAACACAAAATTCAAACATACTAGTCAATTATACAAAGGAGGTTTACTGTCATCACACACCTCCCAGATGTGAGACTATTATAATTCCACATAGCATTCCCATGCTTATGCTTAGTTTTAAACTACAAACCTTGGATCATCAACAGAATCCCAGCTATTCCCATAGTCAAGGATTTGATGCCAACATAATCCCAGCTTCTTTCTTCTTAATCTATCTTCCCATATTATAGAAAGAAGAATACAACATGAAAGTAAGATGGCCAGTCACAGAGAAAAACAAATAAGCACCAAAACATATCTTGGAATAGTAAATAAACTAGACTTAAGTATGAAATCTAATTTCACATAAGTTATGACATGAGAGTTACTCTCGCATGCCCAAGAAACAAAGTTCTACTTGCACATAGTCATGAAATACATGTACAAGTAGTAAATCATGTAGTGAAACATGAATTGAGAAGGGGGAATAACAAAGGATTATGTTGGAGTGGAAGAACAAGTAGAAACTCCAGTTGGAAGATGGAGTTTTCTTCTTGCAACTACTCTTGCTCCATCAACCTTCTCTCTCAAGAGGTCGGAATGGAATGGAGAAGCCTTTGTTGTAGTTTTTGAAGAGAAATGGAGTAGAGAAGAGGTTCCCTCTCGAGTAATTGCTTCACCTTCTCTAAAATTACCTCTTTCTCCTCTTTTATGCTCTTTAGTCAAAAAATCCTTCAAATGGTGAGTGATAACCATCCCATAGACCTCCTTTCATTTTTAAAAATGACGGACATTTTCTCTCAAAATGTACAAAAATTGTCGGTGACACGACGTCTGTGAAGAGACACAACATGTCGCCCTGAATAATTGAAGGTGTAACTGCCCCACTCAAAGGATCCATGGCAAGCCAATTGGATGGCATGCTGTATTGTTGATACTTGGTGAAGATCTAACAAATCTAGATGAAGTGAACACGTTGTGTGCTAATACACACATGCCATGTTGCCAAGCAAGGACTTCGACCAAATCTTTGAATAAAGGGATACGCCGTGTCATCTGAGAGACACACATGTTGCTTCTCATTAGGGAGGAAGGTTATGTGTCTGTAGACTAACATGTCATGTTCAACAAATGACATGGCATGTTTCTTTTAGAAGCTTTGAAACATTACCTAAAACATGTGCAATCACTTGAGGAATCCAACTAAGGTCAGATTTTGATCGGACTAACCCCATTTCCTTGTCATTATCACGCACATGAAATGAGTAAAGACAAATGTAAAGTGGTAAATCTACTATGATTAGAGGTGAAATGAAGTACAAATTGGATTGAAATTTTGTGAGAAAGGGAGCAAAAAGTCTATATGAAATGTTCACATCAAACCCCCTAAGATTGAACTATTGCTTGTCCTCAAGCAAAAAGAACAAGGAAATAAAATTGAGGAAAATTCCAAGCACAAGTATCGATCAAATGAAATTCTTGGTGAGGTGGAGGAAGCTTGTAGCCGATGTCCACGTCAGACAAGAAGTTTTGCTACTAAGACAAAGGGAAGACCCAAATCTAAAGGAGGAGGAGGGGTGTTCCCAACATAACAAGTTAATAATGTCTGTGTTAGCTTGGAACGTCAGAGGTGCTTCTCTGCCGAAGACTCAAAGAAAGCTCAGAAGGATTCTCAATGACATTCAAGCTGATATAGTATGTTTCTTTGAAACAAGAATAAGAAGAAGAAATGTTGATCGGGTGAGATCTATCTTCCCGAAGCATTGGGGGTGCATTTCCAACCTTGATATAGTTGAGGGAGGAATGATTGTGGTGGGGTGGAATCCACAAATTTGGCAAGTGGAACCTATCAACAACACTGACCAAATCATGACGATAAGCTGTTTTATTCATGGGGGATTCTTGTGCATTATATCTGTTGTCTATGGAGAAAACCTGGAGAAAGACCGTGAGGATTTGTGGCAAGTGCTGGAGGCTACAACTCAAGATGAAATACCCTGGCTGGTTTTAGGAGATTTCCATAATACGAGGTTGGCTATAGAAAAGTATGGAGGTAGAAGAGTCCCTGAGAGGATTCTTAATAGATTCAATAATATGATGGACAAAGCCAGGCTGTACCATCTCAACATTATTGGAAGCGTTACCACGTGGTCAAATAAACAAAAGTAGAATATTGCAAGCTGTCTTAATAGAGACCTGGTGAACAATGCTTGGCTGGAGGTGTTGCCAAATGTGGCCATAAAGCTTGGATCACATCACTTCAGTGACCATGCCTGGATGAGAGTGATCATCAATCAAGTCCCCAACCTCCTTGCTCGTTCAGATTTCTAAACATGTGGTGTGAATGGGTTGGCTATGAGGACATTGTTAAAAACTACTGGAATGATCATGTGGCAGGGAATCCTCTTTTTTGTGTCCAGAAAAAGCTCCAGAGAATGAAGAGAGTGTTGAAGAGGTGGTACAAAGAAAAAGTAAACATACCCAACCTGCTCCTCAAGGCTAGGAGGGAGTATAAATATGTTGCACAGTCTGTGAGGCTGCATCCTCTTCATGAGGGTGCCATGGAGAGAGAGAATAAATGTGTGGAAAGGGTGAGGAATCTCGAGAAGGCAGAAGAAACGTTCTTGTGGAAAAGAAGCAGGTTGTGATGGATCACGGATGGGGACTGCAACTCAAAAATATATCACGCTGTGATTAAAAAGAGTGAGATGAGAGACCACATATATGAGCTCATGGATGAAAGTGGCAATGTGGTGGATGGATGGGAGGAAATTGCTATTATAGAGCGGTAATTTTTTCCACTAATCTGTATAATAAAGAGTAGGATAATCCTTGCTAGGATGCCGAGCTGCCTAATAAAAGGGTGACTGAGGAGATGAATATGAATATGTGCAGAGAGGCTACTGAGGGGGAGATAAAGGAGGTTGTTTCCTCTATCCATCTGTCTAAAGCACCGGTCCCTGATAATTTTAACAGTTAGTTCTTTCAAAAGATGTGGGAAATGATCAAAGAAGATGTGTGTGAGGTTGTGAAGTGGATAATGAAGGGTGGGTCAATGGTGCATGAAGTGAACCACTCCTTCACTAAACTCATTCTGAAAAATAGCAATGCTAAGGAGATCCAGGACTTTAGACCGATCGTGTGTTGTTTAGTGATGTATAAAGTTATATCAAAACTTCTTGCTAAAAGACTGAAGGATGTTCTCCCACATATCATCTCTACCAACCAGAACACCTTTGTGAAAGGAAGGCACATGGAAGACTGCTCTTAGCTAAGTATTGAGTTCCTCATTGATTTTAAGAGGAAAGCTTCCACTGCTAAGGCTTGTATGAAAGTAGATATTAGCAAAGCTTATGACCACATTAGGTGGGATTTTTTGTGGAAGACTATGACGTCTATGGGGTTCAACCAGAAGATTGTTGATAATATAAAGCATTGTGTAATGGCGTGCTCCTTTTCCATCCTCATTAATAGGGTTCCTACTAGTTTATTCAGGTCAGCTAATGGACTTCGACAAGGGGACTCTCTATCCCCCTTGCTATTCACTCTGGTCATGGAGGGGCTAACGAAACTTCTAAAGGACATAGAAGATGATGGGCTCATCAAAACATACAAACTGAAGGGAATCAAAGTGTTGTCGCACATCATCTTCGAGGATGATGTGATGCTATTCTCGGTCGGGAATGCTAGGAGGTTGAAAGAGTTCAAGGAAGTACTATGTACGTTTGGGAGGCTTTCATGCCTCTACATCATCTCTATAAAATCACATGTCTTCTTATCAAAATCTTGTGATAGAATACGAGGTAGACTCAAAGAAGCGATCGGGATCGAGAGTGGGGCTTTTCCCTCGAAATACCTGGGTTTCCCTCTTGTCGCCAGGAAAGCCTTTGACAGAGATTTCAAGGTCTGTTTGGATAGCTTCAGAACAAAAATAGAAGGGTGGAGCGGGCTGAAGATTTCTATGGCCGGCAGGTTGGTTTTAGTGAGATCGGTTCTTCAAGCTATGGTCCATTTTTGGACAATGATGGGTGATATACCCATACAAATCCTACATGCGCTCAGAGTTATGACAACAAACTTCATTTGGGCGGGAAAGGGACATGGAGTGGCTTGGGACTGGATAGCCAAGCCGTATGAAGAAGGTGGACTGTAGATCATAGGACCTGAATAACAGATGCAAAATAGCAATAAGAAGATAATCAAAAGATTCATCAATGAGCCAAACAACATGTGGGGGAAGTGGATGAAATTGAGATATGGGGATGGCTTCTCTTTTGGTATCAACACTAGACCTTCACGGGTGTGGAGAAGCATGTGCAGTGAAGTCATGACGAACCAACAGAAATATGGTGTTGATGCAAATGGTGCTTGGCACATCCAGGGACAAATACCATTGATCAACACCATTATTGGTAGTTCCTTTCCTACAGGCTGGACCAAGATGATTTGGGGATGATATCACTGTCCCAAATGGAGTGTTCTTTTCTATAGTGTGATTCTTGATCACCTCCCTATAAAAAAGAAGATGATTAGATGGGGTTTCACAGTTAATAACAGATGTTGCTTCTACAAACAACATGAGGAAACATGCGAGCACCTTTTCTTCAAATGTAAGTGGACTAAAAGGATGTGGAGGCTGGTCTACTTGAGAAATGAATGGGGACAGGGTTGCCTGATGCAACTAGGTGATGCCCTGGCCTGGGAAGAAGCTACATATACCAAGGACAAATCAATGAGACGGTATGCAAATCTTTGCATTACGGGGATTAGCTACTTCATTTGGGTAGAAAGAAATAGAAGGATGCATGATCAGGGAAAATGCAATATGCATACGGTTTTACAGACTTTTGCAAAAGAAATGAAATGGCAAGTCAAGTGTAGGACTGAGATTTTGTAGATTCTCAGTCTGAAGGTGCATTTATAGTGGGGATTTTGTAGTTAATACCCCGTATATAGTTCCCCTTTTCTGGGCCCTGGTTGGGTGCCATGCAATGTTTGTATAGGTCACTATACACCCTTTTTGGTCTAATACATTTACCTTACTCCAAAAAAAAATGGAAAGCTTTTTATCAAGGAAATTCAAGCATAATCAAGGGTTATCACTATTAGCCATGATTTCAACTTAAACAACCAAGATTGAAGTTCCAGTTCTACAAAAGTGTGAAAATCCAAATGGGAGGATCAACATAACAACACTGAGTAGAAAATAGATGACAAATAGTGAATATGTGACCTTATCCTATCAATTTTAAGGATTTAAAAGATGAAATGTAAATAAAAAATTATAGTCCAACACACCCTCCCTACCATTTAGAAAGAAATTGAGAGATGAACTATGGTCTCTGATAGTTTCTAGATAATATAGACTTATGCACATATAGAATTCCAGTTGGGGTCATTTACCCTCTTTTAGGAGGAAACACCTAACCATCGAATCCATATCGGATTGACACTAGGCTACCATGTTACATGGGTGGTTTAGCCATCTTTCATGGGGACAGATGTAACTTTCTTGAAGAAAAAGCCAATGTAATCAAAACATGAGTCAGGTTCTGCTTGAGAACCACAAGGCCTTAAACTAAAATATTTTCTCCAAGTATAGAAGAATTACATGGATTGCTTAGTCAACATGATTTCAATCATTTACTAAATAAATTCATTTAGACCATCGTTGAAAAAGCATTAAAATTTTGATAAGGGCATCTAGAGTGCTAAACAAGGTTGTAATGTTGATTGGTCCAAGAGGATTTCAGCCATTACATGTATTATATATGAACAAGAGTGTGAAAGATGAACATGTTGGCTAAAAGAAATAGATCAAATTGAAGTGAATGTTGTAGGCAAAAGATTTCTTTTAATTGATACAAGGCTTGTAAAATTTTCTTCAATTGATATTACGTCAAACAAATTTGGACAAATTGTTCAACAAAAAAGAAATTCAATCCAATAAAGAAAACAAGCCTCAAATCATACTAGATTTGCTACATTCTAAAATAGAAACTTAAAGAAAAAACTAAGAAATTGATGATGAAAAGAAACTAAAACTACACTACTAGCCAGTTGCTCCCCTATGCTTGAAATTTGTAGTGTCCTCACTACATAAATCAAACTCAAGTGTTTTACAATTGGGTACATGAGGTGGATGGATCAGAGCAAAGGGTCAGTTCCCTCATGTCCACCATGAAATACTAGCTTAAGCGATCATCATCACTAGGAATATCAGAAAAAGTTGGCTCTTGCGGTGGTTGTGGTGCTGGTGAAGAGGCATGGCATAGTGGCTCAGAGAGATGTGCCACATATCCATCCTCTTGATCATGGAATTCATATCATTATACTGTTGGTTGAGTTGGGTCAAGCGGGTGTCCAGATGATAAAAGAATTGTTGGACATACCCATAGAGATGTTGCACATTCTATATAGCCCAACTATAATCCATATGAGTTCTAGTAGAGGGAGGACGAGGTGGTTTTGCCACAATAGTGGAAGCCTCAAGTCTATCTTTGGAATCAATCCCCTCGTCAAAATTGAATTTGGAATTATCTTTATTTGTCTAGGTGACTCCCTCTAGATCATAAATCTCAATGAATTCTTCATGGAAGTACTATTTGAATTTTCTAGAATCTGAGGTGCCCCTAACAATTAGTCCTGAGGAGATGATAAATTTGAGGTTGAGCTTATTCCTCTCAGGTGCATCTTCCAAACCTGTCGATTCTATATTTACTTTGCAGGCAATATGAGTGTTTAGTCCTCTAGTCATTATGTCACCAGATGTCTTACATCTAACCTCAAAGAACTGGTAGAGGATATAATAGCCTAAATTGATCTTGAAATTGTGTAGCATTGCCCATAAGAAGAAAAAGATCACACTTTCCACAAACACCATGTGTTTCCTTTCTTGTAAAAAACACGTGCTAAGGATCATGTGTATGTAGCAAAGATAGGGTTGTGGACATGTGATACACTAGCCTATGCAACATCATACATGTCATATTCATTGATCTCCCACCAAAATTCATTATTGTTAGATTGTGGAGGAGATGACATGACCCCTCCATAATGACATTGAAAATCATCATAAAATTGGTTGAAGGAAATTTTATAGTTGTGCCCAAGTAGTCGAAAGGTAATAATGGAAAAAGGTTAATTTGGCTTTCTTGGGTCATATTTTACATTTAGAGCAGTTAAAAATTTATAAGTCAACTTGGGATAAGTAGGGCTTACGGTGTAGTAGGTGTATTTGAGCCTAGCTCTTCAAGAAATCCCAAGACTTCATCTTTGAAACCTAGTGCTTACATTGTCTCCTTTCAAGCAAAATGCATAGGTAGGACCCTACGACTGATCAAATTATGGTATGTTGCATCATCTTCCTTAGTGACATAGAATTGTGTGGATGAGATGTAGGTCGGTGTGGAAGAAGTGCTTTCTCCCTTATAGCATTTGGCTACTTTCCTGATGGGCCATAATGACCAAAGTGTTGCTACTATATGCATGAGCATGACATGTTTGAAAGGAGACACATCGTTCCTTCTACTATGAAGTTGGCTTTTAGGTTGAGTAAGAATATGAAAAACATGTTGTGGTAGATTGATTCACGACCTGTGTGACGTGTTCCTAAAATTAAAAAGCTTCAGAATCAGGGCAATTTGGATGGCAAGGCAAGGAGTATGGTGGATGGTGGGTGCTTTGAAATTGGAAGAAAGCTTCAACAAATCTGACAGTGTGCTTCAGTGATGAAGAAGAGAGAAAAAATGGTTGGTGTTGCAACTTGTACACAAAGCACATGATAGAAGGAAGGACATAGCCGAGGGAGCACTTTTGCATGTCTGAGCCCATGGTGGAGAAGGCGGTGGAATGAATTCTCTTTTTTTTTCTTGAACATGGTGTGAACTAGGGTGCGGTGGTGAATGAGTTGAAATAAGGGTTAAAAAACCCTATTTCAGTCTGATAAACACGGATCGTGCAAGAGAAGACACAGTTTGTTTACATGTATATCAAGCTTCCATTCCCCTCCTTTTTTATTATTTCTCCACTCGACAATGACATGTCATGTCTTAATTAAGATGCATCATGTTTCTTCTAGAAAGTTCTTTAAAAGGAAAACCTCCTTGTAGACATGCTGTGTGAGTAATACCACATGTCGTATGAGTTTCCCGTGGAAAAATTGTAAATCTTCTCTTGAATTGTGCACGCCATGTGTGATAGTGCACACCCCATGTCTGCTTGCACTTAACTTTATGCTTGTAAAACCTGATGAAACATGTCGTGTAGGTTTATCACAAACCATGTGCTCTGGAGTATTTTCTCAAAGTCCTTTTTCCTAAAGTGTGACACGACATGTTACTTGGAAAACACACCATGTTGAAACTGATTTTTTGCAAGAGTTTGATTTCTTTCTTTGTTTTCCTTCTACATCTGTAATGGTAATGGTATATATAGTATGAAGGTTTAAATTATTACATGCATCCATGAAAAATTTATTTTGGAAATGAAAAGTTCTAGGAGTAAAAATTAAAAGGAAATCTATCCTAAATGTGGGTCAACTCCCACAAGGTCCTCATTTTAGAGTTCAGAGTAAGACTTGAGTCTTTTATCATCAAATGTCTAAGAGGGCTTCTCCCCTTCAATATAGAGTTTGCAATGTTGTCCATTGACCTTGAATGTTGATTGTTTTCCTTACATATCCATAGTTCTGTATGGATAGACCTTCATCACTAAGAATGGTCTACACCATTTTGAACGTAGCTTTCTTGGGAAGAGTTTCAACATGGAGTTGAATAACAAAATTTGATCTCCTTCTACAAAATCCTTTCTTCTTATATTCTTGTCATTCCATGCCTTAGTTCTCTATTTCTGTATTTTTGCATTTTCATATGCATCCAGCTAGAGCTCCTCAAGTTCTTGAAGTTGTAACAGTTGCTTTTGAAATGCTTTCTTCATATCAATGTTAAGAAACTTGATACCCCATAGGACTTTTTGCTCCATCTCTAGAGGGAGATGGCAAAACTTTCCATATATTATCTTGAATGGTGTGCTCCCAAAGATTGCGTTGAATGTTGTTCAGAATGCCCAAAGAGCATCATCCAGATTGAGAGCCCAATCTTTCCTTGAACTAGAAGCAATCTATTCGAGAATTCCCTTGAGTTGTCTATTAGACATTTCAACTTGTTAAATAGTTTGGGGATGGTATGGAGAAGAAAACTTGTGCTTAACTTTGTACTTGGTGATAAGATTATTGAAATATTTCTTATTGAAATTTGTAGCTCCATTAGAAATGACAACTCTTGGAACTCCAAAGCAAGGATAGATGATCTTTTGAAATAATTTGATGATTGACTTTGCATCCAGAGTTTTGGTAGGAATAATCTCTACCCATTTCAAAAATAATCACAAGCAACCAAAATATATTTATAATCATAGAAGGATGGGAAGGGGAGCATGTAATGCATGACCCATACATCAAATACCTCTATCTCAAGCATGGAGTTGAAAGGCATTTCATCTTTTCTTGATGTACTTCCCATCCTTTGGCATTTTTCACAAGCTTTGATATAAGCATAAATTTCTTGAAATAAAGTCGGCCAAACCTACTTGCAGAATCTTTGTCGTTGTCTTCTCCCCTCCAAAGTGTCCTCCATAGGAAGAAAAATGGCATTCATAGATGATGGTAAGACTTTCTTCATCATCTACATGCCTTCAGATCAGCCCATATATCCCTTTCTTAAATAAAAATGGATCGTCCCAATAATAGAATTTGACATCATGGGGGAGCTTCTTGTTTTGTTGATAAGTGATATCAGGGGGAAGATTTTCTAGTGGAAAGAAAATTGGCTATATCAACAAACCAAGGGACTGAAAAAGAACCAATAGCATACAATCATTCAACTAGAAGGTAATCATCAATAGGAAGAGAGACTACTATGTCACTGTTCAACCGCGAGAGGTGATTGACAACATTATTTTTTGTACCCTTTTTTTTCCTCATCTTGAGGACAAACTCCTAAAGCAATAGTATCCAGTAGATTGTATGTGGCTTGGCATCTTTCTTTCTCAACAAATGTTTTATTACAACATGGTCAGTGTAGACCATAACCTTGGACCCTATAAGATATTGCCTGAATTTGTCAAAGGCATATACTATTTCTAGCATCTCCTTCTCCGTAGTGTCATAGTTGATTTTTTCTTCATCCAGGGTCTTACTAGCATAATGAATAGCATGGAGTTTGTTGTCCTTCCTCTGCCTTAGGACTACACCAACAATGTAGTCACTTGCATCACACATAATTTCAAATGGTGTGTTCCAACATGGAGGTTGAATAATAGGGAAAGAAATGAGGGCATCCTTCATCTTCCTGAAAGCAGCTTGGCATTCCTCATTGAAAACAAAGTTAACATATTTAGAAAGGAGTGGATACAAAGGTTTGTCTATCTTTGAGTAATCTTTGATGAAGCTCCTATAAAATCTGACATGACTAAGAAATCTGCAAAACATCTTTCATAGATGTTGGAGTGGACATCTTTTTAATTGCTTCCACCTTAGCCTTGTCAATTTCAATAACCTTTTTAGATACCACATTTCCTAGTACAACTCCACATTGTACCATAAAATGTCACTTCTCCCAGTTGAGTACTAGGTTAACCTTTTTGCAATGCTGAAAAACTTTAGATAAATTTTATAAACATTCGTCAAATGAATTTCCATATACACTAAAATCATCCATAAAAATCTCCATTATTTTCTCGATGAAATTAGACAAAATATCCATCATACAAGGTTGGAAAGTTGTTGGAGCATTAAAAAGACCAAAAGTCATGCGTCTATAAGAGTAAGTTCCATCGGTGCATGCAAATGTGATTTTTTCTTGGTTTGATGGGTATATCGGTATTTGGAAAATCCTGAATAGCCATCAAGATAGCAAAAATATGAGTGATTGGCCATCTTTCAAGCATCTAGTTAATGAAAGGCAAAGGAAAATGATATTTATGACTTTCCTTATTTATTCTCTTGTAATCTATGCACATGCACCATAATGTAACTACACGTGTTTAGACCATATCATCATTTTATCCTTTAATGACAATTGCACCACCTTTCTTTGGTACTACATGAATAACATTCATATAGGGACTTTCACTAATTGGATAAATGATATCTACATCTCTTAGTCTAAAATTTTCCTTTTTTACAACGTCTAACATATTCTAATTTAAACATCTCGGAGGTTCAATACATGGTTTGACATCATATTCCAAATAAATATGGTGCATGCAAATAGAAGGATGAATGCCCTTCAAATCATCGATAGAATAATCGATAACATCTTTGTAAAAATAGAGTTGAGAAAGCAATTTTAGGTCTTGCTCATTGGTTGGGCATTTATGATAATGGGAGAAGTAGAATCAGGATAAAGAAATGCATATCGTAACCCCATTGGTAGGGGTCTTAGAATCTGGAACTTCAATCTGGAACATCACTTGGCATCTTAGCAATGACATCAGCCAAGGGAAGATTGACATAAATTTTGTTGAGGATGTCCATGAATCTATTGAATTTAGCATCATCCTACTTGTGTGCACACCTGTGATGAAAAGGAATAGTATGTTTGTAAGAAGGTTGTGCTTGAGCTATAGTTTTCTTTCCTTAATTTGCATTGGTATCATCTTCTTTCTCAACAACACCATTGGTTGTATTCTCAATTTCTGATGGGGGTTTTTCAGTCACAACTCCACTCCACAAGGCGATGGATTTCCAGTCTCTTAGATTCATTTTGATTGGCTTGGTAGTGACCCTGAAGGGGCCCTTTGATTTGCTAGAGCTTGTTGTGCAACTTGATTTTCTAACATCTTTGTGTGAGTAACAATGCCATCAACTTTAGAAGAGAGTTAAGTAATAATATCTTTGATAAGCTACCCATGGTTGCAAAATTCATCATTTTGCTAGATTTGTGTTGAGAAAAAGTTCTCAAGTAAGCTCTCTAAATTGGACCTCAGTTGGGAGTGTTGTTGATTGTATCTTCAGTTGTTATTGTTCAATCTTGATGGGTTGTTGTTCGTTGACTACCAGTTGCTCATTTATTGTTATTGAATCTAACCTTGTTGCTTGTATTTTGAGCATTGCTTGTGTTTTTGTAGGAGAAGTTGGGATGATCTGTCCATACTAGGTTATAAATGTTGGAGTAGGGGTTGTAGGGATGCTTGTTCCAAAATCTTCCTACTGCATTTGCTTGTTTTGACATCTCTTCAGCATTCATTTGTGGAGTAAACCAAGATGAAGAATTGTACCCTACAACTCCACATGAATCACAAACCTATTCAGATGCTTGAATAGGATGGGTGCTCAGCTTTTCATATTTCTTGGAGAGGGTGTCCAACTTGGCCTTAATGAGATCAGCTACATCAACAGTGTGCTTTCACCTGATTTTTCAATAGAAGAGCTTGAGGAAGAAGGTTGTTGGTCCTTTCTGAGCTCCATTTGCAATGGTTTAAAGCCATGTCCTCAATTATACCATATTCATCTCTGTAGCATTTATTCATCAAGGCTCCATTTGCAACAACATCTACAGTCATACGAGTATTGTAATATAGCCCATTGTAAAACGTTTGCAAAAGCAACCAATTGCTCAAACCAAGATTAGGCAAAGGCGTTGAAGGTCTTTAAACCTTTCCCATGTTTCATACATCTTCACCTTCTTGTTTCTGGAAATTAGTGAGTTGGCTTCTTATTTGCATGGTCTTTCTAGGAAGGAAGTACTTAATAAGAAAGACAATTTAGCAGCTCATACGAACTTTTAATGGACATCTTAGGTATAGAAGAAAGTCTCGATTTTTGTCTATCCCTTAAGGTAAAACAAAACAAAAGTAGGCGTACTCCATTAGTAGGAATGTCATTTATCTTGAAAGTGTTCATATACTACAAAAACTCAGATATAAGAAGATTCATATCTTCCATAGGAGTTCCTATAAATCTATTATGCTGGATCATCTGCATAGTAGCGGGGCTGATAAAGAAGTAATTAGGCTCAATAATCGGATGGTCAATGACTCCACATGTGTTGTTGGCAGTAGGTACAACAAAATCTATTAACAACTGATTGTCTTCCATGATAGTCTCTTGATGGTTGGGTGAATATGGTGGTGAAGATGAAGGTGTTGAATGGTGTCACGATGGTTGTAGATTATCAAAGTTTGAATAACCTTTGCTCCTCTTTGATTGCCTATGACTATTGAATGTGCGTTCAATCTCGGGGTATAGAAATATGGATTGTTCAAAACCCTTTTGGAATAACACATACAATCCTGTAGAAAGAAAATAAGATGTTACACAATAAAAGTAGAGAATGAAATTGTTGAGATGATTATGGACATGGTGAAAGGAGGTGATCTAGTTTCAAATACTAATCAACACTCTTACTCTAACAAAAAGTATCATATCTCCTTGGAAACTATAGCCAAAACTTGTTTGTCATGTGTACAAGTCTTAAATTTATAAACTCAGACACTACCCCGCAAGTATAGGGGTGCTTTGAGATATTATTGATGTCGTCTAAGGAGAAATGTAATGCTAGGCGTAATAGTATTAAACTTTCAACAATCTAGATTGGTTATAAAAGAATGATTGTTTTGGATTAAACTAACTAACAAGTTAAAAGAAAGTAGTAAATGATAATCACTTAGAGGATGATTAAGATCATTAAGAGGATCTTAGATATGGGATTTCACTTCCACATCACAACTTACATACAACCATGGAATTCAAACATACTAATTAATTATACAAAGGAGGTTTTTTGTCATCACACACCTCCCACATGTGAGATACTTCTAAATCCACATAGCATTACCATGCTTATGCTTGGTTTTGAGAAACAAACCTTAGATCCTCAACATAATTCCAACTACTCCTATAGTCAAGGATATGTTGTCAAGATATCTAATGCTTACTTTTTAATATTTCTTTCCAGATTATAGAAAGAAGCATACAACATGCAAGCATGATGAGAAGTCATGCAAACAAGAAAATAAGTACGAAAACATATCTTGAAATAGTAAATCAACTAGAATTAAGTATGAAATCCGAGTTCACATAGTTATGACATGGGAGTTGTGCTCCCATGCCCAAGAAATGAAGATCTACTCACGCATAATGATGAAAATACAAGTACAAGTAGTAAATCATGGAATAAAACATGAGTAGAGAAGGGGGAATGATAAAGGAATCTATAGGGGTGGAAGAACTAGTAGGAACTATGGCTGGAAGACACAGTTCTGTCCTTGAAACTACTCCTTCTCCAGCAACCTTCTCTCCTGAGTAGTCAGAATGGAATGGAGAAGCCCTTGCTGCCGCCCGTGAAGAGAAATGGAGTAGAGAAGAGGTTCTCTCTCTAGTAACTACCTCGTCTTCTCCAAAATCATCTCCTTTCTCCTCTACTCTACTCTCTGGTAAAAAATTTCTTCGAATGAAGAGTGTTAACCATCCCATATGTGTGATTTTATTTTTAAAATTGAGGGACAATTGCTCTCAAAGAGTACATAAATTGTTGGTGACACGTCGTATGTGAAGAGACATGGTGTCTCACCCTGAATAACTGAAGGTGAAAATTCCTTGCTCAAAGGATGCATGGTGTTTCAACTGGATGACATGCCATGTTGTTGATACTTGGTGAAGATCTAGCAAATCTAGATGAAGTAAAAACGTGTGTGCTAATACACACACACCGTGTTTCTAAGCAGGGACTTTGGTGATAAGGGGAACAATGTGTCATCTAAGAGACACATCATGTTGTTGCTCTTATGGGAGGAACATTAAGTATCTACAACTTAGCACATTGTGTTAAAAAAATGACACAGTGTGTTCCTTTTAGAAACTTTGAGAAATTCCCTAAAACATGTGCAATCACTTGGGGAATCCAACTAAGGTCAGATTTTATTTGGATTAACCCCATTTCCTTATCATTATCACAGACCTGTGATCAAAAACATGAAACACATAAAGATAACTATAACGCCAGAAAATTAGAATGATTAGAGGTGAAATGAGGTATAAAGTGGATTGGAATCGCATACAAAAGAGGGAAAAGTTTATATAAAATGTTGCACATCAGCCCCCTATCTAGGTTACTAGAAATTCTCCAAACAGCAACACTCTTATTGTGTCAAGTAGTAATACATCCTTTAATATTAAGCTCCATGACTCTAGCTGAATCCCCTACCTCACTGAACCTACTGAGTATCACATTTGGGATGGGTAGACCACCCAATTTCTCCTTATCTTGTCTTAACTGGTTGAAATCACCAATAACTGAATGTGGGAGGGCTTTTTGGGTGGTATCCACAATGGACTTCCATAACTTTCTTTGATCCATTTCTAAATTCGACCCATAGACATATAAAATGGTGTAATGGAAACATGTTGGGATGATGCAACTAAACATCTCCAACTGATTAATACCATGTATCATATGGGCATCCCAAAGCCTTGGGTTTCATCCTACTATGTTTTTGCATCTCTCAACATACTACAGATTGGAAATAGCATCCCAACAACTGAGAAATTGACATTTGATCCTCAGTCTGACCACCCTTCTAATCCTAGTCTCTACACAAACCACTAGACCAGTCTTTCTCTCCTATATGATTTTTCTAAGCATTCTTTTTTTGAAGGCAGATAAGCACATCAGACATTTCATATGAAGATCTTCATTTAGTAGATTGGTATGAACCCTACCCATGGTGGTCTTCCCCTACGTCTTCCTCGACTGCTCATCTCGCCCTAAGACTATTTCTATTTGGGATTCTACTTGTATTTGATATGGCCACCTCATCCACCTCTCAACCAGCTAGTAGTTGAAAGAGATTTTCTAAGAACTTCATGATTTCTCCTTCTTCTATAACATGATTGTCCATTAATAGGGTTGTACCAGGATCTGGTTCAAAGAAAGGAGTCTGAGTTGCAACATTGTGCTTAGTGGTAACCACCAAACGGGCAACAACTTGCATCTTAGTAACCTCATTGTCCTCAGTAGCCTCATGTCAATCCTATATTGAAGTCACCACTCTAGTCTGCCCATAACCCTTGTCTTGGTTTGTTTGACTCATGGCCCTCTTTTTCTTTCTTATCTTATGTCTCCTACTGTTGGATCTACCTCTCATAATAGGAGGCTCCATGTGAGTTTCTTGATTCCTTGGGCACTAACTTGGCATATGTCCAAACACCTTGGACTCTTTAGAGTGCTTAGGAATTGCATCATACATAACTGTTATCTCAAGCTCTTACCATCAGGTAGTTCTACCATCACCATTGGGGATGGCTTCATTTCAATGGTGACCTCTATGTAAAGGTGCTAAGCTCCTGTCTGTTTACCCTTCATCTAGAAATCAATCACCTTTGGAGTTCCCAGTGCATAGACGATAACGGTGAGTGCCTACCTTGTCAAATTTCATCCCAAATCTATAAAAAATGACCTAGATGGGTGTCGATGTGAGTAAAGCTAGCCAAACATCAGACTCTAGTGTGCACTTATGAGTTAATACTAGTTTTCTATAATAAAAACCACAATTCCTACTGCAAGGAGATGTTCATATCCTCCTATATGGAAAACCATGCCAGGAAAAGAGCATCCTTGAGTGGGGATAGTTGTGGTTCACCTCTCAATTTCAACATTCACAACATCCACTCATATATTTTTTGTATGAGGACTTTCTTACCAAAACCTGAATGATAATCGAACCCTTATGGAAATTTTCCATATAGATACATGTCTTGAAAACTTCATCCATGCCTGCTTATCATCAGGTCTAAAGAACGATTGCTTGGGATCTTCAGGTAGAGTTGCATGTCTGTAGTTGTGATGCAACACCATAGGCTGAGACATGATGTCTTCCCAAGCCCTTCTAGTTGTGATGTCCATCCTAGGATTGGACCATGACAAGCATCATGTGCTGAGCAATGCCTCCATCTCGATAGATGGGAAATAAGGTGTCCTGGCAGAAGAAGAGAGGGATGGGAGAAAGCGTGGAGAAGTGGTTGTGGAATTGAAGGTGGAGGTGGCTGACAAAGAGAGGCCCGGGGAGGGACCCCACAGGAAATACCATTGCCCTCCATTTGTCTCCCTAAGCCTCCATCCTAGATATGAAATAGAGAAGTCTAGGAGAGAGACAACATTAATATGATACTTCGTCAATTGAAGAAATTTTGTTATATGAGAATATGTATGGAAATTGTCAATACCCTTTTGTTGTTTACATCCTGTGGAAACTAAGAGAGATTTTTCCATTGTCCCACCATTTTTAATTTCCTTTTGGATATCCATTTCATCCTATGGGTTTCACACTTGATTGAATATTCACTAACTCCTATGTGCCATTGGATGATATTAACTCAACTTCAACATCAATTTCCTCCTTCCATAAGGAGAGATTAGGAAAATTAATAGAATCATTATAAGATTGATTATCATTGACCACACTTTGATATATTTTGTATTAGAATAGTATCATTTCCATAATTTATATATGATATAATTCATCTTTGAACTATGAAATGGTTTTGAATAAAACAAGATGATAAATTACTTCCTCCCATAAGTTATTAGGTGGTCAATTTAACTCAACTAGAAATCATTGTCTCCTATAGAATTCTAATTTTAACAAAAATTCTTCCTAACTCTTCATAAATTAGTACTCATTCTAGAAAATATTTGTCTTCAACTTGGATGTGTATTATTAAATCGTCCATTATTATTGTATTTCTTCATGTACATATTCGTAAGGAGATTACCTTCTAATTAATGAAATTTTGACATCCATTTACCATATTTCTTAGTCATGATAATCTGAAGTAGCATGATCCTTATGGATTCAAGAATAGAAACTATTGAAAAAGTTTAAAATCATATTCAACAACTTGAATTTATTTGAAATCGTTTGCCACAAATCAACCTTTATAGGTTCATGCATTACCATGCATGTCGATGTTATACTTGATAAACCATTTGCACCCTATGTGTTTTACCCATTCAGCTGGATCCACCAAGGTCTATACTATTTTGGTATACACAAAGTCCATCTCAAATCTCATGGCTTCAAGCCATTTCTCAAATTCTGGCCCCTCAATATCCTTATTATAGGTTGTTGTTTCATCATGATCAATGACCAACACATCATCTTGTTGAGTCATGAAAATCTATATGTATATGGCTAAAGACATGTACTACTAGATTTTTGAGGTTCTTGAGCTAGAGGAGGAATTTGAGATTTCACAACAACATATGGCTCTTCTTATTATTCCTTACCAATGTATTTTGACGTACTTGAACTCCTTCAGGTTCTATTTTCCTCTAACTAGTTCCTCAAGAATGAATTCCTTTTTGAGGAACAAAATAGTTTTGGAAATAAAAACTTTATTTCTATATGTAATATAGAAGTCATAACCGTTGGTTTCCTTATAATAGACAACAAAATGACATTTATCAGGTTTGGGTCCAAGATTTTTAGAATGTTATTTCCTAACTTAAGCTTCACATCCATGAATCTTTAGAAAACATTGGTATGTTTCTGAATCCAAATCTCATAAGGTGTCTTTTGAATCGATTTAGAAAGTACATAGTTAAGTGCAATCACTACAATTTCTAGAGCGTATCCCCAAAAGGAAGTTGGAAAAATAGTAAAACTCATCATAGATAGTATCATGTCCAACATTATGCAATCCCTTCTTTTCAACACACCATTATGTTATGGTGTTCTAGGTGTAGTCTATTATAATACAATACCACAATCCCTCATAAGGGCATCAAACTCTTGTCTTCAGTATTCACCACCTAATATAACTAAAGTACTTTAATTATCCTGCCAAATTGATTTTGTACTTCATTCATGCATTATTTGAACCTTTTAGTGGATATTTACTTATGTTTTAGTTTATACACAGAAAAATTAACTAAGGTCATCAATAAATGTGATGATGTACTGATACCCACCTATGGAATTTGTGCAAAAAGATCCACATACATTCCTAGTAAGTCACTTTCCCTTCCACGATTTTTAGTTAAGGATGCTTTTTTCATCTTCGCTAAAAAACAAGATTCACATGTCACAATTGATTCAAAATCAAATGAGTCCAGATAACCATGTTTATGGTGTGTAGAAATGTGCTTCTCATTTCTGTTCCCTAGACGAGAGTTTATCTGAGTCACCAAGCTTAAAACTCTTGATATATATTCTATATACATGTCTTAGGTTCTAATCAATAGAGGCCATAACACACTTGGGCATAACCATATAATACATCATATCTTGAAATATAAATTTGACCACACTTCATCAGAAATTCTAAACCATTCTTGTCGAAACAAGATACATAGCTAATGGTTCTATTTATGGTAGATACATAATAGAAGTTCTCTAATTCTATTATAAGTCTAGTGTGTAGAATTAAATTGTAGTTGCCTATATAATGGCATCAACTCTTGCTCCATTTGAAACACATAGTTCTCCCTCCCTTTCACCAAGGGTCTACTTCTTTTGAGATCCTACATGTTTGAGAATATGTGAGATCCACATCCAGTATCTAATGCCCATGCTAAAGAAATAGATACATTTATTTCTAAATACCTAAATAATCAAATCTTTCAAATTAATATCCCTTGTTATTAATTTGAAACATTTTCATCATACAATTTCTAGTGAGATAAGATATGTATTCCACCAAATCATGAGTCAACTTTGGTTGATCTCCCATAATTTGACAATTTAGGTATGGAATGTTTACCATTTTCATCTAATGAAACTCTTTATATATGGATGCACAACTCTTTTTTATAACAACCTTTATACCTCTACGTGCTTTATCCTATGAAGGCCACCTAGTTTAAGTCTATACCAAAGGCCAATACAACAAAATATGCACTTGATCAAAGCACATTTATCCATTTTATTTGCATATTTTAGATCTCTCTTTAGGAGCATTTTGTTATTATGCCTTAGTTTTAAAGTTAATTTGTCTAGTTTATCTTTTCTCCCTATTATTTGGAGTTTTTACTAGTTTTGACTGACTTTTGCAAGAATATGATCAAATCCATCAAAATTTGAAGAAGGACAATGAAACGATGAATCAATTGCCTATTTGTAGCCTCCCAAACACTTAGTCGATCGACCAACTCATCCAGTTCGTCGACTCACATTTACAAGACCTTGCCTCTCTAGAACTCCAATTGATCGTCTAGGACTCCCACTCGACTGACTCATCAGTGAGGACTTTTTCAAACCATATTTACTAACTAGGCGCCTCACTCTGAACTAGTTGACCGGCCTTCCTTGGATCCAAGGCATTGACTCAAATTTGGTCAACACCCACCAACAACAACCGGCTAAGGTTTCATCAAACTGACATAGACATTAAGACAATCGACTGACCAGATCTCCAGTCAATTGACCCACTACCAGATCCAATTAAAGTTTGAGATAAGAAGGCAATTGATTGTGATCAAATCCACCTTCAAACCCAAGCCATTTCTTACACCATGATCGATTGGATCCCCAATCAATCGAACACACCCTGGATCAACCTCTGCCAACAACCAATTTAGGATTTCAGCCCACCGAAGCATGCATTAACTCCCCTCGACTGTCTGGAATCACAATCGATCGACCAACATGCTGGATCCAGTGAATTAATGACTTCCACCAAGCCATTTCTAGGGTTTTTCTCTGCCTTCACCCTATAAAAGGAGAGGGGACTCCAAATATAATGTATCTTATATCATCTCATCTTGTATCTTACAGCTCATATTTCATTTTCTAGGCTAGTTTATTGTTCTTTCTTTATGTATGAGTAGTCCCTTACTAGAGCATGGGGACTAGCTACCCCATAGCTTGTTCTTTACTTGATTGTATTGACTCCAATGTTTAGTGAAAGAATGTTTTCCAACCATTTTTGCCTTGATCTATGGCTATATTGATATATCTTATTGGGTGATGAGACCTTGGATCCCCATAGGAATGAACCCATAATCCCCTAATCATGATTATTAGCTTTTTACCCATCTAATATCCCACTTGTTCTCTGGTTAGAATATTTATATTCTTGTGGGGATGCCAAGATCTCAGATCCCCACAAGAATGAAACCATTATCTCTTAAAGAGATCTGCTGATGTAGTTTATGATCTTTCTACCTAGTTACCTTGTTTCTTATAGGTTTTGGCAAAATGATCACCTGACCCATAACCTCAAACATTGGAATGGAAATTACATTCCTCGATGAGAGATAGTATAGGGACTTATTGGACAGGGATCCACAAACACTGAGATCAATGGATTTGCAAAAAGATTGACTCTTGTGAGATTTGTGCCCCATAAGGAAACAAATCCACATGGTCATGTTTTGATCATCAAAACTTAGGAGTTAATTTGTTAATTAAAAGCATGGTTTATGATGGTGAGAACTTTGACCCCCAAATACCTTTTTATCGTTGGATTGACTGTTTTATTTCAATTTTAATTTTCACTTTAGTTTTAATCAACTAGTCTCAAACTGGAATGTACCTTATGTTTATCGTATTTGGTTTGAATCGACACTTAGAAACATTGTTCTTTGGGATCAATACCTTTTATAATCTTTTCAAGTCATTTGTTTGCATGTGTTTTAATAATCATTAGAGGTTAAACTCTAGGATTTTTCCCTACTAATTTTGTGTGTAATGACACACATCAAATTTGGTGTCATTGTCAGGGATGACGACGTTGATTTCAAACAGTTTGCTATTTCTCAATTTGCTTTTCATTTTAGTTTGTTTGCCATTTTAGTTTGACTTTGTTATTTTTAGTCTTGTTATATAAGTTAATAGCTTTTCTTGTAATTTTTAGTTTCTTTTCATATTTTTAGTTTTGTTCAGTAATTTCATCTAGCTTAGTTTTTCCTTTCTACCTTATATTCTTTTTTGTAATTTATTTCTTTTAGAAAAATTTGTTATCATGAAAAAATAGATCTTTTCTTTCATTTTTTTTACCGAGAACCATTTTGGTAGTGTACTCCTATTTCTACCGAGTTTCCATTTTGGTAGTACTATTTTTCTTATTTTTTTACAATTTTTAGTTTTGTATAAATACTTAGTTTTGTATTTTTAATCAATTGCTTAGATTGTTTTGAAATAAAATTATCCTAATTTCAGAAATTTTTGTTTTGTCTCACAATTCTACTCAAGAAGAATTGCTGAATAATACTTCTCTTGAGCGTTATGGATACTTTTTCAAAACTAAATCAAATGTAGTAGGCGACACAATATCCTTTACAGTATCAATTATGTGTTTATTACGACCATACATCACTAAATTGTCAAAGTGCGCTCTCACAGATCACGGTAGCACCTTGTAGTATCAATTCTTCCAATCATGGTGGGTATGATGCAAATTATGATCCAACTTTTTCCAAAGGCTATTATGAGGAACCATGCTACACATATCAATATCCTAATGAAGAGGGTTATGAACAAAAATATTATGGGGGGTATGGAGAGGATGACCAACAAAATTTTAAGGTGTATGAACCTTATTTTAAGAACCAATGTACACCTCAACAAGAATAGTGGCTTAGGGCCCTAGAAGGGATGGTAGAAGAGCAACAAGAAATATTAGAAAATCGACAATCCTTGATAGCTACTTTACTAGAGACCCAATGAATAAGATCCCCTAAGAAGTTAGAACAACCTAGGATGATTTTTCCCAATGATGATGATGATACCAACCTTATTAATTTATATCAAATCCAATTGAAATAGCATAGACTAAAGATTTGAAGCCATTATATGATGAGTGCATTGGTATTTCAACCCTTTCGTTAGAAGCTTTATTGCTAGAGTATGAAAAGTCATAGCAGAAGAGTTGTCCTTAATTGGCTATAGATCCTGAAGCTCCAACTACCCCTCCTACCATAGACATAGATCCAGATGTTATCAGTGACCAACCATCTTTAGTTGAACCCTTTCTATATCATGAGCCACCACCATCCCACGATGAATCAGTAGATGTTTTTGGAGAAAGGATTCCTCATCAAGAGCCTAACACTCCATCAGATCCTGCTTCTATTTCACATATGGATGGTCTAGATGGGGAACCACCATGACTAGAAGGAATTCACATGCACCCACTCTTCTGTGGTTAGAATGATATTCCTCCTGAACACACATGCCACTTAGGTACATCTTACATGGAGGAATTTGTGCCACATGTTGTATCAATAATAGACATGACTGATCCAATTGGAAACAATGTTGACTACGTGATTTTCTAGGAGAATAAAAATAATTATTATTTTGATCTAACTCTCATTATTCATTTCATATCAACATCACTTCTTCTATGCATATACATATGATAGGGGAAATCAAAATCAGATCCTCTGCCAAATCTTGCAAGACAACACTACATGTGCTACCAAACCGACTCCAACTCTACCTTGAGCCAATCCTTCTAGGTCCGCATACATCAACAACACTTCCTCTACCAATGAAGGAAGATATGTGCATCTTATTGGAGGTGTTTTAGGGTGAAAATGAACTTCATTTTACTCAACTAGAAAGCCCCTTTGAGATTCCATGAACATCGAATAATCAGGTGCACTATGAAGCTCCTCTCTACAAGGCTCCATCCTTTGTCAACATTCCATTTAACTGGACATTCTTTGAGTTACCAGGTTCGCCTGGAGATCCTATAGAAATTTGTCCCTCCATTCCAAATTCAAGTTTTTCTTGGTATTAGAAAAACTTTAAGTTTGGGGTAGAGGTGGTGGTATGAACCCATTCTGTCCACTCTATCCTAAATTCCTTACAATTTTCATCATGCTATGTAGTTTGATTTTAAAAAATTCCAAAAGTTTTCTCTCATCCTTTAAGTTTGGCCTTAATCTAGTTGTCCATTTACACATGTAATCAATAAACCCCCTTGAGTAAGTGATTTTTTAAAAATATTTGCTATAAAACTTCCATCTTTAGAAATCATCTTGTTGCCTATGATCTTAAATAGTACTATTTCCCTAGAAACATTGGCAATATATATAGGATAAAAAGGAGTCAAACATGATGCATTCCTACTTGGAAATTGTAAATAGCTTGTTAAGTTTCTTGATTTTTTTTGCAAATTATGGAGATAATTGAACTAGTGCCATAAATACTCCCAATGCACTAAATTCCAAAACACAAGTTGCACAAGTCCAATCTATTCTACACTTCTTCTATCACCTTCATACCTCTCCATTCACAAAAGTCAAACTCTAAAAAAATGTACCAAACTCCAAGTTTGGGGTGGTACCCATTTCCCCGCTACCGCTTCTTCCATACCCCTCAAAAAATTCATAGGGGCGTACCACCAAGAAAAGATGCCAAAGAGCATTAAAAAAATGTAATCAGTCTAACTGCAAATAATGAAATAAATAAGGTCTCAAGTCAAATAGAGGACATAACTCCAAACCATAAAAAAACCCTATTCTTGTGCACGAACTTGCAAGAAAATGCAGGAATACCAAGGCCAGAAGGACTGAGACAATATCTCTTTGTAGTTTTGAAATAGAAGCAAGTCATGAGTAATTCAGAGTAGGTAACTAGATATTTGTGTTTTGTGGTTCTAGGAAATATGGGTCTCCTATCCAGATACAGTGGTGAGGACTCAAAATAGTGTTATACAAATGGGGAAGGACTGGATGAGTGTATTCTTTGGTACTATGTATGATTTAATGTTGCTCGAGGATGAGAAAAGTTTAAGTTGGGGATATTTGTTGCATATTATCCATTTTATTTGCATTTTCCCAATCTCTCTTAGAAGCATTCTGTTAGTATTCATTTGTTTTAAAACTAATTTGTTTAGTTTAGCTTTTCTCCCTTTTATTTGGAGTTTTTACCAATTTTGGCTGACTTTTGTAGGGAAATGATCAAATCCATCCAAAGCCCAAGAAATAATGACTTAATTGCCTATTTACAGCCTCTTAGACCCCTAGTTGATTGACCAACTCGTCCAGTCAGTTGATTCACACACACAAAACCTCAGCTCTTAAGAAATCTGATAGATTTACTGGGACTCCTAGTCGACCAACTCCCCAAAAAAGGCTTGGTCAAACAAGATTCACCAACTAGTAGACTCACTCTGAATCGATCAACAGACCTTCCTTGGAGCCGAAGCATCGACTCAAAATTGGTGAACACTTGCCACCAACATCTAGTTAGGGTTTCATCAAACTAACATAGACATTAATTCAATCAATCAAGTGGATCCCCATTCAATCAAACCATGACCAGATCCAGTCAAAGTTTGGGACTTGAGGGCCATTAATTGTGATCAAAACCACATTCAAACCCAAGCTAGCGCTTACACCAATCAACTGATTGGATCCACATTCCATCGACATGTGCCCCTGATTCAACAATCGTCAGCAACCAATTTAGTATTTTAGCCCACCGAAGCATGCATTAATTCTAATCGATAGACTAGAATCAAGGTCGATTGAACCATGTGTCGGATCTGGTGAATCAGTAGCTTCCTCCAAGACATTTATAGGGTTTTCCCCCTCCCTTCCCTATATTAAAGGAGGGGGGTCTACAAAGACAAGGCATCTCATATCACCTCATATTTTATCTTACATCTCATATTTCATATTATAGGCTAGTTTCTTATTCTTTCATTATGCCTGAGTAGTTCCTTACTGGGGAGGGGATTAGCCTCATAGCTTGTTCTTTACTCAATTGTGTTGATTCCAACATTTAGTGAACATTTGTTTTCCAACTATTTCTGCCTTGATCTATGGTTAAATTGATATAGTCTGGTGAAATGATGATACCTAGGTTCGCCACAGGAATGAACCCATAATCCCCTAATTGCAATTATTATCTTTTTATCCATCTTATCTCACACTTGTTCTCAGGTTAGAATGATTATATTCTTGAGGGGTGCCTAGATCTCAGATCCCCACAAGAATGAAACCATAATCTCTTGATAAAATCCACTAATGGATTTTATGGTCTTTATACCTAGTTACCTTATTTGTTATAGCTTATGACAATGTGATCATCTGACCCATGACAGCAAATGTCAGAATGGAAATCACACGTTCTTTGATGAGACCTCTGATAGGGATTTGTTGGATGGTTGTACGAGGATCCACAAATACTAGAATCAACATGTTTGCTATAACTCTAGCTCATGTGAGATCTATGATCCGTAAGGACAACAATCCACATGGTTCTATTTTGATCATTCATAACTTAGTAGTTGATTCGTTAAGTAAAAGCATGGTTTTTGGTGGTGAGACCTCAGACCCCTAGTACCCTTTTATCATTTGATGGACATGTTTTATTTCTGCACTTCCAGTTTCCATTTTAGCTTTAATCAACCATTCTCATACTGGAATTTACTTTTCATGTATCATATTTGGTTTGAATTGATGCTTAAAATGTCTTTCTTTGGGATTGATATCTTCTATACTCTTTTCAAATCGTTTTTTTGCAAGTGTTTTGTTAACTGTCACATGTTAAACTTTAGGATTTACCCCTAGTGATTTGGTGTGTAATGACACACATCAACACCCTACTTTAGTAGATCCACATATCTATTATCAAACTTCCATGAGGTAGATAGTGCATCACAATTTAGCATGCAACACTTTTTCGATCAAGATTTTCATGTGTATAGCACATTGGAAATCATCTTGGAGATTCAATTGAGGGGTTTATCAATATACATATACATATCCAAACACCACATACTTGTAATATGTACACATTATATTCACGATCCACGATCATAAAACATTGGTTATAACTATTCTAATGTAATTCTTTGGAGCCATAAAGGATTAGTTTACACCTAAGGCTATTTGCAGTATATGTATCAACAACCATTGAAACCACCAATTTTCTTGCATCACATGAGCCCCTCCGTGGACTCTCCTTAAATATTCATGGTCTTCTTGGCATGACAAGTCCTCTAAAACTAATTATTTTCCTATCTCTAACACAAGACATATAGAAACCTAGAGTTACATTTGAGATTACTATGAAGGAACATAAATCATTACATATGGAATACAAGAAGAGGCTCAGACATCAAGCCTAATACTCGTCAACAAAAAAGAAAGACCCATCCACATCCACTACATGCATACAAAAAGGGGTCTTTGGCAATAACCATGCACACACCCATAAAGCAGAACATATTTCTATAGTGATGTGTATGATTTTCAAATATACCATATCTAATATATACGTATATATATATATATATATATATATATATATATATATATATATATATATATATATATATATATATAACCCAGACAAGGAATATTAAGTTTAGTTTCATTATCTAGGAAAATTCAAATTTTCTTAGTTGATCTCATCTACCATATCAAAATCCATGTTGCAATGCATATGAGATTCATAGAATGCATATTGATAATTAATCATTCACATCACATGTAATGATACAAGCTGCATCAAACCAAACCCAATCATATCAATTATAAATCTTAATATATCGTAGATTGATGTGACTCCAATACAACTGTAGGAATCTGTGAAGAAAGAGAGAAAGAGAGATGCAAAAGAAGCATAACCAAAAAAATATTTCTCCACATATCAGCAACTGGATCTTGTTAAACAATGATATATTTGAAAGGAAGGTTTGTGAGATTATACACTTTTCATGGAGTAGATCTAGTTATTGAACCCACAATAATATATGTGGAGGAAAATTTTGTTCCCATTCTCTCAATATAGTCATTAAGGCGTTTACATCTCTACATAGTCCTCACAGACAACAGGATATTCACTTCGTTCTCTAGGAGCCATCATGGCAGGAGCAGTCTTTCCATTACAAAGTTCTAGAATTGCACAATCTCTCATTTCTCCCTCTTTCCTTATTGGTAATGATGGCTGGTCAAAGGCCTCTGAAAAGGTGTCTCTGAGTCACACAGAAAATCCTGGCCATCATGCTTCTATTTATAGGAAAAGTGGGGAAGCATGGTTTCTAATAAACCCTAGGAAATGACCACTATTCAATAGCCTACCCATAGACAGTCTAGTTGGGAAACTCGTGTCACTCCAATTGGGTGACTAGAGTAAGTCTAGTTGGGAAACTAGAGCCAATCTGATTGGTTGATTGAGCTTCCAATCACTCCATTTGATTCAATTGATTACTTAAACCTTTTAGTAACCAATTAATCATATTCCTAAGATCATACTTCTCTTCCCTATAAATTCTATGTGTGTGACCTTATAGACTCCAAATTACCTAGGTAGTGATGTCCACAATCATAGTATGACTTCACAAACAATGATTTCTATCTAGCAAGACTTCACTTCGATCCAAGTAATTGAAGAAGTTGGAGGACAATTTCAACCTAGTATTGTGACTCGTGTTATAGTGATCATATAATCCCTTTGTCTCTGATATCTAGATTTAATTTGGGGCATGAAAATGTTAACATCTTACAGAATATTATTTGTTTCTTGATCTAGACGATACTCTTTGAGATATATATCAACTTAGCACATGTTCACTCACATCAACATGGTTATGCATTTAGAATTTCACTCATCAAGTGGCCATAAATATTAATCCAATAGGAGGGACAAATTGCATCTACATCACTCATAATAATCCACATGTAACAATGCACCCAAGCATTACCTGTTTGGAAACTCTTATGCAAGGTATTGTTGGGCAATGCTAAATTAGATTGAACAACATGTGATCATTGTAGTGACTTGAGGTCTAAGGACCACAATCACCATTGCAATATAGAGATATGATTCTGACTGTCACTCATGGCTTTCATGTATAATACTTAAAGTGGGTCTATACAGATAACTTGTTCTATAAAAACTATCCATGTATCTGAGTTGATATCTAATATCATGACCAAAGAGATATAGTCATCCCTCAATATACAAACTAATCTTATATATTGTTGTTGTCACATAATTTCCACAATAATAATTGACAAGGAATATAACAGTAATGGTTATAGTTAAGTATACATATGATATGTTTAAGTCCTCAACACAAACCATGTGTCATTTTGTTAGGACATTCTTAGGACACTATTATATTTATGTAATATCTCAATATTGAAGAAAACATAATAATTGAATCTTCTTTTATCAAGGTGTGTCACTGCAATTATCATATGACTAATCTCAAGGAGTATTACCAACACCTCCACTAATGGAACATACTTCAAATTCATAAGCTATCTCATCCCTAATACAACAACACTATCATTCAAGTCATTTGTTTCAACTGAAAACTCAACTGTTGTACTTGCTTCAATACTGGTAGTGGGAGGATGAGAAACATAAATCTGACAGCGATGCCCAGAGAGGGTGCTTTGGAACCAACAACAAGAAACCAGCAAAGCCATTTTCTCATGATGTTTTATGATTTTTAGATTGGAAGAGACATCACCATTTTTGTAATGATGTGGATAGTGGGTGGCAAAACGAAGTCCAAGAGGGCATTGATGGAGTTGGGTGTAGTCGAATTGTGCATGTATAGGCTAAGGTGGTTGGGTGGAGCTACCTCAACTTCTTGTATCTCAGGCTACACCTCCCACATCTGATTAGTGTGGCTCCCAAACATGGCTAGGCTAGTAAAACCTTCTAGATTTTCATCGTCGTCCTCGATTGCAGGGTCATCATGTAGGAAATAGTTTAATTGATGTTCGGCTCAACATCCTTCACAGTCAGGGTGCGAAGTGATATGATGCTAAATCTAGGAGACATACTATCATTAAGAAAGACACAAACAATAGGGGCGGAGCCAGGGTTGAATAGTTAAAGGGACAAAACTCAAAACTATAATAAGGTCCATGGATAATTTTGGTGTGTCTCTTGTTAAATTTATATTTTCTCTAGTACATATATATATATTTACAATTTTTATAGAGTTATACCTCTTGATAATATTATCGATTAGAAATTCAAAATAAACAATAATTATCTTTTATAGATATGTTACAATATTTTGAAACATGAGAAGTAAAATGTTTCTTTTTGAAAAGCAATATAATGTCAACTTATGTTCTGTGAATATATAAACATACATACATTTGCAGACACAAAATAGACAAAATTGTATATACATATGCATGTATGTATTAGAACTTGGTAAATATATTCCGACCCCAAAGGGGAAAAAACTTTTTACAACTTGTTGAGACATAAAACTAACAAAATGAGCTACCACCCTTTATCATAGGGTTACAAAAGTTCCCAATTCCTCAATCTACATTTAGAAATAGGACCAAGTATCAACTTGTAAGCACAATGCATGAGACGAATGAGACGAATCTCATGCTCTAGTTTAGAAAAGATAGTAAGGACGTCAGAGGCCTTGCCACCATGTTTCCTTGTGTTACGTTCACGCCATATGTAGTGTACACATCCATAGATGTATGTATGGGAATCAACTAAATATACACCAACTCCTCCTTAAAATTTAGGAGGTCAAAAGTTACATGTAGCCTAATACTACACCCCTTCACCAAACAACTCAAGCAACTATCTAATGTGTTTGCACTTTACACATTTACAAATTTTTACAACAATAGTTTTAACATGCTTATTGTACCTCAATGTCTTCTCTCATCCCTTTCGCTCCAAATGTGATAGAAAAGTGATATAAACAACATTCTATACAAGTCCCTATTTCCTCAGCTTTTAATCATGCCTCTCGCTTCCTCTTGCAATGGTACTTGCAACCGGAATTCATTGCATATCATTCTCCAAACATCTTTCAAAAATTTGCAGCTTCCCATAATATGGTTGTGGGTATCCTCCTCCTCTTTATTGAGTAAGCATGTAGTAGAAATATCATGATTCCACTTTTGAATTTTATCAAGTGTATACAGTGTGCCATGTATGATTTTAAAAATACACATACTCCATTCTAGCACATATTTTCCACCCCATACCTATTTTAATTCTTTGTCTTTTGCATCTCTAGCATGTGTATCCTCCCAAAGGTCCATCTTTAGGTCATTTAGATGCCATCCACCAACTTCATAGGGGTGATATAAGTGCTTCATCTGCTGCCACAGATCATGCACAACATTGATAGTATGTGAATATACTTCTCTAGTATTAGGCTGGAAATCCAACCCTCTTGGATATCTTTCTCTCAACCACTTCCCCAATACAAAACTTCCTCCTTGATATGTGATTATTTTTCTCAAAGTCCCCCATCTTGCAATGTCTCTAGGTGCTTTTAAATTCATACCTATCTCTTCCTTTGGTAGTCCCAACCAAGCATAACTCATAGGATGATATTTTCCTGCCCACACAAAATTAGATATCTTCATTTCAATTCAGTCAAGAATAGCCTTGGGAATATACCTAGAAGATGAGAACACCCTCTATTGCAGCCTTGGCTAATGTCACTCTTCCAGCCATGGACCTTGTGATGGACTAGATTTTTGACTCTATTTTGAGGACAAATTTTCTTTTAAGGTGTAGTATGTGATAGAATGAACTTTTGAAATCCCTGAATAATTAATGACATAAGTGAATTCATGAATGTTGAGTTATCTTGAGAGTTACAAGTGCTTTGGTAAAGTTTGGATGGTGATGGATGTTGATAGCATGATTAAAATCCCTATGTTCATGCCTTTTTGAGTTATTTTATTGAATGGTCAGATAGTTAAATTTTGGGCATCAACATGGAATTTAATGTACCTTATGTTGTGATAAAGTAATGATTAAAATTTCATGAAGTTTAGAGATCCTAGAGGAAGCTATTTGGGTTTGAAAATGATGAAAATATATGGTATTTTGATGTATTTGATGAACCAGATTCTGATTATCTGCCTTAAGTTCTGATATTTGAGTGTCTCTTAATGAACCAGATTCTGATTATCTACTTAAGTTCTAATATTTGAGTGTCGCACGGCCTAGTTAGTGGGATTGTCCCACAGATCACATACCCTGACACGATCACAACCACAGCTAGGTGAGATCAAACGGTCCTGAA